>CM022951.1:56525550-57125550 GCA_012931725.1 Litsea cubeba | reverse complement strand
ATTTAGCTTCAACTGAGTTTGTCTTTATTAAATAATTTCTAACTAATAAGAAAGGCTTTACACGCAAGTGGAAAAGCTGGACTTTCTGTGCAAATCCCTTTTGGGATTTTAGATTCTATCTTTTGTGATTTTTGTGGGTCCATGCGGACTCCACTCCATGCAACTGCATCACCTACATTCCAAATGGTCAGATGCAACTTCTGGGCAAATTTCTTTATCGACACCTGCGCACGGAGGTATGGCAACCCTTAATTCTCTCATAAATAAGCCTTGAATTATTCTCAACTCTTAATCAAAGGAGAGAGGGGGAAAAAACTTAAAACAGACTTTTCTTTGAACTTATATTAAATGAAACTAAAACTAATTCAATTTCCAAATCCCTCTGACTCTTGTTATTACATTGTATTCTATCCATTATTGGCCAATAACTTCTTCATTTTTGTGAGTTATACAGTCTTGGGCTTGTTGGATGAGTTGCTCAATATTCTTGTCCTTCCCTTTTGGGCTGGTTGTGGGTGAGGTTCCAATTTCTTTAATGTTTGTACACCATCCATTGAATGAAGAGGGCCTTAAATGTTAAATATGAACAAATCTCCAGATAATCACCTATCCTTTTCGCCCCTTTTCTGGGTTTTCATAGAGGGGCCCACCTTTGATCAATCCAATGCATTCACAAACTGCGACACCCCTTGAATTGGCAATGATCCCATTTTCACACTCTTCTGGACATCAGTGACCATTGGTTTTAATCAGAATTCACTATAAATTTGCATGATATATAGCTATTAATCTTTCAGGACCTAAAACTATGGACTAAGATAATTCGATCGGTTTTACATCTTGTACTCCCCTAATGGATGCCTAAACCTTTCCATTGCCTGGCCACCCTTGGTTGTCATTCATCTAGGAGGGCCTCAATGTAAGTGGGCATGTTTTAAGGGAAAACACCTGGGTGCTATGGACTTTACTCAGTAAGTATTGAAAGTGAAATTAGTGATATGGCATTTTGACACCATTTGATGCATGAAAAAGGGACTTAAATATTAGAAGTGGAAGATAAATCTCTCTCTCTCTCTCTCTCTCTCTCTCTCTCTCTCTCTCTCTCTCTCTCTCTCTCTCTCTCTCTCTCTCTCTCTCTCTCTCTCTCTCTCTCTCTCATCCCCCCCTCTGGTCTTATAAAGAACGAGAAATGGAAAGAAATAACTATTGTTGCAGGCCCTGTTGTCTCTGTTTTGTTAAATTGCTTTCATTTACTTTATATTGTTGCATGCTTGTGTGTGAATTTTAATATGTTCTCTCTTGTGGCAGGAATCCAATACTTCCCCTCTTTCTGGGGCAGTTTCCTTGTGTAATCCTTTCGACTTGGTAATTGCAGATGAGGATTTCCATAAGGGTTTTAATAATATTTATGACAAAGCGCTTGCACGTGCTCTGTGTAAAATATTCAAGAAGTAATTATAATGCTTCTGTTCTTCCATCATATATTGATTTTGTTCCTGATGATATGGTCTTACTGTCTTTTCTTAGGAATGTCTTTCTTTGTGCTGCTTTTGGTTTTCTGTAGGCATGCTCTCCTATTTGAAGGCATGGAAGGTGAATATAATATCCCGTTGGCAGCTAATGCCAAGTCTGTTCGAGAATTTGATGATGGATTAACCCGGGGTATGCAGTATCTCTCAGATGAAGTCTTGTTTCTTTTTCTTCTTTGCAATGATCATGTATTTGCTAACTTCAATAATTCCTTGCAGTTTCCTTTGGCTACAAGTCCGTGGATGACTATTACTTTAATTCAAGCAGTTCACATTCCATAAAAGATGTGTGTACACCATTATTATGCATCCAGGTAATATTTCTGCTCTTTGTAGCTCTGAAATCTGTAACCAGATCTTCCGGAACACTGTAGTAGTTTTGAAACACAATCTTATTAATTTTCTTCTGCAACCTGGCCTTCACATGATCTGTAGGAGTTGATACTTTCCTGGGAAATAAAATAATTAACTGATGTTGTGTTGATCAGAAGCTGGACTGGTTGCCAAACCCAGTTGCAAAACTACTTGGTGGGGGAGAGATAATTTCATGGAATGTATTTTCAAAAATAATAATGATAATGATAAGAATAATAATAATAGTAATAATAAGGGAAATTTTCAAATAAGGTCTTAAATTCTTGTCTTATTTCAAGAAAGGACACGAGTTTCAAAACTTTTCAAATTAGTCCCTAAGTTTTCCAGTAAGTTTTCAATTAAGGACATCCGGCCATTTAATGCTATTTTTTGACGATTTTTTCCCTCAAAATTTTAAAATACCCAAAGTACCCTTCATTTATAGCGATGACACGGTTCTGGCAGCCACTACATTCAGCCGATTGCCATGGAGATGCTAGTTGTCCTCAATCACTATGAAGATGCCGGTGAAGAAAAGGAAGAGAATATAGAGGAAGTGAAGGAGGGTGGTTTTATTTCAATGAAGGGTAATTTGGGTAGTTTAAAAAACTGAGGGAAAAGTCACCAGAAAATAGCTTTAAATGGTTGAATGTCCTTAATTGAAAACGTCCTGGAAAACTTTGGTACTAATTTGAAAAGTTTTGATCCATGGTCGAACATGTCAGAAGACTGGAGATCAAACGAACACAAAGAGAATGCAAGGAGATTGCAACTGGAACATGCTAAGTTTTACTTATGCCAATGTTTAGAATATTAGACACCAGATCACATTCACAGGTTCATCACAATAATATCACCATAACCCTTTTTAATGCATGAACTGGACTCATAAAGTGAATTAGTTGGGTGGGGTTTTTATTGGTAAATTCTAGCAAAACAGAAACACTATTAAAGAGAGAGTATGAGTGAAATAGATACTGCTGCAGGTTTATTGGATGCACATGAAACAATGAAACAAAGCTAGGTGGTCAGATCTTTATAGCATAAGAAAAGAAAAGAAAGAAAGAAAAAAAAAAAAAACAAAGAGGATCTAATGCAATGGTGGTCGGTCTATTATGTAGTTGATGCTACAAAAGTAAGTTAACTAATGTGATAGCAGACCACCATATACTGCCAAGCAAATAGCCACACTTCAAAGACCTGTGGGTGATAAATAATAAATTCTTAAATAATGTGATAGAGGCCTTTCCGGTGTTTTGAAATTCAATGTGGATGGTGTTGCAAGGGGTAAACCCGGGCCTGCAGGTATCGGAGGGGTTTTGTGTAATGATAAGCGGGAGGTTCTTTGGTTATTCTCTAAAGGTGTGGGGGTTAGGGACTCTAACAAGGCCAAGGTGTTGGCAATATTGGAGGCTTTGAGAATCTTTTCTCGCTCTTTTCAAAGGAAGTTGGTTGTGGAGAGCAATTCATTGAATGCTATCTCTTGGGTAAGCATCGATATAAGCAAGCCATGGAAGGTCCAATTTGCCTTAAATGAGATCAAGGATTTGGCCTCTAATATTGATGCCACTTTTCATCATGTTCTTAGGTCAACTAACGGACTTGCGGATGCTTTAGCTAAGCAGGGGTTATTAGGGGTCATTCCTTGGGAAGTAGGTAGTGCTGTATTTTTCTCTTTGGGGTATAAGTCTTTTATTCCCCTTCTCCCTTTCGGGAGCTTTTATACTTTGATTCTCTTTTTAATAATGATACTTGTTACCTGCTAAAAAATTAATAATAATAATAATAAATTGCACAAGAGTTCTAGTGACTTCCCCCAGCCATTTGCCCCCATGATCGTGGCTCATTATACTATATTATAGCGAAGCGTTTTCTATCTTAATTTGGATTGCCAGTTCCAATTTTGACCGGAAGTTAAATTAATAGTTTTTTTCTTTTCAAATCTTGCACGTTCTCTGCCACTTCCCAACTTACCTTGGCTTTTAACCAACCTCCACATCAATATCATCTTATCTTTTATCTAATGTAACCACACACGTTACTACTTACTACTTTACATTTGAAGACTTTGTCTTCTACGACAAAGATGCAATTCGAAAGGGCGTGAGTTTCTTCTCTTCCTCTTTCCTCACTCTAAGTTGAACAAAACGCCATGAGGGTCAGGGTACAATTTTCTTTCTTGCAATTTTTTTATCGTGATCCTCTGGCTTGCAATCCTTGCAATTTCTTATTTATATTCAATTATATTTTCCATGTTCTTGGACATCAATTTAGAAAATATAGTAACACACATATCAATCTTAATCTTTATAACTATTTTATTCCTAATCATACAAAACATAACAAATATTAAATTAATTATCAAGTAATACATTTAAATTTTTTAAAATTGACAACTTTCAACCCAAATTTATGTTAACTTCTAATTTTCATATAGCTTTTACAATGTTCTATTATATGTTTCTCCTTTTTAGACTTCAATACCAATCACATTTTACTGATGGTCATTTTTTATTTTTGTTTTTTAGAAAGAAAGTTATTATCCAAAATCTAAATAACTCAATAAAAAATTTATTATAAAATTTTAACTATTATAAAAAATAAAAAAAACTGCTATTTATTCTCACTAATCATATTGCCCGTGGTAAGCACGGGTACATTTTGCTAGTTTACATTAATTGTGTTACTTTTCAGATCTCGAAGCCCAAAATATTTCGGAATTGAACTCGTAGATCAGAAAGGTTGATCTTGTGCAACAATTTCTAATAGATGGCACGGATCTGAACAGTAGTGAATTGGTGTGAACTGTGAAGGATAAATGTTTGGGTGAGAAAGAGGGGAGGAATGATTTAGTTGATTGATTGCAAATTTTAACCTCTCCTTAATATTTGGAGAATGGTTAACTTACCCTTTTGTAGACAAGTAAATGACAAAAAATATGCTGAAACCTTTTTAGATTCTCTCCTTTTGAGAGAGAGAGAGAGAGAGGTGGTAAGGGACTAACATTGCAATAAAAAACTTGAAACCTCTCCCATGTATTAAAAGGAACTTTTAAGTTGAGGGAGGGCAATTGTCCCCCCTTGACCCCCCTACCTCCGTCCCCGAGTACAATGTGTTAAAGTGTAATATTGTATCATAATAGGCCCATGGACCCAGTCCACTTGTATGATGATAAAGCCCAGCCCACTTATAAAGAGGAGACTTAGTCATATTTTGTACAGCTAGGCAACACCGTTGTATTTCCTTTGTTAGAGATCTAATTGATCTGATTAGCTTTAATTTCTTGATTTGTAGCCTAAACATAGGCATTGTAAACTCTATTTAAAGAGAAGAAATCCAAGATGGCTATCATCGAAATCAAAGTAATTCACAGACTTTCTCTCTCTCGTTTTTGCATGTCTCTGAATGTCATGGTATCAGAGCTTCAAGCCTCTGAGTGAATCTTCTCCATCTTCCAAGCATTGGAAGTTGCCATAGTCTCTGTGAGACTCTCTGGATATTTTTTTCTTCATCTTCCAAGCACTGGAATTCGCCAGATCAGGGTGTGATCAGACGTGGCCCATCACAGATCAGCACCATTGAGTCTGGATACTGTAACTAATCTAGTCGCCTGCTCCTTCTAGTGTTTATGGATAGCTTCTGAGGACTGTTTTGCATACAGATCACAGATCTGTGTTTTGGGGAAGCAAATCGTGGCTGTACTCTTCTCTGATCAATGGTGGCCCACTTATGATCATCTCAAACTCCACTCGGTTTACTTCAGCCTTGGTCGCCCATTTCTTCTTGTATTTTTGAAGATTTTTCCAGCATTTTTCAGGGATCAGAGGTAGGTGATTTGTCACATCTTGTGATTATTCACTTTTCTTAAATAGTTTTCATCACAGCCACACAGATTACTTGATTCTGATTGGATCTGGATAAAACTAGTACTGCTGGAAAGATAATTAGACACTAGTTTCTGGCTGTGGTTCTGATCATCCATTTGATCAATCTGTGGGCCCCACGTAAGGATCCAAACCCAAATTTTTGGGTCGTCTAGGCTATTTTTAGTGCATTTTTTTGCACTATTTGTGTTCTGTGGCTGCAAATCTGTTTTTCTTGCTTCTTTCTTCTGCTGCTGCATGCTATTGGCTGCTTTCTGAATTGGAAACTGTGATTCTGGTTCCTGTCTCGTGCTCTTTATTGTGGATGTGAGTATATTTTTTGAGTTGCAAGTTATTGTGCTAGTTGTCGACTTGCTGCTTGTTCTCTTATTTCTGCATTGCTACCAATGGAGAAAGGTGATCTCAAGTTGATCAAATTTAAAGGTACAAACTATACCACTTGGGCTTTTCAATTTCAAATTTACCTTAAGGGTAAAGAACTCTGGGGACATATTGATGATTCCGATCCCAAACCTAATGATGACAAGCTCCTATCTAAATGGGAGGTTAAAGATTGCCAGATCATGACCTGGATATTGGGGTCCGTCGATGCACAGTTTATCCTGAATCTTCGTCCCTACAAGACTGCCAAAGGAATGTGGCTTTATTTAAAAAAGATATATTTGCAAGAAAATTCTGCTCGTAGGTTTCATTTAGAACATGAAATCTCGCAGTTTGTTCAAGGGACCTTGTCGATACAGGATTACTACTCTCAGTTTACCAGTCTGTGGACTGATTACGCTGAGCTTATTTATGCTGACCTTCCTGCCGACTCCTTAGCCTCTATTCAAGAGATTCATCAGACAAGTCAGCGGGATCAATTTCTAATGAAGTTACGACCACAATTTGAAAATGTCCGGTCCAACTTACTGAGCAGGGTTCCATCCCCTTCACTCGAATCATGTTTGGGTGAACTCCTTAGAGAGGAACAGCGCTTGATGACTCAGACGGCACTTACTCAGAATACTCCTCAGACTGCTCCTGTCGAAGTTGCTTATGTTGCTAGGGGTAAGCCTCAGACCAGGGATATGAGCAGGGTCAAATGTTTTTGCTGCCACAAACTCGGACATGTTTCCACTCAGTGTGACCAGAAATTTTGTTCCTACTGCAAAACCAAAGGTCATGTTCTTCCGGAATGCCGGAAGCGACCTCAGAATCAGGCAAATAGGGCACCGCAACAGAGAGCCTACTATGCACATATTCCTGACACTACTTCACCAGTCATACCTGCATCATCTCAGCAACAGAGCGCATACTCTGCACATCTTCCTGATGCTTCTTCAACAGTCATACCTGCACCACCTGCTGCCTCTTCTTCTTCTACCCTCACTCCTGAAATGGTCCAGCAAATGATCATTAATGCTTTTTCTGCCCTTGGCCTATCAGGTAATCCGAAATCTTCAGCTTCCACCTGGTATATTGATTCAGGGGCCTCCAATCACATGACACACTCACCTGTCAATATGACTCATATTAGAGAGTATGATGGAGACCTCTGCATCAATACTGCTAGTGGTGGCAGTATTCCCATTTCTGCTGTCGGAAAGGTTCCTCATTCATTACCCTTGCATAATGTTTTTCTCTCTCCCCGCTTAACCACAAATTTGTTATCAGTTGGTCAACTTGTTGATAGTAATTGCTCCATCTTGTTTTCTCGCTCTGGTTGTGTTGTGCAGGATCAAACATCGGGGAAGGTGCTAGCGAAGGGCCCTAAGCTGGGCCGACTGTTTCCCCTCCAGATTTCGTCAAATGAAAAGTTCTCTTCGGAGTCTGCTTTGTTTTCCCATTTTAGTCATAATAAATGTCAATTGTGGCATAATCGTTTAGGACATCCTAATTCCAAAACTTTGATGTTTTTATTAAATTCTGGTTTAATTAATGATAATAAAGTTTCTTTTAAGGATGTTTCTTTTAGTTGTGATAGCTGCAAAATGGGGAAAGGGAAAACCCTTCCTTTTCCCCTTCATGATTCTCTAGCACTGAAATGCTTTGATATTGTTCATAGTGATGTGTGGGGCATTGCACCTGTTATCTCTCATTCTCATTATAAATACTTCGTTACATTCATTGATGATTATAGTCGTTTTACTTGGATTTATTTTTTGCATGCTAAGTCTGATGTTTTCTCGGTTTTTAAAGTTTTCTTGTCTTATGTTGAGAATCAATTTTCCACTACAATTAAAATTCTTCGGTCTGATTCAGGGGGAGAGTATGTTTCTAAGGAATTTCAAGCATTTTTACAATCCAAAGGCATCATCTCTCAACGATCTTGTCCTTACACCCCCCAACAAAATGGTGTGTCTGAGCGGAAAAACCGACATCTCTTGGATATTGCTCGTTCACTTTTGCTCTCATCTTCAGTTCCAACTCGGTTTTGGCCTGAAGCCCTTTCCATCGCTGTGCATGTCATAAACCGCCTACCTTCATCTAGAATAGACAACCAGACACCGTTTTTTCAACTTTTTCAAAAGCATCCACTCTATAATCATCTTCGTCCTTTTGGGTGTGTTTGTTTTGTTCTTCTTCCTCCTACTGAGCGCACTAAGCTCACAGCTCAATCCTCCATCTGTGCCTTTCTCGGTTATGCTCTAAATCAAAAAGGCTATCTCTGTTATGATTCTAATGCAAAAAGAATTCGAGTGTCTCGCAATGTCGTGTTTTTTGAGAATCAATATTTCTTTCCACGGCATGGTGATTCAAATGAATCTGTCTCGTTCTCTTTTTTGCCATCATTTTCAGATACAACGCCTCCGCCTGTTACTCGGTTTAAGCCGGATTTTGTGTATAAACGACGGAATGTTACAGGTGATCCTGGCTCTGGGTCTCTCGCTACGCCTACCCTGAATGCTCCTGATCCTACACCTGATCTACCTCCGGCGCCTCCTGTTCCTGATACTGCACCTAATCCACCTCCGGCTCCTCTTCGCCGATCCATTCGCCACACAAAGCCCCCTGATCGCTATGGTTTTACTCATGCCTCCTTATTAACCACTTTGTCTTCTATTTCTATCCCTAACTCGTACTCTCAGGCAGTGCACCATGATTGTTGGATACAGGCTATGCAGGAAGAACTACGTGCCCTTCAAGAAAATCATACATGGGACATTGTTACCTGTCCTTCCTCTGTCAAACCAATTGGTTGCAAGTGGGTATACTCGGTGAAATTAAAGTCTGATGGATCCTTGGATCGCTATAAAGCTCGTCTAGTTGCACTGGGAAACAGGCAGGAGTACGGTATCGACTATGAGGAGACTTTTGCTCCAGTGGCCAAAATGACAACTGTGCGTACCGTTCTTGCCATAGCTGCCTCTCAATCCTGGCCCCTATATCAGATGGATGTGAAGAATGCTTTTCTTCATGGGGATCTTAAAGAGGAAGTCTACATGCGTCTCCCTCATGGAATTCCTTCTTCTTCCAAGACCGATGTTGCTCGGTTACGACGATCTTTATATGGCCTCAAACAGGCACCCCGAGCCTGGTTCGACAAGTTCCGGACCACTCTCCTTCAGCTTTCCTTTATACAGAGCCCATATGATCCTTCAATGTTCACACTTCATTCCTCCAGAGGATTAACAATTCTTCTTGTGTATGTTGATGATATCATTATTACAGGCCCTCACAGTGATATGATTCAACAGGTACAGGCATCTCTGCAAGATAAGTTTCATATGAAGGATTTGGGACCTTTGAATTATTTCTTGGGTTTAGAAGTCCATCAATCCAAGAAAGGCTTGTTTCTTCATCAGCACAAATATGCTACTGACCTAGTGGATCTCGCCGATGTAGGTGATTCTCGCCCAGTTGACACACCATTGGAAGTAAATGTCAAGCTTCGTCAACAAGACGGCGATCTCCTACCTGATCCTACTTTCTATCGTCGTTTGGTTGGTAGCCTTGTCTACCTGACCATTACTCGACCAGATATCTCTTATGCCGTTAATCTGGTTAGTCAGTTTATGACTGCCCCACGGCATCATCATTTGGCGGCCGTCAAAAGGATTATTCGATATATCATTGGTACCTCGACCCGCGGCTTATTTTTTCCAGTTGGCACACCACTTACTCTAACTGCTTATTCTGATGCGGATTGGGCCGGCTGTCCGGACACACGTCGCTCTACCACAGGATGGTGTGTTTACTTGGGAGATGCCTTGATATCCTGGAAATGTAAAAAGCAAGATAAAGTCTCCAAATCTTCTACGGAATCCGAATACCGAGCCATGTCTTCTGCTTGTTCTGAGATCTTATGGCTACGTGGGTTGCTCTCAGGGCTTGGATTCTCGCAGACCAAACCGACTCCTCTTCATGCCGACAATACAAGTGCCATTCGAATTACTGAAAACCCTGTGTTTCATGAGCGGACAAAACATATTGAAGTAGACTGTCACTTCATTCGGGACGAGTATGATCGCAAAGTCATTACTCTTCCCCATATTTCCACTGAGTTCCAGCTTGCTGATATTTTCACCAAAGGCCTTCCACGGCCGCGGCATGAATTCCTGGTTCGCAAATTGTTGCTGGTTGATTCCCCGCATCAATTTGAGGGGGGTGTTAAAGTGTAATATTGTATCATAATAGGCCCATGGACCCAGTCCACTTGTATGATAAAGCCCAGCCCACTTATAAAGAGGAGACTTAGTCATATTTTGTACAGCTAGGCAACACCGTTGTATTTCCTTTGTTAGAGATCTAATTGATCTGATTAGCTTTAATTTCTTGATTTGTAGCCTAAACATAGGCATTGTAAACTCTATTTAAAGAGAAGAAATCCAAGATGGCTATCATCGAAATCAAAGTAATTCACAGACTTTCTCTCTCTCGTTTTTGCATGTCTCTGAATGTCACAATGTATATATAGACTTCACATGATAAACTTACGGAACTCTTTTTTTTTTGAACTGTAACAGTAGCAAACTCATTGGGACTCTAATTAGATCAAATCTAGAGAAACTAATATATAATCTATCTAATCAAGACTGAATCTAACATTTGGATGGTCTAAGATTCAAATCAATAACTTTGGAGTATGCAAAAATTTCGGAAAAGCAGTTCACAGAATAAGAAGTTGTAGAAGCTCTCAGAAGAATTGATGGCAATGAATTCATCAAGATGGTTACGATTTCACCTTCATTAAAGCAGGATGAAAATTCTTCAGCAGAAATTTTGGGATGCACTTTGGAAGTTTCATGAAAGAGGTAAGACAAATTTGGAAGTCACTGCCACTTTGATACCTTTGATTGCTAAAGGCAATTCTTTTAAGGATTTTCGACCAATTATTTTGATGGCATGTGTATACAAGTTACCATGAAAATTTCTGGCTAATCGTATGAGAGAGATTCTGTCCGATACATCGGGCCAACTCATGAAGGGTTTGTGAAAAATAGACAAATGTTGGATGGGTGCTAATAGATAAGGAGGCTATTTGTACGAAAGAGAGGTTGAAGGAAGAAAGGGTACTTTTCAAAATTGATTTGGAAGAAGCTTATGATCATTTGGATTGGGATTTCCTTTCATACATATGTCGCATGGGATTTGGATGTAAATGGAGGGGGACTGAAGAAGGAATGTGTTTCTACAATTTCATTCTCGGTGTTGATAAATGGATCTCTTAAGAGTTTGTTTACAAGCACAAGAGTGTTGAGGCAAGGAGACCCTTTATCCCCCTTTTTCGTTTACAATAGTAGCGGTAGGCTTTGGGAGTTTGATGGAAAAAACTAATGTTTCTAGTATGATTCATAGCTTCAAAATTGGGGAAGGGCAGAAGGAAATCACACATTTACAAAGTTAAGAATGATACCATGCTTCTGTGCAAGGCTTTGATGATGGAAGTTGAGAATGTTAAAGGTTTTATCAGATGTTTTGAATTTGCCTTTGGACTGAGAAGTGATATAGAAAATAGCACTGTAGTGGAAATTGATATTTCACAAGAGACTACTGAAGTTCTAGTGCAAACTATGAATTGTAAAAAACATTAAAAAAAAAAAAAACTATGAATTGTAAAATAGGACTGCGACTTATCACATATCTAGGTCTCCCATTGAGGGCTAACCCTAGAGCCCTCCACAACCCACAACCCACACACACACACACAAAAAAAAAAAAAAAAAGGATTCGATGGTGGATGAAAAGCTGAGATTTGACTTTTGGGTGGGTTCTGAAGAGGGGGGGTGGGGGGTTTTCTTTTGGGATAGGAGAGGAGATGACGACTTTAATAAAGTGTGGGTTGAGAGAGGAGAAAGATGCTTTGTGGAAGAAAGTAAAGGCAGAAAAATATGGGGACGATTTTGGAGAGTGGGTTTCAATGGGGTCAAATAACTGAAAGATTGGACGGATTAGAGTCAGGTAGGGGATTGTCAATCTAGTGTAGGTAAGATTTCCAAAAGGCATACTATTTTTAGATGGTGAGGTTTCTAGAGTCTTGGTTTGGAACATGGTTCAAAATAGCGGCCGGTACATAGCGTAGCGGCCGCATTATCGGCCTTAGCGTTCGAGGCCGCTACGCTATTTTGAAAATAGCGGCGCTTCGGTCTAAAACCTAGTAGAGTTAAACAATTTTAATTTTAAATATTTTTTTTTCCTATTTCTTCTCCTCAATAGCCTTAACTAAAGTTGTCTCTACTCTTACATGGTTTCAAATCACTAAAAAAATACAAGATTGCCCGTTATACAATATTCAATTTGTTTTACCACTTAAAAAATTCACACCCCTACATCGCTACAAATCGCCTGCTACGTAGCGTTTTGATCACATGCCGCTACTCCCGTAGAACCGCTATTTTGATCATTGGTTTGGAAAGGTGTTTGGGTAGGGGGGGAGCCCTGAAGTCTCTATTTCCCGAGGACACATTTGTGCAGCCATGTTTCCTAGGAAAAGGCGAGGAAAAGTGAGATGCATTTTTGCATGTGAAAAATTTCCATCGTTAGGTGCTTAGTACGGTCACTTTTCCATGAGGAAAAGAGCAAAAATGATCTCTATTTTCCACGATTACACAGAAAAGTATTTCCGATGTGGAGGAAAGGATTTCTTTTTCCCTCCAGAAAAGCCAAGTTCGCTGAACCGGTTCTCAATTAATGCTACACAAATGTGCCCTAAATTATTATAGAGTCTTGTAAAGGTCATTCCATCAATCAGTGTTTCGAGTTTTGGGGTAGATGGATGGTCTAGAGGATTGTGCTTCAAAGGTCCTTGTCAGAGTTGGAATTAGTTAAGTTTGATTCCCTTTTCTTTCTTTTTTCTTTCCTTTTGCACGGTGGGACGCTCTCAATATTGCAACCTAGAGGCTGTGGGTTCAAGTCACATCATATGTTACCCGAACAGGAAAAAAAAAAACTTAACAACGTTTTTGTGTATAGTACCTTGGGGGTTGTTTGGAATTATTCCCATGCTTAAAATATTTTTATTTTGAGAATGGGCTGTGTCGTGAATGATTTAATTCTGAAAATGGGTTCTGCTGACTTGTTTGGCAACGTTCTATTAGAATGGTTCCCATCAATCATTTTCCTTATATAAAGAGAAAAGAGAGAGACCGGAGAAAAAGAGAGAGAAGGGATGGTAGGGAAAATAGAGAAATAGAGGTAGTTAATTCTTTTTAACCAAAACAAATCACCTGTTGACAATTGAACTACAACTCTCTCCCAACATAGGGACACAAAAATCAACACTCAAACTAATGTAGATAGACAACAACAAATTACAATAATTTCAATACGGTGTGGATAAAAGAATCTATCCCTACCCATCCTCTTACAAGGTGAAAAAGGGTCTGTATGTAGCAAACCGGGCAAAAAAAAAAAAAAAAAAGCTCCATAGGAAAAACCATTTCACACAACAGAATCTGCATATTTTGAGAACCCACACATCTCAGCCCAGTTTGTAAATTTGGAAACTGTTATATCGAAGATTCACTTCTGGATTGATTCTGGAGGTGTTGGGCCATCTTCCATGTGCCTTAACTGAACTAAATGGTCATTTACGGCCATTAATCTCCTTGCATGTGGCAATTGACATGCTTGTAAAAGATGCCAACAGGGCGTGTCCATTGGAAGCCACTGATAAAGGCTATATATCAAAATTCTGAACAGTTGGATGATCAATGCCTAATTGGGTGACCAAGTTCATCTGACTCTCGGGTCATCCATGGTGTTTTGAGAAGATGAGCAGTCACATGAGTATCTATCTACCTGTAAAGGCGATCTTGCCATCTTGCCATGTGCCAAACTTGACTAAAGTGGAAATGGGCAAGGGATATGCAAAGTGCAGAGAGAGAGAGAGAGAGAGAGAGAGAGAGAGAGAGAGATTCATTTGTTGGGGCCAATGTGAAGCGACTTCGTTCTGGTTTGAAAAATGACTTTGAATCGTTTCTAATTTATTCTCATTCTCTAGGAATGACACAAATAATGCTGCCAAACACATTCTTAGCATTTTTATGCCGTTAGAACAAGACAAATGTTCCCGCAGAGTAATGCTAAACGGGCCCTCGGGATCAAAATAGCTACGTAGCGGCCACTAGGGGTGTGCACAGTTTGGTTAAAACCGATTAACCGAACTGGACCAACCGACCGTTAACCGAATTTACCGGTTAATCTTAACCGATCGGGCGGTTCGGTTAAGATATTTGAATATTTCGGTTTTCGGTTAACGGTTCGGTTAACAGAAAAAAAATTAACCAAATTAACCGAACGAACCGAAATTATAGCATACTATATAAATATATAATATATATATAATAAAATGTGTACATGTATATAATATGAAAATCTATTAATACGTATATAAAAAACTCAAAATAAATATAACATACATATATCAATTAATAAGTATTAATTCATGTTACCAAGTACCAACTTAGTAACTTACCAAGTTACCATGTAACGTAGCACCTTCATTATATTATATATTTAATTTATCAAGATTAAATATGATAATGAAATTAATAATATGAAAAAAAAAATATAAACCATTGATATTAAACCCTAAATCTTAAGGTTAAAGGTCCCAACAATTTAAAACCTTAAACAATTTCTTTTTTTCTTGAATTGGGAACCATAAACCATATAAAACCTTATAAATATAAACCCTAAACTCTATTAACTATATAACTATAGTCATGTTATAAACTTAAACCCTAACCGATAAAACAATAAACCTATAAAACTATATTATGATAATATAAACCCTAAACTATAACACTATAAAACCTTAAACCTTTTATTTTTTTTTAATGGGAACCCTAAACCCTATAAAACCTTATGAATGTAAAGTTGTAAACCCCTAAACCTTAAAAACTATATAACTATAGTCATGTTATACACTGAACCCGAACCGATAAAACACTTAACCCATAAAATTATACTCTAATAATATGAACCCTAAACTCTAACACTATAAAACCTTAAACCTTTTATTTTTTTTTTTAAATGGGAATCTTAACTGGAATTAACCGAACCGACCGAAATTTAAACCGAAATTTTAGGTTAACCGAACCAATGGTTAATCCTCTAAAAAATTTGGTTTGGTTAAATGTTTGAAATTAACCGAAAAATTTTGGTTAGGTTAAAAATATGTCAATAACCGAACCGACCGACCGATGCACACCCCTAGCGGCCACTATATCGGGAAGACCGCTACGCTTAAAGGCATTTAGCGGCGTTCGCATCCGTAGCGGCCGCTACGGTCTGCTATAGAGTGAGACAGATTCGTACTTTCCAAAAAAATTTAAAATGCATAATAAGACTTATTTATTTTCTTCTTCTCTCCAAATAACATTTCTACGCAACTCTTCTACCCTTTTATGATTAAAAGAATACAAAAAAAACACATGATCTCGCCGAATTACAGTTGATACAGAGAGTTCTTCTCAAGGGTTCTTCTCTAGGTACATCCTATTAGACACTCCCTTTGGTAGAGGTATTCCTTTCTCTAGGTACTCTTAAGTCTTAAGTCTTGACTTCATGACATAGTTTTTTTTTAGCCTTTTATTAGTTTCTAAGTTAGCATAACTAAGCAATATGAATACATGTGAAAAAAATGATCATTACTATTATTTCTATTTATACAGCAATACAGGACCTCATACAATGAGGGGATCGCTACTTCCCCTTATCTTAGTTACTTTTGCAAAAAAAAAAAAAAATCTCTCATTTTTCAATATTCTAGATTTTCTACAATTTTTTTCAGATTTTTTTGACGATTTTTTCAAATCGCACCGCTAAGCCGCTACATAGAGTTTTGGCGGCAGGCGTAGCGGCCGGCTGCTACCGTTTTTTCATCCTCGAATGGGACTCACTTGGGGAATTCTCATTTAGATTGATATTCTACAAGTTTTCTTCAACTGATTACTGTGGTCTTTGCATCGTGGCTTGGAGGGGTCTTGCTCCTCTGAAACTTTCATTAAAAGGAGAATACAAAGAGAAAGCAAAAAAACAAAAAAGGTACGAGAGTACTGTGACTGTTGTGGGTCTTGCTCCTCTTGAAATCTTTCTTTGTGTGCTTGGGCAAGAAAAATACTTACCATGGATGCTCACAGAAGAAGATGCTTACATACAGAGAATGCTCCTCTGATTTTCTCTTTATGCAAGTTTGCAAGACATGTGTAAGTTTGCGAGCTTACATAGAGGAGGTGAATCATCTGTTGATCCTATGTTAGTTTGCAAGACATGTCTAGTGCAAAACGGTTGATTATTTGACATCTGAGGGTGGGAGCAGCAACCTTCATGGACTTCATAGGCTCTTGAGGTAGAAGACTTTTTGATAAACAGGGTCAAATCTTATGGAGCTTGGTTTCATGGTTTGTGATGTGGTCTTCATGGAAAGAAAGAAACCAAAAGATCTTTAATGAAAAGAGGCGAAAAAAGAAGGTAGTGGAACTGACAAAGGCACAAATATCACTCATTGGGCTATATGACAAAAAAGGAGTTTAAGGAATTTTCATTATTTGAGATCATTGGAAACTACGGAGCAGCTATGATGGGAGGGAGGGAGGAAGAACCGATAACATTCAGTGGTCACCACAGATATAGTTCCAAGTTGAATGTGGATAGCTCATTCAATTGAAAAACCAAGACCACCGTGCATAGGAGTAGTGTTAAGGAGTGAAAGAGCTGAAGAGAGGAAATTTTCTGTTCCTTCTTGGGCCCCGTGGGAGTTAAGAGTATTGAATGAGGAATGAGTGTTGGTGATTGAAAGACTTTGATTAGTTGAAAATTTACCAGAAGATTGATCATTGAGAGTGATTTTTAAACTCCAAGTTTGTTTCTGAGAGGATAAGGGTTCCGTGGTGGTTAGTGCTTATAGAGAAATATGGTCGCTTCAGGAGGACATTGGATGTGATTCTCAGCACAGTCAGGATGGGGAATGAAATAGCAGATCCTTGGCTAAAGAGGGAGTATAGCAATTTATAGATAAAAAAAAAAACTGAAGCATCTATTGCTGACTGTCAGGAAAATAGGAGTTTTTTTTTTTTTTTTGTGTGAATATTTGTTCATCTTTATATCTAAATTTTATCATTTTGAGCAACCTGGCTTGAGGTTTTCATTTGAAATGAAATTCTGTTTAAGTTCCATAATTATTGGGGCATTTATTCATAACATCTTCATTATAATGATAATTTCATGTTCTAATTTGTGATGGACTCAGCATTGGTACTTTTTTTTTAATCCAATAGATGAAAATGGACTAATATAATGTACAGGAAATCAACATTTAGAATATTAGGGAATGATATCTTATAGTGCAAATTATCCAGGGCAGTCATGCTGCTATGATGCAATTAGAAGCTTGACCTGGGGTCCACTTAGGCACACCTATGACCAATTCTACCCCCTCGCAACACACTGTTCCAGCATTCTTTCAACCCATATCACATGAATTGGCACCCACACATTTATGACCCTCATCTTACATAGTTGGACTGATTGTGAAGTCACAGAAGTCAGGCGTCTGACACAAAGGTCTATAACATGGCTAGCTTAGATCGAGAGTTAGGAATTAGGATGATAAGATGACACCCCACTCCTCACCCCTGGACCATACATTGACCTCTCTGTCTTCTCCATCTGCGATTGGCATGCATGCGAGCCCTGCCCACCATCTGGGAAATAGCGGCCACACCTTTCTAGAAGAGAACTCTGTTATAATTGACACCTGGCATATAACATATCTGGTCACTAATTATGAGTATATCTTTAACCTTGAAATTAATATGCGTTCGTGAATGCATTGAGGCCTTGGGGGATTGAACTTGACATCACCAATTTCATATCTTTTTGGCAATTCCAATAAATATGCTAGGATTTTTGTTTCTTGAAGGATGCACTATCAAGTTTCCTGCTGTTAGTGGTTAGATAATTTCTCCATATGCTTGTGAAGATGCTCATGTCTACCGTTATTTTTTGTTCCTTTTTATGCTCTGCATGACAGGCTGCTAATGATCCAATAGCACCATCTAGGGGAATTCCTCGAGATGACATCAAGGTATATACGATGTTCCCCAAGTCACTAGATGCCTTATTTTTATGTTAATCCTATATCCTTACTAAGGTACTCTCCCGAGTGTACCTTATTTTTATGTTAATGCTATATCATTTTTAAAGATCTTAAGTTTCATTCTGCAGTTTCTATTCCATTTTGGTACCGTATTTTACTTTTTTATTTTATTTTGTCTGTATTCTAGCCTGACACAAACATCTAGGAACTTATATTCTTGGAATGTACTTGTATGCCCAATTTTCTTGTTGGGGCTAATCTAAGACCTTTTTTCTTAATTCTCAAAGAAGAGCCACTTGGGTAAACTTACATTTAACCCACATTTTTATCGGTAAAGTGCCTTTTCTTTCGTGCATAGATTTTTATCTAAGTTGCATGAGTATATACATGTGTCAGAATCTGATGCTGACACAAGGCGTCCGATTGACAATTCACAAAGCATATATTTCACATGGATTCAATCAGGAAAACATTTAAACAGTATTTGTTTTTTTTATATAAATAATATGCAGAAATAACGTGATAGGAAATATCTGTACAAATCTGACAATAGAAGAGGATGCTGTCGCTAATCTCCCCCCTAAATCAATGAAATGTCTCTTTTCTGCTGGCAACCTACCAACACAGTAGCAGATATTTCATATTTGGCATGCCTACCTCATGTGTTTCCCACAAAATACCAGCACTCCTTAACTCTATCAGCTAGGTCCCTGGTGGTGCAAGGCTTGGAAGTGGCAGGAAGATCGGTGGAACGGCAGAGGATGAACTGACAGTAAGATGCCGAACTTCAAAGTGGATACAGTTCCTTAGTCATTGAAAGGAGATAGCCTCAGTAGTTTCAATGAATAAAAGAGCAGGTTAGCGTAGCTTAGGTTAGACTAGACACTAGTTAGTAATGGTCATTTAGATAGTCATCTGTGCTTCTTAAGTGGTAGTTGTAGTTTCCTTTTTCTATACTGTTGCTAAATAATTCGCCATCAATAAAAAATATCAAGTGGTAAGCATTTTAACTTTTGAATTAGATTTTGAAAAACGAATGTAATTTTATCAACTGCAAAACAATGTTTTAATTAGTAATGGAAGAATCATGAAGAATCCTGCAAGGTTTCATATTGGATTAGTGTATGCCTCCTGTACATTGCTCATTTCATAGAATTTTTTGCAACATAGGTTTTTATAGACATGAATGGATGAGGGACCTTTGCATCACTTATTTGGAAGGTGCCAAGAATCAAAATCTTCCGTCTCACATGCAAGGTCTTTTCTGTTGTTTAACTACCTGCCAAGTATGATTCCCAAGTTTACAACTTTCTTTCAAGTGGTATTTTTCATCTCATAGTCCTTTATTTTATGATCTATTGTACATTGGAAACAAATTTTTTAAAGTCTGATTTCTGTTCCATTTCGTTTATTAATCTTCTCTTTGTATAGTCAACGTTATTTCATCATTTCTGGCCCTTCCACGAATAGCCTTCCATTATTGTTCTGTTCAAGTTGCTTGCGTTGTCTATTACATCATGATTTCTTTCAAGTCTTCTATAGTTTGCTTGCTATCTTGAGCTTCCGTTTCATCTTCCATTTTTATCTTCTGTGACTAGAGACTAGCGATGACTAGAGACTAGCAGTCAACTAGACCTTCAATTTTTCTTTTTTATGAACATTTTCTTCAGCTTGATTTTATTCATTTGGAACATTTCCTGATAGGTTTTAGTTAGTGATTTGCTTAACTGCCTCTGTTTCCAGCCATGGGCAGAACGGTAATACACAATTTGTATAAATGATCTATTGCAATTTCTGCTATTTAGATCATGGATACATGCTTGCTGCAAACAGAATGACTGGCATTGTATTTTCATGTGACTTCATCATGGACTTCTAGCAGTATATTTTCTGACTTCTCCCATCTGTCAAGGCATACGTATGAGTGCTGATTGGCTTACATAAACTGTGGCTTTCAGGAAAATCCACACTGTTTATTGATAGTTACTCCAAAAGGTGGCCATCTTGGATGGGTGGCAGGGGATGAGGCTCCATTTGGAGCTCCCTGGACAGACGCTGTAGTCATGGAATATCTAGAGCATCTTGAGAAACAAAAAACAGAAAGCAAATCTTGTGGTCAGTCAGATGGTGTGCAGCAATTGGAGGAAGCTGTGCTCAATGTAGATGTATAGCAAGCATTTTGTAGCCCATTGGTTTCTTTATTTTCTTTCTGCAAATTGAATGAACATTGGGGGCAAGCTCTGATTTTATGGTCTGCTGTTGGCCCTAGTAATTTGTGAAGTGAAATCAGAGGCAAGGAAGGAAAGGATTTCTTATTAGTCATGAACTGACTTGAGGCAATAATGAGGGACCCGATGCACTCTTAAATGGTGTGAAGAATGCAAGACTGAAGCCAATAAATGGAGGTTTGTTTGGAAGCAAATATTATCATGCTATTGGTACAGAGATATGATTTGGTGGTTGTCTTGTGTATATGCATAGAAGAAATAATTCTTATTCTCCAGAGTTTCATCAGGGGTATAATGTCTTCACCAGTCTTCCTCATATGGTCAAGTTTGTATGTATTTTGATGACATTTATTGCACAGATCTCCTTGTATGATTTGATTTGTAAGGATATCCATTTTGAAAAACTATCATATGATGTTTGGCGAGCTCCACATTCAGGGAGAGGCCATCAAAACTCATTAGGTGGATCATTTATTGGCAGTTGCGACTTTGGATGGTACACTATCCAGAAATAATACTGGTTGAAGCAATCTGACGGTCAGGATCAATGGTGAGAGCTACTTATAGCTTAAAATATAATGAAGAATGATCCAAACTTGACTGGTGAAAATTCCAAGTAGATTAGCCTAGCCTGTGGATTTTGGCTTTGATATCTGTTCATTTGCAGGTATGATGGTGCCATACATTTCATCATCTTGTTTAAGCTGGATAAGAAACTTAGTCTAACATTAGGTGACTCAATTCACGTTTGGTAGCCATCTTGATTTGAAAAGGCATAAACTAAGTCATGATACACTGAATCTTCTGAGATCTGGACAATAAGAATATCTTCTTAATTCAGAACAGGAATTATTAGGCTCGTCACCTATCAAAAAAAATATCAGGCTGGTCCCAGCAGATAGGGGTTTCAATCTGGACTGGCCCTGTTTTGGTTCACCTTCTAAATTGTCCCATCCTAGTGCCAAGACAAGAGTGAAGTTACCCGGAATTTACCTAAAGATATCCCAGGTCCATTGGCAGATATTTTCAAACTCAGCCAATCAGAATGAAATATCTGGAAATTCAGGTCTGCCTGTCAAAGCAGACTAGCACATTGATATGGTTGGCCCCTTAGCAGCCCTAAGAAAACTTTCGGTCAGATGCAGCCCCATGAATTGCATGCATGAATTTGTTATTTCTTATCATTGCGGCAGTCCTTTTCAAGAGAACAAGTCATCTAAAAATGCAGCTTTTAAACTATGGACAATAGATAATAGAAAACAGTTAACAAAACATTAAAGAAGGAAACAAACAAACAAACCTGAGAACTAACTTGAAAAACAAGTCTCTGGTGGGATACAACAGGAATTTTACATGCATATGTACAATTATGTGTACAGGAGATATAACTAAAAATGTACCTTTTTTGAATTTTGCCCCTTGTTGAACTTGGGCTTGTAGTGAGCAAGCTCAGGGGATTATGTGCTCCAAGGATTTTCATTTCTGGGTTGGAGAGGAATCTCGCTTTCCTAGCTCCCTTATGGAAAATCGAAATCCTCTCTATTATGGAGAATTAGTACCTTTTCTTCTCTTTTATGAAGAAAAGATGCTGCAGGGGAAGTTTTGTAATTTTCCTCTATCACAGAATCATCTTGTTGAATAAACGTATCCTAATCTTGTTTCCATCTTCCTCAATAAGGTTCATTTACTTCTAGCACACGCCAACTTAGCAAAATCCACTCAATTAGTATATAACATGTTCACCATTATTATCACAACGTTATCCATCAATCAACGGTTAGCTTCCGGTCCAGTATCCATAAAACTGTTTTTCTCCTTTTTTCCTTAATGAGAAAAGATTTTATTTTTTTACTGGCAACATGATTTCAATATACAACCTCAAAGGTTGCAACAGTAAGCATCTTCCATTGTGCCACGGGCTCTTATCGGTATCCATAAAACTATTATTGCTAACATAATACAGTTGTAGTTATATGAGGCTGGTGCATAGCTGCAAAGGTCCCTGAAATGTTTTGATAGATGACCCACCTTAATCTGGTAATTTGATCATTGGATGGTTATGTGATTCTGATTTCAAAAATTAAAAAAAACCAACTGCACATGTAGCCAATACAATTGGTCATTTCTCTGATGTTTTGCCTAACCAAAGAACTCCCACACACTAAAAAACTGGGCCTTATATTGGATAGACTACAATGCAAGAAAAAAAAAATCTTCTTAGAAATATCCTAACCATCTGAGTTTACTCATTGGATTTGTACATCTGGCCCCTTTTTGTAACTGTCCAATTTATGTAGCTTTCTGAAAACAGTGATTGATTGTCCCAGCACCCGGAGCTTCAGAGCATATTCTCTAATGAGGCTCATAGTTCACATGTCATCTTTTATTAGGTGGTTGGATGAGTTACCACAGAAAAATATTTATATGTTCTGCAAAGGGATTGAACCAGAGTCCATACCTCAAAGGGTGCTGGTTATTTGATACTGTTGAAAAGGAAATGTACAAAAAAAACCCACCTCAGCCCCATGTGGACCAAGTCTTTTATTATCCTAGGTTCTTGGCTAAGTCACATACTCCACTACCCACCAAATGCACATGACATGGAAATTGAAAGAAAACACAAACATTAATATCCATCTCCCAGGCATGTGGTCCTTTCTAACCCAAAATAGACATCTTTTATCTTATAGGCTCTCAGACGTGGAAACCAAAAGAAAAATGGTTAACAAAACAATCCCCTTTGTTATTATCAAGTCGGTAGTTTGTATTCAAAGAGGAAGATAAATGAAAGGAACCCCACATTCCCACTTGATGAGATAAGCAATTGGATTTGAGTGACCACTCTCTCATGAAAGAAGCGACAGGATCTAGCAACCATCCAAATGAAAATTATGGGAAAGTGATAGGAACAAGGTGATTAAAGTCCCCTATTGAGACCCTGTTCACTCCTTATCCTAACATGAAGGAAAGCCCTGTGTTGTTTGATTATGCTTGGATCTCTCTGTGTGTCATAATCCTTGTCTGTGGTACCACAGGTCCCCTTGGAGCTCATTTTGCTTTCATAGATATAGACTGGTTGAATGTCTCCGTCGATTCTTCAAGACAGAAGGTGTGGATGACCTCAAATCATTGTCGATGGCTTGAAATGTTCCTTTCAGATGTCCCAAGAGCATGGACCAAACACACGACAACAGCTTAATTAAGCCATCAAACTGCAATGCTGCGTTGGCTGTAATGTTTATGTTAATGTATCCCTTTCATGGGGTTATAAGGATTATCTATTAGGGACAGACTGAATCTAAGAAAAGGATTTGTCCATGTCTGGCAAATAATGCAGTAGCCATGCTCATGTGGAATAGGCCCATGTACTGCTTTTAGCCATGATATGAACATCTTAAAGAAAGAGAGCAGTTCATCTCTCTTTGTTTAAAAGATATTTATGTTACATAACAATGTTTCCATTTATTAATACTCTGTTATATGTTTCCAACCCTCTGTTAAGGAACTAATTCTATTTGTTCTATTGCTGAATACAACTAACTAGACAACTAATTCTATTTGTTCTATTGTTGAATACAACTACCTAGACAACTAATTCTCTTTCTTCTATTGTTGAATACAACTAACTAGACAACTAATTCTATTTGTTCTATTGTTGAATACAACTAACTAGACAGCAGCTAAGGAGGAGGTTCTGAGAGTTGATTCAAGTTAATGAATGAAAATTGAAAACATTCTGTTTTTATCATCATGAGATTTAAGAATCTGTTTTTGTAAATCCATACATTGAATCTTGTTGTATAGCCATCATTATCCTCTAATAGGTGAATGTGGCCACTGATGTGGATGGCATAATCAATGGGTTGTCTCTCAGATGGACCAGACTAAAAATCGCACCGACGGAGTTGTTCCTTTCCTCATGATCTTATCAATACAGTGCTGTTGAACAATCACCTATAGCGACGGGAAACAGTCTGCAAAAATGGTTCATTAATCAGGATCACACAATCTGTACACTCTTCATTCAATGGCCCAGGGTAAGCGATGGCTTGTCGATTGTATCGATGACTTAGATTTATTTGTTACAAACTTACAATCAATTAGTTTATTTGCTCAGGTATGTTCATCTTTCATTTTTTATCTTCCTATTACTATCTACTTCCCCGTGTGCTGATGTGAACACTGAAAAATCTGTCAATTGTTGAGTGTTTGCTACAATTATTCTATTGTATTTGTTCTTAGTTATGTTTGGGCACACTACTGATGTTCAAAACATGCTTAGGCCAACAATTTGTGAATAACAATATCTAGATGCTATCAGTTTTCACAAACTGTTATTATTTACACATACCAGGCTGGAAGATGTTGTGTCTTTGCAACAACTGGCAATATAATTAGTATTACTATGCACATCAGACAAGCTCATGTGTTTGTATTTTCTAATAATCAGGTTAAAGAATTTTACAAGTCCTTGCTATTAAGTAATAACTTATATTATATTTAACTCAAATCACTATCTAGCACAGATCTTTTCTTGAGCATATTCTTGTTTTTAATTTCATTCCAATTCGATTGCTTTGTGAGTAAGGAAGATGCACAAATAGGATTGGAGCAGGTGGTCTTCAAAATGTTTAGTTTGAAAAGCAATATAAGGGGAGGCTTTTCAAACCTTGTTTTAAAGAGAACAACAGTAGCATGGTCTCAAGTATATGGTTTCAATGATCCCCTTACAAATGACGAAGAGACTCTAGATTGGGACTTGGACATAGCCCCTTTTTGGCATCACTAATTTTTACCTCTATTTCTCAAGGTCTCTAAATCGGGGTAGAGATTTTGAGAATATAGGCGTTTGGGAGCGTTTCGCAGCCTCTTTTTTTTTTTTTTAGAGAAGTCAAGGCAATACCTCTATTTTCCATAGCCCACCATTGATAGTATGTAGAAAGTAGAGGAAAAAACAAAGAAGCGGGTGAACAGTGTTCTTATCCATTTATGCCCAAGTCTTTTTATTTTATTTTATTTTTTTAAAAATTTAAGAGTATAAATCAAGATCCAAACCGTTAGAAATGTTCTTAAATCAAACTTGACCATGACACTAAATTTTAGCTGTTGGATCATCACCAATCTCAAGATATGTGCAAAAAAAAAATATGAGCCATTAGATGCAATTTTATGAAATCTGTGGGCCCCAAATGCGAAATCCACACCGTTAGATCTGTTTGAAAGGTTTAAAATGGCTATGTGGTCAATTTTAAGGCTTGATACCTTTTGAATCTCGAGATATTTGAAAAAACATCAGTTATTGATATATTATGCTCAATATTGGATTTGTCCATGAACAATAATGTTTTTTTTTTAATTATTCATGGTAGTGTAAATCAAGATCCAAATCGTTGGAGATGTTAAAAAGATCAAATACGGACATGACACCAAATTTTAGCCGTTGAATCATCACCAATCTCGAGATATGTGAAAAAAATGTGAGCGATTGGATGTAATTTTTTGGATTATGCATCCCTAAACACAAGATCTAAACCTTTAGATCTCTTTGGAAGGCTGAACACGGCCATTAGTTCAATTTTCAAGACTTGATGTCTTGTGGATGTCGAGAAATTTATGAAAAACTTTCAACCATTGTTATAAAAAAAAAATCTATTTAACATGGATCTTTGCATTACCAAACACTTTTTTTATTCTAGCCTCTTCTTTTATAGCTCTTTTTTTATTGACTCTATTTTAACGGGTCTATCAAAAAAAAAAAAAAGAGTCAAGATACCAAACAAGGCCTATAGTGTGGCCAGTAACATGGTTTCCATTGGTATACTGTGTTTGGGTGTAGAATTCTAGGAAGAATTTAGGTCCTAAAGGTGGAAAGGTACAAGGGACAATCAAAATACACCGTTTTTATAGGAAACAATTGCTACGCTTGCCCTAGTGATTTTAAATCCTAAGTAACTGATGATTCCCTCTGCATCTCCACCCTGACCCATTCGCTCTTCACCCTTTTAATATCCTTACAAAAGCCTTTTTTTCCATGAGTTCCAGTCAAGCCAACAGCCTAGGAATTTCTTCAATTCAAGATCTAAGGTCTTGAGTAATTCATTGCAAAGGAGGCTTTACGAGTTCTAGAGTTTGCATGATCTAAACAGGCACTACGGACACATGCCTCCAAAACAAATCATTGTTTTAAGATTTTTTTGTAAATGGATCATCATCATCAATATCAAGTTTTGCTGTGTCTATGTCATGAATTGGCCGGACATTTCACCTTGAGTTCTACTTGTCCACTCAATCTAATTTTCAGCTATTTCTAATCAATATACTTGAATGTATCCTTTAGTACAGTATGAATTTGTTGATAATGATGTTGCCATTTCTATCCTTGTATCCAACTTGAGCCAGTTCAAAATTCAGCTTTATGTGAACACATCATAATCTGTAATTACTGAGGAATTATACGGTCCTCATCAACCACCTAAAGCTGATCGATCACCTAGTTTCATGCATGTGGGTCCATCCAATGGAAAATGATGATGGCCCCCCCACCTATCGAATGATGGGGATTTCTTAAACATTGATTTGGAAGTTTATATCAGCCTGCAGCAGAAGCTTATACAAAGATAACAACATCAACACCAGCAGTAGACTTCCAACCACTTTCTGATATTTTCTTCTTCTTTCATGTCTCCATCTATGATGATGGCATTGGCGGCTACTTGCAAGTTACAGCCCTTTCCAGTTTCCATCAAATAAAAATATCAGCCTTTCCCTCACGTGGCAAGGAAATCATGCACTCCATTTGCCCACGTAATAAGCAGGAATTTTAAAAAATCATAGCAAAATAGTTGAAATATCCATTGAACTTCTCCAATATTCTTAAGTTCTAAATTCTTTTCTAGAATTATCTTTTGGAGTTTTAAGAATTCTAAGAGATTTTGAATCCTCTAAACTACTCTTGCTGAACAGAATTAGGGCTACAGGCTACTTATGATGGTATTTCATGTAGCACACTGCATATTGGTAGGGGTCAATTTTGTCTCTTCTATATGTGCTACTAGCTAGCCCAAGTAACAGTTAAGCTGCTCATGTGGCCCACAAGTGATTGAACCAATTGTCCACATTCAACTCAATTTTGATGAAGCCCACCTCCTATTGTAGGTAAAAGTAAACATTCCTATTCCCAGGGGGATCTCAGACATGGCTTCAACCGTAGCACATCTTCTGCGGGGCCCACTATTACCAATGAATGACTTCTCTTAAAATCTAACCTGGTGCAGTGGGACCCACATAATCAGATCAGTGATTTCAACTAATTTGGAAGACTGGTAATTAACTCCAGATCTGATATGAACCATTTTTTTTTTTTTACAGGCAACTAACAATATAAAAACAGCAAACCGAAAGTGGATGAAAATCCAAGAGAAGGGGTCAAAGTAAAAAGAAAAGAGAAAAATACAGATTATTATTGTATGTTGACTAACAGAAAAGATGTAAGCAGTTAAGTGAATTTATGAAGGCATATTGATTAAGGATCAAATCAAGAGAGAATAAAAGATGGGTTAAATAAAAAAGTCCTAAATGACAAAAATACACTTCTTTCCCATGTACGTTATAGCCTTTTGACACTTAGTGCTTTTTTGTCAAGATGAGAGGGCTTTTTTACTTTGTTTTCTTAAAAAAAGAAGTGGTTTTTTTTTTAACTTTTTGACATGACCTTTTTTTTTATTCTCTCTTATTTTGATTATTCTCTTCACTTCACTGTACAAGTAAATTACCAAATAGACAAATGTCCGAAACACCTACACACGTGAAGATAATTAAAAGGATTTTTACAGAGGAGCCATTGAGTGCTAATCAACGCCTAGGGTGTACTTTAACCATAAGAGGAACTGCCATTTCGCAAGACAACCTCAGCACCTCGGACAGACTCACCGGGTCCCTTTCTGAGTCGACCCACTCAAACTCGTGCAGGAGAGTCGCGACCCAGAAGCTGACCGTGGCCAGCCCCAGCGCCTTCCCCGGGCAGCTCCTCCTGCCCGACCCAAAAGGCGCGAGCCGAAGATCCGACCCGAGCACTGAGAAGTCCAAGTCAGCACCCTCCACAAACCTCTCTGGCATGAAGCTGGTGGGCTGGGCCCACACTTCCGGGTCCCTTGTGATGGCCCACATGTTAACCATTGCTGTGGTCCCCGCCGGCACGTGGCGCCCATCCACGACGGTGTCAGTGATCGCGAGGCGGGACCATGATAGGAGTGGGCCCGGGGGGTGGAGCCTCAGGGTCTCTTTGATGACTGCTTGCAGGTACACCAATGCCTGGTTGTCGGATTCCGTCACCGGACGTGATTTTCCGACGACTGCGTCGAGCTCCTCGTGCACTTTCCGTTGGATGTTGGGGTGGAGGATGAGCCGCGCGAGCACCCACTCTATCAGCACCGCCACCGTGTCCGTTCCTCTAAATATCATCTCCTGTCCAAAAAGAGCGAGCACTCGTTTCAGTAGCCCGCAGACTACCCGATTCTAATTAGACAAACTAATTTAAAAAAGAAAATCTAAATCCCGGTAAGTATAGTGGGAATGTTCATATGCATCTTTCCCTCTCCATAGGGTGAGGGATACTTCCCTTTTTGCACATGAAAAGTGCATTTTGTACCTCACTTTATACTTGAAAATTAAAAAAAAAGGAAAGTGTCTCTCACCCTATGGTGAGTAAAAGATGCATATGAATGTTCCCCACCTACAAAGCATCGGGATATTTCGATATTTCGTAATTGGATAACGTATATTAATTATATCTTATTTTACTTTTTATATGTAAAATCTATATTTTTATTGTGTTCATGTGTTGTTTTTATCATATATCCATACCTGGGCATCATAAGATAAGACAGTAAATAGTAAGTGGTGAGTAAATTTCTGCTCTCATTTCGGGTTTTCTGACTCACCCAAAGAACGGCAACCATGTCAGGATCCGATAACTTGTCACTGCCCTGAAGCAATAGCAAGACGTCGACGAAGTCGCGGCTCGATTGTCCGGTCTGGGCCCGATGCTCGGCGATGATCCGGTTCACGAGCTGGTTTACCTTGGGGACGAGCTGGGAGCACCGAGACCGGATCTTTTGGGGGTCGAACCCGGCTAGGAAAGGTAGATGGTCCGACCAATTCAGCTTCCCCAGTAGCTCATAACCTTCTTCAACCAAACATTGTAGTTGTTCTGTTTCTTCATTCTGTGAGCAGAGTTGGTATTTTCGGCCGAAAACAGAGCACATCATGTTGTTGAGGGAAGCCCGTTTGAGAAGATCTCGGATCCGAATAGGCCCATCGCGGCGAAGAGCAGCGGCCATTTGAGCAGCAATTTGGAAGCGCTGGAGCTCGGAGGCAGCGATCTGCTTCGGGCAGAAGAGGTGGTTGGCGGCAATCCGGCGAAGGGTCCGCCAGTAGACACCATAGGGAGCGAAGCCTATGGCGCGGTTGAACATGAGGCTGTAGGCGGATTCTTTAACGGGCCGGTCCGCAAAGGCCGAGCTGTTGAGGATGTCCTTGGCGACGTCGGGGTGGCACGTGATGATCACGCGCGTCTGGCCGACGCTGAGGGCCATGAGGCGGGTGGCGCCGCAGCGACGGGCCTCAGCGGCGAGCTTCCGGTGGGCGAGGCCGGTCATGAGGCGAATGCTGCCGAGCACAGGGAGCCCTCTGGGCCCTGGAATTATGAGACTATTACTGTTATTGAGCTTTTGGATGATTTGTGGATAAAAGTAGCGGCCCCAAGCAGGGCCGCCTGGGAAGGCCCAGTAGAGAAAGGCTGTGGCGAGCCACACGAACAACAGGAGTAATAACAGGCAGAGGAGAGTTTGAGAAGAGGAAGAAGAGGCCTCGCATTTTGCAGCGAGAGCGAAGACCCAGAAGCTCTCTGCTGATGTTGCTTCCATGGCTGCTACTGCTATTCGTTGTGACTTGTGAGGTGATATGATAATTATGAAGAGAGGAAAGGGGAGGGAGGGGTTCATGAGCTTAAATAGGCAGAGAGGGAGAAACCCGTAAAACCGTTAGGGGTCGTACGGTATAACGGAAAATGGAGGACAGGTCAGGTTAGATGGACCTGCAGGAGCACCCGAACTGGACTGGTCGATCGAATGGGTGGGCCCAGTGAATAGTGATGATGTGTAATGAGGTAAGAGGGGATATGAACATGGGACGCATCGGATGGGGATGGGATGGAGTTGGGCAAATGCCAAGTTAGGGACAAATAATAGAATCATTTTAAGTGTTCACACAATATTGGCACCATCATGTACTAATTGAAGGACCCCGATTCCATTATTTGCATGGTTTTAAAAATATACTTGTCTGGACAGAATCAGCCAAAGCCAAAAACCTATGCGTATCGGCTTATGTATTATATACTTCACTGGTGATGCATATTATGGGTCATGATGTTTTTATTTGAAATAGAATCTAGAATACAAATTTTAACATGATGTTTTTATTTTATTAGCTTTGAAGTGATTTAGATCATGTAAATGAAATAATAAATATGGATGTTGGGTTGTGGACCCGTCCATTTAGATCTAGTATATCCACTGAGCCCATTACAGCCCACAAAGCCATTAGTTTTTATAATTTTTTTTTTTTTTTTTAGTCCATATGGCCTATTGTATTCATGTTGTTTGAAGATGAACCAACTTTTTGGGACTTTCTATACAGGGTGATTTGGTTGAGAATTCTCATTGTGGCTACCAATAGAGGTGGTTTTGTAGTACCTTTCTACATTCGAAGGCACTCCATCTAGGACCATCACTGTACCCAGTTTGTGGGGTTTAGTAGTAGAGGAAAAATAGGGGATTCATCTTTGCTAGGCCAAATCCTATCAATCGGAAAACATTATCAAGTTGATTATAGTTGTATAAGGTGCAGATTTTATTGATTTATTTATTCTTCAATTTAATCATGTTCATTATAAACATACGTATGTATATATATGTTTATACATATATACATACATGTATGGGTTGTGTTCACATACAAACCCTTCACTCTCTAGTAGGGCCCACCTAAGGCCATGCTAAACAAGAGGGAGGTGGGGGATCAAAAGATCTGGATTAGACCTGCATGTACGTAAATTTTTAACCATGTTAATCGTCCAAACCCTTGATTCATGGTCTTCAAATTTAATAATTTTAAAAAGCATTATTTTTTAGATTTTCAATCCAACAGTGAATAATAATAGTTAGACGGGTATCAGATTTTGGCTTGCTCTCCTTCATCGAGGGCTTAGCGAGTGCGAGGGAGTTTGATTGACTATAGAGGGTCCCACAAGTTGAAGAAGTTTGCACAAAGTCTTTCATGAGAGACGTCCATAGGTGCTTTGTCACCCTTTCTTTGAAAGAAGATATCTATCGCAACTTGAAAGATAACTATTACAGCTTGCGTGAGAAATAGGTTCTAAGCCTCTTGAGGAATCTATTTGGATACACGTCAATCATCGAACGATAGTGTAATGGAAATGTCTCATTGTAGTTATGATTTTGGGTAAGAAAGAAAATCAACTTATCATAATAATCATTGATTTTGGGGTCTTAAAGTGCAAGGATTTATTAAGTTATATATTTTTTGAAAATCAATCCAATAATGAGTATTAATCAAATTAGGACGAGTGCCAATTTATGGAGGGCAAGTTAGTGTAGGGACGGACTTTGGAATACTTCCTTTTAGGGGGGGGTTACTATGTAGAAAGAAATTCTTATGAGGGCCATATATTTAAAATACATGTAAATTTCAAAATATACGTGAGTTTTTTTTTTGAAAATTTAGGGAGGGCATATATAAAAATTTATAAAATTTCATAGGATTTAAGGGGGTTTTTAGAACATTTATTTGGTGGGAAGCGGGCATGGCTCCTGATAGCCCCCTAAGTTGAATTGATCATGAAGGGTCACACGTAGTGGTAAGAAAGTAATTTTTCTCACAAGCCCTCAAAGACATTTCTTAGGAGGGGGTTCTTCATTTTAAATAGATCATTAAATTAGCCTCACCTCATGAAATGATAAAATTGAAATTGGCTTAAAATTTTTACGATGGAATTAAAACAAGTTACAACAACATAAACTTAACTACTAGCTTAGTTAAGTTTACCAGGGAGAGCATAAAGTCAAAGGCAAATGACCTAAAAACAATAGGTTCCATCTATAGAAAATAAGGTGAGAAGCACTAAACTTGAAAAATAGATCTCACTTGTTTAAAAATTAATCAATGCTAGATATGATAATTTTGCAGGGCGCAAATTAATTTGTCCTGTTTTACATAAATAGTGGGGGCACAATGCTCACTAGTTTCAAAGCAACGCACTTGCCAAGGAGGCTGGCAAATTGATATTTGGAAATTGGATGACATGTTTACCACGTGAGAGAGAGAGAGAGATTGTGTGTGGACTGGATCTGGATATGGGCACAATGTGTGTGGACTGGATATGGACACACTCACTCACTCAGATGAGCAGTGCACATGTGTACGTACGTATGCGCAGAAGAAGAAAAAGGAAGGAAGAAGAGGAGGGTGGCACCTGTGGCTGTGGAGGTAATTTTGGCCGGACATTGTCGGGTCAGATGGGTCATTGAGGGTGAGGATGCACATGAGGGTGGCATGGTTCGGCCAAGGGAGGAAAGGACATGGACGTGGGGCATGCAATTGCAATCTGGATTCACATGAATGGCAAGGACAAGTCCGTCATGCACATCAAAGTTGCACTGTCTATTTATGGGGTCCCTCTTGCTTTTGTCCCTCCACTTGTCAGTCAACAATGGCCACTCGGCAGTTACCACGTCCCATCATTCTACTGTAAATGGGGCTTTATGTACTGATGCACACAACGATGGGGAGGGGGCAGAGGTTGTAATCGACGGAACCGGATGGGGTGACACGTAGGGGCAGCTATTTCTCTTTTCATCTGCCCCATCATATGTCGCTCCCTATTTGTTCCAAACAGGATTTCTCTATTTGTTTGGTCTAAAAAGGGAATTCATTTTCGTAATCGACATGGGTGCCAGGTTCATTGGCATTACTCACCTATTCGCCATTGGCCATAAATTTCCTTTTTAAAAAAGAATGAGTGGTTGTTGGACCTCTAATTTATCATATCAACAGTTGAAGTTTAAGTATTTTTTATAAAAATATTCATACAATATTTTAGATTGATGTGATATTGCATGCATAGGGCTTTGCGATATACTATGATGGTATCATGTCACATATTTTACTTTATAACATTTTAGAGCCGCATGATATCGCACTAGGCATCAATATTTGAATTTTACTTGTCCTGTGGCAAATATATGGTTTAAAGGATATAGTTGTATAGATAATATTTTAAAAATAAATAAATAATATATCTAATATATTAGATGTGTGAGAATGTTTGGATTTTATAACAACTTATCTCACTTCACAGGATTTTGCTTAGAATCCGGTCAAGAAGCACTACGAAAGGGAAGTAGGCGAGAGTTATAAATATAGCGAGAAGAAAAAACTTGTGTTGGTGAAGATCAAGAGATTTAAGTGATGAAACATGTGTGTTTTTTTTATATTATTATTGTATATTTATGATCGTGCCATTCATATTCAGTTCTTTGATAGACAATTCTAAATGAATAGCTTCAATAGATTTAACTTTTCATGGAAGAACTTCTCATTTAGGAGCCCTACATAGATGCCGTGCAGAATTTCTGGTTTTCACCTTTGAATTAAATGTTGGTCTTGTTTTGTAGATGGTCGGAAATGAGAGTCTTGCATTGCCCTTGTGTAGGGGCTCCCATAGGTGGAAAAAGTAGTTTCCATCAAATGTGCAGTCGGAGGGCTTATCAGTTGGAAGTGGGGCTCCACTTAGCGCTGCGATTAGGGGAGGGTTTCAAGATCTAAGTGGGACCTATTTATCTATCAAGTTTGGGTCTCACCCGATTATCCTATCATATTCATCCAGGCTCTACAACTTAATGGTGTATAGTTCATTCGGCTGTGTGCACAGTCAATCCAACGGTGTACAGCCTATTCGAATGGATCCAAATCCTACGGGACATGTGTACTATAAGGAGGTTTTGGTCCATTTTGTTGAACCCCTAGGTGGGCCCCATAGCCAGTGCGCAACATGGGCGCTGGGCACACCTGATAACTACATTGTAAAGTCGAATTCCACCTACTAAGAAGCATCTCTCACATATTGAACACAAGGTAATAATTTGAACACCATGTGAGACTTCCATTTAACAATTCAACTTCCTTAAACTCACTAACCCCCTTGAATTGACACCATCATAATTCGACTCTAATGGGAATTATTCTTATTGTTGAATTCGGATGCAAACGTAAGAAATCGTTAAACCTTAAAACCCCCAAGTCAATGGTTATTGTGACTTGAATGAGATGATTTTTCTCAAAGTCATATTAAAAATGAGGTCTTTCATCACACTCTCCAATATGGTAAGCATTAACTGTGTCGTGTTAACGAATTCGGGTTGCGAGTTAACGAATATGTGTTAGAATTACCTCAACCCGTACATGACCCATTAAATAAACGGGTTCAAAAACCAAATACGAACACGACCCGTTTATTTAACAGGTTACACGACCCAATCCGTTAGCCTGTTAAATAATTTTATCTATTTTAGACCATGTCAATTAACATTTAACACACTCTTTTGCTAATAAAAGTAGAGTGAAGGAGTTAGAAAATGATCTTTTATATGTAGGTTTTAGGGTTTCACTTCAACCTTTTCAAACTTACCAAAATACCCCTCATGTATTTTATAATTTATGTCATTTATCATTTGGCGGATTGTATCGGGTTGTTAATGAGTTACCAATTTTATTCATTAACGACCCGCTAAATTAACGGGTTAACGAGTCCAACCCATTAGCGACCCGAACCCATTAAGAGGCCATCTGAACCCATTAATATCGTGTGGATTCATGTTGTGTTAACGGGTCATGTGGCATTTTAACAGCCCTAATAAGCATACATTCTCAAGTGTCGTGAAAAGCCATGAGTTTCCCAGGCAAAGAAAGATTACGTAAAATCAAGTGACTAAAATAATATCAGATTGGATTCATATTTTGTAAATCTTTACAACCATACACCTAATGTGTAAAGCGAGCAGACATCATCATATATAAGGTTGTGTTTTGTTCTTTTAGTTGTTCATGTGGCCTGCTAGTATATGTCTTACTCTTTCAATTAATACAGAAGAGATTTTGCTTGTATTATTATTGAAAAATGATCGCGCACATTTGCATGTAATAATCAAGTAGTCCTTTCATCTAAAAACAACTACGTACATTAATGTATATACCGACTCCGAATTAGGGATGTAAATGGGTCCCCGATTCTTCAATTACCCGAAAGCTTCGATCCGTTAAAAACTGAGTATGGGTCCTTATTTAGGCCCTGATAAGTAAATGGGTCCGGGTCAGGTTCCACCTTGGTTCGGACCTGAGACCCGACATATTACTTCAATTTTCGAAAAGTTCTCATAAAGACCCATTCCATATATGGTTCTGGTTCTGGTTCCGGTTCCGGAGCCAAGAAATCGGTTCCGAAACGTTTCCGTGTCCGGATCCGATTCCACTTTCTCCTTAACAGTTCAGGTTCCGTATCCACCATGGACCTGAACCGGAACCGACCCGTTTACAAACCTACTCCGGAATGATTATGATTTTCCATCTTTGGATTATTCGATTTTCAAGAACCATGGCCAATGATATGGATAACCAAACTATATATTGATGAGAATGCCGTAAAGTCAAAGTCTCTGTGAAAATTGAGTGTTATAGTTATCGTGTCCTAAAAGATATTATTCAGATAACAACTACAAGAGATCCAAACCAAAAATTAGCAAACAGAACTCTTGACTTACAAAGAGATCTTCCAGAAAGTAGTGTCATGACTATGCTAACTACAATTTTTCTTTCCCTTTAAAGATAATTAAGCATGAAAGGTTTTAGTGTCCATCCATGATAATTACACAAAATGAAGTGTCTAAATCATTAGTTTACGTTCATATAGTTGTAGCTAACCGAACAGGTAATTTGGATTAGAAGAAAGAAAGAGAAAGTGGGAAGTTGAAAAGGACATCTCAGGCCAAAAAATCACTCACCCTCTTTTTCTCCTTATCCTTTATCTTATCAAAATGGAATCATTTGCCTTAGTAATTGATGCCCTTAGTTGATATTACGTTATGTTTTCTATATTTACTCAGAAAAACTAAACAAATTACCGTGTCCAAAGGATAAGAAGGTAAGAAAATCTCCACTTTTAGCTAAGCACCTTCTCCGTCCTTGCTTTAAAATTAGGGAACCATTCGGATGTGGAGAAAACAAATGGAGGAAACTCTCCATGGTTATGAATTTGAATGCTGCATAAAACTTTCCCTACCTTTTCTCTTTATGGAAATAGACACTATGTAAATATGCATAATATTTACGCATCGGTCATGTTTGTCTACAAGTATTAATTACGCATCTTATGTGTAAATTAGCCCATTTTCATACCAAGATTTGAACACATGTTCAGGTGGGAAAAAAGAATAACAAGCCACATGTGATTTCAAATAATACCAGTTAGAGGCGGATGCTTTGGTTTTGGGGCAATTTCCGTCAAAGAGTTTTTGGGTTCGAAACCACCTCCACACATTTAGAAAAATAATAATAATAGATGCATTTCCATCAAAGAGGTTCTGGGTTCTCCAACGCATTTACAAAATAATAATAAAAGATGCGTCAAGACCGATAAACCTATGAATGAAAATCCTCCCTGCATCTCACCCTTTTTATGAAGGTAACATCTCTATTTCTCTCTCTTGCCTTGCTATACAAAAAAAAAAATTATAAAATCTATTTCTATAATTGATTAATATTAGCAAAGTCGGTGAGATGCATGTGTTAAGTTTTATGCAAATTGAATAATGAATTAAGATAATATTGAACTAAATATTAATTAATAAAAATATTAATAATAATCCTATTTTCTTAACCATCAGACCATAAACCCATATTTCGTTAACCAAACATGTTGGAATGCATTTTTTTAATAAGGTGATCACTGATATAAATGTATATTTTTTAAAAGTATATTTTATGTTGAAAGACATGTTCTTTTTTAAGGATCTAAAATACAACTGAAAACTTTGATATAAATTAGACTTTTTTTATTTCCTTTTCATATCATTATAGTAGAATATAATTTAATGATTAATAAGTATTATTTACAAAATCGTTTAATACGTATACACATATCATTGAAGCAAACAAAGAAAAATGAATCACATGTGTAAATGATGCGAAAATAGTGTTATTAGACAAACGTTGTAAAAAGAAACGCATGTGTAAACGTTACATACTTAAAATTCGAATATTCATCATTTACATGTGTAAATTGTATTTACATATCCCACGCACAAAAGACAAACGACTCCTAAGTTGCATTCTAACTTTTTTACATTCAAAATTAGGAAACACGGATAGCTTACTTTAAAAAACGCAAAAGTTCACATTTCTAAGAATCATTAGGTACACGTAAATGGAACCATATTCCCTTTGAATACTAGTATTTTTAGTTTTATTCTTACGAGATTTTACTCTAATAAGTAGGGGTGTAACGGTTCGGTTAACGGTTGGTTAACAGTTCATTTTGGGAGAACCGTTAACCGAACCGTGTATTACGGTTTTTAGTTTTCAAAACCATAACCATAACCGGAAAAACTGTTAAAAACCGAAACTGTTAAAAGTCATTAAAAATCATTTTGTCAATACGGTTAACCGTTAAAAATCGTTAAGAATTATATACATATCTCATTTAGGCCATTTATTTATTTTTATTAGTATAACAACATGGTTAACCGAACCGAACCGCACTTCACGGTTCGATTCGGTTAACCAACCCTATGTTAGGGGTTTGTCCAAGATTCATGCCAAAAAGTATGTCCAGGTAGATTCATACCAAAAAGTATGTCCAGGTAGCATTACTCTTTATGGTGTCGTCTCACAACATTAGCTTTTGTTGAAACTTCTGCGCAGCGGCCTAAAGATTGGGCCAACTTTAAATAGGTTCGGCCTTCGTACTTCACACTCCAAGTTGGCCTACCTGTATGCTTGGATCGTTATATTTTTATAAGGCTAGGTCGAGATAATTTGAGGTCTAAAGCGATAAATTTAAATGAGGATTTTTTTATATTTTAATATTATTATAAATATTTTACTTCAAATTTATTTTTCTTGCTTTTTTGTGATGCAAAATTATTAATTAAAATTTTATGTTCAAGTTTTGCTAATCTATTTTAAGTCCGCCTCCAAAACCCACATGAAAATTATGGGCCCATCACCAAAACTCACATGAAAGTTTTGGATCACAAAATCTAACTACTTATTTGGCTCCACCCCCCACAAACAAAGATCTTGAGTCTACCACGGCTCGGAGCATTTTCACCTACCCACGGTGCGTATATGCACCATGAGTCAAGATCATCCAAGATAGACTTCAGAGGTATGTCTCACGTATTGGACGTTCAAGATGTACGGTGCTCATTTGCACTGTGGGCAAGTAAATAAATTATGGCGGGGCCCAATTGTTTATCTTAAATTTTAAGATATATTATTATGGCTCAAATCCCAAGCTATGGATCTATTATAACCACAGCATAGATCAAGTCTGAATGGGCCTCTATTGAAATAGGATACACAAAAATAAGGAGAAAGGCTTGTGAATCAAGTTCATGACTGAATGTATAGCTGAGATTTGATACACATGAACTACTATAAATATAATGGTGTGCTAAAATCAATTGTACTCCTAGCAATAGAAAAATAAGACACATGTCGTAGTTTAAAAGACTAATATAGAATTTTGTGTTGTAAAAGATGCAGATGATTTGCCCTGCTTGGTCTTTCTTGGGTGGTCATCATCAGTGTCACAAATATCACAATATGATGAAAATATCGTCATATATATATTTAAAATGGTATTTCTTAATAATAGCATGATGATATTTTCAAAATAGTGTTAAAAATGAAAATATAGATAGAAAACAACAAGATGATTTAAATAAATATGGGAGAAATTAGGAAAATGTTAATTAACGTATGCTTTGTCTACTTTGTAATTATTTTCTATTCTTAAATTTACATAAAATAATTTATTTTTCACAATATTTTCTTGATAGTATTCCAAGAAATCCCTAATTTGAAAAATATTTGAGACAATGGCATGGTGTGTACGTATGTTATAATCGAAGAATTCATCTAGACTTGGGCGTGAGTTGCCCTGACTCGACGGGCATAGAGTCAAATGAGTTTACCCGAGTCTGCGGATCAAACTCATTCTAATCATTGTTAGAAAACTTTCCGAGTTGACTCTTGACTCGAGTCATCTCATTTTGACAAAGAACTGAGTTAAAAATAGGTGAGACTCAGCCAAGTCATCTAACTTTTATAAGTTGTTTACATTCCGGATCATTTAATAGGTATATCTAATTTTAAATAATTAAAATTAATTTATAAGTAATTATGCATGAGGTTTGGAGTCAGTTGATGATTATAATGCAATTTATATTTGATGTTTTGCATTTGATATTTGGACTCACAAATTATGTAATATACAATATTTTCCCTTTTTATGTGTTTTTGAACTTTTCTTACATATATAAATTTATTAATTTTAATTGATTATCATGAATGCTTGTAAATAAATATATTTATATATTTTATAAGTAATGGATTCATTTTTAAATATTTCTAAAATCATTTTAAAAAAAATATGACTCTCCTGATCGAATCTCCGCATTGACTCTATTATTATTATTATTATTATTATTTTGTATTGGACGAGTCGAGTCTAAATCATGGATTTTCCAACCTTAACTCTAATTACTGATTTAATTGCCTCCAAAGTCATTCGAGGTGAGTAGAATTTTGAAACCGTGGTGTATAAAATGGGGTGAATCTATCAATCAACAGTTGATGATGCATAAGTGCCAATTGTTTTCCATTAAATAATCCTATTTGCAATCCCTTGTTAGGATCCAAATCAAGGACATATTCTCTAGTTCCTCTAATTTGAATAAAAAAAAAAAGGCAAAACTCATATCTCTACAAAACCCCCTTTGGATCTTGTAAAGATGTCCTCATCAAATCAAAAGCCTTCTTTTCCCCTTACTTTGTGGGATCATCTGGCTGTGAGCAACTTCCCTATGATTCTCATGATCCCTTTCACCTGTAAGACATAGCCTTCACAAGAAAGTTTCTTAGCTAGGATTATACGAAATATCACTGGATGTATTGTGACATGATCAGATTTTTGGACTAGTCGTTCAAATCTTCAAAGATGCCTCCTTGGTCTATCTTCCTACCTTTCTAGGCCCATGTTGATGCCACCACTAGTTCCACACGTGGGCCTGTTCTAGCTTTAGGGATCAAAAGGATATCCATAATATATATCACAAGGTCGCCATTATTTATGTAGAAATATTCTGACTATAGATGATAAAGAAAGAGCATGAGAAAGCTTCATATATACATCCAACTTGGGTGTTTAAACCATGCATTTGGACTTTTATGGATCACCAACTATAATTTTCAACAATTATAAATAACTACATGATCAATTTTAATTTTTTTTTCAAATAATCAGCTCCATAAATCTATGATCAATACCAATCATCCTCATTTTTTTAATAATAATTTTGGAGGGTGCATGTTAGGTAGAGTACTTACTACAATCCAAAACAAATAGATGCACTTTAGTTTCTAGGAGATTTTTAACCTAGTTATAGATGAACAAGATTTTATTAATAACAAATCAACTGCCTTAATCAGCATGGAAGATCAACTTTTTAACTTGTTGATAAAATTGAGCATACTCTTATCATAAACAGGTGGTGAAAATGTCCTTAGATTAATTCTAGGGCATCAAGTTAGTTAAATTGGATAAGGCATAGTGGTTTGTTTTTTGTTATCATCTTGGAATATTTATCATAAAGCAAGTTATATAAAGTCAGTTTCATCCTTCTCAAAAAAATTGTACATGATCTTACTAATTATCAAAAAGTGGCTTTTCGCTGTTGATTTGGATGGCAATTGGGAAGTCTAATTCTTGGATCTATTTCTCTTAAAGCAGAATAAGAAAGACATTGAAAAATATTAGACCATTTGGAGGGTGGAATTGATATGTCTGTTTGAACCATGTTTGAGCCAGACATTAGACTTTTTTTTTTTTTTTTTTTTTGTCTATCTGAGAGGATTGATTGAACCTAGAGTAGGCGCTTTTGGACAAACAAAATGGTCTGAAGCGAGCTGTGGAGCTATAGTGAAAAACACGAGTTGCTAACCAGGTCTGCTTTTTTGAGTTTTTCTTTCTTTTCTTTTTCATAGTTATGTGACCCTAAATGAAGATTCGAGCCTTTGGCAGTCTTCAGACGTCAATGAATAGCAAGTGGGTCAAATCTAAGCTGTTGATGCACAAATGTTAAGATATTAGTGAAAAAGTTGAATCTTTAGATTTGCTTCTCAGGATTTTTATGGGCCTATAGATCAAGATCTGAACTGTTGATCCTCTTTAGAAAGCTAAAAACAGCTATGAGGTCAAATTCAGCCCATGATTCGTTGTGGATCTCGAGAAATTCATGAGAAATTGTGGATTGTTGATGTACCAAACTTTAAAATGGCTGGGCTTCCAAGTGATAAATAAGGGTTTAGTTTTTTTTTTTTTTTTCCTTTTTTTCTAATTGGGGACCGTTGGCTTGGGATCCGAAGCATTGGCAATCTTCAAAAACTCAAACACGGCGAGTGGATCAAACTTGAAATGTTGATACGTCATGAATCTTGAGATATTTATAAATAAATAAAAAAAAATGTAAACCCTTAGGGTATGTTTGTTTGGAAGAATTTTGAGAATTTCAAACACCCCCCCCCCCCCCCCCCCCCTACAAAAAAAAAAGCTGGAATTCTGGAATTAGAGTTGATAAGGGAAAAGTGCCTTTTCATGTAATCTGAAATTCTGAATTCTTGCATCATAAAGAGTATTTGGAATGTCTAGAGGACAAGATATCACATTATGTTGGAAATTCTCAATAAGCCAAATTCCTTGTCAGAAATGCCTTTAACCAAATAGGCCCTTAGATGTACTTTTGTAGACTTTTGTGCGCCTCAAAATCAAGTTCGAATTACTGATCCTCTTTCGAAAGGTAAAAATGAGTATTGGGGTCAAATTGTAGCCCTTCATTCATTGTGGATCTTGAGAGATATATGAAAAACAGTGAATCGTTGATGTACTCAAGCTTTAAATGGCTAGGTTTTCATGTGACCGCACACTATTCAATTTTTTTCTTTTTCTTTTTAAAAAAGTTGTGAGGTCCTAAATCACGATCTGAATGGTTGGCTGTCTTCAAAAGCTCAAATGCGGCGAGCGGGTCAAGTTTGAGCTATATATTGATTCTATTTGAATCTCGAGATATTTTTGGAAATTCATATACCCTTAAATATGCATTTATGTGTTTCTGTGGGCCCTTCAATCACGATCCAAACCGTTATTCCTTTGTTCATTGTGAGTCTTGAGAAATATGTGAGAGGTTGCGAATTGTTGGATTAATAAAACAACTATTTCAAACAATGTATTTGTCTTTACTAAATTAGGAGTGCTCATGGATTGGGCTAGCCCGAGCCAGTCGGGCGTCGGCCCGGCCCTCTGGTTTTGGTACATGAGCTGAGCTTGGACCTAAAATGTAGGTCCATTTAAGATATGCGCCAGGGTTGGATTCAGTGGAAGAGAGCTCAATGCCCAGCCCAGCCTAAATAAGTTACACAATTTAAGCGAAAACATTTTTATTGATGGGATGGAGACTCAAACACATGCACTTTCTCACATTCATATACGACTCAACCAGCTAAGCTACAGCTTGGAAGTTTTAGTGGAAGCCATTTTGTTTTATATAAATATCATCCACCCTGGCTCGGATATGACCATTTTTAGGTGGGCCAGGCTCGGGCCAACCACTTATGATCCATGTCAGGCTTGGGCCAATGGTTTTAAACGTAGGCCAAACTTCGATATTGCTTAGCCCGACCCAAACCCAGCCCATGAACACCACTATATTAAATCGTCTATTTGTAAAATATCTATTTCAAACCACTATATTAAATCGCTTATTTGTAAAATATCTATTTCAAATCGCTGTAGTTGAAACAGATCTATTCAACGCATATCCATTTTGTATATATAATAAAAATTTCCTTACAGACCCTATTATTGTCAAGCTAACAGGGGCAATTCTTTGCAAGAATTAAAAAAAAAAAAAAAACAGTTATATGTAATTAACATATACTATAGGTGGCTATTTGTAAAGTCCTTTAAAGCTTGATCAAGTAATACAATTGCAGGCAATCTTTGATTGTTTATTCATAACTACTGTTCGAGGTTTGTTAGGATACATATTACTGTCGACACATGTCGTTAGGGCCATCCACAAGGCGACCGACGATTTGATTAACCTCCACTTCAATATTGGGGGTGTATCAGCAATTGAAGTATCAACTTTTCATGTGTGGTGCATACTCAGGATCATTAGTATTTATTTCCGCATGTGAAGTTGCAACAACAGTCTCCCTGGCTAATTTTGGCCAAACCCATCTGCACCAAACATGGTACAAGTGATGTGTGGGCTGCTAATTAGCCTACCCCCATGAGAAATCAATCAATCCCTATGCCATGGTCTAAAGGCACATGCCCTTTGAATGAGAAGCTTTGAAGGAGAATATGTTGCATTGGATTCGTGGTCCTTGAACAGAAGCTTAGGGTCATTGGGGAAATATATCCATGAACAAGTTGGGTTAGGACAGCGAATCCCCTTTGAAAGATGGTAATTTTGAAGAGCCAAGAATCCCATTTCCACTAAATTTTGAGTACTTTAGATTGGTGGGGCTGGAGCATATTAGCAGTCTAGCAGTTCAATTGATTTCCAGTGACAGATTTCAGATTATTTTATGCATAAACGAATGACATGTTGCCCATATACATACCTTAAAACCGCACTATCTCTTTGCTTTAATCTAGCTTTTGGAAATGCTTGGCCATAACAAAGCACTTGAATTAGAAAAGTTACCAACGTGGGGTTGATAATATCCTTCAAACCAAGATTTGATGCGCCATATGACCTGAACCAGGGACTATATGAATGATTTGATTATGACTCTTAATAGTTTGCCGGATGACCGTTGAATGCGTGATTTGATTAGTAAGGAATGCCCAATTGGTGGATTATAATTCACAATTAATAGTGTTAATCCTATTTACATGAAGATTTTTTTAATATCCTGCTTTTGGACCGCATACCATTTTTGGTGGAAGCCATTGGATGCACTTTCTAGCTTACATAGTGAGTAGAATATGGAACATTTCTCATCTTCATGATGAGAGCCTTTTCTACCCAATAAAAATGTTCAGAGCCTCGTCTAATATATCTATTCGGAGGGTCGATTTTTCAGCTCTACTTCTTTACTTATCCTTATTTACGCTTACGCCGTTTCACCTCTCTAATATGAAAGAGGATGCTTTATTAAATCCCTTGCATGTATGTTACAAGTCCCCATGTTTTGGTTGGAGAAAACATGGAGATTGCACAAGCAAAGAGTAGAACAGAATCTAATGACCAATGTCACACGATCGAGCAATGTTCAATAAAACCAATATGGGGTATTTTTATAGGTGAATAAGATGATGAATTTACAATATTAGAAGGGAAATACAAGACAAGGAAGAGAGGAGAAGAAAATTAATAATTTTTAGTGCAAAGTGTTTGACAACATGGCTAAAAATAACTGTTGGTAAGCAGCATAGCGGCTGCATTATTGACTCTAGCGGTTGAGGTCACTATGCTATTTTGATAATAGTAATTCTATGATCTTAAATGTAATAAAGAAAAATAATTTTAATTCAAAATAATATTTTTTCCATTTCTTCTCCTTAATAACCTTTTTCTAAAGTTGTCTTTACCCTTGTATAATTTCAAATCATTAAAGAAAATACACACACATAAAATTCGCTGCTACACAAGATTTGGATTTTTTCGACCACTTAAAAATCTTACACCGTTAAACCACTACGTATCACTGTAGCTGCTAAATAGCATTTTTGTCACTAGCTACTATGCCCACTTGAATTGCTATTTTGATCCTTGTTTGATGCAAAACCTCTATCATGACTCTTAATTACATGGAAATTGTAGAATTGTACGAAAAGAAAACTATATTGAGTTAAATTCACTACAGGTTTTATTAACACAAACTTCTGTATATATTCAAGAGAAGGGAAGAATTTAAGTTCAAACTAATCCTTATTTTGAACAAACTAAACTTATCTCTTGTGAATTTCACACAATCTAGTTTCCCAGATTTCTATCAAAGTGACAGTTGTTTTGTTCTTTATCATTACCTATGACCAATTATAAGTAATTAGAGTTACAAAATATCAGATTCCCAAGTAAGTTGCGCAACAAGGACTCAAACAGGGCCTAAATATAGTTTAAAATAACATAATGGAGTGCAATCCATCTTTGTGAAGAATATTGTGTAAGAAGCACAAAGCTCTTTTCAAGGGGTCATCTTTGTTGAAGCAGTCCTCATACTCGAGCTCATCTCTTACCCAAGCATTTTAGTTTAAAATATCTAAGTATTCAAACTACAGCATCACTAAGTATTCAACGGTCATCTGATCTGAGACACTTGAAAATTATACTTAAGAAGATCTACCCAGACAAGTACTCTCATTGTTTGTTACTAACATTATTTTCCTGTTAACAAAAAAAAGAAGCATTATTCTCAGTCAAGCCTTTCAAAAATGAAAATGATGTCTCGCTAAAGGGTCTTTCTCAGGTTTGGCACAACACTTCTAACAACCCAAATTTTTTAATTATGTCCTTGGACTTCGTGGGGACGGTATGCATGGGAGCGTTGCCATTTGCCTCTTTGATAAGCTTTTTTCTTCCATTGTTACATTTGAACCTGATCATTTTTCTACCTATATATATATATATAGTTGGTGATTTAACACTGCTCTAACTAGCACTGTTGATTTGTGTTTTTTGTCATAACAAATTACATATGAACAGAGTTACAGGTAAATGGATTTACAATTAAAATTGAGTGCCTGTCATTGGATCCAGGGATCCAAACAAGACTAAAACTTAGCTTACCTACCTAGTAGTCATCTTGTTTGAGAGCCGCAACTAAAATAATTGCATTATTTCGACAAGAACCACAACAAAAATAAAAGATGGCCCGGGCCACATCAAACAGATCATTTAGATTGTTGGTTAGACCTACTTTCTTTTTAATTGATCTTGATTGCCTTCTTTGCCGGCTAGAGTGATTGTATAAGTAGAACTTAATTATGTCTAGTCACTGTGAAGGTGATTGTATAAGTAGCATTTATGTCTAGTCAGTGAGAAATATGAATTTTGCTTCAAGGCCAATGATGAATGTCGTAGACCAGATACAAGGCCTCGATCAAAGATGGAACTATTCAGCTTACAACTGCAACTATTTATAACTATTTTCATGGGTTCACTTCTTCCTCTCTCTCATCATAATTCATAGTTTTTATATAAGTAAAATGTATTACATTTCCATCAAAATCACAAGACACTGGGGCATACATAGTGCTAAATTTGCTAATCTCGTGTCCTTCAACTTGGAGACAATTGTTTGAATGACAAGCACATGCAGTTGTCACCTGCTTGCGCGTGCCCTTCACACTCTTTATTATAGTCATGAACCCTCCTCATATCAATCGACACCATTGGATCACAGATATTTATACAAATAAACATTGTTATCAGAGGAGAAAAAATTAGGATTTCTTGACTGTATTTGCCAATCAAAAGACCCAAATATGGAGTAGGGTCTTCTCTCCTAATCAAACCAACTTCTTGTATCTTTCACTCATTATCAGCTGGAGTTTTTTGCTGATTGACAAGTCAATGTAGAAAAGAGGTCAGACTAGCAAGTCTTTGTCCCCCTCTTAATTTAATCATATTTAATTACAACATACGACTCGAATGAGGTAGGTATTGGTAGTGACATTTTTGTCAACTAAGGGGATGGGAAATCACAATGCCACATTTAAGAGCATTTTTAATATTAAGTTGAGATATCTAGTTGGGTTGGTAGCTTCCATTTGAATGATGAAGCAGTTTCCATTAAACTATTATGAAATCCCTGACAGAATACCATGTCAGTTTGGGTTAGTTGAGTTACAAGCATTTCCCCTCCTAGGAATTCCTTCTGTCGGAAATTTCAGAGAGATCATGGGCCATGTCAGCCCAAGTTCTCTGTTTTCTACTTGGTAGAGAAAACCCTGAAAATTTTAAAAGAGTTTGAAGTTTTTTCAATTTAAATTTTTTCGAATACTATCAAAGTTTCTCAATTAAAAAAGACTCTAATAAGTTGCTTCTTACTCTCTCGTAAAAGAACTGGTTCCTTAGATAACATCTCTAATCTTTTTTCTAATAAAGGAATGATGTTACTTGTTCAAGTTACTGATGATTAATTAATTTATCTTTGAATATGATCAAACCTATAGTTTTGGTAAGATAGCCCACCAAATGAGACTACTATTTACACATTATTGTATAGAGAAGTTGCTCTCTAACCTTTTTGACCAAGTCAGTCAAAATATAGTATTGTGACTATTGTCCACCTGTCTGTTAAGCACATGCGGTAAACACTTCTTCACTCCTGTCTGTTAAGCACATGCGAGGCCTGTCATTGTCTTGTTGACTAGAGAATAGCGTACTTGGTTCATCCTAGTGGGGCCAACTATAGTGTACTCGGGGTTGAAGTTGAACCATTGAAGTACTACTATAGTGTCTTGTGACTGGGCCGCATGACAATCTGAAATGCATACATGAGTAACATACAAAGAGGTGACTCAATTCAAACTCTCCGGATCATGGCCCCAGACCCCAGTTGTAGATTGGGTAGGTCCTCAATTCAGAATTAATTAATGGGCCCAATCCAACATGCAATTGTTGGTCATTTTGTTTCATGAAATTGGACCATTGATTGTTCATTTGTTCTTCATTTCATTATCATGTGATGCATGGCCCGTCAATGCAGTTAAGATAGATTTCATGATCATGCGATGCATGACCAACGGTAATGCCCAATCTACCATGGGGCCCAGTCTATGCCCACCAATATGTCTGGTAAGGTTTGGATTGGGCTTGCTCAGGCTGAGATTTTCAAGGCCCAAGCAAACTGCAAACGCAGGGCCGTTTGCAAGTTGCAACTGCATCGCCCATGAGGTGTAATGTATGTTTTCTGAGAAAAGAAATTAGCCCCTTCTTTGGGTATCCCAGATAAGGGGCTGAGACAACAAGAGGCTCATACACGCAGGGAGAGAACCCGCACACATAAAGAGTGAAACTCACGCAAGTGAGGAAATAGAATTAAGACACGTGGGAGGAGTTGCGGGGAAAATCACGGTCTATTCCCGGGTGAGATGCGGGATTGCAAACCAAATGAGAGAGAAAAGGAGTATATGTTGGAGTGGTAGGATTGGAGTGGTAGGAAGGTGCATCCCTTGATCTAGCTAATTAAGTGTAACTTTGGGCTGGAGCTAAGCAAAGCGAGACCGGCCCAACTCATACTTTTAGCTCGTGTTGTGTCAAGATTAGTCGGACTTGGTTTGGATCAGGGATTAAAATTCCTCAACTTGACTCGAGCTCGATTTGCACTAAATCCAACAAAACCCATCAAACCTGATCCGATATCAACTATGCAAAAGTATACATACTAGCATATTATGGTTTTATGGACGTTAGAATAGAGATGGTGGACTCCATTCATCTGGGGGGTTCTACTTAAATAGGTTAGGTTTGGTCAATTTGTGAGGTTTATGATCATTTGATCTTTATCAAGCAATTCGTGGGTCACAGCCCGCATCATATGTTTTTATGGACGGTTAGAATATAGATGGCGGACCCATTCATCTTGGGGGTCCCACTTAAATAGGCTAGGTTTGGTCAATTTGAGAGGTCTATGATCATTTGATCTTTATCAATCAATTAATGGGTCCCGGCCCGCTTCATTTGATTCTATGGACGATTAGAATAAAGATGGTGGACCTCATTCATCTGGGTCCCACTTAAATATATTAGGTCAATTTGTTAGGTCTACGATCATTTGATTATTTGATCTTTTTAAATCAATTCATGGGTCCCATCCCGTATAATATGGTTCTATGGATGGTTAGAATATATATGGTGGACCCATTCATCTTGGGGGTCCCACTTAAATAGGTTAGGTTTGGTCAATTTGAGAGGTCTATGATCATTTGATCTTTATTAATCAATTAATGGGTCCAAGCCCGCATCATATGATTTTATGAACGGTTAGAATAGAGATGATGGACCCCATTCATCTTGGTCTCACTTAAATATATTAGGTCAATTTGTTAGGTCTATGATCATTTGATCTTTCTTAATCAATTCATGCCTCACCTAAAGAATAAAACATTTGGAAAAAAAACATAAAGATCAAATTAGCAACAAAAAAAAGACTCAAGTTTACTAATTAATAAATTTATTAAAAATAATTCATAGCATTTGGTGGTTTCGTGGTTATCCATGGGGTTTTGCTAGTATCAACTATGCAAAAGTATACATACTAGCATAGGAGCCATGTCTGGTTTTGGTTGCGTTTAGGTCGGTTGAGATTGATCAGTCTTTTCAGACATTGGGTTGGGCTCGAGTTCACGTAGAACCTGTTTGACCTGCTGATGAGGTCCCACACACCTACATCTAAGTCCTAATACCAATGAGTTATGAGCCTCATTCTGATTCACTAGAATAGAATGAGTTTCACATACATTTCATTTTCCGCCCTCTCTCTTCACTTTGTGGTGATAAAGGGTTTTTTTTTTCTTTTTTTCTTTTTAATGATAGCTTAAAAGCTCACTGAGCGGAGTAACATTTTTTTTTTGGTACCCAATTTAGGGGGTTGGGACCCTAGCCATCTGGTAGGGGAAGCAGACCTTAGGTGAGGTGAGTGAGCATACTAGTGAGGAAATCAGACTTTGGGTGAGGTGAGTGAGCATACTAGTGAGGAAATCAGACTTTGGGTGAGGTAGAATAACCCTCAGATGAGAGAAGGTGACCGACCGCCCAGGTTCAACCATGAGCAGCCATGTAAGAACTGAAGCCTCTTACTACTGGGGGTAAGTTGCGGTTCTTACGGAGCCGAGTAACTTGAGTGAGCCTCATAGAGTACCAGTTAGAGTGATTCAACTCAACTAACTTGAAGTGGCCTTATGAATCGAGTTTACCGGGGAACTAAGCTCGAATCAAAATGAGGTTTTAGGTTTGAGAATTGAGATTAGGGGCGTCAAATGACGGGTTTGCGGGTGTAAGAGATCAACCCATCTATCCATAAGGCTTGAAGAGGAGGCCCAGACCCAGCTACTTATTAATTGACCAAAAAAACTAGGGCCTGTGATGATAATAAAGCGGCTTAGGTTCCAGTTGAGATGGGCCTTAGTACAATGAACCCATTTATTTGTCGGTTGGAAATTATCTTATCCTAGTGCCTGAAGAGTGGAGTCCAACCCTGGTCTACTTGTGGGTTTTGTGTGTATAAATTTGCTCACACCCAGTGGAACCCTCTTGCACTCAACAAGATTGGGATGAAAATGGATAGGATTTGGGTTGTGACTTGTGTCCATTATCCCCTGAACCAAGAGCTGAATAGGTTCCTGGTTGTGGAAACTGTACCCTTATCTGAGTTTGAATGCGAGCACCCAACGGTTTAGGTTCAGGTTGCGTCCAGTGTAGAGGCCCAAACTGGAATTTCTGAAAGTGGAACTGTACCTGAACCCAGACCCGAACTGGTTCCTTCCATGTTTCAAAGTCTAGCTTACCTGAATTTTGAATTAAAGAGCCAAAAGCGAGTTGTGACTTAAGCCTGTCATTATGAGTTATGGCATGTTATTTACAAGTGTGGAGAAGCGAAAATAAAGTAAATATAAATGGGGTTAAAGTAAAAAGACACTTTTTCACAAACTTTACTTCTCTCGGAGTTATCACACTTGATTGTAAATTAAAAAAAAAAAATCCATATGACGAGTCAAAGGGCTAATGGTGTCACATTGGAACTTCACTTCTCCCCTCCATTTTTTTCATCCAAACCGGTGCAATAAAAAGAAAAAAGTCACATCATGGCCTACCTTTACCCCTTCTTTTACTATTGCTAAACACATAGGCCTAAGGGCCTAACTTTCTCTGCCTCTGTATTTACATATGGGCCTAGTTTTAAGGCCCCTAATAAATAGTTAATGATCGGCCCTAAATTATCGACCATGGAATCTTGAGCATTTGCATTCTTGTTTTATTAACTGCAGGCAGCCTGCAGGCCGGGCCAGAGTTTCATGAAACAGGGTTTGATCAATGTCTAGGGCCCATTTGTTTGATATGTATTGAATTCATAGGAACTCAAGTAAATCCTTCTTATAAAATGGACTAAAATTTAAGGAGAGATTAAATATCCACAAAAGGGTCATCCAAACTGTGTGGGGATATTTCCCGAAGTACTGAGGTTATGTTAACTCCGGCGCTTATGCCCATTAATCGCACTCTGACCTCGGTAAGCACCGCTCGTGTGCCACCCGAACTCAAGACCGTCTCTAGTTTCGGGCACCCCGATCTCAATACAAAGCGTCCACTTCGGCTACTCAGTTCGGCACCAGGGCCAGACCCCTAGCCGAGACGGGCGGCAACGGCTGTACTTTTAGGAGTGTCCAGTTGGGACTGACAGAGCCACCTTGGCCGCCCTTTACCCCAGACAGCATGGCCCCCAACCAGGCCCGATGGGACTAAACCCAAGAGTCAGCTGTGGTAAGGTTCGATTAGACCAGCATTTTATGCATTGTGGGCTGATCGAACCCTCATTTAATGCATTGTGGGCTAATCGGACCCTCATTTAATGAATGGTGGGCTGAAATGACGATACCCCTAGGCGTGCCAGGGCGTCATCATGAGCCTCTCCATGCAACGTAGGCCTCCTCCTCTATAAAAAGAGGAGCGATCTCCATTACAGGTACGCACATCCAAACCAGAGAGCTGTAACTCTGTATCTCTTCTTCCTTATCTCTATCCTATTGCTCAGACCATCCACTGACTTAGGCATCGGAGAGCCTTGTGCTGCCCACAGCCAAGGTTCTTTGATGTCCTCTTCTTCTTCCTTTTCAGGTTCCCAGATCCTCCATTATCTTCCAAAGAGCATCAGACTCAAGATAATCTCCATTACAAATTCCGTATTGCCGACGCGCCCCTGGCGCCCAGCCAGTGGGTCTTATCCAGTTCGCGTTGTGTGTGCACCTCGGCGCCCTAGCCAGGTTGCCGACGCGCCCCTGGCGCCCAGCCAGTGGGTCTTATCCAGTTCGCGTTATGTGCGCACCTCGGCGCCCTAGCCAGGTTGTCGACGCGCCCCTGGCACCCAGCCAGCGGGTCTTAACCAGTTCGCGTTGTGTGCGCACCTCGGCGCCCTAACCAGGTTGCCGACGCGCCCCTGGCGCCCAGCCAGCGGGTCTTAATGAGTTCGCGTTATGTGCGCACCTCAGCGCCCCAGCCAGGTTGCCGACGCACCCTTGGCGCCCAGCCAGTGGGTCTTATCCAGTTCGCGTTGTGTGTGCACCTCGGCACCCTAGCCAGGTTGCCGACGCTCCCCTAGCGCCCAGCCAGTGGGTCTCATCCAGTTCGCGATGTGTGTGCACCTCGGCGCCCTAGCCAGGTTGCCGACGCGCCCCTGGCGCCCAGCCAGTGGGTCTTATCCCATTCGCGTTGTGTAAGCACCTCGGCGTCCTAGTCAGGTTGCCGACGCGACCCTATCGATGAGCCAGTGGGTCCTCTCCAGTTAGCGTTATGAGTACACCTCGGCGCTCATGCCAGCCCTCCGACACGCTATTTACCAACGGGTTAGCAATCCTACTATCATGGTCCAGGACCGACCTGGGGGCAGCTCGGCACCTACCCTTACCGAACTCATACACTTGTGCAAAAATATTGGGAAAACAAAGTACTTACCCCTACCGAACTCATACACTTGTGCAAAATTTTGGGAAAGCAAAAACATGCGTAACAAGAGAAATGACCCAGCCATCAGTCAAAGAAAACCCGAATTATATTGAATTTTCCATTCATTACACAAAATAGCAGGTACAAACGAGAACAAGGAAGCAAGAAAGATACATCAGAAACAAAAACAAAAAGCAAGAAAGGCCTTGTCCACAAGCAGAATCGACAAGACCGGCCCGAAGTCACGCTGGATCAGAGGCGTGAGGAATAGCAGCGGTTCCAGTGTTGGTCCCGATCTGTTCGGCAGCAGTCGCCTCGCCGGCAGGAACAGCGACAGGAGGGGCAGAGCTCGGCGTCGGAAGTGGAAACGTAGGGGGTTCCTGGAAGGACAGATGATCCTCCGAGACCCCGGTCTCCTTCAGGCCGGCGCGCCACCCTTTCACCCAGGCCTTATCCCTCACAACGAGGACTCTGGCCTTGTAGTGAGCCGTGACCTGCGCCTTGGCATCCTCAAAAGCAGCATCACACTCTGACTCGAGTCTCGCCTCGGCCTCGTCTGCCCTTTTGGATTCGGCCTGAAGCTGGGCCGCGAAGTCGTCTTCCAGCTTCGCGATGGAGGCCTCGAGTTCGGCCACCTTTTTCCTCTCCACCTCGGCTTCGCCCTTCGCTTGCTCGAGCCCCGCTGCATACTCTCCTTCGGCCCTCGCTAATTTCTGAGTAACAGCGTCTAGGGCTTCCTCGAGGCCGTTCTTCTCCGCGGTCAGCTCGACAATATCAACGCTGTACTTGTACAGTCTGTCGGCCGCGACCAGGGACTTCTGCACCGCCTGTTGAAGAAACAAGGCATTCAGGACGAAAGTCAAAACATTCACTGATATTAAACAACTGGACAAAAAATATAGAGGTTCAGATGGACTTACCGCGAAGTTCGACTGCAGCATCGACAGTATCAACTTCTGATCGCTGTACCCGTCCAGTTGAGCCATATCTCGAGGAAGGGCGCAGGCCCGCGCAAGCGCCTCGAGGACGAGGGGATCGATCCTATGGAGAACGCGATCGTCCATCGTCATCGGCCTCACCGGTTCGAGCACGAAGCTCGGCTCCCATGGGCGTGGGCCAGCAGATGGCGAAGCCGCAGCCGAACTGGGACCTGCCTCGGTTCTCGGCCTTTTCTGCGGCCGAATCTCCTCTTGCCCGGCCTCAGCTGGGGGCGAACGTACCTCCAATTCGGCAGGACTGGAAGGGGCAAGGATCTCTACCGCTGCCACGGGAGAAGCTGCCCGAGCCCCCGGAGAAGGAATCTCGAGGGAATCCGGATTCGTGGGCGCCTGGGGAGCTTGGGCGTCCTCGACACCAAGTGCCAGAACTTCGAGGTCCTCAAAGGACAGACGTCGGGCGCGCCGCATCTCTGAGTTCGGCGAGGGAGATTTGGCGATCTGACGCGACCTACTTCCTGAGGCCTCGCATGGCCTCGACCCCGACGTGGAAGCCTGGGCACCGGACGCGACTCTGATGTCGGACGTCGCCCGCGAAGGCCCCTCTTCGGTCCTGGCTCTAGGATCGGTCTGCTCTCGCTCAGCCTCGGGGTCGGCTCCGCCCGAACCTCCTTCTCGGGGTAGCTCGGTTGTGCCCCTTATGTATCTAGGGCTGCACAGAACCGGACCGCAGACCGGACCGGACCACAAAACCGGACCGGACCGGACCGGATTTGTGGTCTTAGTGGTCCAAATCCAATCCGGTCCGGACCGGACCGGTTATTCCGGTCCGGTCCGGTCCGGGCCTTTTGTGGTCCGGTCCGGACCGGACCGGACCGCATTTATTAAAATATATATTTTTTTAATTTTTTTTCATAATCTTTGAGCCCATGAGGCATGAGCCCATCACCTATTTGTAAAACCCATCATTTATTCATTTGACATTTGCCTACTTTTTAGATGTGAGGTGAAAATGAAAAAAAAAAAAACAAAAAAAAAATGAAAAAAAAAAAAAATGGAAACCGGTCCGGACCACTTTAAGTGGTCCAACCGGACCGGTTTGGACCGGACCGGACCGGACCGGACCGCTTATAAGTGGTCCGGTCCGGTCCTTCATTTTGGGCCGGATCGGAAATCCGGTCGATCACCCCTATCCACGGTACTTCGGCTGGTACCCTAGCAGTGACCAGGCTGCCCTGCCCTCGTGACCGTTTGTACCGTTTAACCCGTCTGAGCCAGGTTTCGTTCCTCGCCCAGATGTACCGAGCATCCTGTTTCCTCTCCTTAACTGCTGCATAGCAATCAGAGGCATCAGTACGGCAGGACAAGAAAGGAAAAAGCATATGGGAAATATACAAAGTAAGGAAGATGGCATTTACTTGGAACGGTCCCGAAGTGGCGAGGAACCTGGTAGGCTCTATCGGTGTCGGCTACACCGAACTCCCAGTTACCCGAGACGTACAGAAGATCGTCCCCGGCATATTTACTTGAGTCCTCCAGGTAGCGAACGAAGCCCTCCCGACCTGGCTTGGCCCGGAGATAGTAGCCATCTCCAGACCTGCATATGTCGTAAACGTCCTCGATATCGAAGACGCCGAGGTCGATGCGCAGGACCTCGTTCAGCTTGGCCGTGCCCGTCACGATCTTGAAGACGTTGGGCAGCAACTGGCAGGGGCAGAGGCACCACTGACTGAGGCACCTCCTAAGAAGGGGATGAAGGGGGAAACGGACCCCACCTTCTGTCACGGCCACTAGGGGAAAAGGCATCCAGCCTCCCGAGAAGTCGCGGAGGTTGATACCATTAGGATCAGCCCCCCTGACTTGGACATCGGCGGGGATCTTAAAGGTTGACCTAAAACCCTCAATCGCTGCCTCACCCTATAACCAGTGGCTATAGATACCCAGTTCTACCCAAACCTAAAAGCAGAGAAGAAGCCCTAGACCCAAAAACCTACGGGAAAGGGTAGGGGAAGGAGGACTTACAAAGGCCAAACCAGGATGCAGACTAGCGAAGAACTCGATCTCGGCAGCACTCCTCTTCTCAGGCAAAGTTCTCTCGCAGCAGTTTCGTCTTCTCTGGTTCAGAATGACAATAGGGAAGAAGGGAACTGCAATGACCCTATAAATAGGGGAGGGATCCCCTCTCTAGAAGCCCTAGAGGCGCATGCCAGACGCTCTTTGGGGCTCCGCGCACATCATTTCAAACATTGAATGCGTCCCTGACAAAACGGCGCACGCACCCTCGAGGCGACTGGACAACTAATCAGAAGATGACACGTAGAGCCGTCGATATGTCTCCTACATCGGTTTGCGAGCATCATTTATTACCTCGGTCATTCAAAGCAACTATGGGTGAAGGCCAAGCACCAACGGTCGAAACCAAGAGGAACTCTATCCCAGACGGGTTCCCTGTCATATAGCTCCCGACCTCACTTTGCTGGCAAGCTTCGTAAGGTCAGAAGCTAGGGGGCAATTGTGTGGGGATATTTCCCGAAGTACTGAGGTTATGCTAATTCCGGCGCTTATGCCCATTAATCGCACTCTGACCTCGGTAAGCACCGCTTGTGTGCCACCCGAACTCAAGACCGTCTCCGGTCTCGGGCACCCTGATCTCAATACAAAGCGTCCACTTCGGCTACTCAGTTCAGCACCAGGGCCAGACCCCTAGCCGAGACGGGCGGCAACGGCTGTACTTTTAGGAGTGTACAGCTGGGACTAACAAAGCCACCCTGGCCGCCCTTTACCCCTGACAGCGTGACCCCCAACCAGGCCCGATGGGACTAAGTCCAAAAGTCAGCTGTGGTAAGGTCCGATTAGACCAGCATTTAATGCATTGTGGGCTGATCGGACCCTCATTTAATGCATTGTGGGCTGATCGGACCCTCATTTAATGAATGGTGGGCTGATATGACGATACCCCTAGGCGTGCCAGGGCGTCATCATGAGCCTCTCCATGCAACGTAGGCCTCCTCCTCTATAAAAGGAGGAGCGATCTCCATTACAGGTACGCACATCCAAACCAGAGAGCTGTAACTCTGTATCTCTTCTTCCTTATCTCTATCCTATTGCTCAGACCATCCACTGACTTAGGCATCGGAGAGCCTTGTGCTGCCCACAGCCAGGGTCCTTTGACGTCCTCTTCTTCTTCCTTTTCAGGTTCCCAGATCCTCCATTATCTTCCAAAGAGCATCAGACTCAAGATAATCTCCATTACAAAGTCCATATTATTTAGGCACTTACACAAACCTTTGTAAATCAAATCCTAGAAAAGTGAGGCTGTCTTTTGAGTCTCCACTTATAACCTTTACTCGTCACCTCTTTGATATTCCTTCATTAGAACTCTTTTCACTTTGAATTACTAGGATTTTAATATAAAGTAAGCAATTGGGCCCCATGGAACCGGCTCAGGCTAAAGTGAATGGGCCTCCCACCATTTGGGTTGGACGGAAAAGGTTCGAGACCAGCCAATTTATTTTGGGATGAAAGACTCAGGGCCAATCCACCTTCCACCTTAAGAGCTCAATCATATCAGGCCCAAAAGGGCTAGGGTTTCCTCATCAGTAAAAATGATCGGTGCATGACCACTGGTGGAGTTCAGATCTTAAAAAGGATTGGATCACCGAACGTTAACCCAGTTTTATAAACAAAGCCCAGCAAACAATGACTACGGTTGGGTATTGGCCCAACCCAAGAATTGTTGGGTAGAGCCAAGCCCAAACCTGACCTGAGCCTGTCATCTGAATGGTTCGGTTATTAAATTCCAGCTAGCTGGTACTTGGTGCAGTAAAGGGCCAGACCTGGATTTGTTCGGCTCCAAATTTTGAAACGATCAGTCCAGGCCTATTCAAGATTTTAAAATCATCTTTTCCATATTGTCTGCTGGGTCACACATGGATGATTTAGATCCCAACCGTCCAGCTGTAAAACACCCATTCAGTTTTATTTATCTTACAGACGTGTATGGCTGTGAAAGAATGGTTATTGTCAAAATCACACTCATCAGAATTTTTACACATGACTAGCTGCTACAATTTGGAGTTGAGGGGCTCAAAAGAGGCCAATGACCCATGGGCTTTTGCATGCAACACCAATGCTAATGCTCAGGGGAATTCCTGTAGGAGTTCTTTTGACAAGTTATTAGGATTTTTTAATTTTTTTTTTTTTTTTGACACCATGTGATGGCTTAGCTCGTAGCATTTGAATGTCATATTTCCTTTTGCTGGAATTTCAAGTTTCAGCTATTTAAAAAGTCTTGATATTTTACTAGAGTGACTTTCACTAGAGTTTTACAAGAACTTGGCATGTTTGGGTGCTTTGGGACATGATGTAATGACTTGTCTCTTAGCATTTGAGGTTTCAAATAATCCTTTGTAATTCATTCCAATCGCTTTTTCTTTTTTTCTTTTTTTGGAATTTCAAATATACCACTAAGAGGAGTATTCTGGAATTTCACCTTATTGACCTGGGCCTATTTCTTTACTGGAATCCATTGAATTCTTATCTAGAGAATTATGAGCATAGTAGAATTCCTGAATGCTCACTTGTGCTCGAGTATCCAAAAATTTCACTTCATTTACTAGAATTTCAGGAATTTTGAATTCCTAGACAAGGTGGAAATCCTAAATCCTCCTAAAGGCATGAGCATTTTGGAATTCCACCAAAATACAAAGAATGTGGAATTCTTGAATTCTTAAAGGCCAATTAGGACTTATCATGTTGTCAAGAAAAAAGGAATTTGATAATGCCAAGGGGACATGATGTCACAGAAACGCCAACCATTAGAATTCCAGAAAGGAGTTATTGTAAAGAAACAGGCCATTTAAGTTAAGGGCATGTTTCTTTACTAGAATTTTTGATAAAAATTTTGGATGTTGGGGTTTCTCAGATATGATGTGATGACTTGTCCACCCTGTAAGTGTTTCTTTTAATAAAATTCCAAATTACACCCACTTAAAAAGTCTCAAAATGACCTTTTGGAATTCCAAGAACTTCTTACTCTTTGTATTTTGCGAACTTCAAATGCTCTACTAAGAGGAGGATTTTGGAATTCCACCTTAGGGGACAAGTTTTATTCTCCATATAAGAATTCTATGAATTTAAGTAAATAAACACACTCATTGAATTCTTCTCCGGAGAATTTCGAATTCTCCAAAAAGTTGTCCCTTGAGGTGGAATTCCTAAATCCTCTTCTTGGGTGGAGCAATTGAAATCCCAATAAAATGCATAGAGATTAAAATTCCAAGAATTCCAAAGGGCTTATTTGTGACAGGAATTGGGATGTTAGGAGATTTTTTTTACATAATGTGATGGCTTGTCAACTAGCATTTAAAATGCCATATATTCCTTTTACCAGAATTAGGGGTGTAACGGTTCGGTTAACCGTGGTTTTTGGGAAAACCGTTAACCGATCATTAACTGAACCGTGTTTCACGGTTTTTAGTTTTTAAAAACCGTAACCGTAACCAAAACTGTGAAAAATAATTAAAAACCGAACCGCGGTTAACGATTCGGTTACAGTTAATTGTCACTAAAAAAAAATTTGAGAAATTTTTTCCATTTACCAATTAAACTTAATGTGAAAAAAAAAAATCATAGTTGGAGAATGGCATAATATGTTACTGTAAAAAAAAAAGTAATTTTCATTCGGGCCCTATGGTTTTTTTCTTATTAGCAAAACGGTTCGATTAACCGTATGTTTTGGAAACACAGTTAACCAACTGCGGTTAACGGTTCGATTCGGTTAATAACTGTGAGTCAAGAAAAAAATCGTAACCTAACCGTGAAGCACGGTTTTCCAATTTCAATAACCGTAACCGCAACTGAATCGTGAAACACGGTTATTAACCATGGTTCGGTTCGGTTAGATGGTTTTTCGGTTTTCTTTTACGCCCCTAACCAGAATTCCAAATTATAACAGTAAAAAAGTCTCAAATGACATTTTTGAATTCATAGAATTCCAATATATTTTCATTTTGTTGGAATCGCAAATGCTCCACTAAGAGGAGGCGAGGGATAACTTTTAGAGAACTTGAAATTCTCCAAACAAGAATTTGTGTATGTTTCTTTACAAGAACTTATGACAAGAATTTGTCATGTTGGTTATTTTGGACATGACGTGACAGCTTGTCCCCTATCATTTGCGAATGCCATATTTCTCCTGGAGAATTCTAATATTCAAGCGACCTAAAAAGGTCTAAGATTGACCTTTGGAATTCATGAATTCTAACTCCTTTGTCTTTTATGAATTCTTATAAGGGCCTCTTTGATTGCAAGTTTGGGAAGTCAAGTCTAGAGCTTTGGAGAATCCCAATATTGTCCCCTAGGAATTAGAATTCCAAAATGACAATAAGAAGATAACATTCTGAATTCCATAAGTCAGCTAGCCAAAAGTGGCTTTTCTCTTGACAAGCTCAGCAAATTCTCACCCTTAAAAACCAATCAAAAGGGGGATTTGGAATTCCTGGGGATTGCCTCTATACTTTTGTCACGAATTCTCAACAAGAGGAATTTATGTAAAAAATGATATCCGTTAAACAAGCTCTAAAGAAATAAAACCTTATGCACTTCCTCCTAAATGAGGCATTATAATCTCAGCACACTCATCATTGAGTGGTATTGGCATTGTAATTTCACACAAATGTCCAGGAATCGACCCTTGGTCTTCAACTTTAAAGCATTACTCCAAACCAATAGCTCCACACAACCTAATGGACATACGCACACACCAAAGAGGGGTAATAATAAAGTGTGGTCTTCTTTATAAGGTTGATTTGAACTTACCATCATCCATTAGATGGCGTGATCGTGGCCAAGCATGTGGGCTAGGCTTAGGCTTTGTTTTTGGCCCGATAGTTAAAATGGATTGAGGTTGAGGTTGTTCTCACACCCGCAGTGGGTTTAGTTGATCATTGTCAAAATGATCGCATGTGTGGGTAGCACATTTTTCTTTGGACTACTGGTTGGAACAATACTTTCAAACTTGAAGACCCAGGGATCGTATGTGTGCGATAGTAGTAAGGTGTCATCACCACTACACGAAGAGTGTGTTGGTGTAGGGTTGGCTCTTATTATTTCCTAGAAAAAAGAGAAAATCTTGAATATCTCACTTTTCATTTCCATGCCTCCCACATCTCCAAAAATTTGGATGGAAGCCTAAAAGTTCAACCGAAATCTTGCAAAGTAGAAGCAAAAGTTCATGTTGATAACAAACTTATTTCTTCACATATTCGCCATTCAATTTTTATGGGGAATCAAAATTTCCTCCTTTCTCAACAAGTGTCATTCTTAGAGTCAAGGCGGTAGCCCCTCCTTGGAAAATAGGAAAGATTTTCATCGGCACCATGATGTTCATTCATGTAACTTGTACTGGGTTTTCTTTAATTTCCCATTCTTCTTTGGCTTTTTCTTTAAGTGGTGTTTGGAAATGAGATATTTCAACTATCTACTAGTTTAGAATATAATCTATTCACTTAAACTAAGAAAAAAAGTCTTAGCAAAAATCATTAGAGAGTTCATGAGAAACTATTAATTATAGTGGCCCACTATAAGTTTTAATATAAATGATTCTTATAAGAAAGCAACTATGACTCTCGATATTATATTGGCCCCACAATGCTGACGAGTATAATGTGATGTCCTATAGTCATATCATGATTAAATAGCCCTTATTAATTATCAATATTAGGTGGTTCTATAAATGTCACACTAAGGGGCTTTCATCGTGATTACCAACATTAGGTGGGTCCCATACTATAAAAAAGTCGGGTCCTATACTGATTAGCAATGTTGAATTGTGTGATTGCAATTATCAGTTTATCTTCATTAAATGGGTCTCATTAATTATTTGATGGCTCCGCCAGTGTTGCTATGACTACCAACATCAAACGGGTCCCTTGATGATTTGACATAGATGGATTCATCAATGATATTTGACATTATATAAGGTTTTACAAAAAAAAAAAAGATAGGGCCATTTGTGATAATCACTATTAGACATTTCATACTATGGTTGCAAACTTTGGTGAGCCCACCTTAATTAAACAATACTAGCACAATAACCTGTGCTAGGTCCAAATATTGTAGATTAAATATTTGTATATAAAAAGATTAAACAATTGCAAACAAAAATCAAATTGAAATAAAAAAGGGACGTAAAAATAAAAGAAAATCAACTCATAGATTCCTTACCTTCTAATGAAAACCTCCAAATAATTATCACTTGCTAATCTTATTCCTAGATCTTAAAAAGAAAACTAAAGAAAAGAAAAAGGTTAAAAGTAAATGTTTGCATACTACGATGGCTAAGTGGTATAGAATGAGAATTGGGAAAAAAAAAAAAGACAATAGAAGTGGGGGTAGAAAGAGAGTTATTAGAAAAAAAAAAAAGAAGTGGAACCTTCAATAATGGGGAGTGGACATGAGGTTTTATGAGATAAAAAATAGGTTAGTTGTATAAGATAGGTAGTGGGGAAATAATGTGGAGTATTTGAAAAAAAGGGAATAACTTCCCATCAAAATTGCAAGTGAATTTCAAATCCAAAACCTTCCAACTTATTATATTATAATTAATTAGATAGCATGGTTTTAACATTTAATCACGTAATCTTTAACAATAGATGGGTCTTATTATGATTATTAACACCTGTGATTACTAATTAGTGGGTCTTACATTGGGTCAATTGGTTATTTCCTCTCCATTTATTTTTCATTATATCATCTTGTGAGTTTTTTTTTTTATAAATTACCAGACACTTCAAAGGTATATTGAAATTTGTGAAAACTGTCAAACACAATAAGTGACAAAATATAATAATATGACACTATTTTATTTTATGATAATGAAATATTACATTATTTAACTTATTGATATTATGTTATGTATTTTTCCAAACACCCCCTAATATTTTTGTCTTTAGCTTGTGTTTTAGATGTGTAGCCTTCATTTGTTTTCCTTTATGTCTAATCCTCAAGCCATTGGTGTTTAGTAGTGGAGTTTTATCCTTTGTCCCTCTTCTTCACTACCTTACTAGCATGGAGGCCCTCTGCAATGCATAAGTTAAGTCTCATGTAATCTGAATATATAATATATAAAAATTAATATTTCTTTCATATAAATCCATTTATATGAAACACATAAAACAAAGTTGTCTCTTTCTCAGCTTTGTTGTCTTTTTGTAAACATATTATGATCTCGTGCCTTATAGATTCTACACTGCATTTGCCTCATCTAGGTCAGAGAGGGAGGTTGGGTGGGAGATGTGTGGAAAATAAATGTCTAGAGGTGGTGTGATGGAGAGTTTTAGGGGGAAAGTGGTTTAAAGATAGAAGGGGTGTTTTCTTTTTTTTAAGAGATGCAACTATTAATTGAAAGAGAGATAAAAAGTTGGTATGTCCTTTGGGCATGTCTTTTGAAGTAATAAATGGGGCCCAATTGCTGTGGCTCAAGGAAAGAGAGATTTGAGCTTTTTTTGTGCAAATGTTTTCTAACCACTATTCAGCTTTAAAGAGAAAGAATTATTTTGCCGACTTTCTCATATAGGATAAATGAATGACGTGATCAAAGTTCTCACCATGAAAACTAAGAGGGAACCTAATTTAGTGATGTGTGACCTTTGATCTTTCATCATCAACGTATGCTAAACATGTTTGTATTCAAGTTTTGGGAAATGATGTCTTTGAAAACAATTGGGGTATATTCAAATTTTGAGAATTTCTTTGATATCATTGAAAAAATTGTAAGAAAAAAAAAGTAATTAATCAATAGATATAAAATATTATGATCAACATCACTTACTCCCCTTCAAGAAATTCTTGGCTCTGCCATTGATCCAAGTTGAGTTTCCGAGTTTTTAAATTCCTAATTCCAACTATAGTATTGTTGGTAGTACAAGAAATGGCGTGAGACGGTGAGACAATTACATGTAAACACAATTGCACATCCATTGATGATTTAGTGTCATGCTTAATCCAACACAAATAGGCCTAAAATCCTAGTGTCCAGGACCAGGCCTGTTGGCCCATGTGAAACCTTACATCTTTTATCTACCAAGTAATGTAACCTGATGGCAACTGGTAGAGTTCGATCGATGCAATCTTTTTTCTGTGAAAGTGGAAATTGCTACATCATCAAAATTCATGCAAGATGGATGCCATGGAAAAGAAGTTTTGAGGGTATACAAAATTTATATTTGGTGTGAAAAATTATTCTCCGATGAAGCAATTTTTTTTTTTTGCAAAACCAATGACCCCAACATCAAATTGTATGAGGTCCAATAATTCCATCAATGTGATGAGATTGCAGAGAGATCACCCCGATCAAAATAAAAATAAATTGCAGAGAAATCATTTGATGAGATTGCAATTAAAGATAAATTGCAAAGCAACATAAAAATAAGTTGCAAAGAAAATAAAAGTACCTTAGCAATTGTAGAGAAATGACCCACATTCGACCCACATTCGATTGTGGCAAATATCCAACTAAACACTTGCAGAGAAATGACCGACCTTTGATTGTTTACTGAAGATATCTTTGTGGAGTTAGGATCCGCTGTTTCATCCTATTAAATATTGCCACTGTATAAAATCAAATCTTTTCGCTGGATATATCTTTGTGGAGTTAGGTAGCGTTTGGTTCACTGGAATGGTTGTAGGCGGAAATGGAATGGAGATTGGAATGAGTCTGGAATGGAATGAGGCAGGAATAGGCATTTCCATTCCAGCGTTTGGTAGGCTAAGGAATCAACCCAGTTGATTCCTGTTCCTGCGTTTGGTACGCTTGAACGAGTCCTGGAATAAAATTTACATAAGACTGACCAAAATACCCTTGTTAGATTTTTATCTTTGGCTCAGTCAATGTATAGATTATATTATTATTAAATAGGTGGGGCCCACACAAGCTCTTCTATTTTATAATCTTATAATAATAATAATAATAATAATATATAGATTATATTATTATTATATAGGTGGGGCCCACACAAGCTCTTCTATTTTATAATCTTATAATAATAATAATAATAATATAGATTATATTATTATTATATAGGTGGGGCCCACACAAGCTCTTCTATTTTATAATCTTATAATAATAATAATAATAATAATGTATAGATTATATTATTATTATATAGGTGGGGCCCACACAAGCTCTTTTATTTTATAATTTTATAATAATAATAATATAGATTATGTTATTATTATATAGGTGGGGCCCACACAAGCTCTTCTATTTTATAATCTTATAATAATAATAATAATATATAGATTATATTATTATTATTATTATATAGATGGGATCCACACAAGTTCTTCTAATTTATAATCTTATAATAATAATAATAATGTATATATTATATTATTATATAGGTGGGGCCCACACAAATTCTTATATTATATAATCTTATAATAATATTAATGTATATATTATATTATTATATAGGTGGGGCCCACACAAGTTCTTCTCTTTTATAATCTTATTATTATAATAATAATGTATATATGTGAAAAATGGTATTTTGGTCTAAAAAAAAAGTAGAAAGGAATGGAATGGCCATTCCTCTACATAAGGGAATGAGATTCCGGAGGTAATGGTCATTACGCCACTTTTTTACGAACCAAACGCTGTAATGACCATTCCGTTGGAATGACCATTCCATTCTAACTTCATTATAGCGAATCAAACGCTACCTTAGAATTTCATTCAAAGGAAGCAATTGAGAGGGTGCATAGCTGGCATGAGTTTCAACAATACGGGGGATCTGGACTAATCTTTGTGCAGCCCAAAACCCTAGTCAAATATCATTCCAATAAATGGCCCACCTTGGATTGTTCATTGGCAACAAAGAGATAGAGAGGTCTTGAACTCTAATAAAAAAATAACCAAACCGTTGCAGAGGATCTTGTGGTTTGCAAGTTGCGGAGGATAGAGAGGAGAAGAAGATTGAGGACTCAAGCTATGGCAAGAGCATTTTTTTCCCTTTTGTATTCTAATGGCTTAGGCAATGAGTCTCTCTCTCTCTCTCTCTCTCTCTCTCTCTCTCTCTCTTTGTCTAGAGTTTTTTTCTTCAACATTGTTTTAAGAAAGACATGAGGAACGGAAACTCATATTCGGGCAAAGAAGTATTCCACCCTAGGAAATTAAAATCCCATCTTTTTTCGTAAAACAAGTCACAAAAATAACCACAAAACCTACGATGATTTGAAAAAAAGGCAAAAAACAAGAATCTTGCATATGAGGTTTCTTGCCCTTACCTAAATCGACAAAGGCGGTTTCAAATTGTTCGACTTTCGGATGTATTTTATAGAGAGTGGGAGAGAAAATGATCAACTTTGTAGATGGTTTTCATTTTTCTTTTGTGGAAAATAGGGGTGGAAGTACGGGTTTTCGGTTCGGTTTTAGACCGAAACTGAAAAAAACCGAAAAAACGAGATTTCAAAATAATACAAATCGAACCGGACCGAATAACATGTAAAACCGAACCGAACCGAAAATAATTAAACGGTTTGGTTTTCCGATTTTTCGGTTTAAACCGAATTTTTCAATATCTGCACTTCACTTTTTACTCTTTAGATTCTAAATTAGGGTTTCCCGTTTTCCCTTTCCCATTTGATCTTTTACTCTTTTAGTCTTTAGACTATAGTCTATTAGTCTGTCTAATACTGACATATATATATTTAATTTAAAACATGAAATATAGTTCGGTTTTTTCGGTTTAAACTGAAATTATTTTTAAAAATCCGAAACCGAACCGAACACCGAACTTACTAAAAACTCAAAGCCGAAACTGAACCATAAACCGATAAATCGAACAGAACTTAATTTTACGGTTCGGTTTACGGTCCAGAGTTCGGTTCGGTTCGGTTTCTTCCACCCCTAGTTGAAAAGAATGATGGCGAGGAGAAACGAAGAGTCTCGGTCGAGCCACAAAATTGCATGTAAGTTAGTTTCTAGATGTATATATAAACGAAAAAGCAGGCAAGAGGAGAAGGAGAAGGCGAAGGAAGCAGGAGCATGGTATAAAAAATCAGCCGATACCAGTACGTATCGGCCGAGACCGAACCGATATCTCGCTGAGATATCGGTATTGGCGGTATGGATCAAAATATCGCCAATTTATCGCGATATATCAGCCGATATGAGGTTCATATCGGCCGTGGCGATATCTCGGCCGATATTTTCAAAATATCGGCCGAGATCCCTTAAAAGCCCAAAAACCCTAATTTTTTCCCATTTTTCATCTTCTTTCCCCTCTCCTCTCATATCCAAACTTCTAAGAGCAGCATTCACACACCCATCTTGCATATTTTCTTCAAGAAAATATTATTAAGGTAAGAGAAAATCAACTTAAAGCATGGTATTATGTATTTATGTGTTTTTTTTAGATGAAGCATGAAAAATTAGAAATCATGAGAATGTCACTTGTATTGTGTTCTTCACTTAGAACTAAGTTAGATCTATATACTTTCTTGCTAGATCTACTCATACACATGATTTTGTATTTTTTTATTTTCGAATTTTTTAATATTTGAATAAAAATATATCATTTTTTTGAAATTTCATCACAAATATGTTCTTTTAATGATTCATGATCATTGTATGGTATGTAAATGATCGATCTACATACTTTTATACTAGATCTACATATTTAGGATTTTGAAAATGATTTTATTAAATCTTTATTTTTTCTAAAAATAATTGTTGTTAATTGTTAGAGTATTTATGATACTAAATGCTTATTAATGGTGTGTAGATGATAGATCTACATCTACTCATTGTCATAAACATGATTTAGATTTTTATTTTAATTATTTTATTTTCGGATTTTCTAATATTTGAATTATAATATATCATTTTTTTGGGATTTCATCATAAATATGTTCTTTTAATGATTCATGATCATTGTATGATGTTTAAATGATTAATTTACATACTTTTATGCTAGATCTACATATTTAGGATTTTGAAAATGATTTTATTAAATCTTTATTTTTTCTAAAAACAATTGTTGTTAATTGTTAGAGTATTTATGATACTAAATGCTTATTAATAGTGTGTAGATGATAGATCTACATCTACTCATTGTCATAAACATCATTTATATTTATATTTTATTTTATTTATTTTAAGATTTTATAATTTTTGAATTATAATATATCATTTTTTGGGGATTTCATCATAAATATGTCCTTTTAATGATTTATGATCATTGTGTGGCATGTAAATGATTGATTTACATACTTTATGCTAGATCTATATATTTAGGACTTTGAAAATGATTTTATTAAATATTCAATTTTTTTCTAAAAATAATTGTTCAATTGTATTTAATATTTATGATACATTAACTACCAAAGGCTTAGGACTTTGAAAATAATTTTATTAAATCTATAATTGTTGTTAGAGTATTACTATTATATGAATGTCTTATTTTATAGGAACAATGGTGCGTGACATAGATCCGGCATGGAGTCACGGTGAAGCAGTAGGAAGTAGAAGCAAAATAAAATGTAATTATTGTGAAAAGGTTCTCAATGGGGGGATTACCAATTGAAACAACATTTGGCACATGTATCAGGACAGGTGATAAAATGTCCGAAAGTGCCACCAAATGTGAGAGCTGAAATGCAGGGGCTCCTTAAGACAATTGCACAAAAAAAGTAGTACAAAAAAGAAGAAGAACCGAGGAATTTGAAGCATGCAGATAAGAGGTTTTTGGTTCCTCTGATGATGACGATGAAGACCCGGAAATGACAAGGGCTAGGAGAGAAAGTGTAAGGGCACTTCAGGAGGAGGAAGAAAGGAGAAGAATGCAATATGAAGCAGCAGCTAGAGGTAGCCAATATGAGCAGGGTGGTTCATCCGGATCAGGGGGAGCGAGTTTGCGTCGGGCATTTAGTCATAAACAACCCCGTCAAGATCCAGACATTGAGGAGGTTGAAAGACCTCCTACACAGGCACCTCGTAGGCCAGATGTGGTGGGGCCAACTGACCCATTTGCTTATAGAAAACTAACATCAAAGCAGCCAGGCATCATAAAAGCACTAAAGGGCAAGTTTGGCAAAGCAAGAGATAATCTAGTGAGAGCTACTGAGAAGTTTTTTTTTGGATGGAGGCATTCCACCCAACAAGGCATCTTCTCCTTATTTCACCACCATGTTGATGCAGCTGCAGAACATGGTCCAGGTATAAAGGCACCCACCCCTTACGAGATTGAGCATGTATGTGTTGAGAAAGAGTATGATGAGTTGCAGGCTTGGGTGGAAACTTTCAAATGGGCATGGAGGGAAAGAGGTTGCACACTAATGTGCGATGGGTGGACGACGATCACACATCGTCATCTCTTGAATTTTCTAATCTACTCATCTATGGGCACGGTGTTTATCAAATCAGTTGATGCAACTGATCACATCCAAGATGCAAGATATATTAATAGGTTATTGAATGATGTAATTGAAGAAGTTGGGGCAGATTGTATAGTTCAGGTGGTTACCGACAATGCTGCAAACATGAAGGCTGCATGAATGATGCTTATGAAACAAAGGCCAATGATTTTTTGGTCTCCATGTGGAGCACATTGCCTGGATTTAATGCTTGAAGATATTGCAAAAGAAAAAGTCATGAAGCAAGTGATTGGTAAGATAAAGCAGATCACCAATTTTTTTTATCAGTCATATAGACTCATTTCCATGATGAAAACACATACAGACAACCATGAATTACTGCGGCCTGGCATCACTAGATTTGCCACCCACTTTATTGTTATCGAAAGTGTTTACAAGTATAGAGAAGGACTTCTGCAATTAATAAAATCACAAGAGTTCATGAATTCAAAATGGGGAAAGAGACCAAGTCCCATTACAATAGAAGTATGTAAAACAATTGAGTCCAATAAATTTTGGCCTCATGTGAAGGGTGTTTTGAATGTTTTTGATCCCGTAATAAAGGTTCTTCGATTGGTTGATGGCGATGATAAGCCAACAATGGGCTTCTTACATGAGGCCATAGAGAGATCAAAGCTGGCTATTCAAGCAGATTGTAGATATTACAAAAAGTATTGGAAGATCATCGACGATCGATGGGGACGGCAATTGAAACATGATTTACACACTGCTGGTAAGTAAAGGCTGTTTCCTTTAATATTTGAATTGTTGTATTCAATTTGGCCTCACTATATTAATTTATCATTGACTAAAATTCATTGGTACTTTTACAGGATACTTTTTTAATCCACAATTTTCGGATGGACGTATATCTGATGAAATCCGTTTGGGATTAAAAAATGTAATTGAAAGACTGGCAGCGAATACAGATGAAGCAATTTGGGCTACTAATCAGGTAGGCAGTACGCTAATTAAGGGAAAAAGTATAACATTGTCATTTCTCCAATTTATTTTATTATGTTAATGTCTTCAGATTGATATATACAATGTACGTGCTGGAAGCTTTGGAACGACGACTGCGCGGAGAGCTATCACACAGACCAATCCCGTTATTGATTGTAAATTTGTAATGTCATTTATATATTATTCAAGGACTTATTATTATTTTATTGACTCTGATATCATTTTTTTTCAGCTGAATGGTGGTTGAATTATGGAGAGAGTGCTCTTGCACTAAGGATGATTGCTATTAAAGTCCTTAGTCAAACAACATCGTCTTCCAATTGTGAAAGAAACTGGAGCACCTTCTCCTTTATCCACACAAGACCAAGAAATAGATTAACAATGCTGAAGCTAAATAAATTAGTCTACATCCACTACAACCTCAAGCTCCGTTGTAGAAATAGAAGGAGAAGACAGTTTGAGGATCACCGGGATTATTTTTGTCCAATTAATTTGGACTATATCTTTTCAGAAGAGGATACTGTGTTAGGTCAATGGCTGGAGGAATAAGAACAACCGGTGTTAGACCAAGGCCCAGAGTTAGAGGGGTTGATGGAGGACTTGACTGGGGATAGGCCTGAGCCAGTGAGGGTCTCAGAAAGGTTGGAAAAAATAAACTTGACAATGCAACAGGGGCGCGCGCCTGATACAAGTGAGCCAAGGGGACAGGACATGGACGAGGAGAGTGAGTCAAGTATTTCGACTTCTTCATCATCAGCAGGAATCCCACCTGACTCTCCCGGGGATGAGGGTCATTACAGAGATGATGAGCATGTCACTTATGAGACAGTTGAGCATTTTCCTGCTGCTACCGAGTTAGATCCTCGCCATGGCTATGTCAGACATGTTGGACAGACAGGGAGTAGTGGTGACGCTGCTGGGCAAGGAGTGGGGGAAGGTACTCATGGTCATCATGCGGGTTATGTTGGCCAACAGGGTGCCATGTATGGACAGCATATGAATTATTCATATGACCCCAATTGGGTACCTCCTTCACTAACACCGATAATGTCTATCGAAAAGATATTAATTGAGCAAGGGATGCTTCCCCCACTACCACATGATCCCCAACGACCTTTATATACCCCTCATGGCTATTACATACCATTTGTACACAATTACCAAGAACAATCTACAGGTGATCAAGATAGTTCATCATCTTATAAAAAACAATCTGAATATGGTCATGGGTATGGTAGTGCTGCACAACAGTATGGAGCATATCTTTTTAACCAAAACCAAAGAAATGATGATGATGATATTGAGCCTGGGCGACACTCCACTTGGTATTGGGCTGTCAATCTATCAACTATCATGCACTCATACTCATCAATCTCTCTCTAGTTTCTACTCTCTAGTCCCCTCTAATTTCAGGTAAACCATGAACCTTTTGATGCTCAAGTGCTTTATGATTTATCTATCTCACTATCATATTTCAGATTTTAATATGTTATCTTCATGGTCATGAATTTCACAACTTATTTAATGATTGAGTTAGTATTAAATGATGATTGATATGTTTGTTATCTACTTATCTTTATTTTCTTATATTTTACACTAATAAATTGATCATGAGCATCAATAATGGTTGCATTATATGAAATACTGGAGAAGAAAGCGAACAGCGACACAGATATGACTCATAACTTAAGGTGACCGAGATTTTGATTTATTGTTGTCACTAATTAAAAAAAATATTGTTTTCCAGCATTTTCTAATATTCTGGATTTTTTGGATATTTTTGCGAATTTTTTTGGATTAAAAAAAAAATTCACACCGCGACGACCGATATCCGCGACGATATCCGCGACGATATCGTTTTTCGGCCCGGCCGATACTGCGACCGATACCGAGATTTTAAACCATGAGCAGGAGGAGAAACTACTATTTTTATATTATGGTATATATAGATATGAGCCCCATGAATTTTATTCTCCATGAAAATTTACAGCAATAAATAACACAAAAATCATTTTCCATGAAAAAAATGGTCACACAAACTTCTACCGACACTTTTGGGCACGTTTGTGTAGCCCATTTCCGCAGAAAAGGAGGAAGGTGGTTTTCTGCGAAAAACTTTTTTTATGTATTTGGTGCGGTAGTTTACTACGGAACTGCTTTTTAGCCACGTCAGTTTTTTCCTTTCTAGGCATGGAAATAGACTTCATATGGGGATATGAGAAGTTCATTTCCACAAAAAAAATTACCAAACTTCATATGGGGATATGAGAAGTTCATTTCCACATAAAACTACCCCACGTTTCCTCACTCCACCCCCGCTCCACCCAACCACCCTCTTTCTTCTCCCTTCCATCCCAATCCCACCTACCTAGTAGTTTTCATAAGAAATCCACTGCTGCACCAAACAACATTAGCACTAATTCATCGAGGAAAAACTTTTTGCATCAAACATGAATTTCTAACTCCATCAAAAAATCTTTTCCGAAGTATTTAAAAATCATAAAATTTGCTGATATGACAATTTCATCTTTCCGTAGAAGTTGCCTATACACAAAGTCCTTTATTTAGCAGGTTTTCCATGAAAAAAGTAAAAATTATGAAAATGGTTTTTCACGTAATAGTCAGTGCACTTCAATGTTTCTGCATCTACTTTTCCGACCAAGAGTGAAAATTTCCATGGAATTCCGTCGGCATGTACACCGCCTATCCCCACACAATGTCAAGCTATCGGGCCCACAATGCAAGAAGCCATCAGAGCCGTATATCTACACTCTGCGTCCCACTGCATGGTGAAGATAAGATCTGTTGCTTTCGGCTACTGCGATTATCACCGAGGGGCCCATCTGAACAACGGTTCTGACAACCCCCGAACGAAACCCTAATTTCTCCAACCCCTATAAAATCAAAGCGACCCTCAACTGACGGAGGGTCTCAAAAGAGAGAGGAGTAGCGAAGAAGAAGAAGAAGAAGAAGATGCAGATCTTCGTAAAAACCCTGACGGGGAAGACCATAACCCTCGAAGTCGAGTCCAGCGACACCATCGATAATGTAAAAGCCAAGATCCAGGACAAGGAAGGTAACTACGAACCCTAACCCTAGCTACCTTTCTCAAGATCTTTCTTCGATTTCACCTGAATGTCGTCGTATCTGAACTTGTTTTGCAGGAATCCCTCCCGATCAGCAGCGTCTGATCTTCGCTGGTAAACAGCTCGAAGATGGTCGTACTCTCGCTGACTACAACATCCAGAAAGGTTCGTCGATCCTTTCTTTCCATTTGTTCACTCTCTCTCTTTCTTCCTTCATTTCTGATATATAAGTATGTTATGGTGGTTCTTCGTTTTTTTGATGTTTGTTTCTGCAGAGTCGACGCTGCATCTTGTTCTGAGGCTCCGTGGTGGAATCATCGAGCCATCTCTGATGGCGCTGGCCAGAAAGTATAACCAGGATAAGATGATCTGCCGAAAGTAAGACCTCATTTCCCTCTTTATCTTCCTTTCAGTCAAAACATGTAGGTAAAGGGATTTCATTGTTGTTGCATGCTTTGTTTTCTATGATAAGCTTCATTGGTTGGAATTATGGAGTCTTGCCATTAGATTTCAAGACATTGCATGTTTGTTCTCTATTCCAGTTATGCAAAAGTTCATTGTGGTATGACCTATTTTTGGAGGAAATCCCCTCCTGAATTATATGTGATTTTTGAATTCCTATGTTTGCATCATGCAGACGTTTTTCCCGTCTGATGAATGTTGCCTGGTTGAAGGAAAAGTGTTAATATTTTTTCGTTATGATTTTTTTTTTTGTTGGAGTGTGTCCATTGAAATCGATATCTTTTGGTGGGGGCATTATTACCAACAATGTTTGTGTTGCGATGGATGGCTATGTTTTATTAGCAGCTGGCCTATTTGTCCAATTGATGCCACATTTCGTTGAAAAAGGCTAGGAAAGGTTTACTGCTCTTATTGCAGTGAAAACCTTCCATGCTTGGAAAAGCACAAAATGATCTAAATTTTCCTGTGGAAAACCATTTCCGATTTGGGAGGGAGTTGGGAAATGTTTTTTCCCCACAGAATCGGTTTTCTGTAATGTGAATAATTTTCGCTGTGGGATATACTTTGTGCTGGAGCTGTTGTAACTAGTGGCACTTGAGTGGTCCACACACTGTTGCTTTTCTGGACAGATACGTGCTATCTCCACCTATCTTGTAAGCCCGTAATGAGCCAATGTTTTTCTTTGGCTGAATTATATGTTTCTTTTGGGTTGGGTTTTAAATTTATCAGCAAAAGATCACTTCTTTAGAGGCATTGTCGAGGCAATGCTCAGATTTGATATAAGTTAGTTTTTGTTGCTTATAAGAAAGGCAGAACACAACTTTTTTGGGAAGGGAGTTTCGGGAGTCTCGGGGACTTTTATTTTATTACTTATAAGGAAGAGAGTAAAGATGACAAGGAAATGAAAGGAGGTAACTAAAAAAAGATATACCTGTTATTCTGTGGGTGGGGGTTAGGTATACATCTGTCTTCATCTCCTTCTTTTGGTTCTTTTATAATTTCCATGGCTTGAATCTTGTATGCCTGTTTGAGCTGATAAGAGGTGATTAGATGTTAAACCCAAAAAGAGTGTAGACACATCTAATCCTCAGATTGGATTTAATGTCTGGGTGTCTTTGGACCACCTTTTGATGCTCAAACATCGAAGATCTTGTGCTGGTGATGAGAGTGATATGGGCACTTTGCAAATATCCTTAAAACAATTTTTGAAAACTGGAGATTCCATGACCATTTAAAAAAAAAAAAATGGAGATTCCTTGAAGGATAATGAGTGTTTTACCTATGGTTTGTTAGTTGATTGGCCAATTCCTCAAACACGTGAAAGGCATGAAATCTAAACCATGGATATATGTAAGACCTCTAAGGGCATGTTTTTGTAATGTAGTTATTCATTGACATCGTGGAAAAGCTTTTCAATTCTCTGCGCTTGCCACTTTTTCGCGGTTTGGTGCGGCGCTTTTTCATGCGAAAAGAGGAAAAAATTGAACTAATTTTCCTTGAGTCCGTGGAAAATCATTTCCTATAGGGGGGTGAGTGGGTTTTGGAACTACTTTTCTGCAACACAATATTTTTGTGCATTGCTGGAATTTTGTGCACTTTGAAAATTTGGTTCTTGTGGCATTGCTAGAAAGTGATTCCATTCCTCTCTCCTACATAGGAAATGGTTTTTTGCAGAATTGAGGAAAATTAGTTCAAAATTTTCCTCTTTCTGCACGGAAAAGCGCTGCACCAAACAGTGAAAAGGTGGTGTCCAAAGAAAATTGGAGCCTTTTTTCGGCATCAAGGAATTCATGGTGGTGCACAAACATGCCTAAAATAAATTATAAATTAAGCAATAAATTTAATATCTAAAATGATGTAAGTAAGAGACTGAAAAAGTAAATTGCAATTGTTTAACTCCTGCCCCATCCCTATAGTGGGAGTTGTTTGGATGTTATCACTGCCTTTAGATTCTTAGCATGTTTGAAGGCCCGTGGCAATCATCTAATATCATCAAACGTCATTCGAAATTGGTTGCAAAAAGGATGATGTGGCTTATACCTGTAGCTTGTTAGTTGATCTGTCAGAGTTCAAAGTTCAAATAACGCATAAAATACAAACCATGAATATATGCAACTCCAGAAGTAATTAACAATAATTTCTAGAGGGGAAAATGTTTAAAGAAAGGAAAGAAAGAAGCAAAGAGATGGAAAGAGTACTAATTAGTTAACGCTCTTCTCCTTCTGGAGGGAAGGAGAGATGATCTCTCTGCATCTTTTCCTCTTCTTTCTCCTCCTCCCTTATCCAATTTCTTGCAAGTGAAGTTAGAATAATAATAATAAAAAAACCCCTCCATGGTTATCTAACCTAAAAACTATTTATTTATCGCCGTTGGGTGCTTCTCTGATGATATCCTATTACAAATAGGTCTCTGACAGACCTTTTGTAATTTGTCTTGAGATCGTTGGCCAAATATGATAGTGGTCCATGTAAAGCCCATAAGATGGATGTTGTTTGGCTCTGATGTTGAGAAATGCAGTTATTGCAAATGCAACTATATGCATTAACTTTCCTTTTGGTTAAGTTTACATACTACAGAGTCTGAAGAAAATGTCGAACTTCTTGAAAATCTCATCCAAAGTAGAGAGCAGTAAATGGTAGATTTTAATATTCAATAAATAAATAAATGGTATATTTTAGATCATTAATTATATATAAGTGAATTCTATTAATAATAAATAATTCTTTAGTAATAGAAAAACTATGAAAGTGAATGTTCTTAGTTTATTGATGACAAGTGATGGTAAATATGATTATATCTAGTAATTCTCCACTAAAGCACACACCACAGACTTGTGCATGTGCTTATGTATATATATAGAGATGGCATAGGGTTTCCATGTAAATGAGATTTGCCCGGGCCCTGCGTTTGCTTGATCAAAGTCAGCTAAATTTGATTATATCTTGTAATTTTTCATTAAAGTAAACACCACAGACTTGTGCGTGTGTTTATGTATATATAGAGAGATGATATAGGGTTTCCATGTAAATGAGATTTGCCCGGGCCCCACAATTGCTTGATCAAAGTCATACATATCATAGTCACCCTCGAAGATGCACCCGCCCAAATTTCACTCTAGTTAGAGTGATATACACCATTGGATTGATCAATGTGTAGAGTTGGTGTTAACTCAATAGGTAATCTCATTTTTCACATGTTGATCAATTCAACGGTGTATATTACTCTAATTGGAGTGAAATTTGGGCCATAGCCCATTCATTGAGGGCATGTGTTGTGAATGGCTTGGATCGAGAAAAGGTGGGGCCTACATGTCATCATGGAGTATGTTGTGTTGAGATTTCCATGAGGACATGTTTTTGTTACCCAATTAGGCCCCACCTTTGCTTGATCCAATCATTCATATCAAATTTATTCCTTGAATATGTACTAAGCCCAAGTTTTGCTCTAGTTGGAGTGATGTATCCTATTGGTTTGGTCAATGTGTAAAATTGAGACGTAAACTTAGTGAATTTGATATATGGCATATTGATTAATTTAAGGTGTATATTACTCCGATTGGAGTGAAATTTGGGCCACTATCTACTCATCGGGGCTTATGTGGATTAGATTGAGAGTAGATGGGGCTCATATGTCCATCTGAAGTATTATGGAAACTTTGTTATCTATGAGTTTTGTTGACCCTTTGGCATCCCTCTGCTTCATCCAAGTGGTTTCATGTCACATGATCTCTTTCGAATATGCACTTCCCCAAATTTCACTTTATTTGGAGTGATATACACTGTTTGATTGATCAATTCATAAAAGTGGGACTTCTACTTTGACAAAGTAGTTAATCTCATATTTCACACGTTGATCAATAATTGGTCTATATTACTCCAATTGAAGTGAAATTTGGGCTTGTGATATGAATGGCTAGGATCATGAAAAAGCTACCACACAAAGGTACCACGTGGATGTGTTAAGTTGACCCACCTGGGCCCCATCTCTGCTTGGTCCAAGCCATTTATATTACACGGTCTTCCTTGATTTGCGATGGCCCAAATTTTACTTCAATTAGAGTGATGTAAATGGTTGGATTGATCAATGTTTAACAATTGGACTTAACTTAATTAGTTAAATAGAACACAACCTAATTTTTAATTTCAGTTTTTACATAATGATCAATCTTGATTCTACACAACTCTGATTGGAGTGAAATTTGGGCTGCTGTCTTTTCATTGTGGAGAGTGTGATGTGAATGGCTTGGATCAAGAAAAGGTGGGGCCATCATGTGTTAACTTGAGCATTCCACATGGAAACTCCCTTTACAGATGTGAGGTCCGCATGGAAACTCCCTCACAGATGCGAGCTTTGGAGGACTTCTCATATTTGTGTGAATGATAAGTTGAGGTCTGTAGCACAAGTGTGCATGTTGGGCCCCACCTATGGTCTCATCTTTCTCCTAAAACTTCATACCATTTTCAATTTGGACCAGACTCAATTTGACACTATTCTGTGCGAGGTTCTACATATTTTTTTTTATCGTTTTTCACCATTGATATTGGGCCTTGATATGTACTACATATGATGTCCAATCAATCTGATTCTTTATCAACTCCCTATCCAGGCATATAGTGTGAGGGACAACCCTGTGGGTCCCACTTGGGTGCACTCCAATAACCAGAGATGAGATAGAGAGATGGCCAATCAATCTGAGTCTTTATCCAACTCCCTAGCCATGCATATAAAGCTCTCTATCTCATCTATGTGTTATTGGAGTGCACCCAAGTGGGACCCATAGGGTTGTCCCTCACATTATAAAAGGGGTGATTAATTTCATAGCTTGCTTTATTCCCCTTACCTTTCTTTTTTAAACGTATATAAAATGCCCTTGTCTTTCTTAGGAGGAAGAGACTCTTATAGCTTGCTTTATTCACCTTATGGGTTGTACGGTCCTCTTGTCTGATAAAATAGGGGGTTGATTCTGTGAAAGATGAGATCAGCATATGGAGAACTATTATTATTTCCATCTTTGTACTGTTGTCAATAGTTTAGCAAAGGTGTATTTAGAGTATATCAAATTAGTATAGTTATCTTTCATCTGACGCATCCATGCATTTTCAATCAAATATCTTTTGTCCTTTGTTGAACTTGTCTATACAAATTAATGCCTCATTCAATAGAAAATTCCTAAATGTTTTAAGTATGGTTTCTGGATTCAGAATAGAAACTGAAAGTGTTGGTAAGGTGTGAGTTGATGGGTTCTAATATTCAAGAGAGAAACCATCATATTCCCACAATGGCTCTAGGTAGTCACATAGAGTGATAGATGACTCATAGATCCATACAGGAAAGAACTTGAATGCTTTGATATCTTTTGCAAAATAGATGGAAGGAAAAGGATGAAACATGAGTCATAGTTCAAGTGCCTTCTCTGTAGGGCTTTCTTTGATTCTGCCCAAGTGAAGTACCCCAGAATCGGCTTTTGGAACATGGGCCTGATTTAGGCCAAGCTTTATTAGGCTCAGTCCATGTGTCAATGGGGCCCCTTTGTATGCAAAAGGCCCATTGCAAGCAGCCTGTTGACCTTGATCCCGAACGTGGTAAATTAGTAGAGATTAATTGTAGAGATGGGCCTATCCTGGTAAATCAGTAGAGACAGACCACAACCCCCTAACTCAAAACAAGCTTTTTAAATAATACAAGTAGCAAAGATGTAGAAAGAAGATTAAATCAACCAGGTCAAGAGAAGAGTTGCCCAATCCTACAGGTTGTTGTTATAAAGGGATGTGCTCTCTTCTTCCATGGACTCGTGAAAAATACCCGAATTTTTTCTCTAATTCGGTGCTGACTAAAGTTGGTGCTAAAACTTGATGTGGTTGTAATTATCCTTAGCCCTGGCCTGAAGAGTACCCATTGGCTATTCTTTTTACCCTTGCTGCATTAGTATTCAACATAAGACTAAGGAGCCTTGTGGAAATATTATGAATTAAGGTCTGATCTTGTATTCTTGTTCATGGGGATTCCACAAATACCCCATTCAAAATCTGAAAGTTACAAACAGTTTGTAATCTTTTGGAGTTAGAATACAGATATTCTAATTTAGGTTTTGATTTGTGTAGATTAAAAACTGCAACATTTTTCAACTAGTTTTTTCCAGTATCTGATGTCTTCTTTTGAGAAATTCTTCTTCATTTCTTTTTAAAGAAACTTATTGGACCCGATAGGTAACATCAACTGTAGCACAGTGTTCCAACTTCCAATATGTGACATTGACTGTAGCACAATAGACACTTTTTGGTGCAGATCATTGGCATTGATAATAGGGATGTTTTCATGAAAATAGCTCGAGTTTATGGAAATTGTGTTAAGAGCTGCTATGCTATTTTAGTAACGACGACAAGAGCGTCATGTACCACAATCTGGTTTTAAACGGTCAAACATGTTTCTCAGCTTTTATGCCTTGGTGCAGCAACATATCTCATAGGGCTTGTGGTATCGCAATTTGAGTGTAAAAAGCTGCCTGTTTCTTTTGTAATGAAATTCTTGAAAGCCCATTAGCATTTTACTAATAAAGTAAAATTGATGTAAAGCATCAAATCAAGAGAGAATAAAATATAAGGGGGTTATGATGATATTTTATTTTTAGTGGATTGGTAGGGAATCTTTTTGACTTTTTGTATAAAATCTAAACCCTCGTTTTATGTATCCTATTGATAAGGGTTTTCAAATGCCGTTACCTACAACGACAATAATGAGCTGGGTTGCAGCTTTTGTACATGTTGATGACATTACTTTTTGGTCAAACCACTCGTTTTTATCTTGCGGGGCATGTTGTATTGACAGAAATGATCATGCCTGTATTGGAGCCTGTCATAGTTTATTATGAATATTGTTATTTGAATTACCCTACTATTAAAAAAAAAGGACAATTGGAATAACCCTCTTCATAATTTTGCTGATCAGGTGCTATGCTCGCCTACACCCCCGGGCTGTTAATTGTAGGAAGAAGAAATGTGGCCACAGCAATCAGGTGCCATTTGATATCATCTCTGTTCCTTTTCTTATTATTATTGCTCACAAATTATCCTTGGCTGATTGACTCTTAATTTTTTTATTATTTCAGTTGAGGCCTAAGAAGAAGATTAAATAAATCTGATCGTGGTAGCTGGGGATGTAATGGTAGGGCAACTGATTTACGCTTTCGCTTTCTGAAAAATATGAATCTTTTGGTGATTTAGTCTCAGTTATGAGCATTCAGCCCTAGACTGTTTTCTTATTTTGTTTTCTTGTTGGACTTGAGAATTGAGATTGGTGGCAGTTTTATTTTTATGAAAAAGCTATGTAACTTTTTTTTTTTTTTGATTTAGTTCTTTTTTTCATTTGACTTGTTGGAGGTTGGTATAGCTGTTTGGTGCCATGCATCCCACATTTAAACTTGCATGCTATGGTTGTGGGTTTTCTTATGTTGGTCCATGGGTATGCATATACTTCAACACGTCATTAGAGAGCACACCCGTGGGTTTTCTTATGTTGGTCCATGGGTATGCTTATACTTCAACACATGTCATTAGAGACCACACCCACACCCACACCCACACCCACACCTTCACCCTAACCCTAGTTCAATGATCCATCGCCAAGATGGGTATCTTCGTCCATATTTTAGGACATGATGTCGGGAGCAAAACTACACCCACACCGTAGTACAGTGAACCATTGTGGTTCATATTTTAGCTCGTCCATACTTTAGGACATGATGTCGGGAGCAAAACTACACCCACACCGTAGTACAGTGAACCATTGTGGTTCATATTTTAGCTGTTGTGTTGGATCATGTGCTGCAGTGCATTCCATGTTTAAACTGCATGCCATGATTGTGGGTATGCTTATGCTGGTCCTTGTTTTAGGGATGTTTGTTGATGTGAGAGACACATTCCATCTGCATGCCATGGTTTATTAGGAGTGCAAGGAGCAATGGTATTTTTGTCTTTCTACATTGTATGATTGGATGTCTGCCGGATGCTTCTTGGTCCCATTTTTAAACCACACCTGAAATGGAGGGGAAGGAAGCTGTTATTCGTGCAGTAATGTATAATTTTCTTCTTTCCCATATTATTAGCATTATATCCGACTGTCATCTAGCCACAAGGGCTGGATAATGAAGTTTTTCAGAAAAAACTAATAGGTGGATCAATTGGGCCAATTTGGCACTTTACTTTTAAAATCAAGTGGAGTGAAGTGAAATAAAAAATATGAATAAAAAATTTTGTGAGTTATGATGGTATTTTATTTTTAGTTGTTGGGGATAGAATATTGTTGACGGAGTTTTTTTTGTCTTTTAGTGAGTAATTGTTATTGTTTTTTGACTTTTTTTTTTTGGAAAAGTTGGAGAGAATATCAATAAAATATTAGTGACTTTTTGATATTACTTTACTTGATTTTACAAGTAGAAGTACCAAACTAGCCGGGTCACTTTATCCAATTCCCTGATCAGTTGAGCTGCACCAAGGGATATTAAAATCACATCTTGTATGCCATAGTTACGTGATGGTGACATTTCTTTCATCAAGATTTGTTGTTAATTGGGGAAATGATGGGAAGACTAGTGGGGAAATTCCTTATTTCATTTATCTGAGACAAGCAGTCTTTTCTATCGAATACATGTGGCATCTTTATTGCACTTGCTCTTGTTTTCCGACCGTTGATGATTAGTGTTATGCTGCTGAATATGAGTTAATGGTTCCATAAAACTACTAGTGTTGTAGTTTAGTACTCATGGTTATGATGGAATCATAATTCAGTCTGTTGGTCATTCAATGGGTAAATTCTTTTTATTTATTTTTTATCGGTATTCAATGGTTAATGTTGAATCTTAGTAACTTCTGTTTCGTTGGTTTGATTGATTCTTCGGGATCTTAAATGTGGAGGTTCTGCTATTTATGGCTTGTGGATGGTATATGGGAATTGCTAGGAGTTACAGGCAATACCTTTTACTGAAGTGTAAGAATTTTTTTAAATGGCCATCAAATATTCTCTTTACCATTTCTAAGAAATAGTTATTCTCCAATCACCTCAGTTATTAAGTTTAGGAAAGTGGGAGCCAACAGAATTCGCTAAGAAAATCAGGATTTTCTTTCTGTATTCTCTGTTTTTCTATTTTTTAGTGGCACTTTTTTGATAGAAGGAGACCATGACCATTTTTGCTTAGAGTATGCGGGATTCTATATTCTATTATGGCAAGGGGCGTTGGAGATTGAAGCTATATAATTTGGGGCTGCTGTCAAATAAAGAAATAAATAAAACAATGATACTTATGTGCGAATCTTTACGCTGTCTTGTTGAATCTTAAAGAGGATAAAAGAGAAGTAGCATCTGTAGTAGTAGCACATTTGTTGATGCTCTCTTTAAACTTTTCCGAAGGTTCAGAATAGTTGCACTCCAAGTCTGAATGATAAGAGTAAGACTGTTGCTCAGATTAAAGATTTGAGGGGAGTTTTTCTATTTATAGAAAACCACCGCCTTTATATCTGATTCTTTTTTATCTTTTTTTGTTTGAATTGTGTGGGCTCTGGAATCATTATCTAAACCATTCAAACTCTTTACAAAATAAAGAACAGGCACGTGGTAAAATCTCATCCGTTGACTCATCATGAATCTTGAGATATTTCAGTTTAGATCATGAAGTCTATTTTCACACCAATAGCAAACACATCTATTTCATTTTTTGCAAAGAACAAAAGAAAAGGATATATATATATATATATATATATTTTGCATATGAAATTTGTTGAAACACCACAAAACGGAACAAGGGGTTTGGAATCAAAGGAAATGGGAGTCTATGGTGTTATGCTCCAATGTATGAATTCTGTTTCTTCGTAACCAACGCCGTAATTTTACATCTAAGAACAAAAGTTCATAATAGACGGGAAGATCGATGACCATGTTTGTGTAACATTAAGCATGGCAAAAGTCAGGTGCTTTTTATCTGCTATAAGATAAAATAACATTAAGCATGGCAAAAGTCAGGTGCTTTGTATCTGCTATAAGATAAAAGGGGTGCGACTTGGGCTACTAACGCCTGTGACTCAAGCCACACAAACCGGGCATTTTTTTGGTTCCAATTGGGCTGTGGATTGGATTAAAGTTGGACTCATATTGATGTATTTTGTCAACCCACACTTAAATTGTTCGAGTTGTCAGGAAGTCCAGTAATGAGCTCGAGGTCCTAGCTTCGAAATGTTTGGGACCTTATCCGATATACAATGCTAGTGGGTGGTATTGTGTATCTGGGCTTTTACCAATGATGTAAAGTGGTCGGCTTAAAAAAAGGGGTAGGCCTTGTAAAAGGGCCAGAGCATCTGCAACCCCACCGTGCAAGTACTTCCAAGTTCCCCGGTAGGTTTTCATCTAAAGATGCTCGGATTCTCACGTGGAATCAGTTTTTCTTGGTTTTCCGAGGATGTATTTCCTTTTACTTATTTCATTATCTCTCAATTACAAGAAAAGTCACTGAAAATCAAGAACAAGAATGCCCTGTTGGGTTTCATTGTTTTTAAAAGTTGATTTGAAAATTCAACCATCCAAGCTCTGATTGGCTAAATGGGGATGATCAAAAAGTTACATCCATCTTAGATCACTTGTGAACAAATACAGACTATATTCAGTACTTTAGAGCATTAGAGGTTTCTAGTGCAGAGGCATCACGTGGGACATGTAACCAGATCTGGGTCTTAGAAAAATATGGGGTTTTAAAAGTTTTTTCCTAGGTTTGGAAGGGAACTTGTGTGCAGTACTAAAATGTTCTCCTCTATGTTTAATATTGTAATTTCCCAATATTTGGAGTCAAATCCCATATGCTGTGATATAGTTATGCTTTCTCATTTGGAAGCACAATAGGATAAAATTATTATTAAAATACTGCAAATTAAGCTTCACCATATGCACCAGTACTTAGTACTAGTACTAGTACTCGTTCCACTCACTCAAGGGGATTTGCATTTGATTAGTTTTAACATCTGCTTGGAAGTGTCAATGGTTCTGAATGGAGCTTCAACTTAAAATATTGATGATTTAGTCTGTTAATGTCAGCATAGTTACAATAATTGCCCTTGATATGGTTATAAATTCTCTGAAAGTGCCTTTTGGAGGAACTTGAGCAAGCATTTCTTGTCAAATTTGAAGCTGATTGGTGGATACTTGCAACTTCTGTTGCTGTAAGATACAGGGAAGTAGCACAATTTTCTAACATGGCTGGGTTGATGTTAATTAAAGCTACTAAGCTAGGACTTTTTTTTATTCAAACCGGATTTGTTGCTGTAGTTCAATTTTCTGATGTTGATCATTGTATTTAGAATTGATTGCCCCTATGATTGATACAAGGTAAACAATTGTGTCCATGTTTTCTGTTTCACTTGCATGAAAGGCTGTTTCTATGTTCAAAGTTGGTCTTTTCAGCCTTTATAGCTCAAGTTCTTAATCAAGTAGTTGCCAGGAAAATATTTTCAAATAGAAGTCTATGATTCTTAGCGGAAGAATATGCATATAACAACCAGGCCTTGTGTATAATTAGCCCCTGTGGTTCAGTTATCAAGATTGCTGATTGGAAGGACCCACCACATAGATAGATGATAGATCAAGTACCAAGAATCTTTCTGACATAAGAGGGGTGATTGGGTGCAACAATCCTAACCCTTCTAACCATAAGCTGCAAATGTATTTTTAGGAAAGAAATATAGATACATTGCATTCTATCTGAGAAAGGCCAACTATCCAGTTAGGCCATTGCAATCATTGTTATTTTGGGGGCAAGGTTTGCGCAGCCAATATTACTATGCAACCGACACTATCAAACTGAAGGCTGTGCATCATATGATTCCTTATTCTACCAATGAAAAGTACAAGGAGAAACATGGCAAAAGGATCAATTTATACGTTCCACTCTTCTTGGTCATGGTTTCAGCAACTACTGATTCTCACGGCATTAATCTCTAAATGAATAAGCTCTTTGCTGGATTTATGTAGAGCATTACCATTCGTATTAACCTGAGAAACTTTGTTAGTGCTTTTAGAGCATCGGAGTCCTCCATGTAATGAGTTTCAAACCTTACCTAAAATTATATGCTCGATTTTTTGGTATCCTGAATATAATGATGTAAAATTCTCTTGCCAAATTAATGGGATCTGTGAACGTTCAGATCATTGCACTTTCAAATCTAATTTTTTCGCTACATGGAGAACTCACACACTCTCCACCCCTGAATGGGGTGTCTGGTCTCTTTAATCAGCTGAGCTGTAGCTGAGGGGACTATAAAGATTATGTTTTAAGCGCTGATTTAAGTTTGACTTTCCTGTTATATTCATGATGTTAAATTGTTAATAGTCTCTTATATTTTCAGATGCAATGCTCCTATGGTTGAAGCTAGCTTTAATTCTTATTTTATATACACATGTATAAAGCTTTCTTTGCTATGCACTCATATTCAATTACCTTGGCTTTTCCTCGTATCTGATGGAGGAACCAAAAGGTCTGGTGCTAAGTCCATACTAAGTGGAGAGAGATGTGAAAGTCGATGCTGAGCACCAAAAGAACTAGTTAGTGACAATCTCAGTTCTCTTTGCTTTCTTGTTGAATTTAGTTGGAGCTTTAGTGAGATATGTTGTGTATATGTCAGTTCTTTTTGTTATATGAAATATTCTGAAGTGTATATGTCCTGCTTTAGCTAAGCTTCTGTAGGCAAGCTTAGCTTTCCTCTTTCTTTCTTCTCTGTTCCTGGCAATATTAAAAAGCAATAATATGATTCTACTTGATGTTGACTGTAAATTCAAGATTACTAAACCTTGTGGGAAAGTTCTTAATGATGCTAATTTGAGAACTTTAACAAAGCTCAATGTTTCCTTTTGGAAAGGACTGCAGGAAATATTCAAGTTGTCTTTGGCAGCATTGCATGTCCAAAATTCTTCAACTAATATTTCATTGTTTTGGTGATTTTTCAAGTGCAAATGATCTATTACTATCTTTATGGTTTTGTACCACTATCACTGTTTGACTGCATACTATAGTTCTTTTCTTTTCTTTTCAGTTGCATTGAGGCATAGAACTACATGCCACAATAAAACTTGACGTTTAACTTCCAGTTTCAAAGTTCATGGGTCAATGATTGACCTCTTTATTCAGCTTTAAGATATTTATCTGGTACTTCCAGATCCTCCAAATCCCCATAATCCACTGTGGAGACATGAGATGTAAATTGGATCTATGCTGGACTGGACATAGAGGCTATGGATACGGGTACGGACACGGATACGGGGATCAAGGATACGACTCTGTACTTTTGGAGATTTAAGATATGGATACGGATGCGGGTGTCCTAATTTCTCTTTAGATCACTTTGAATTAATGAAATTATCAACGTTTATGTTCTTTTCTAACATTTTCTTATGTTGAGAAATAGGGGAATTTAAAGAATTATATGAAATAATGAACTTGCTAAGTAGGATATGCTAAAGTTATACCCTAAAAGTATCGGTGAAGTATCGGGTACCATTTATGTTGGGCTTTTTACAAGTATCCGAGTATCATAGCTCAGAGGCACTCAAATATTTTATATTGACAAATAGTATAATTTGTAAACTGTATTAAAAGAGAGTGGAAACGTGATAAAAATATTTATTAGTAAAAACCATTAAGTTTTTTATAGGGTAACATGACTTGAAGCTACCACCTCATGGTTGCAACAGGGAGCAGCTTCCACTGTGCCATGAGCTCGTCTCAGCCCTTTAGGATTACATGTATATCTCTGCCCTTAAGAATTGGGAGTCATGCGAGAGAAACAGTAGACCGTCTCACTATAAGTCATACCTGAATAAAGGTATTTGTTGTTTTTCCATCTGTGGTTTAGATTCTTATCTCTAGCTTATCATCTAATTATGTATATCATTGTCATAGTACTTTGCGGAAGGTTGCAAAATTTGAGTTTATCATTGTTAGGCTAGGAGAAGGTAACTCATAACATGCTAACAATTCATAATCTTGTAGTTGATTTCTAACTCATGGAAAATTTGTTCAGTAAGCATTTATAATAATGTTATGGTTTGAGTGGAATCAGAAAGATGCCAAGAGATATTGCTCATTTTAATTCTTTCCTCGTAAAGGGGATATTTTACATAAAAACAGAGCTATATGGGGGTGATAAATCTCTGAAGATTGCTGAAGACTTATCTAACCCAATCCTGAGAAATTCTCTTTGTAGTTCTATTTGTGATGCACATGTTGGGAATAAAACAAGAATACCAGCGTCTTTGTTCTCTATCCTTGACTCTTCTGTCCAAAATATACAGCTAACGCTGTTGGAATCGACACAACAATCAAATAAATCTAATGCTGCATTTGGCCCCTTGCTGTTTTGGGAGCTGTTTTTCGACTTTATTGGGAGATGTTTTTAGACTTTAGAAATCCCACTAAGAGTAGAATCTCCAAACATCTGGAAAAGTTATTCTTCTTTCTATTTTTTTTTCGAACAAAACAATATCCTTTACTATATGATTTTTTCTCAATGACATTTGTCACGACCATGATCATCTGATCTTTCCCTCACTTCTTTTTGAGGCAGTTTCTAGCAGTAAAAAGGGCATTTATAAAATCCTGTGTAGCTTATGAGATTTATAGAAATTGATGTATGTAAGAGACCTCTCGGTGGTCAGTCATTCCTGTTGATCTGCATCTTTGGGATTCTACACATCTCTGGTGACAAGAGCCCCTGGCACAGCAGAAGATGCTCACTGTTTCAAACTTCAGGTTTTGGGTTCAAGTACTGTTCACAGATTAAGATAGAGAAAAAAGAAAAAAAAAATTTAGTAGACATTGGTAGATTACCAGTCCAAGTAGTACCAATTTTATTTCTCAGTTTCTTGGATTAATGATGTAGGTTTCCAGTATGTATTGTTCTAGTGTTATACCCTGAAATTGTTCATTTATTTATATATACAACAAGTACAGCCAAAATGAGAAGTACATAGAAGAAAAAGTAGAACTTGATCCGCTTGAACAGCTTTGGTCCTGAGAGAATCCCCAATATTTGATATGTACGCAAAATCCTTTTGGATTTCTCAACTAAAGCTTTAGTCGAAAGCATGCAAGATGACAGAGGGGGTCTTTGCATGCATGCCTCTGCTCTGGAATTCAATATAACCACATACACTCGTGTGTTCCATTGCTCGCATTTCTCACAATTCTGATCTTCATCTTCATTGCGCCCGATTTGTTTGGGATCCTAACTTCCCTCAGCACAAAAAGATTGTAAGATTCTCAGTCCCTGTTTCCACAAACTCCTCTTCTGCAGCCTACAAACGCGAAAACTAGACCAAAATATTCCACAGCAATCTGTACTCATTTCATGGGACACTTTTTCGATCTCAAGATCCACTCACTGCCATAAATCCCACCACTGCAAACTGCTGCATGACTGATCTGAGTAATATTCAGGATCAAAACCCGACCAGTCGGGCAACGTCAAGGATCCATCCCCTGTTTCTTCCATACTCTGAGTTCCTGCTTCTTTGGGTCGGAACCCGTCATTGTTTTTGCCATTTCCACCATCAGTATACACAATCACTGTAACATCTGATCCCTTGTCCGCTATGCCTCTCTGTTCATATTCTTCACTCTTGATCTCTATCTTATCAGAGTGGTGGTGGTCGCCGCTATTACTGTTCGGCCCGGACCCGCAACAACTGTTTTCTTTGGGATGTTTTTCTAGTAGATCACCCAACTTTTGCAACTGTAAAAACCCAGAGAAAAAAATGTCAATCCCAAGTTCAATTGACCTGTGAATTGAATAACTATATCATGAATAAAAGGGCAAAAGCTCGTTTGATTCTGATAACTATATCAAAGAAAACATAAATAAGACTACTGAGAGTATAACTATGGACTGTTATAGCACCTGTTCAAGTAGGCACTGCTTCTCCACCTCGAGAGACTCGAAACTGGATGCGAGCGCGTCGTAATTGGCTCTGAGAGCGCTGTATTCCCTCTCCAGCTGCTTCGACTTCCACCGGGCTCTTCTGTTCTGGAACCAGATTGCAACCTGCCGCGGCTGCAGTCCTAGATCTCTCGCCAACTCCACCTTCTTCTGCGGCTCGAGCTTCGTCTCCTCCTCGAATTTCGACTCCAGCGACCTTATCTGCTCGTCGCTGAATCTCCTCTTGTTCTTCATCTTCTTCCTTCTCACCCCATGAAACGATTCTCCTCCTCCTCCTCCTCCTTCTCCTCCTCCATATTCCACCACCCTATCCATCTTCATGGGTTCTTCTCCTCCTCCTTCAGTTCCTTGTGAACTCTTTCTCAGTCAATAGTTTTATAAAACACGAAACATCTTAACAACCTCTCTCTTATATATATATACACATATATAATCACTTTCTTCATACACGAGTCTTTGGGTTTGCCCAATGAAAGCGTACAACCTTTGTTTTTTTAATCCAAACGTATCTATTCATCTCTCTTAGGAAGCTAAAGCTCCCTGCATGATCCTCTGCCACCTGGCCTTTCTTGCTCTTCTCTGGTGCGTGTAAGTAAGACGGCCCTTAACGTACACCGCCGGAGCACGATTCTTCACGCAATTCAAATGGCCATCAGGCCATTCCCAGTGATGAACGGCTGAGATGTGCTTCTCTTGTGAGAAAAGATTCAGCAGCTCGAACGTGCACGGTTTTGTGGTCTCTTTTTTGAGAGAGATAGATGCCGTGTCGGACACTTAGCTGATCATTAGCAGTTGCGTCGGACAATGTTGCTGTCAATTGTCAGAGCTGGCGAATGGCAGCACGCCACCTGGGGGGGTCAAACATTCAACGCTCTCTCCTTTTTTTTGGCCTTTGGCTTTTGCGTTGGAAGATGCTTGGCACGTGGCTGTTTTCTGATGGCTGTGATTTGGGTGTTAACGTGAATGGGAGCAGTCAGCGTCTGGGGTGGGGGGACCTAACGTGTGGAGGAAGAACATGTGTCGGCCAACGCGTCAGGTGAATGGTGGCAGGGGCCTGCGATGTGATCTCAGCCGTTGAGATGGTGGGCCAGGGGGCATGACTTTTGGAGATGGAGTAGATTGGGCCATGGGCATTGCTGGCATGAGCGATGGGGACTTTGGAAGTGTTGGAATTTGTCTATTTGCCAAACCAAACTCCTCTTCAACTCCTCACTTCAGTGAAATTGCTTTTGGTGTAGACATGGGGATAGAGTCATAGACATTCGCTCCCTCTTTGTTTTGTTTTGTTCTATATGGATGAGGGGTTTACATCAATTGGTGTTGATATGTGTATTTCGAGTCTGCACTCTGGAGTCTTGTGGTTTTGGCATGTTGAGGTGTTAATGACACCGTTTTTGTTGGATAGTGGGATGGCAGGTGAATAAAAGTATATGTACATAGGTAGACTTTTGATGGGTTTCATCATATAAGGAAGAGCGTGATGTATTATTACTTTCAAATTAAAGATTATTTTCATATAAGAAAAAATAAAAATCTTCATTTTATCTTCATTGAATCAAATATAATGAAAAATCACAGGGCTCTGGCTATGACTATTGATGGCACAACCCGCTCCCACTGCTCTACCCAAGGATCAATTCTTATGTGGACAGGTTATCTTCCTTGCTATCTAGCCACTTGGCCACCTTGCGGAAAAATAAAATAAAAAGATTTTGAACTGCTTGGTCTTTTCATATTTGTGAGATTGAGATTGATTTTGAGGGTGGATTTTTTTTTTTTTTTTTGTATGGATAATATAATAAAACCCCACTTTCACGGTGGGGGTGTTGGGGTACAGTTTTATGTCTTGCTTGTGCTATTTAGCCACAATTCCAATAATTGTACTGTTCGTAAACTGCCGCATCTCTTTGCTATACTTGTCACTTGGGTGAGCAGGACTTAGGGGTATGGTGCCATTCTCCACCATCAGGTGACACTAGCTAACTATTTTTAGATATAATTCACTGATCAAAATAAGGTTATCTCCTCTGAGCAGAACTTCAGTTTTTGGTTGAAATAAAGGCTGCGGAGTTTTCTTGTTGTATACTTGTCTCTAGAAGATGTAGTTAAAGAGGAGTGTTTCTTTGGCTCTCTTTCATCATAATCAGTTTTTCTCTTGTTGTTTTTTGGTGGTTAAATTTTTTCTCAGCTCAACAGTTCTTTTAAGCCGTCGGTCTCGTCACTATCATTACTATAAAACCTACTAATGGTTTTGGACTTCTCTCTTTTCCTCATTGTATGTGAAATAGAAATTTAGCAGATGCCAAGCTAGTGCTTGATGTGACAGTAAAGAGGCATAGTAGAAGAGTAAAAATAAAGTGGGGTAAAATCATGAATAAAGTAAAAATAGAAGGAATTAAAGTAAGTCACATTTTTAGAAAGATGGTTGTAGTAAAAAAAAAAAGGGATTCTTTTACAAAAAGTCTCCTACATTTTCATCGAACGTAACAAAAAAGCCCATACATTTTGTATATTTTTTTTCTAAAGTCTCCCTTCACTTTCCGTAAAGGTTTGGAAAAGTAGCTTTTGACCTTTCCTCTTGCCCGCTATCTCTATCTGATACATTTAATCTTGACCTTTCACTTGAATTCACTTTATAAATGAAGTAAACAGATGAAAAGATGCATCCATCATCTTGTGAAGAAAAACCATAAAATGACGAGATAATTGTTCCTATAATTTTTTGAATGAAATCACCCCAGTTGATGATATTATCAACCCAGTTGACGGTATCGTCAACTTTCATTGTAAAAATCAATTTTCTACTCTATCTTCTTCCGCCTAGTGATGGAATTGTATGAAAATCATTGCATTTTGTGTCCCAGTGGTCTTCCTTGAGTGGTCTCAATAATCTTCCTTAGGTTCGTGAGTCTCATGCTTAGTTTCGACAAATTTGTTGTCCCTTCGCATGAGTTTTGAGAATTTGAGTTTGGAGTGCGAGGTGTTTGGTCATTGGTGAAATGCCTAATTGAGAATTTTTGGTGATGGATTTGAGTGAGGGTGGAGGGGATGAATTTGAGTATGCGTTTGTGAACATTTAGAATTTGAAGCCATTTGTTTGGGGAAAATCCGTAGGGCTTGATGTTTGTTAACAACATGTGAGGAGCCATGTTGGGCAATCTTTGAGTAGTGAATGTGAGATTTTCTCCTAGGTATTGTATTATTTATGTGAAATTTTAGATCCCAAGAGTGCTTTTTATTTCGTTTATCCGTAATCTTTGAACTAACTTTAAGAATGAATTTGATAATGGATGGACTGAACATACTTCATAATGTAATTTGTGAAAGACTTATCATGCCCTTCTTCTTTGATGCATTCATCACCTCCTTTTGATTTTTCTTAATTTCTTTAAAGTGGATATTCATCTCCCGCCAAATTTCAGCATTATCGCCTATGAGTTTAAGACAATCAGACATGGGAACCATCGAAGTCGAAGAAGAAAAAAAGTTATAGGAGGTTGGCGGTATCATCAACCAAGTTGATGATATTGTCAACTGGATTGATGATATTGTCAACTGGGGTAATTTCGTAAAAAAAATGTACAAACAATTATCTCGTCATTTTTTTATTTTTCTTCTTAAAATCGTTTAGTTATGATTTCGTTTAATTATGATTTAAGCTTATTTTTTTCATTAAAACCCCTAGAATAAGGGAAAGAAAAGAGAAATGAAGATGTTCCCTATTTTTTTATTTACATAATGGGCTTACGACTTCAAGAAGATTACGAAGATCATAAATGGCTTTTTATGGATTACGATTTTTTTTAACGATGACCTAGATTTTATTAAAAGAAATGAAAACATATAGAAAGAGGACAAAAAGTGTAAGAGAGTAGAGAGTACAAGAGAGATGTACCCCACTCACATCACAATTACATAACAAACCCCACCCAACCCCCTATTTGGCAAGTGAATCCGCCATAGAATTTGCTGATCTAGACTCATGTCGGAAGGTAACATCAATTTAAGAAGCTAGACTTAGGATTTCATTGAAGAAGAATTGGAATCTCCAAGGGTTCAGCTTTCTATTAGACAACCATGAAATCATGTTAGAAGTGTCACTTTCCACAATAAGGTTGCCATGAAAAGAACTTGAGAAATATAGAAGAGCTTTCAAAATAGCAAGCACCTCCGCTTCATTAGAATGACAAACACCCACATACTTAGAGAACATGAATAAAACCTCACTTTTGTTATTGTGAAGCACCTCTCTAATACCCGCCAATCCTAGCTTGCTCCTAGCAGCTTCGTCAACATTGAATTTGAGCACATCCAGAGAGGAGGGAAACCAGAGAACAGATATCATCACCTTAGATGGGCCATACACCATACCAAATCTCGTCACCTTAGATGGGCCACACACGATACAAGCTTTCCAATTTGTAAGAATATCATTAAGAGAAAAAACTAGAAAGCTCATTTCTAATCAAAGCCCTCTTTGCAATTTTTAGGGTGACACTATCAATTAGCTCAGTCGGAGAAGAGGAGAGGCCCCTGGAAACTCTATAATTCCTTTCCCAAGAAATAGACCATAAAATGGCAAAGGGGATCATTCTCCACATATTAAATGGATTAGGATTCAATTTTGTTTTTGCATTCAACCTTCTACTTAAATTTTAAAGAAGAGGCTGGGCTGGGAAGGAGGAAAATATACAAGTACCTTCCTTGTACATTATTGAGTTAGCTGAGATGGCTAACTTTTAGTCTTTTGTTATGAGATATGGATCTTGGGTGGATGCCCACTTAAGATGAGTTAGGGTTAGAATTAGGGTTCCTCTCTTATGAGGTTACTTTGCCTATAAATAGGCTCTCTCTCTATATATTTGATACACATTTCATGATATAACAGAAAGACTCTCTCTTCTCCATCTAATCTTCTTTCTTTGTCTCTTTTTTTTTATAACACGTTATCAGCAAAAAAAAAAAACCCAAACCTTTAATCCCTTCCTTTCCCTTCTTAATATTGGCTTGTTTCTCCCTCGATTTGTGTGCCTGACCAAACCTTTGGCTCTCTCATACTCGGTTTGATCCCATCTGCAACACAAAATTCTTCCTTGGTTTCCGTACAAAAACAAAAGTCTTGTTTCACCCGGTTTGCAGACTGCAGCTAGAAAATTTTTTTTTCTTTCAAAGACATCTTCAACTCGAGAAACGTGCAGAAACAAAAACAAAAAAAAAAAAAAACAAAGAAGACAACTTTCAAAGTTGTCAGGGAGCAAATTTTCAACGTGAGCATTAGGAGATCTGTGCACTTCTTTCAACATCCGCCCAGTATAACTCGTTTTTCTTTGGGTTCTCTGCAACAAACCGTGCGTGTGTTCGCTTCGGTTTCTTGCCTCGACCTTGTTTGACACGACTTTATTTCGATAAGTGGTATCTAAACTATAATTTAAATCCAAATTTATTAGAATGCATAAAAATTAGTTTGATAGTGTTTGGTTTCTGTTCATCGTCTTGCACGATTTTTTTAATTTAAACTTATTAATACTATTAATGAATCACAAAATAGAACAAGAAGTTCTAAAAGTGAACTTGAAGTTCACCTATCTATGGACTAGTAGTCTTACAAGTTGGAATACCGATATGAACCTGTAGATTCATATCAATAAATCAAAATCTGAAGTTTTTTATGCAAAAGTCCAAATAAATTATAAAGCCATGAAATTAAACCTGAAGTTTTGACAGAATCAAAAGCTCTGATCAATTGATAGAACCAGAAGTTCTACTTCAAACCTAAATACTTGATAGAACCAAAAAATCTGATAAATTTGATAGAACTGGAAGTTTTACTTCAGACCTGAAGATTTGACAGAACCTGCAGTTCTAATTACATATATTATGAACATGAAGTTCTAAATCAAGCCTAAAGTCTTGACAGAACCAACAGTTCTGCTTTTCAAAGTTGAGAACCTGATGTTCTAACTTTTCATTTGGTCAATTTTATTTTTTCTGCCATGTTTAAATTCCTTCTTTAATTACTTTTGATGCTAGTATTTCATTATTTTTATTGATTATCTGCACACTGATAACTTCATATATATTTACTATTACAGTTCTTGCAAGATGTCAAATTTGGCTAAAATTGACTTTAAAGCACTTAGCATAAATGGGGACAATTACTTATCTTGGCAATTGGATGCTAAAATCCACTTGCAATCCAAGAAACTAGGAGAGACCATAAAGGAAGGTAACAAGATGTCCCTAGAGGAAAAAGCGTTGGCCCTCATCTTCATGCTCCATCATATACATGAAGACCTCAAATATGAATACCTTACTGAGGAAGACCCAGCAGGCCTATGAAAATCTCTGAAGGATAGGTATGATCACCAGAAGATGGTCATACTATCAGCTGCCCAGAATGACAGGTTAAATCTGAGGTTGTAGGATTATAAAACCGTATCTGAATACAACCCTACTCTCTTCAATATTGTTTCCTGATTAAGATTATGTGGTGAAAAGGTTTTGGAAGATCAGATGTTGGAGAAAACGTTATCAACTTTTCATGCCTCGAATGTGCTCATGCAGCAACAATATTGAGAACGACGTTTCTCCAAATATTCAGAAATTATCTCCTGTCTCCTAGTCGCTGAATAGTCCCAAAGCAAATGTCAGTTTTAGCTCAAACAGAGGTAGGGGAGGCAGAGGAAGGGGGAATGGAAGACATAACTCCTCCAGGCGAGGTGGTTTTAAATGTCCCCCTCCAAAATTCAAAAATCACCAGAAGTGATCTGCCCCTCAGCATAAGAGCAACCAGAATTCACCGGCTAATCCTACCCACCGTCCTGATGACACGTGCCATACATGTGGAAGAAGTGGGCATTGGTCACACACTTGTCGTGTACCAAAGGAAGTGGCAGAACAATACAAAGTATACAAAGCCTCTGTTCATTTAGCAGAGACAAATGATCTAGAAGGTTGGAATTGGAATGCAATGACACCAGAGATACCTCCAATTGACATTGCAAACTTGGAGACTCGAGACTTCTTTGAGGATGAGGACAGTCAACTTCTGAATAATGAGGCATTTAACACTCACTTGGGAGCAGCCCCTAGTATGTTCTAAAAGACCAATAATTATTTGAACTTTTACAAACTTAATTTTTTTATGTATGTTTCTTAGACTTTTCCTTTATGTTGGAGATATTTATTTTTTTTATTAATGTCCTAATTAATGGTGAATGATTTAATTATTTCAGTTTTATCATGTGATTGCATAGTTATACTGATTTATTATTTAAGGTATGAATCATGGAACTAAGGACAATTTATGTTTGGTAGATAGTTCCATAACACACCATTCTGAAAATATCAGAAAATTTTCTCAGAATTGTTGTTCATTCCCCGAAACGTATCCACCATAGCTGGACCTGTGCAAATAATTGAAGGCTCCGGAAGAGCCCATATGATGAGACAATATTCCCGCCATTAGGGGGAGAAAAGATAGTTCCTGAAGAACGTATTGTTCTTGTAGAACAACCCGTTCCTGAAGAACGGCATGGAATATTTTCAGTTTGTCTCATCCAGACCCACGTACTACACAATGCGAAAATGAAGTACGCAAGAAGTGTGAAAGCCTTTTTAGGTTTAAAGAACTCAGCTCCGCGAAAAATGAGAAATGAGCAATTATCATCATGTCCTCCTGAAGAGGTTCCTCCGGAAAAGGCAAGTAAACCCTCTTCAGAGGTTCCTCCCGAAAAGGCAAGTAAACCGTCCTGAAGACTCCCGAAGAGGCAAGTAATACTCCTGAAGAGGTTCCTCCCGAAGAGGTAAGTAGTACTCCTGAAGAGGTTCCTGCTGAAAGGGGCAAGTAAACGCTCCTCCCGAAGAGGCAAGTAATACTCCTGAAGAGGTTCCTCCCGAAGAGGCAAGTAAACGCTCCTGAAGAGTTTCCTCCCGAAGATGTACATAGCACTCTGAAGAGGTTATGGTAAAATTCGTTCTCTCTAGAATAATAAAAGTCCCTGGTGAGACTATTGGAAGCCCCTGAAGAGGCACCGGTATCGGTTAATGAAGAGATCTCTATAATTTACAAATTATTCAAGAGAGAGATGGAATATAAATGATGATGATGATTGGGACACATAACCGCATTCTATAAATCTCGGAAGGATTTCCTTTGCCTGAAGTAAAGCCAAGGAGTACGTACTCCATTCAATTAAGGCATTGAATTAATATTAAACACATTCTATGATATTTGCATGGAATAACTGATTTATGAATATTTTATCTTTATGATCGTAGAGATTTTAGTTTTGTAGGATATGCAGATTCATGTTATCTCTCTGATCCTCATAAGGGTCGATCACATACAGGTTATGTGTTTTTAATGGTAATCCTGCCATTTCTTGACGTTCTACTAAACAAACTTTGGTAGCTACCTCCTCTAACCATGCTGAGATTTTGGCTCTTTATGAAGCCAGTAAGGAATGTGTATCAGGGACGGCTTAAGCATAAGGCAATAAAAGCCCTTGCTTTCGGCCCCCAAAATTTTAGGCCCCCAATGTTCTCAACTTCCAAAAAAAAAAAAAAAAAACAATAAAGTTAGCTTGTTTCTTCCAAAAAAGAAGGCCTCATAACAAATCTCAAAAAATAAGGCCACATTTTAAACCGTTGACATTCCAAAAGACCTCATAACAAATCCCACAAAAAAAGGCCCCATTTTAAACGTTGACATTCCAAAAGGCCTCATAACAAATCCCAAAAAATAAGGCCCCACTTTAAACGGTTCACATTCCAAAAGAAATAAACTTTTCAAATTCCAAAATATGAGAAAAGTTGTAGACCGTTCCACATCCCAAAAAATCCAACGAACTACTCCATGGCTTCACACGGTTTATACCTTTTCACATTCCAAAAACATGAGAAAAGTTGTAGCCATTAAAAACATAAAAAAGAAAACCTTGCAATTACAACAAGTAATGAATTCATTTTGAGTTCTAAAATTCTTCCTCTTTATAGATTTTTTTTTTTTTTTTTTTTTTTTTTTTTTTTTTTTTTTTTGCATCTGCTTGCAATCCAAAGAGAACAATCTCCTCTGTGTTCTTATTAAATCCCTTCAATTCAAGAGGTTTTTTTTTTCTCCAGACTCTATTCTCCTTCTATTAGACTATCACTGCAACTTGGACTCCAAAAGGAACTTGTTTTGTTCTGATTGAAGCCAAAAGGTATACATTTTATATATTACTTTTTCCCCTCTTCTTTTTGTTCTTATGTGATACTTATTTTTATAATATAGTTTTGATAATATATGTTAATCATTGCTCACTAACACAAATATAATTTATTTTTTTTCCAGGTTCTATAATCTTTGTGGCCAATACTGATAAAATTTTAAATCAGGTTCTATTGTTCTGTGTTTTTAGACTTTTTTAATTCCTCATACTCTTTGTTTATTATAGTTAGTGTTTATTTATTTATAAATATTATTATTTATAATTTATAAATAATAAATATGGCTACTAGAAAATATGAATCCAAGTACTCAAAACTTAAAAAAAAAAGAATAGATGATTTAATGAGAGAGAGAGAGAGAGAGCAATGAGAGAGGGTAATGTAAAAACTTGAATATAAAAAATTAATTAGTAATTTGCATCACAAACAGTGAGAAAAGTAGATTTAAAATAAAATATTTATAATAATAGTACAAAATAGAAAAGGCCTTATTTAAGATTTTGGCTTTAGGCCTCAAGTTGTCTCAAGCCGGCCCTGATGTGTATGACTAACATATTTGATTCAGCATGTTCGTAGTTCTTGTCAATTACCATCTATTGCAGGTATCCTGAATATTATCTATGGAGATAATGAAGCATACATAAAACAGATTCGAGATGTTTCACTAAAGGAGACGAGACTAAGCATATAGCACCGAAGTTCTTCTTCACTCATGAACTTCGGAAAGAACAATGAAATTGAAGTCCAGAACATCTGTCTGTTTACCAAATCTTTGCCAAAATCAGTATTCCAGAAGTTTGTAAATGAAATTGGCATGCGTAGAGTTCATCATCAAACTATGTAAATGGTTGCTATCATCAGGGGGAGTAGTTTATCAGAGAGTATCCTAAAGTATGCTACCCAGGACATTTGTGCGCTGTACTCTTTTTCCTTTTCTAGGTTTTATCCTACTGGGTTTTCCTAGTTAAGGTTTTAACGAAGCAGCATTATGCACGTCCAACACCAGTTCAATGATTTTAAAGAATGTTGTACTCTTTTTCCCTTCGCTTTGATTTTTCCCACTGGGTTTTTCCTTAGCAAGGTTTGTAATGAGGCAACTGTTATTGAATGGTGGTCATCCAAGGGGGACTGTTATGAGATATGGATCTTGGGTGGATGCCCACTTAAGATGAGGTCGGGTTAGAATTAGGGTTCCTCTCGTATGAGGTCACTTTGCCTATAAATAGACTCTCTCTCTCTCTCTCTATGTATTTGATACACACACAGTTAATGAGATAACATAAATGCTCTCTCTTCTCCCTCTAATCTTCTTTCTCTTGGTCTCTTTCTTTTATAACATCTTTTACATTTTGGGCTCTTTTTATAATTACTTTTATTTTTCAGGTTATAATTTATAATATGAATAACCACAACATTCTTCTATAGTAGATCCAAAAGATCCAGAAGTAGTGTGTGTACAAAGCACAATAAATCCGGGCAAAGATCTGCTCCTGAGATAGAGTAGATTTCATGGACAGCAGCTATTCATCTGATATAGCATTAGTGGGACTCTATTTGTTCAAACCTACTCACTGTGCATAGATCCCTTTGTATAGAATGACATTGTGCCAATTTTCACCCGAATTGGAGTTTATGTGCTATTAAATTGGCCACATGTAGAATGAATAACTATAATTTACAAATGACCAATGCAATAGTGGATATCACTCTGATTTTGATCATTGCTTGCATAGAGATGGGTAAAAGTTGAATGGAAAGATGATAGAACCCATACCAGTAAAGTTAGGTTCCGAATAAAATGGGTATGAAACTTAATTTTGGACATGGAAATATTTGGATCCATACATATAGGATCTACTAGGAGATTTGGATTTGGATCCCTATATGCTCTGTCAAGAGTTTTCGTATTGAGGACAATTATCTACATATATATTAAAAATATATATACGAGCAAAGCTCTCCTAAGCTTAAGCTTAGGATATTATTCCGTAAGCTAACACTTCTGGGACCCATTCTTGGTCCATCCTTAGGTTTGGTGAGTTAGGCCTGTTGAATAGGTGTCTTGACCCATAGTTAATCCGAGCCCAATTTAGTGGTATAATTCTTTTCTACACAAGCAAGCTCAAGGGAAGGTCAGTTCTACTCGACTCATCTTGAGCTCGGCTCAATTAAGTTAATCTAAATGAATGTATGTACAAACTTTTAGCCCAATATCAAGTCCAAGCCTGAAATCGTCAACATTTATAAATACTCCCTACCATATTATGGTGAGTGATGGATGCGCATGAATATTTCTCATATATATTTATATATAAAAAGGAGCTGAAACATTAATTAAGTAAAGCGAGGACAAGCCAAGCTGGAACTTGGTTATGAAACTCAAGCTGCTACATTTTTCATGAAATTTCATCCTAACTTTATTAGGAGAAACCATCTCAATTTATACAAAAATAAGATAAATATATATTTCTTTAGTTCAAGATCACTCATTTGAACTCTTAATTAAAAAAACATGAAGCTTATCATGTTTAACTTGATCATAATATCTTTAATACCATCTTGCAATCGTGTAGTCATTTAATAAAAACCATTATCTTTGAAAATCAAAAGGAAGATATCTAGAGGAAAAAAAAAAGAATCATAGGCTTTACTAGTGATCACTGTCGGTTTGTAGAGTCCATCACTATCGTATCCCACTCTTTTTTAGATATATTAGTGCTAGTGGCACAATAGATCATACCGTCGTGATCTCTTCCATTGACATTTGATCATACTACTTGATGGAAATTACGACTTCTTCGGGTTAGATGAATGTGTATATAAGAAAGGAAATCAAGAGAGAGAGAGAAAAGGTTGGTGACATTATTGTAGAAGCGTAAGAGGCGAGACTATGGCTGGTCTAATACCAGGTCGCTTTCGGGGCATAGCTTTAGCTTCGCAACCCTATTAGAAGTGTACATGCAAGTTTCATGAAAGTTCATTGTAGAGAATACGATAAATAAACGAAAAGTAAAGTTTATCATGATCTCTTATATATTCTTATTATCTTTAAGTTGTGTGCAAAGCTCGAACAGTAGAGCATGCAGTAAAATTTGGGGCATGTTTCTTCAATAGAATTTCAATAATTCATGTAAGAAGAATTTGTAAATTCTTCAAAAGTTGTCTCCTGGGTGGAATTCATGAGTCGTCCTCCCCACTAGAGCATCCATGAATGATAAGGAGGTTTGAATTCTAAAAATACCAAAGGTTGCTCCTTGGCTTTCACGTGGTTGGAACTCAAATTCTAGCGAAAGAGAAAAAAACCGAAAGATGCTATATCCATCAATTTCAAGGATATGTTTGAAATCTGAAATCCTGCTACAGAAATGTGCCATTAAGCTTGAGCTTGGCCAAGCTCGTCTTGGCTTCGCTTATAAGTGAGGTACAGGGTACTACACTCTTACCACTGCAACTAACATCACCAGAATTAGGAAAATGTATGAAGATTGTAGAGTCTGTTTTTGCGAGGGGCAGGTCGGCCCGACCTGTCGAAAAGGCGACAGTTCGTCTTTGTCTCTCCCCTGTGATCTTCCCGACGGATTACCTGTTTCAAAGACAAGAATAATGAAGGTTTGATCGGATTGTTTGACCGAGGTCTCTCCGATGGCTAAGTCAGTGATAGGTCATTTGTCAGAAATTCGGATATCAGTTTTTTTCTCATACCTGGTCATCAAATCCTTCCCCCTTTTTATGTAAACTCTCCCTAGTTTCTCTCCCCACTGCTAGCGCACGTTTCTGCCCCTCACCTCGTGGTGACTGGGTAACGGTTGCGCCACTGGGTCGTAGGGCACCAATTCAGGCCTTTACTTCTTCTGTTTTCGCCAGCTGTCCAAGGTTCCATCTTACCCATGTTCTTCTCTGGTTTGGGTTGGTCGGTCAGGTCAGCCCTGACCCAAACCCAACCCGGGACGCTTTCAAATTACCCCCCGACAAAGATGATAAAATAATAGGAATTATACTTGTCTCCAAGAGCAAAAGCGTTGGCTTGGGATATGGATTGCAGATTTAAGCAGCCATACTTGTAGAGTGCAATTAGAGGCCCTGTCAAAAATTGAGACCATGCTTGGAACACCACTACAAATGTGAACTGGTCTGAAATATCAGACCAGTCTAATGGTACTAATTGCTGGTCTATACAGTTTAGGGCATCTCAAAGGCCTTACTTGGGGCATTGAAAGTCAGTTACCCTTTATTCAGTTTACCCATAAATCCAATTTTTCTAACTCTGTAAGAACAGAACAACTGCCACTTAAAGGTAACTCACTGACTCAGGTCATCCAAATGCATGAAACCAGCTGGTTTACACATAAACGAAATTATGTGAACTCGGTTTAGACAATCCAAATGGGCCTGGACGTTTTTTTTTTTCTAGTTCAACCAAGCTCAAAAACAGGAGTTTTTTTTTCCATAATAGCACATTCAAGTAAACTAATTCCCATAATAGCACCCATTTGAAAATAATACCCAGAATAGCATCCCGAGCCTATGTGGCATATCCAATCCTAATACATGTACATTTTAGACTTTTTTTCCAGAATAGCACCCTCAAGTAAAATAATTCCCATAATAGCACCCACTGAAAACAATACCCAGAATAGCATCCCGAGCCTATGTGGCATATCCAATCCTAATACATGTACATTTTAAGCTCTGCATTTCTGACATATGATAAGATCAAGACTCCAAGTACTTGTTATTTCATTATTTTTTCCTACTTTTTGGCAACAAGACACAGGATGAGATGATAAGAAGCGAACTACAGAAGATCAAGCAAGGGGAAATTTTTTCTGTCGGTCATGTTCCAAAACCATGGGTGCAACTTGGATGATCTCCCTCGCATGTTCAGGTCCTTCAATTCAATCAACAGAGAAAACCCCATCAGTGGCTGAGATTCATATTTCTCTCTCCCTGCTCTCAGCGTGCTCTATTTTCCTCCATTGATCTTATCTTTTTGCTTACAGAGGAAGAATCCGAAACGTTGCTGAAAGAACCGTTACTGGGCAAGTCGAATGTAACGGCATATGCAACTGCTTCTGTGTTTTCTCGTGCTGTTTGGTATTGGATGAATCCATTGTTGAGCAATACAACATCCTGAAGAACCGCGATCTAAGAATGAAGGCGACGAATGAGATGCTGAATTACATGAGGGTGATAAAGTTCCAGGCATGGGAGGAGCATTTCAGGAAGAGGATTGAGGACTTCCGGACGTCGGAGTATGGGTGGCTGTGGAAGTTCATGTTCTCGATCTCCGACAACATGGTGGTGTTGTGTAGCACGCCGTTGGTGATATCGGCGGTGACGTTCGAAACGTGCAAATTGGCTGGGGTGGAGCTGGACGCTTAAAATGTACATGTATTAGGATTGGATATGCCATGTAGGCTCGGGATGCTATTCTGAGTATTTTTTTCAAATGGGTGTTATTATGGGAATTAGTTTACTTATGGGTGCTATTATGGGAAAAAAAACTCTTAAAATAGCGATAACTAGTGTTTATGGTTTGGGGTCCATGTTTGATTATTCTTCGGAGACAGAGAATGATGATGGATGGCAGCAAGGAAACACCCTTAGTACATAACACGGCATAGCACTGAAGAAAATTGGTCTGCTTTGGGTTGGGTCCTTGTTTTTTTACCCAACCTGGATTACTATTAAAGACCCGCATCTACCTGGACCCAAATCAGGTTCAGGTTACAAGGTCCATATCAGACCTGATTTCAAAATAAAGTCCCCAAAAAGGAAAGGCTTCAAACAAATGGCTTGGATCTAGAGTTTTTTCCCACTGATGGGGTTTTCTCTGTTGATTGAATTGGAGGACCTGAACATGCGAGGGAGATCATCCAAGTTGCACCCATGGTTTTGAAATACGACCGACAGAAAAAATTTCTCCTTCCTTGATCTTCTGTAGTTCGCTTCTTATCATCTCATCATGTTGTCTTGCTGCCAAAAAGTAGGAAAAAAATAATGAAATAACAAGTACTTGGAGTCTTGATCTTATCATATGTCAGAAATGCAGAGCTTAAAATGTACATGTATTAGGATTGGATATGCCACATGGGCTCGGGATGCTATTCTGGGTATTGTTTTCAAATGGGTGCTATTATGGGAATTAGTTTACTTGAGGGTGCTATTCTGGGAAAAAACTCTAAAATGTACATGTATTAGGATTGGATATGCCACATAGGCTCGGGATGCTATTACGGGTATTATTTTTAAATGGGTGCTATTATGGGAATTAGTTTACTTGAGGGTGCTATTATGGAAAAAAACTCCAAAAACAGTGCATCCTCATGAATTAGATTTGGCCCATGGGACCAGCGAATTCTTCCACTGATAGCAACTTAAATAGATGATAATCTTTTTGATAAGATTTCAGATTCAAATTAATAAAGGTTTGGACACAATTTCCAACTGAGATTCTAGAAAGTCCTAGGCCAGACCTTTCATAGGACTGCTGGAACTGAATGTGGTTAGGAAATAATCAACTTCTAGGATGAGTACAATTTCTACCAACTTGTGAAAAAGACAGTCATTAAAGATATCAAGAGGAGAGAAAAACTTGGAGAAGACTGGGGGAGATTCTTGTCAGGAAAAGTGCTAGAATGCTATTTCAAGATCATTATGCTGGGAACTATGTTAAGCAAACTAGATCCCTCATTCATCGTCAAAGCCCATTCCCTATTTTGGGCCGAGCCATAATTAAGTTTTGAGGCGCGAGTCAATGCAATTTCCATCAAAGGATGTGTGCTTTCTTGGCTTGGCCTGGCTTATGTAGAGCCAAGTACATTACTAGAGGGCACCAAGAAGTGTCAAACATATCGGTCTTCCACTGCACTATTGCCAATCCAACCTTACACATTTCTTATGGGCCGGGTCTCAGCCCAGGCCGGTGCCTATCAAAGCCCTGATGATAAATGGCCAGGTTTGGTTCTGGTTGTCAGTGTGAAACATTGTAAGACCTAGGCCCCAACTCCTGTCCCATACATCTTCAGGTTTGGAAATGAATAGATGTTCTGGGTCAGGATTCAAGGTCTGTGGGCCAATCCCAAGCATAGTCCAATCTCATTATCATCATTCATCACCCAGGCCCGTTTTATGCCTGCTAATTACTTCAGTCTCTGTACCTGGGCCTGGCTTTGACATTATTTGCAGTGGCTGAGTTTAAGCATACCATTTAGTCTCTCAATTCCCGGAGAGATTTTTGACAACATTGAGTGCATATGTTACACCTGGTCTTTGCGAGAAGCTTCACCATTGTTCAAAGGGCTCAAAGTACTTTTCAATGAATCGAGACTTGGATAATTACATACAATTTCTTGAGTCCGAATCCTCCTCTGAAATGGGTTTGGGTTTTGATGACAAACACATTTATCTAACCATGCTCATTTACCTTATTAGCTTATCACTATAGAAGACTCCAGATGAACCATGGTCCTAGTAGTGTGCCCCGCATTCTACAGTCTCCTCTACAACAAGGGCTGTTCATTGCCAAGTCGGGCCCAGTTGAAGCTCACCCAAGCCCACCCACTTATTAATTGGGCGTAATAATTCAGGCACAGATCCCTGACCCTCAGGACCAGATCCATCTCATTTGCATAGTTTATACAACCATAGTGTTAAATATATCATGGTCCAGCTGGGCCCTTGGGCATAAAAGGTCTAGGCAATTGCCCCATTTAATAATCAGCCAAAAGTTAGTCTGGTATAGGCCATGGGCCACAAATAAAACCCAAACACAGACCAATGTGTCTGGGCCCCACTTGGGCCTAGCTGGCCAAGCCCCGAGCATGCACAGATCTAAGCTGCGCATGCAAAAAATTGTGTTGTGGGGTCGTGACATAGGGATGCCCTTGTTCGGAAATTAAAAAAAAAGGGTCACTGAGTCGACACAGTTCCTAAATGGAGTCACTCAGGGCATATTGGATCATCGTCTCGTTCTCGGTGGGCTTAGACTGTTGGCCTTAAATGGGTCACACACATATATATCATACAATGAGCCAGAGAGTCTATATATATAATCTCTTACCTTACTATGAGACATAAGGTGGGGCCCTCACACTGGATGTGAGGGCCCCCCACCTTATCTCACATAGGAACATCTCCTATATATATATATACTAGAAATTTTCTGTGCCTGAAGGCACGGCGCACAACGTTAAAATTAAAATAAGAATATATCTATTTATATATCTAGGAATGCAATAAATTAATCAAATATGACCAAATTAAAAACAGAATAAAAAGAAGTAAACAAAAAGACCCCACAATCAAACAATTAGAATAACAAAGAAAATTCAAGAATGCAATAAGTTAAGTAGGCATTTAGATCATCAAATACTAACCACCAAAAACCCCCAATTAAATTAAATATACCAAAAAAGAAAGAAAACCCATTAATCAGACTCCAAAAAAGAATAATGCAAAGAAAAACAAATCCCCAGCCTTAACCCAATAATCAATACACTAAAACAACTAACCTTCACGAAAGTTACTGCCCTTTTGTTTTCAAATAATTACAAAATTACTAAGATCTCACGGAAGTTATTGCCCCTTTATTTTCAAATAATTACAAAATTACCAAGATCTTGAATCCCATCTCAGCCCTTGGATTTATGTATAGAAATATGTACATAAATCCAAGAGTGGGGAAATAGTCCAGAATAAGGTTATCAATGGGCTGTTTACATATAGATCTAGGTTCGAGTCCATTTCCAATTGAGATGTCAGAGTTCAGGGTGCGGATCTGAAATGGACTCGAGATTGGATGGGATCTGCACGTTTAAGTATTAAAACGAAGACTTTGGATCTGGGCTTTGGGTTCAAGTATGGACTTGTTGAGAAAAGTGTGAAAAAAATCATAAAAATCACTTTTTATAAGACGTAGGTATTTTGTATTTTAAATTATAAATGGCCCCAGTAAGAGTCCAATAGGGTTGTGATCCAGCAGACTGGATTTGTCCCTTCAAATGTTTCAGACCCTAAATTTGTCCCGTTGGACCAAGATGCATGTCCAGACCCTAAATTTGGGCCAGATTCAGGATTGACAACCTTGCTCCAAAGAGACCAAGGCATGGTTGCCGGTTAGTGCCTTTTCTCCTCAAATTGGTAATTCTACAGAAGTTTGGGAATCAAAATCATTTTTTGAACCCTCATACCTCTCTCGTCCTTAATTTTCTGCAGTCTTAGTTTTCAGATATTTTGAGATTTCGAGCTTTTATATCTAGAAAAACACTGTTCAGTCAGTTTGCTTGAAAAAGTTTGCCATACTATTAGTTCACTTCAGCCCCGTGAGTCTCTAAAGTCATTTTTTTTTTGTTTTTTGTTTTTTTATATGACGTGGAATCCCTGAGGTCTATGGCCCAATAGAGCGAATCCCTGTTAAACCCACTCAAACACACACCGGCGCATATGGGTGTTGAAGGAGAAGGAAGGAGAGAAGGGGGAACACAATTTAACTCTGTATATTGCGTTCTACTAAATTGAATTACATCAACTAATATATATGAAATAACCAAAGCAAACTTGCTAAAATAGAGTCCTAGCTTAAATTGAAAACATAACCAATAGGAAACTTAACTCAACAAGGAAAGCAATTCTAAACCTAATCTAGGTATCGTCACCGGCCCAACTCCTCCGGTGTGCTCGCGCGTTGAGCTAGCGATGACTCCGACATTGGGGCGGTTTCAAACACAAGAAGTGAAGATCAAATTAGCAAATCCATACCTTATGCCACTCTACTAAATCCCAATTGGGGCTAGTAGTGAAAGTCATCTAAAGAAAAGTGTGCCTCACTTTAAAAAACGCCCCTTTTTTGCCCCTCTTTTTTTGTCAAGGGGTCTACCTTGAGCCAGTCTAAATTTTTCATATATACTACCCTCTATGAATAGTCACAAGTCTAAATCTAACACTCATCCACCTTTTTCTCACAATTGGATTCAAGGGTGGACCCAGGAAATCTTCCTTACAAGGGCCACTGAATAGAAATTTTTTTTTTTTTGGGAGGGCCACATATAAAAAATGAATGTAGTTTTCAAAATATATTGAGGTTTTTTGAATTTTTTTTTTGGTGGGGGGGGGGGGGGGGGGGGGGGGGGGGGGGCATATGTAATTTTTTTTTGAAATTATGAAAAGTTAAAGGGGCTTTTTGAAAGTTTTGGGGAAGGCCATGACGCCTGCCTTCCCCCTCTAGTTTTGCCAATGATTGGATCAAAGGGTTAGGATAATCTTTTGAAGTCAGAATTTTGCACGTTGTAGGTCTTATGTACATCTTTTCATCCAATAAGATTTCATGATCATCATGCAACTGAGTGAGCCCAATTAGGAGGGGCATTTGAGTGCTGTTCAGCACATGCCACTTGCCTTTATTGCTTGTAGTTGAACTCCATAAGTGCCGAGCTAAAACCCTACCAGTACCTGATTCGCCTAGCCTGGCCATTTACTTTTCATGTGGGAGAGAGACATCACCAATCTCCAATCTGAATAGATGGAAAGTGAAAAAAAAAAGCCGGTGTAAGAAAGCGATCTGTGCAATAGTGCAGAGACCCACTTAGTAGACTTTTCTAGTAAGATGTAGGTGGGATGTCTCATGTTTGTCATACCTTCAACTCCAATTCAATTTAATTCAAAGCTCTAAAGAATAAAAAAACACTTGGAAATGACATTCAAACTCACATGCCAGGTATTGGGAGTTCGAATCGAAATTCTGTATTGGATCCTTTTTTCTTCTTCTCTGAAGCATGTACAATCCAAAGTAAACTACACGTTAGTGAATCAAACCGCACAAGGTTAATTCACACGCATGATTTTTTTTTTTTTTTGAACGGTAACGAAAGATTTCATTTAACGAACAAAGGAACAAAGTACAAAAAAGCAAAAAGAGAGGAAGGGGATGTGCAAGAGAAATGCACCACCTCCAACCCTACTAACAAAAACCACATCCACCCAAAGAAACACAAATCAACCACTTACATAATCACACCCACCCAAGGAAGCAGCCTATCAACCCCTTGCTTGGCTAACACATCTGCCATGGAGTTAGCCGATCTAACCTCATGACGAAAGGAAACATTGATTCGAACAGATAACTCTCTAATTTCATTCAGGTGAAAATGAAACTTCCTTCCAAGGATTAGTCCTCCGCTTAGACACCCATGCGATCGCATTAGAGGAATCACTTTCCATAATAAGAGTACCACCATATTTACTAGAAAACAAACGAAGACCTTCAAGAATGGCTAGCACCTCCGCTTCATTGGAATCGCACACACCCACTCTTGAAAACAACATTAAACCTCCCCCTTAGAATTGCGAAGCACCCCTTCAGCACACGCATGATTATTGATTAAACACATCAAGTGATACATTCAGCATTGCTACAAATATCATTTGTCACACCTACCAAATTCTTCCAGCACAGAGCTATCAATATGGTAAATTCTGATGAACCACGGCGAGCTCATCTCTGCTACAGTAATTTGCCAGCCTCTGACTCTCAATATTGAAATGATCATATATTAGCACTTCAATCTTTCACAGTAAATGGAAGCAAAGTGCAGTTACTTTTCTACTCAAAAGATGCCCAACCTTTCTACTCAAAAGATGCCCAGCCCCAATAAAACTTTTGAGCCCGAATTATCAGAGATGTGCGGTAGCTTTGCTGGTTAGGGAAATCATTTAGTGTGAAAGGGTTAGTGAGTTAGTGTAAGGGTTGCCCTCTCCTGTGCACTTTCACCATGTAAATTCCGAGAGCTGATTGTTTGCATGAGGAGTGAAATAAAATAAAATAAAATTATCAAGTGTAAATCATAGGCTTATTTATTTGCAAAAGGGTCGCCCTCTCCTGTCAACTTACCATGTATCGTCACATGCTATATCGTTCAGTTGGTCGTGGGCACCAACATGGTCACATGCTATATAGTTCAGTTGGTTTTTGTTTTTGGTAAAATATAGTTCAGTTGGTTTTTTGCCTTGGTAAAATATAGTTGAGTTGGTTATGGGCACCAACATCCAACTGGAGGGAGCAAGAGTGCCTGATTTCCAATTTCTTTCTTGGCGTAAAAAAGGAAAAAAGAACAGGTTTTTTTTTTTAGGGAGATTTTCAAAAAAGTCCTTAACTTTTGAGTGATTTTCAAAAAGGGTCATAAGAATTCAATATTTCAAAACCGTATGAAAATTTTCAAGATTTAATTTAATCAGGTACAATCCGTAATCTATACCCACCGCAGGCAACTTTGTATAAACAAAAACTCAAAAGGACAAAAGTGCCCTTAGTGAGTAGTAAGTAGGTAAAAATGAATTTTTCAAAACAATCCTAAACTTTTTAGGTGGTTTTCAAAAAAGGACCAAGGAATTGAATATTTTAAAAAGGTATGAAAGTTTTCAATAATTCTTTCAATTAGGTCCTGTTTGGAGATCTCCATCCACTGTTGGCAGTTTTTTTTTTTTAATTCAAAATGAAAAAAATCCATTTGATTTCATTCCTTCTCCAAAATGTCGGACCAACTATAAGATCACTTTTCATTGTTCCAAGTCACTTATATAACAAAATGCATTGATTGCAGTGAATTTACATTAATAATTAGAGTGCCCAAATATTGGATTGATCATAATATGAAAACTGAAATTAACTATTGAATAGGTTAATAATTAGAGTGCCCACCTAAAAAGTTTAGGATTGTTTTGAAAATTTCCTTTTTACCTACTTACTACTCACTAAGGGCACTTTTGTCATTTTGAGCTTTAATTTATACAAAATTACCGGAAGTAGGTATGGATTACAGGGTTGGACTTGAGTGAAAGAAGTCTTGCAAACTTTCATACATTTTTGAAATATTGAATTCTTTTGACCCTTTTTTTAAAATCACCCAAAAGTTAAGGGCTTTTTTGAAAATTTCCCTTTTTTTTTTTATGAGAAATTAAGCCTATAAGCTTGTAATCTACTAGAAAGAAAAAAAAAATCTAGAAACCATCCGCATAGTGCTTTGTACAAGATGTCAAATTTGTTTTATGAGAATTTGCACTTCTTCTTTCGCCCTATTTTCTAAAAAGTAAATGAAATTTTGTAGGTTCACTTTGAGGGGAATCTTGACCCTCCATTAACTTAATGAAAAGTTGCTAAAAGCTGAGATATCTCTTTAATTAATCTATGCCATCTTTAAATACAAATACATGCAATTATGACTACCACAATTTGACCAACTCTAGCTCTATAACTAACATAACTTATCACAACTTCATCCACCACTCCTACAAGTAGTTGCAACCACTACTCACACCTATACAAATATGAAAACTATTCCTACTCCTAGGTAAACCAACTTCATCCACCACTCCTATAAATAATTGCAACCACTACTCACACCCATACAAATATGAAAACTATTCCTACTCTTAGGTAAACCAACTAACCCACCACGGCCCATGACTTTCCCTATGACTAAAGAACAACTACCCACGCCTCATGGGTAACTCCTCATAACTCTCCTAGTGCCATATGGCCCCCACATAAGAATGTGCTTGGGTAATGCAAGGCCACATCAAAACTGTTACACCCGACCCAAATTAAGCTTGTTTAGGACTAATTAATTATGATTTAGCTAATTTAATTATACTTAGTTACTACTTATGGTAATTAACGTTAATTAGATCTTTCTAGGTTGAGTTAGTTGAGTTTTGAGTCTTGAATAGGTCGGTTGAAACCAATTTGACTCGGTTGGGTAAAGTCGAGGGCTTTTACGTAATTATTAATTTTCTCATTTTGCATCATTTGCATGTCATGTTGGAATCATCGCGTGTATTTCGTTGAGCACGTTAATTCTCATATTGACTTCTACTTCATATGATCAACCGTTGACGAAGTGGGCCATCATTTGACTCAAATTGGAAATACCACAAACTAGTGGATTTACTTGCAAATGGGGCATCCTTATCATCTACAACCCCACTCCTTTCATTCCATTCAATTGGTGTATGTTGAGTGTGGAGAGAGAGCTCTTCTTCTTGCTTCTTCCTTCTTCCTTTCAATTTCTCTTTTTTGTTCTCCAATCATTGTAGTGCACAAGTGAAGGCAAGTTGGAGTGCATCTTCATCTTCTCCATTTCCTCATCTTCCTCTACTTGGTGTTCAAGAACTTGTTTTTCCCCAAATTCGGATTCTTGCTATAGGTAAGCATAAAAAACACATCTTTGTTGTATTTTTGAGTTGTAATAGAGTCAAGAGACTCTATAGTAGTCATACATAACCATTCATTGGCATTTTCATGTGTTTTTGTGATTAGGGTATGATATTTGGGGGTTTTGAGTCATTTGGGCAAAGATTAGAGAAGAAGTTAGAAAACTTGATTAGAGGTAAGTATAAGCTTAATTTGGAATTGCAAACTGTTTATTCTTTGATTGAATTCGAATTCTATTTGTAAATTCACTCTCAAATTCGCTTTTAATTGTAAATGGAATGGAGATGTAGAGTGTGATTGTTTATAATTGTAGTAGTGGAGAGGGGGATGTATGTTCTATGTGAAGAGGGCAAGGCCCTAATGTTGTCTGCAGGTGTGGATGAAGGGGAAGGAATTTCCCCCAAGAATCTGAATTGAAACAAAATCCGAATGTGAAATCTGTAGCTTCACGGCGAGCCGTGGATTGCTCTACGGCTAGCTGTGAGGGCCTCTATGGCTAGCTGTGAAGCTAATCGTAGAAGCCTGTGAGCCTGCACTCAGGGTTTTTATTTTACAACTTTGTTTCACGATGACCTCACGGCGAGCCCTCGGCTACTCGTGAATCCTGGGTTAGGTTCTGTCTGGAAACCTGCCTGATGAAATCTGAAAAACATTTACAATCCAGTGCCTATGGCGACTTCACGACTAGCATTGAAGTTTGCCGTAGAAGGCCCACGGCTAGCCATAAGGTAGCTGTAGGGTATTTTGAGGTCCTTTTTGAGGATTTATTCCCTAGTTACTGACCTAGATGAGACCCTTACCTATAATGCTTTGTTTTAGACTTGATACTAGGAATGTTTTTAATTCGGTTTCTATTCGGAGTTAAATTCGTGGGAACAATAAGAATGTGGTCATTATCATTCGATTCGAGTTGAGATTATGAAATTATATGTATGAAACTTTATTCACATTCATTTGTTATTTGATTCGATTGAGTCGGCACTACTTACCTTCGACCTTGTGATACCCGGCGGGGTTAAACTCGGTTTATTATTCGAGACTACTACAGTAAGTCATTTGGAGCACCGGAACTCCAGACCCAGGTATCCAGCTAGCCTTTGGCCTGGCTGCTGGTGACATTCCAACTAAATTTATTCTTTTTTGAGAGGATGAGCTCACTGTAATAGCCAAATTAGAATGTTTATTCTCTATTTGATTCGATTATTCGATTTTGGCACAATTGCCTAGTTATTACTGAATATTGACCTCTTTTAGTCAATGGTCATTTAAATTCGATTTGATGCGTTATGCACTTACTTATTAATACCTATACTTGCCAATTCGTCGTATTTGAGATACCATTCTTGATCAGATGCAGTTGCAGTTCCTTGTCCTGAAGAGGCCCAGGAGGGAGAGGAGAAGACCGAAGATGTTCATTCAGGATTAGAAGAGTGGCTATGCAATGGCCTATGTAATCCGGTCCACGGAGAGCGATTGACTAATTCTTTTGAGAGCTTAAGTGGAGAGTGTGGCTGACTCTTTTTTGTGTGGGTCACACTAGATAGATAGATAGATACAAAAATAATTTTGGATATATGTTTTGTATAGGGTTGTAGGGTGATTTTTGTAACCCCTACTTTGATTCGATATGTAATTATATTTTGTATAAATTTGAAACTTAACTTTAAATAAGACTCTTCAATGAAACAGTACCTAGTGGCTTATTATTCGAGATGCCTCCGCTATTAAATTTGATTGATAGGTTAGTAAGCTAGACTCACAAGGAAAAGTGAAATTTTTTCCTTCGTAATTTTGTACTTGACTCTAGATAAGTATAATATTATGGGAGTACGCGTGTTACACCTGGAATTATCACAGGCCAGAGTGATTCGGAATCGGGATGTAATAAAGAATTTTCTTAATCACGATATCTTGAGTGTGGTTCTGATATTGTCACCCCTTCTCCCTTATGTGAAAACTTGCAACTCTATTATCGTCACTATAGTTTTATTTGTGGTAAAGGATTCCATTTCCATATAATATCTGCCTCTATGTGCTCCCAGAATTATCAAACGCCCTACTTGACAACGCAACTTTCCGGATCTTGTTTGTTTGGGTTGCAACCAACCTAATTGCGTACATTTCAAAAAGTAAGAAGGAAATTGACGTTGAATGAAGATTTCTTCTCATTTCATTCTTTCCTTTTCCAACGGTGCCTTGTTCTTAACCCTGATCTTTGTATATTTGTCTTTTTAAGGATTCGGGCGTCAAATTTTCTGTAGAAAGAAATACTTGATTTATCCACACAAATAAGACTTTTAATAATATAAGTGGATGTGGATTTCTTGGCCAAAAAATGATCTCCACTGTCAAGTGTGACGTTTAGGGACTCATCTGTGTAAGGATGAGGGAGCCGTAGGGTTGGATCACTCTCTTCATTCCTGTAGCTAGGCGAAGAGATCTGCACAACTTACCAATTATTGGAATGCATATAAATATCCGGCCATATATGGGAGTCTCCACATCCAAATCCACCACAAATGAGACCTCTTATTATTATTTGATATCCATTTAAGGTGGGTGAATTCCCATCAGGTTAGGGAGCGGAATTGCTATAAAGGCCCCACAGAATGGAATGATTGGCCAATGTTCAAACAATGGAAAAAAAAAAAAAAAGAATCCACCAAGAACACTTGGCAGCTTATACTAGTTTTGAGGCCATTTACACAGGGCAGATGGCATGGTCCGCTTTTGATGAACAGATAATGGCAAAGGGCCCGCAAAGATGGCCATCTTTGCCAACCTGTAGCTATGATCCCAACCATTGATCAACGCTTAGATTGGTTATTAATTTGCACATGGCATAGTACCAGGGAAGCGTGAATGAGCAAAGTGCATTTAGACTGGAACCATCCCTATGCATGGTAACAGACTAACAGGGTTGGACTGTTGTTGAGATTAAGATGGTATCATGCCCACATTTTTCTGCTTCTCTCTCTTGTCACTTGCATGGACAAAAGCTTGATTTATCCGGTCCGGTGTGTGGAGGAGACAGGGACTTCGCGAGTTTGAAGGGTTAGTCGGTTTTTTAAGAGGCCGAACACCCTTGTCCGCAAAAAAATAAAGAGTTAAAAGCCCACACTTTAGGCGGTAGGATGCACCTAGATGCATGATATAAAGTTTGCCTGGGATGGTGAGTTTGGAAAGAGATTAAGGGCACTTTTGGTAACTAGTGAAGAATTTACGAGAAATCTATAAAATTAAGGATTTTTTTTATTGAACCTAGAACATGAATTTCTGACTATTGAATTTGTAAAGATGGGGATTTCACATTGATATTAGTGCGTATCGATGCGTATTGCGAAGAAAAATTAATTAGTACCTGTGCTTAAAAATCTATATCAGCGAGGATTTTAGAATCCTATGAGAATGAGAATTGAAAATCCTAGGAGATGAGTATGTCCATTGGCCTAGTTTTATGATGATTTATAATTTTCAAACATGAGTTTTCCATAATTACTTTGTCAAAAATTTTATAAAAAGAATCCTTGAATTTGAGTACCAAACATGACTTAGTGATGGACAATATCAATTTAATCAAATCATTCTTGCCCTTCATTTTAAGGGCTCAGATTTCAACATCGAGACATGCAAATCTATTGTTAGAAAATCAAATGGCGATCCTTGTCAAGTTAGGAACAAAACAAGGGAGGGGATAGGTAACATGAATATTGTTAGAATTGCCATATGAGCATTCTTCGTTGATACACATGCACATACTAAAAACGAGCCCCACAATCCGGATGGATGCACATGAGCAAAGGGAGGGGATAGGTGTAAGCAGTCCAGGGGCTAGTGATGTGTGACGAGGGGAACGGATTCTCATGCAAGAAATCAAAAGGTAGACAGACATAGGTGCGATGGAATCCGGGCAGAAAAAGCAAGGAGAGAAAGGACATGTATTGGTTAATTTTATACAGGAGACAACTTAAAAAAGAAAGTAAAAGAGGCTGACTAGGTGGGTTCAATGTGCTGGAAATGACATTTATGTGTTGTTGCTTTCCCCTTTCCTTCTTTCTCTCACTCCCTCCCTACCATCCTCACATTTCTTCACAAACCATCTCAACTAGTTGAAATCTGCAGCACCGTAGCATCTGCTCCAGTTTTTTTTTTTTTTTTTGAGAGAGAGGGGAGGGTCCACGCTTTCAAATACTAGAAGTGAGGGCCAAATATAGCACTTCGATTAGTGAGCATGGTTAGGTTGGGCCTAGGAATTTTAAAATATTTTTAGATGTAGGTTATTATCTGTTCTTATTTGGATTCTACCTTTTTAAAAGCTGCCTAACGGCTAGGTTAGCTAAAGACAGGATTTTTAATTAGTTGGTCGAGGAAAGGATGTAAACGATTTGGGTCCATCGTTGACCTGATCTCAAACCGATTAGTGTTTTTATGCCCAATTGTATTGAAGTACCCCGACTTCTAAATTTTTATGATACATACTATATGAAATTTGGGTCATTTTCTGTTAAAAGGAATTCCTCATGAATTGCGTGATAGTGACTATTTTCCTACCTAAGGAGACCGCTAAAATAAATTCAACCACCTCACGCTGTTAGACCCTTATAAATTAGCACTTACACTATTTGATATTAATCTGAATTATACTTTAAAAAAAATTTAATTAAGATATTGTTAAACTTTAAAGCCCCTAAACTTTTGCTTTTGCTGATTTGATTTAAATGATCTTTGATGAAATCATATCCACAATGACCTTTCCTCCAAACTATTCTTCCATGACTAGCATATATCCAAATGGCCTGACAAGAGGCCTAAAATTTTACATTTTACACAATTTATATGAGCTACCTCTTAGCAGAATATGACCCTGTTAAGTTCAAAGTACAAAACCCCCTGCGTATTAATACATACACAAATTTAAAATAAATGAGGGTGATTTTGACGTGATTTAGATACATGTAAAGAATGTGATTAAATTCTATTCAACCATCGGTCAATGTAACCGTGACTAGATTTAAATTCACATGATTGTGTGGGATGAAACCAAACGTGCATCTAATTACGATTAGAATCTCCTAAAAGGTGGTGCCCATTTTGCGAAAAAAAAAATAAATAATCAGAAATAATATCTTGCCAGTACTTTATCACATTTTTCTTCAATCCAACAATTAATATTGTTTTCTTTAGAAAATAGATCTAACTTTTTAATTTACAAGTAGATAGAATAGACTAAAACTAGATTGTTGTGGATTATTACATAGTAGACTTCATATGTATATATTTGATTTGACCTCACTTGATCACACCATGTGGCCAATCTTATTTTATCACTTCGCTATTGTTACTTATATACATATATTGAAATTCTGTAGATAACCCAATCAGTTCACATACTTGACTGGCACTAATCCAAAATTTACACTATTTCAAGAATTATTCACCATTGCATTTTATAACAAATTTTCAAAATATTTAGCTAATAAACTTTGAGGACTTTAAATTAATAGATAATTTAATTTGATTGGCTTGATATCTCATATTTCTCTCATTTGTGTCCACACCTTTTCATTGTTATCCCTCTCTTGACTGTGATGCATCCGGATAGACCCCCTTGAAAGTCTAAGATCTTTTAAAGGAAAAACCCATTATTATTATATATATTAAAATATTATTTATCATATTACTAAATCTGATAAATTGTAACATACTATACATTTTAGAGTAGTCCCCATCAAACCTGACATGGACTTGACTATTACCCGGCCTGGACTGTGGACCCAGATCGAGGTCAGATCATCAATTGAGCCTAAAAAGGCCCAGGCTGAAATTTCAAGTACCAGACTAATGAGGATGCATTAAAGAAGGGGGCATTTGGGCGGAGGTCCCTCAACTGTGATTTTTATTGCAAACGGTCCACAACATTTTATCGTACTGACGGCAGTCCTTTTGTAAAAGTAACTCATTGAAAAAGACAAAAACACCCTTGTACACGTCAGTAAAAACAGAATCAGACAATTTATCTGAGTTTTGGCAAAGCTTAACAATAATTCAAATGAACTTCTCTCATTCCATTGAGGTTTGGATGGCGTTAGAGTTTCAGAACGACAAAGTGGTCTTCATGAAGTTTTTAGAGGACGTCTTAAGCTTTTCAGAAAGGTCTGGTTCGCAAAAATTCAAGTTCGTTTGGGCCTCCAAGCGTTGCTTCAAAATAAGGTCGAAAAAACCGATCTAAAATTTCTGTTTTTACCAGTAAACTTCAATGAGCCATAACTTGAGTTTCCGAAGTTCAAATCGGGTGATTCAAAACCTAGAATCATCTACACATCTAGGGCTACAACTTTCATGAAGAGACCAAGTCAAGATTCCACCGTTATATCATAGAAAAATACCTCACAAGTTGGACACAAACTCAGATAAATTTGTCTGAGTTTTATCAGAAATTCAGATAAATTTGTCTCAGTTTTGCCAGAAACTCAGATAAATTTGTCAAATGAACTTCTCTCATTCCATTGAGGTTTGGATGGCGTTAGAGTTTCAGAACGACAAAGTGGTCTTCATGAAGTTTTTAGTGGACGTCTTAAGCTTTTCAGAAAGGTCTGGTTCGCAAAAACTCAAGTTCGTTTGGGCCTCCAAGCGTTGCTTCAAAATAAGGCCGGAAAAACCGATCCAAAATTTCTATTTTTACCAGTAAACTTCAATGAGCCATAAATTGAGTTTCCGAAGTCCAAATCGGGTGATTCAAAACCTAGAATCATCTATACATCTAGGGCTACAACTTTCATGAAGATACCAAGTCAAGATTCCACCGTTATATTATAGAAAAATACCTCACAAGTTGGACACAAACTCAGATAAATTTGTCTGAGTTTTGCTAGAAACTCAGATAAATTTGTCAAATGAACTTCTCTCATTCCATTGAGGTTTGGATGGCATTAGAGTTTCAGAACGACAAAGTGGTCTTCATGAAGTTTTTAGAGGACGTCTTAAGCTTTTCAGAAAGGTCTGGTTCGTAAAAATTCAAGTTCGTTTGGGCCTCCAAGCGTTGCTTCAAAATAAGGCCGGAAAAAACCGATCCAAAATTCCTGTTTTTACCAGTAAACTTCAATGAGCCATAACTTGAGTTTCTGAAGTCCAAATCGGGTGATTCAAAACCCTAGAATCATCTACACATCTAGGGCTACAACTTTCATGAAGAGACAAAGTCAAGATTCCACCGTTATATCATAGAAAAATACCTCACGAGTTGGACACAAACTCAGATAAATTTGTCTGAGTTTTATCAGAAATTCAGATAAATTTGTCTGAGTTTTGCCAGAAACTCAGATAAATTTGCCAAAACTCAGATAATTTATCTGAGTTAATTATCTGAGTTTTGCAAATTTATCTTTATCAGAGTTTTGTAAATTTATCTTTGTCCGGGCCATGTGATGGATCGATGGCAACAGGAAGGTGTTGGTTGAAATGGAGAGATTATTTTGATTCAAGACAGTCAAGTGAATGATCCAAAATTGATAGTGCTACAAATGAATGGAAGTATTGCTACTATAAAACAAGAATTTTCACTCTTGCTTTCAACTGTTACAGTAACACTTGATGACTATGATCCAATCGAGAAAAGAGAAAGGGAAAACAAGCAAAAAAGCAAACTACTATCTTTTAAATCAGTTGTACAGAGAGAGATTTGGATAGAGAGAGATTTCAAAACCGATTCCACTTTGAAGAAATGAAATAGAGAGAATCGGAAGTCATGGCATGGTGGCGACGAAAAGTGCTCTGCAACGATACTCCAAACCATGGAAAGGAATGAAAAATGAAAAATGAGAGAAAAGAAGAAGGCAGGAGTTCGAATGAGGGTTGAAAGGGGCAAATTAGTCATGAAAATATATGACATGGCATATTAGGGACCTTTCACCAAAGTATCTCCAGCTGTCTGGACTAGAGACATTAGAGAAAAAGTTGTTGTCCTTGATGCCTTAGAAGACCGTGCGCAGGGACTTTTGGCTAATTTACCCTTAAAGAAGAGCATACAAGCTCACAGGGGCTGATCCCCGTGATTTGAGAAACTCCTTAGATAATTCAAATCTCATTTGAATAGTTAAGGTCTCATCTATATTGTTATCTTTAATCCTTCGCCCCTTCCCTCATATCATTCACTCTTCAGCTCTTTTTAATAATACATGGTGTAGCTCATTGGACCGTGAATTCATATATATTCAATTCTTAACCGGCCTTGAGAGTTGAAAGTGTTGAAGTTAGAATCTCTTGAAGCCAGAATGTTTTTTTCTTCTTTGAAACCAGGCAAGGTGGCTGGACCTTTGAGAGACCTGATTAAAACGAGACAGGGGAGAGGACCTAGGGATGAAACTCCGGACAGTTAGCTGAGGAGAAGACTTCCCATCATTGCGCTATCCTTTTATTCTCCTCTTGAAGCAAGAGTTAAAAATGAGATGCAAAACCTTGCTAATCCCTAATTCAAGTATTCTCAACATCCTTGTGACTTACAGTCAATTAGAGAATTAGAAGTATTTTTTTATTTTTATGGTAGATCTCTGTTTTATGAACCTTGTGGGAAACAAATGCCGAGCTGCCCAAAAATAAGAACCGGAAAAGATGATCAAGTAAGGCTCTTGTTTAACTGGACTCATCAGATCGAATCCAATGCCATAGACCAAACTCTGAAAAGGAGTCCTGTCTATACGAAGGATCCTGGCCCTTGTTTTAGCTATTGTCACCATTATAAGAGTATTCATTATTCAAATTATAAAGGATGTATCTGTCAATACTCGGCCGAGATCGAATAAGACAAATGCCATGATCAATACTGGATTTTTATGGATTAATCTGTTTTTTTTTAATAAAAAAGTATAGTTTGTTTCATATAATTGAATTATTAGAAATGGATTTTAAGATGGGTTAAAAACGAAAAGAAGAAGAAGAAGTGAGTATTCAAATACAACCATTAAATAATCTCCACTTCAATAGATAATAAATCAACGAAACAAAAAAAAAAAGAAATAGCCGGATATTGCTCCAGTAATTCAAATCGTATGAAAGTCAAGGTCTGGCCTGTATTTCTATCATATATCCTTAACCCCTTACGTCCTTAATATTCTTGGCTCATTTGGCTCAAATGCTTATGTATTAAACTCATGCAAATGAGAGACTTTTCTCATGACCTTGATTACATCAAGGTTTTTAATTGTTTTACATCTAAAATAACCTAGAATACAATTAAAAAGGAAGACTTACAACATTTTAGTTCTCTAAATTTTTTCTTATATTACTCCTTTTAAAAGAAAACAAGAGCAAAAACAACTAGAATTCACGTAACTAACTTCAATATAATTGGGACTAGACTTTGATGATGATAATGATAATGATATCATGACTTGATGTGTAAAGGTTTCATCATTGCCAGATACAATGTTTGAAGCCGTGATAAAATTATGACTATACTAGATATTAATTATATAAATATAGAAGAGTGATTATTTAAGGTTTATGTTATTGATAATGTCAACCGAAATCAAATTAAAGTTGCACATGTAGGGCTGTCTTTCAATTACTTCAATCAATTTTGTTAGGATTCTAGTTGTTGGCTAATTCATTGGTTATGGACAAAAACTGGGTTCCTTATCAATTGTACTTTAATTAGAATGGATTGCTCGGATTAAGGACTCAGTGAAGAACTCTAACACAGGAAGAGAAAACTCCAAGACTCCTTTCAAGAACTCTTTCCTGACAGAGTTCGCTCGAGCGAACTCTGGTTCGCTCGAGCGAACCCAAGACAGTAGCTTGGTCGCTCGAGCTTCTCCCAGCCTTCGCTCGATCCATCATATACAGCAAAGAGGTCGCTCGAGCGAACCTCAAGTTCGCTCGAGCGAACCTGGGCGAATGTGAAGACTCCATCCGGAAACTACTTCCTAATTTCTCTCAAGAGCACTAGTTTATTTCAATCATACTAGAACTCTTGAGGCTCGTTTTCAGGCTTATAAATAGCCTTTATCTCTCTATTCAAAAGCACTTCTCTACAATATAACTCATCTGAGAAGACTCTGAGAGATCCATCATCCTTCCAAAGCTTCTAGTTTGCTGTGCTGAAGATCAAGCTTTGGTTTTGCATCCATACTACTCTCCTGAAGTAGAGAATCCTTGAAGACGACTTCGAGGAGTTTGTTCAAGCACGGTTGAAGGTGAACGACGAGCCGTCGACAAGATTCGAGCAGTCCTTAGGTTGAGTTACCAACTGGGAAGGGTTGTAAGTGTCTCTTGTAACTTTCGGTTTACAATAGTGCTTGGTTGTCTGTTGGCCTAGACAGTAAGGCCCGTGGTTTTTTCCCGAGTTGGGTTTTCCACGTACAAAATCCTGAGTCTTATTTGCTGTGTGTTTGATTGCTTTTAATTGGATTTAGGATTAATAATTAGATTAATCACTTGTGGATTGACAACAATTAGAGATCTGGTGATTGGGACCTCAGCCTGTATTAAGGCAGGTTTTTCAATTGGTATCAGAACATGGTTATAGCGCAAGTCTATGTTGATGATATAATTTTTGGTTCAACCTCCGAGCACCTATCCGATAGGTTTGCTCAAAAAATGGCCAGTGAATTTGAAATGAGTATGGTTGGTGAACTTTCATTCTTTCTGGGTCTTCAAATCAAGCAAACTCCCTCAGGAATATTTATCTCTCAGCCGAAATATGCTAGAGATTTGCTGAAAAAATTTGGCATGCAGTCATCGAAACATGCGAGAACTCCCATGAGCACAACTGTCAAGATCAGCCTTGATAAAGATGGCATAGACATCGATGAGAAACTCTACAGGAGTATGATAGGGAGTCTTCTCTACCTTACTGCAAGTCGTCCGGATATCGCTTACAGTGTCGGTGTTTGTGCAAGATACCAGTCTCAACCAAAACTCTCTCATGTTCAAGCAACCAAACGGATTTTCAAATATATAAATGGAACCATTGAATATGGCATCTGGATGTCAAAGGATACCAACACATCAATTGTTGGTTATTCGGATGCTGATTGGGCTGGGTGTGTTGATGATAGGAAAAGTACATCTGGTGGTTGTTTCTTTGTCGGAAATAATTTGGTGGCTTGGCATAGTAAGAAGCAAACCTCGACGTCCTTGTCAACTGCTGAAGCTGAATATATTGCTGCTGGAAGTTGTTGTACACAACTTCTATGGATGAAACAAATGCTGAAAGATTATGGAATTACTCAAGAAACAATGACTGTGTTTTGCGATAATCAGAGTGCAATCGACATTTCCAAAATCCTGTCCAACACTCCCGAACTAAACACATAGACATAAGGCATCATTTCATTCGTGATCTTGTGGAGGAAGAACTTGTCTCTTTGCATCATGTTCCTACCGATAAACAATTGGCAGACATTTTTACAAAACCATTAGATGGAACGCGGTTTGAATCTCTACGTAAATCACTAGGGATTTCTCTTATTCCCTAAACTCCATATCTTTTTGTTTATTTAAGTGCACATTCACTATTTTCACTTGACCAAGATTGTTTTTATTTTTTTTGCACTTCACGAATCGTATATTTCGATTCTCTCACGACTTTCTTCGTCTTTATTCTTTGCGAGATGTTACGGTAATCAGATTAAACCGGAGGATCAGGGCTACCTACGTTTATGTGTGATAGCTACCACTTGATTGGTAATTTTCATTTGGAGAAGGCTACCATTTACGATAGTGTGAAAGTCACCCATGATGGTTTAATCTGCCCTGCAGATAGAAAATATTTATACAAAAAAAGGGAATTTTACCTTACAAAAAAAAATAAATAAATAAAAAAATAAATAAAAAAATAAATAAAAAAAAAATGTTAGGGATCCTACCTTACAAAAAAAAAAAAAAAGTAGATATATATAAAAATATATATATCTATATCGTGCTATATTGCCTAACTTTTTGTTGATGGGTTTGCTCCCTATACAACACCTATGTTCATCTCAAGGAGATTCAGGGGGAGCAGGTCCCACACCTTTGTTTTTCTTCTTTTTTTTCCTTTTCAATTTTTTTTCTTGGTCATACTGTTCACAAATTCACTGTGCGCTTAAATTAATAAAAATTTCCTTACTGTACTTGATGGAGTAATTTGACCGTACAATAGACGTTAGAGAATTTTTGCCGCGTCCCATTTAAAATCTTACAAATCTGTCAAGTTCGCTCGAGCGACCACTCACGTCCGCTCGAGCGAAGCATCAGTGTTTATAAACTGCGCTTGCTTTCTTTTTCGTTCTTCTTCCTCCAAGCCCTAAACCCATTTTCGCCCTCATCAAGCTTTTGGCCCTCTCTTCTACTAAATTGGCTCTGGGATTTCACCAAGGTAAACACTTACACTCTTGTTCCTCACCCTCTATCTTGATTCTTTTTTCTCCCTTTTGAATGATTCCAATTTTTTTGAGGATTTTCGTTTTTCCTCTTTCACATATTCGTTCTAATCTTCTGTCCATTCTTAGCATTCATGCATCCTTTCTATATGGTGTTTATTGTTTGTTTTGGTTGTGTTTAAGGATTTGGAATGTTGTTTGGATTGCACACATCTGTGATTTGAGATATTTGGAATATGAGGATTGTTCATGACAATTTCGTTCGATTCATACTCTGTACTGCTTTTGCTATGGATTCTGCGAATTGAATATTGCTATGATTATCAAATGGTTGTTTGCCTGATATTGTGACAAACTGAGGTCTTCATCTTCACTGTTCTGTTAATTTGGTTTAGGACTTCTATCAACAATGTCTTCTAAAAAGAGGTCTCATGCCGCATCTTCTTCATCACAGCCATCTTTTGACAGACTGCGGTTTCCATCTCTCGCTAAATCTCTTCTTTTTGAAGAACAATTCAAGAAAAGGACTGTTGAAACTGAAAGAGAAATTGATGTTGATCTTCTTGAATAGAATGTATGTCATTGTCTATCCACACGGAATTGGTATTCCCTATTTAATTTTGAGATCAAGGAAGTCTATACTGACTGGGTTCGCGAATTTTACTGTAATCTTGAACCTGTCTCTGACGCTTCCTTAAAGACTTTTGTTCGAGGGAAATGGATTGCTCTTTCTACTAAGGAAATCTCTGAATTCCTTGAAATTCCGGTGGTTGAGAACCCTAATTATCCTCTTCCAGACAACTCACAGGTCCAGATAGACTATGATCGCATCGGTACAATATTGTGTGGTGAAGACACCTTATGGCCAGGGGGTCTTCTTCCCCATGGAAATCTGACCGAGGAATATCGCTTCCTAAATCCCTTTGTCTGTCATAACTTGGAACCTAGAGGACACACATCGGATGTCAGCCACAAGAATGGTTATCTGCTTTATTGTATTGGAACTGGTAAAGATGTGGACATCCCTCAAGTGATAATGAATTTTTTCTATCGCATGTTGTCTGCCAAACGTAATTCCATTCTGCCTTTTGCGGCCTTCATTACTGAATTTCTTCTATGGAAGGAAGTTCCCAAGAAGTCGAATGAGCCATCACAGAGGATACGGAACCCAATCAATGCTCGTACATTGGCTCTATCCTCCGCTCATCTACAACCAGTTGCTCAAGGCGCAGAGGCTCCGGTTGAAAACATTCCACAGGGTGAAGCTGTCCAGGGGGAGCAACAAAGAGATCCAGATCAACTTACTCTTCTCAGAGAACAGGTTCAGGCCATGCACCTTCAAATGGATACAAGATTTTCTGCTGTAGATGGCCGTCTGGATGTGTTTGATATGCGCTTCAACTCCATTGATGAATCTCTTGCTGCGATCCTTGCTCGACTTGGAAATCAGTGATAAAAGCTGATATTGTCACCTCTCTTGCTGCTATTCTGTTTTTTGCTGATATTATTTTTTTGCTGATGTAGTTTATTTATATGCTACTCTTTTGCTTACTTGTTATACTGTTTTCCCATTGTTCACTCTTTTATATTTCCTTGACAATTTATGAACAAAAAGGGCGAGACATCTTAACATGTTCTTACATATTTCTATGATGTGACACTTGATCTTGTGTATAAGGTTCTTGCAGGATTGATATGAACTGCTTTTGCTTGGAGAATTAGTTCATTTTCTTTTTATGGGTATATTTTTATGTAATTAGGAGTTTTTGTCCATGAATTGCCAAAGGGGGAGATTGTTAGGATTCTAGTTGTTGGCTAATTCATTGGTTATGGAAAAAAACTGGGTTCCTTATCAATTGTACTTTAATTAGAATGGATTGCTCGGATTAAGGACTCAGTGAAGAACTCTAACACAGGAAGAGAAAACTCCAAGACTCCTTTCAAGAACTCTTTCCTGACAGAGTTCGCTCGAGCGAACCCAAGACAGTAGCTTGGTCGCTCGAGCTTCTCCCAGCCTTCGCTCGATCCATCATATACAGCAAAGAGGTCGCTCGAGCGAACCTCAAGTTCGCTCGAGCGAACCTGGGCGAATGTGAAGACTCCATCCGGAAACTACTTCCTAATTTCTCTCAAGAGCACTAGTTTATTTCAATCATACTAGAACTCTTGAGGCTCGTTTTCAGGCTTATAAATAGCCTTTATCTCTCTATTCAAAAGCACTTCTCTACAATATAACTCATCTGAGAAGACTCTGAGAGATCCATCATCCTTCCAAAGCTTCTAGTTTGCTGTGCTGAAGATCAAGCTTTGGTTTTGCATCCATACTACTCTCCTGAAGTAGAGAATCCTTGAAGACGACTTCGAGGAGTTTGTTCAAGCACGGTTGAAGGTGAACGACGAGCTGTCGACAAGATTCGAGCAGTCCTTAGGTTGAGTTACCAACTGGGAAGGGTTGTAAGTGTCTCTTGTAACTTTCGGTTTACAATAGTGCTTGGTTGTCTGTTGGCCTAGACAGTAAGGCCCGTGGTTTTTTCCCGAGTTGGGTTTTCCACGTACAAAATCCTGAGTCTTATTTGCTGTGTGTTTGATTGCTTTTTAATTGGATTTAGGATTAATAATTAGATTAATCACTTGTGGATTGACAACAATTAGAGATCTGGTGATTGGGACCTCAGCCTGTATTAAGGCAGGTTTTTCAAATTTCGGCCCTAATAAAATCTTTTTTTTTTTTTTGGTTGAGCAATTTTAATCACAGGACTGAGAAAATGAATGAAACTATTATGAATAATAGTAGGGCTATGTATTAAATTTTTTCTTTTGCAGATGCTTTAGCTAAATAGGGGGGTGTGAGGGTGTCCCGGCCCTCGGGAGGCTTTCATTACGTAAGTGAGAAGGAGGTTAGGTTCAATGCTCTTGTACCTCCCTTTTTAGCCTCTCTTTTGTAGTGATAAAAGACTTTGTTATTTATTCAAAAGGAAAAAAAAACTTTTTTCAGTAAATCACGATTTACATTTAAGATGGCCCACTTTGAGGAACTAAAATCTTCCATGTTGGTTCATCCATCACCAAATAAACTTCCGTTTCAATCAGGGTGGTTTTTACTACTGGATTTGACTATCATAAATTTATTGCCTTTTATTTCCGTTTTTTCTTTTAAATATCTCCATCAGAATTTTTCTAACGATGGAGTGGAACTTTGAGCATCGATCCATCATAGTTGGCAGTTTGAAATTTGAATGGATGGCTTAAATCTGCATCAAATGGGCCTCCATTGTACAAGATGTTTCGATTTTTTCAAAACATGGTAGTGTATGGTAGGAAATTCTGTTCTTTATTTTTGGTGCTAGCCAAGGTGGCTGACCGACGCGAGAGTGAACCTTAACAACGATGGGGGAGAGGACCTAGGGTTCAAATACTAAGAAGCTGGCTTAGAATGAGACTCCCAACCACTGGGCACATTTGATAACAGGTAAGGAAATCTTCAAATTTGAGGATTTCTCACTGTCCCCTAAAATAAAAATTTCTCACTAAAGACTTATATAGCTGAAGATTTCATGTTGGTATCAGTGCATATTGATGGTAGAGTAAGATTAACATTATCGATAAGTCAAGTGCGGTCAAGGTATACAAATGTTCTTTGGTCTTACATTTTAAAGTTGTGAGTACTCCATCCGTATTTACCAATATAATCTGCCTAATGCTATGTATTTATAACGTCGATGTAAAATCTTCAGCTATATAAATTCTCAAAGAGAAATTCCTATTTTATAGTGAGTGACGAATGCTCTAACATGTGAATTCCTCATACTGGGTCTCTTGACGGGTTCAAGATTGGGAGCGAAAACATTGTCCATATCCAAGATTTTAGATCTCAGCTAGGGGTCAACCTGGTAGACAGATTTTTGGGCTCATCCATGGATCAGCCCGGTAAATGCGAGCGGGCTCATAGCCATGGGCTTGTGATTTTTACCGGGCTTTAGCCTTGGGCTTGTGATTGGGCCTGACCCAATTTCTCATATGATCAGTAGAGTTGAAGGAGCGGAGGTGGAGAATGTTGGTTAGCAGGGGAGGGAAGGACATCAGAAATGGGCATTGATCAGAGCAATGGAGTGGACCTGCTGAATCGTCTGATGACTACTGACTCTTTATCTGTAGGTCGTCTTCTTGCATTGGTTCTCGCCCCTGCCTGCGTTGAAAGGACGCAGTAAACGGCGGGCCCCACTTCTTTTTCACTCAATTCATCTCAAGTTCATCTCTCTCTACATATGGATAGATATATTAGTATAAACTCACATACTTTACCATATTTTATTCATCAACATACACCGCAGGAGCACCCAAGATCCTCAGCTGGGGCCATTCTTTTTTAGTGAGTCAGTGACTCAACATGAGTCATGACTCGTGAGGGGGAAATTTTACCAATTTGAGCCAACCTTTGACCCCTTTCACACTCGTTTTCACCACCATAATCTTATGGTAGACCCAATTTTAAATTCACTGAACGTTAGTCACTGTTGGACTAAATCTAAATATATATATATATATATTTATGGTTAAAACGCCATTAGGATTTGAAGTTTTAATCTAATGGAGCTAATTATTTGGGTGACCCTTAGTGCAAGGAGATCACTAATGACAATGCATTTAAATGAGCCCCATGAGCTGGATTGCGAATGGTTAGTATGCAGTTTGCTTTAGGAGAAAATCTTCTTATTCATGACAAGTGTATACTCTCTAAGGATATAAATAGGTCCCCAATTCTCCGATTACCCGGAGGTTGCAAACCACAAAAAATCAGGTTTGAGTCCTTATTTAGGTCCCGGTTAGTAAAGGGGTTCGAGTTCTTTTTTGGACCCATGACCTAAATGAGTCTGTATCCGGTTCCACCTTGGTTCTGACTCATGGACCCGGAACCCGACATATTACCTCAGTTTTTTAAGAATCTCTCCTAAAAACTAAGTTCTTCCCCATATCATTCTCTACCTCGACTTTGACCCGGACTTTCCCATATATGGTTCCGATTCACCTTCTCCTTAACAGTCAATTTTGGTTTCTGAACCAAGAAACCGGCCCCGAAAAGGTTTCGATTTTGGTTTTGGTTCCGCCTTCTCATTACTGGTTCTAGGTCCACTATGGACTTGGACCGAAACCGACTAGTTTACATCTCTAATACTCTCTTAATCCCTATCCATACCGAGGCCATAAAAGTGGCTTCATTGATGTGAATATTTTTATTATGTAATCTAATCGCGTGTTTACATGTAATCAACTTGATTGCGATTCTTACTCTACTTGTATATACATTTGGCGTAGCACAGGGGCGGACCTAGGTACAAGGGTCTGGTGCTTAAGCGCGCACCCATTCTTGAAAAAGGTTTAAGATTTTTAGGACCCCCTTGCAAACCCCCCACCCCCACCCCCACCCCCACCCCTCGAGTTGAATTTCCTGGGTCCGCCCCAAGCGTAGCATGTTGATACCTAAAATGATTGTGACTTAGGGTGTGTTTGGCATCTTTACCCTTTTTTGGATAGACCCATCAAAATAGAGCCATAAAAAAAGCGGTTGACATCAAAAGGAGTTTTGGTTATAGAATGATCTATTTTAATTAGACCTTTTTAAATCAATGGTTAAAAGTTCTTCACAAATCTCTTGAGATCCACTAGGTATCAAGCTTCAAACCTTGACCGTTCATCATTCAAAAGAGATCTCACAGTTTGGATCTTGTATTTGAGGCCCACATAATCCAAAAAATGCTATCAAAAGGCCCACATTTTATACATATCTTTAGATTGGTGATGATCCAACAGTTGAAATCTGGTCCCATAGCGGTGCTTAATCTTGAAAGCAGTTTTAATGGTTTGGATCGTGATTTACGATCCCATAAATATTAAAAAAGAAGTGAAAACATGATTGCTTATGGACTAATCCCAAACTGTGCATGCTACATCAATGACTGATATTGTTTTGCAAATACCTCAATATCCACAAGGTGTCAAGCCTTGAAATTTGACTCGATAGTCGTGTTCAGCCTTCCAAAGAGATCTAACGGTTTGGATCTTGTGTTTGGGGCCCATAGAATCCAAAAAATAAAATCCGATGGATCACTATTTTTCGCTCATATCACGAGAGTGGTAATGATCGAATGGATGAAATTTGATCCCGTAGTTGTGTTTGATCTTATGAACATTTCCAACTGTTTGGATCTTGATTCACTCTCTTAGATTTTACGAGAATAAAAAATAAAAAATGTGACTAGGGCATTGTAGAGTGGAAAACACTGTTCACTTGTCTCTTATTTTTTTTCTTCTACTTCTCAAGTGCATCCAAAAGTGGACTCTGGATTTAAGAGCCTTTGCCTCTACCTCTCTAAAGTAGGCAGAGGCTGGAGATCTTGCCAAACGCTTCTATTTTAAAAAACGCCGTCCGCTTCAGAGATTTAAAGAAGTAGATGCTAAAAATAGTGATGCCCCCGTTGATGGATCGCAGTGTTGTCAAGACTTTAAGTGATCCAGCAAGGTATGCTTGTCTAACAATATGGGTCGTTCAGTTGGTTAGCAGTGCAGAAGTCACCTGGCCACGTAGAGATTAATTCCTATGTATGCCATTCTTACTACATTTATGATAGTGGTATTCTCTTTTTATTTGTGCGGGCTATCTCCCTCGAGCATCCTTTAGCTCGGGTTAAAAAAAAAAGAAACTCTTTAGATAATTTAATATTGAAAAATTTTCATTATCGGGCTGCTCAATTAGTCACCTACTCCTCTGACCCTTCTCCCCGTTTTAACTCTCTTGTTTGGGTCTTCTCCTCTCCATCATCTCTCCAATCCAACAGCCAAAACGAAGGGATAGAAGAAAAGATCACGTGAGATAAAAATGTAAATAATAGAGAGAGAGAGAGAGAGAGTGAATGGAGTCGTGGTCATTTCTGCAAACCAGCTGTAGGGTCGGTCCTGCTGCCTTCTTTTGTCCTTACTTCGTCTTTCCCCCGCCTTTTCATCCCTCCCTCTTTCTCTGCCTACCTTTTTCCTCCTCCTCTTATATCCCATCATTCTCTTCATCATCACATCTCCTCTTCTCTTCCCTTCAACAAAGCCGAGAATTTTGGGACTGATAGAGAGAGATGAGAGAAGAGAGAGAGAGTCTCAAGACAAAGAAGACTCAAGAGAAAGAGGAAGCTTTTTCTTTGAGGGGAATGTTGTCTGGCTCGAGGCCACCAACAACTTTAAAAAAAAAAAGAAAAAAATCTCCTCAACTCCCTTCAACTAAAAACTTCATCTGATGCCCAGATCCATGTGGGTGCCGTCGGACCAGGCTTCATTCCCCCCAATTTCTGCTTCCTCAACAGTCAACCACCTTCTTCTCCTCTAGATCTAAACATGGGTATTTTTTTCCTGTTTGTTATATGTTTTAGAGTTGGTTATTATTCCTTTTTTGTTTTGTTCAGTTATTTATTTGGTGATTTGGGGTTGTTGGGTTTTTATAGGTAGAGTCTAAAAGATTCAGTGGAGATTGCAGATTGGTGTAATGATGGTAGTTTTTGACTTGTTTTTATTTTGTTTTTGGGCTTCTTCCTCTGACGGAATCAAAAAGGCTTTCATCATTACTTCCTTTTACTCTTGTTTTTGTAATCTTGGTTTCAGTGATTGGCTTTGTCAGTCTTAGGACTCTCTAACCTCTTCTTCTCTTCATCATTTGTACAGGGTTTTCTCATCATGGCTTCCAATGATCTGTGATTTGTCCGTTTTTACAGCTTTCAGATCTGGGTTTTCTTCTTTGGAGGGTTTCCTTCTCTTTCCATTGCTTCTTCGTGGAGATCTGATCTCCTTGAAGCCAAAGCAGGGAAGGATGAAGTAGAACAAAAAAAACATAGCATGGTAGTATCTCTCTCTATCTAGAATCATCTCACGCTTGTTTCTCGATCCACAGAGATGGTCCTCCATTGGGTTGAAGAGGAAGATCGGCTTTAACATGGATAATTTCTGATGGGTATATGATGCTTATTCTTTTGCTACTTTTATTGATCTTGATTGCTGCTGTTTTTGTTTAGGGTTATGTTATTTGTTCTTCATCTTCTAAAGTAAATAACTTTTTCTTCGACATGTAAATATAGTTGCTTGAATACCCTCAAGTCTGTTCTTGCACAGATAAAGCAAAGTCTTTTAGATCTTGATGGCGTGTGAGCCTGATGTTAAGATCGACACGTAAGTAAATCTTGTAGGAAATGGATCTGAAGCATCTGTTTTTCTGGCTTCCATTACCAAAGAACTTGCTTTTTCCCCGTATAATCTCATCTAGACACTATTCATTTCCTTTCTTGAAGTGGTGAAATGTCAAATCTTCATCTTTTCTATGCATCCCATCTTAGAAAGAAAGAAAAGAAAAGAAAGGCCAATGAATGAAATTTACGTATTTGTGATATATGTATACATGAAATTTACGTATTTGTGATATATGTATACATGGAAGCAAACCCACAAGCTGTAGACTCTCCAGGTTTTGGTACAAACCCTAATCTCCTCACATGTAGGCCTAAAGCATGACATGGAAGCACAAATCTCTTACATGTATAATAAAGTAAGAAAACCCTAATCACTTCCTTTATACATCTCACTTTAGCGTTTCTAAATTTGTGGTAAGTTGGGGAAAAAGGAATGGGGTTTCACATTTTCTTTGACTCTAGTCTCCATGTTTTGGAACAAACTCTATTCTCTTACTCACATGTAGGCCTAAAACATGTCATGGAAACACTAGTCTCTTACATGTAAACCCTAAACACAAGTAAACCCCAATCATTTCCTATATGTATTTTACTTTTTAGCGTTTACAAGTTGTGGTTTGTCGGAAAAAAAAGATTGGGATTTCACATTTTTCACTTATCTTTCATCTTACATCCACCTTCATTGCAATGCATTGCTACAGAGATGATGCAATAGAAGAGATAGCAATGACACGTGCCTCTGGTTTCTTGGTGAAGGGTGTACATGTAACATCGGTTGTTGGATAGGATAGAGTTATAGATAGACTCTTAGATAGAGTTTGGTCTATGGACTATGGTATTCCCGTCACTCACAAGTTCTTGTTACATACGCCTGGACCCATCCACACACACACACAAACCAAGCAAACAACGTCAGCAGCTACGCCATGGATTTTGCCTAGTCAGTGGCTCATTTATGGCAACATTGATTTCTCAATGCCGTCTGGAGAATCCCCAGGACAAGTGAAAGGCTAGTTTTCAAATTTCAAAACTGGAGGGGAATCTTGGAAACAATGTCAGTTTTTGACTCTGGAACAAGCTTTCAAAACATGTAACGGTGATTGTATCGATGTATCCTTCTTGTTAAACATGGAGAAAAGAGAACTTTGTAACAATGTAATATTTGGTTTCCGAGTTAAGGGTGCATGGACCAAGAGATTGTATTGGATGTTGCGTCATTGGGAAAACCCTTTTGAACGTTGGATAAAGGTTTGATGCTGTGGCCTCTTTGATGGCCATGATGGGGCTTCCTCTTCAATGTTTCTTTCTTGTGGCCAAAGCTTGATATGATTGATTTCTGCTCTTTTAATAAATAAATGTAATGTTCCTAGATTTGATTCCACTTTCTTGGTTTTTCCCGCTTTATAGGCCTATGTGCTTCTTCAAAATGTATATAATTCTTAAGCCACTGAGAAATGCTTATAGTGTTTAATGTTGGGAAGATACCCAGGGTGCAAGATGAATGATGTTGTGGAAGTGTGAATTTGTAGCTCAAACAAGGCACTCATCACTATGATGTAGGATCCATTTATTGCTTTTCCTGTGAAGAATTTCACTTGAGTATCAAATGGGTTTTGGATATTTTGTTTTTTCTTGGGGTTCTTCCCAGCTCTGAAGCTGATTGTAGATGGTCACGGTACCCCACAAATAAATCCAATCCTATTTGTATTTTTAGGCGTGGCACTGAGTAAAGTTGGGATGGTTTGCCGAAAAAAGAAAAAGTCGCCCGGGATGGGTTGAGCACAGCATGCTAACAGGTGTAAGCTCAACTTTAACTTTTGTTGCTGTTGTTGAATATGTCAATCCAAAGTCAACCGAGAAGTTATAAGAGATAATCCAATAGGGTGAAGGATTATAGTGTAACTGTCACGTTTAGGATATAGAGTTTGTCTGGTGTGTTGGATAACAACAATGTATATAATACAATCCCTACCAATTTGTCAATCAACCCATACTCAGCTAAAAGATTTAAAGGCTTAACCCCGTGAATCACCGGGTTGGGTTTTGGTGGGGTTGGCTGGTTAGGTAAGGAATTGCCACCCCCATTTGTATTATAGTGCTATGAGCATGTACAATGAATGAAATGTATGTAGGGGATGGGAAGAAAAAGAACTGTAGAATGAAACTGAATGACTAGCCCTTGGTGGTTCACTGTTGGGAGATGGTGATCAACTGAAGATGTGATAGATGATGAAGCGATGTGTCTTGATGTTAGGTGAAGATTTTATATACTCTATAACATATGTTTTTTTTTTTTTTTGGTAAATGCACTCTATAGCATCATATGTTGGTTCACCTTATGGACTTGTGTTCTGAAATGCTAATGTAGAATCTCTCCTGTGACCAACTCATATTAGTTGTTTGAGATCCTTGAGGAATGGGTCCAATGACCATATTTCTGAGGTGAGTTCAAGTGATTGTCCTGTTGGTTCATCGTGTTAGGCCATGATCTTGTAGATACCTTGTCTGTGATGCACGTGGAAGGCACTCTTGCAACTCCCTAACAATTCGAAAAACTGACACCTTAATGACTAGTCTCTTCTACAACCGAAGAGCGGGTAGCTAGATCCTCAAGCACAGGGGAAGATCAGGGCATGTTGCTCTATATAAAATAATGCTACAACTGGAGAATGACGATGATGTAGGCATGTCTGCTGTGGGCATTTTATGTTCAGAGTGTTTACACTTTCACTGGAAAGAGAAAACTGAAGACTTAGATTTTTAATAGTTTGGAGTGGCTAAACATTTTTTTCTATTATGAAATGTTTTACTACCCTGTGTAAGACCGCAAAAAATTGTATCCTCTATTTGCAGTCCAAATCCGCTTTTCCAGATGTTGCAAAAACAGATTTCACCTCAGAAAATTTAAAGAATGCAAAACTCAACAAGAATCAATCACCTAATAGATTATTTTGATCAGTTTCCATGGAAAATTCTCCACACAAACTTACCAGCCTTGGGAGAAATAGGACAATAATGCATAGCTGTACATACAGTTATTCTTGGATATGTGAAGATCTCTGTAGATCTTACCTTCCAAAAAAAAAAAAAAAAATACCGAATCTCTATTATCTTTTGTTATCTTGATAGGTGGTTCTTTCTCTCTCTCTCTCTCTCTCTCTCTGGGTGGGCGGCGGAAAATCAATTTCATACCCCTCAGTCATCAATGTCATCTCACCATACTATCCCACTGGTCCACTTCTCCTGTTGGCAAATCCAGCCATTGCAATAGCAAATTGACAACACCCACCATTGCAATAGCAAATTGACAACACACCCATCCCTGCAATCTGCACCATCGGTTCAATATGGGTAATACATGCAAGAGCGTGTCAGCTAGAAGCGTCCCGACTACTAGACAGAGTAGTGTTTGGTTTCTTGCGGCCTGAAAGATTCCGATTTTCCACTTATAGCCGGATCAGGTCTTATTTAATTAAATGTATGTGGGCACATCGATCTTGGGTACTGAATTAATAATAGTGGGGGTCGCCTGGTAATCGTATGTATTTTTTTAATCTGTATTAAAACATGGCTATATGAAAGTGCTCAATAAAGTGAAGGCACTCTTGTTGATTGGTCCAATGGGAATTGGAGTGGGTTCTTGTATGAGACAAGGCATAAGTTGGGTAGAGCCTAGAAATTGCATGACAGCAGGACCACTTGCCCGACGGTTCTGCTTCTGGGTCCTTACTTTAGACCAAGAGATGACTGGACCTTCAAGTACATGTTACTTCAGTTGTAAGACTTTTAACACCATTGACGGGCCCACTTTCATTCTATTTTTGTGACTTGGAGTTCTGTACATTGTTCCAAGTCTCTTTCTGTGGATGCTAACTTGGGGCTTTGAATAAATGATTTGAGCTCAGCCATCTGAATTCATGGACCAGATGCAGTTATCATGAGGCACTCCAGCCAAATAGGGCACTTTTACATATAGAGTCATTGCGAATTTGACTTGACGTTGGAAGATAATCGTGAACTGAGGGTGATAAGAAAACGAGGTCAAAAGGTAGAAGCTGCAAGAGAAAAAGGACTCAAGCCTAATTATTATTGTAGACAACAAGGGCACTTTACGTGTAAATGTTGAGTGAAACTTGTGCGCATACAAGGTAATTCTGCTGAAGAGGACTCTCTTCTTGAAGAAATTCAGGGCGAGTGTTGCAGAGGGTCTCCTCTTAGTTGGTTCCACTCGTATGCATGATGATTATCTAATAATTTTAGAGGTAAAATTGGGTGAACAGATAAGATACACTCGAGGTGGGCTCCATGATAAAATAAGAGGGGCGGTAAAAGGGGCTTTTTAAAGTGAGGCATTTTGGAGGATTGCCCAGTAAGTATGCATTCATGTATAACATAAGAGAAACTAATTGGGTCCCCTTTTTGGCCCAAGTCGGTGACCTCTGTTTAGGTCAATAGATTTCGTCTTCTTTTGGTACCATAGTCAAGGGGGTTGGGACCCATGAGAGCACTCGCACATATGAGGAGATGATGACCCACACTCATAGGGAGGGAAGACTCACATGCAAGGAGAGACACACATGTTTCACATCCTGGACCCGAGAATTCTTTGTTTAGGGTGGTTCCTAATGTGTGACACGCATACTCCCGTAAACTCGCACTTGTTCTGGATCAAATCCGAATTCACGAATGAGAAAATTCCACATTTCACGTGTGAGGGTTACTCACTGACACCTGTTAAAAGAATATTTATCTGCGGAAGCATGTACAATATCGATAGTAACAAAGTCATGAGCAGTCTATTAACTATTCCATTACGATACAATTTAACTTTAACAATGTTAATAATTTAAATCTCTTAAATGCATAGTACACAAGTATTAAATGAATATCTACTAGATGCTTATCTCAAAAGAACATAGTCCTAATACAAATGCAAATCCACTAATCATATGCATTATCTTAAGCTAAATGAAATACGAAATACTTAGTCTTAAACCCAAGATTATCACTCGGATACGTATTCCGACTGTCATACCTAACCGATGTACTTACCAATCAAATCTCTAATCTAAATTGTTACTAATTAATCTCTTCGATATCCTGGATCCCTGTGACTCCAAGAATAGTATCTCAAATACAACGATTTGGCAAGTATAGGCATTAATAAGCAATTACATAATGTTTCAAATCGAATTAAATGATAATTAATTAAAAAATATCAAGATCAAGTAATAACTAGGCAATTGTGTCAAAATCGAATAGTTCATGCTTTATGAATCAAATGGAGAATAAACATATTAATTTGGCTACTACATTGAGCTCACCCTCTCAAATAGAGAGCAAATCTAGTTGGGATGTCACCAGCGGCCTGACCAAAGGTTAGCTGGCGACCCGGTTCTGGAGTTCCGATGCTCCAGACAACTTACTGCAGTACTCTCGAATAATTAAACCAAGTTTATCCTCGTCGGGCTTCACAAGGTCAAAGCTAAGTAGCGCCGACTCATTCAAATCAAATATAAATGGATTTGAGTAAGTTTATATTTTGTTCGCAAATCAAATCGAATAGTAATCTCAATTACACGAATACTTACTCAATTCAAATTCTAAATCGAATATCGAATAGTTGTATGACAAATATAATAAAGAATTGGGAAATGGATAATCAAATCATAAATGCAACTAAGTGATGTATCAGAATTAATATTGAAGAAGGTATCCAATTTCAATATGAAATGCAATAGATATAGAGGAATCAAGACGTTTACTGGCCAATCTAGTTATTTTTATCCTCTTTCTCCGCCCAATTCAAGGTAGTTTAGAGTGGTCAACGTATTACTATCTTGTTTTAGTATTACTTATTTGTAGAAAGATACTTTGAACCCCCCTAAATCAACCCTCATGGCATAGCATTAGACTAATGATTTCCATTGAGCCAATTAATGAGATTAATGGTTCCATTTTAAGGTCATAGGGGTCTTAGGGACCCTAATTTTTCCTATGGAATGGGGTGTACACCTTAATTATCCATTAGGGATGATTAGGGTGGTTTATGAAGGATTAAGGGTGATAATTCACCCTAAAATTGGGTCGATAGGAGTCCGGTCTACACCGTCAGGTTTGCTCGAGCGGACCCTATCTAAAGAGGTGTTCGCTCGGGCGACCCAATTGGTTGCTCGAACTTAGGTTCAAAGGTATAGTTCGCTTGAGCGAATGCTCCAGAATTCCAAATTTCTGAAATCTTCAAGTTCTCCACTTATTCATTCTCATCTCCCTTCTACTACAAAACCTGCATAATGGAGCAACCTGCATAATGGAGCCTCCTTGCTCCCATTTACCACATATGAACACCACATACAATCCAACATTGCATTAAAGGAGATCCAACCCATTTCATATTCATTTCAAAATTAAGGAAGAGACTAGAAGCTTAACATAATAGAGTTTGTTGAATCAATCAAGGAACAAACACTATGCAATTGATATTAAAGCTTATACTTGCCTCGATTAAGCTTTCCAAAGCCTTCCCTTCACCACTTGGTTCAAAAGACACAAAAACCCCCAATTTACCAAACCCTAATGAAATAGAATTCATGGAAAAAGGATGAGAATGCAATGCATTTGTGAAAATGAGTCTCCTTGATTCTAATACAACTCAAAATCACAAATTAGAGGGTTTGTTGCCTACCTCTTGGCAATAATTCCCAATTTGGGAGGAATTACGGAAATAATGGAGATGGCTTCTTGTCACAAGAGTAAAAAGGAAATGAGGAAGATGAAGATGAGTCCAACTCTTATTTCTTAAGGTCCTTGAAACAAGTCTTTAGTTGATTTGGAGGGAAGAAGAGAAGTGGAGAAGAAGAAGAAGAAGAATAATAATAAAAAGAAACGAAAAGAAGAGTTGATTGCCTTCATAAAGGGACAGGGTTGCCCATTTTTGCACAAAGGTCCACCCATCTGGACAAAATTTGGGTAAATGGCTTCTTAGATGGAAATGGGCTTGGGTTTGGGTTTGTCTTGGGTTTGTAGATGGGTTGAGTTGGGTCTAATGAGTTAGATCTCATTGTGAAAATGATGTAGGGAAGATGTTTGATGAAACGCACATGCACGACTCAAAATTAATTAAAAAGGTCATAGTTCTACTTAACTAGGTCAAAACCACACTAATCTACCTAAATCCAATACAAAACCATCCAAAATAATCATTAGTCACCTAATCAAGATTAATTAAGATCCAATCAAATTTAGGCGGGGTCGGGATCTTACAACATGTGAGAAGGGAGAGACCTAGGGATTTCTTGGTCATCCGAGTGAAAAGTGGAGTTTCCAACCAACTGGCTAAATCAAATGAGGGTAATCTTTATGATATTATCAATTTAATTAACCACTATCTTTCTATAGGTTAGAATTGTCTACAAAAGAGTGCATGATAATGATATAGGTTGGAATTGTCTACAAAAGAGTGCATGAGAATGAGTTACCTTCTCACTATTCAACAATTGCATTTCCAGAAATCACTATTATATGTTAACTAAGAGGTCTCTGAAAATCCATTGTAGGACTGAATTGTTCAAAATTAATATCTTATTCTCTAATAGTATATCCTAAAGGGTGTTGATTTTGGCACCACTCTTTTTATTAGTTGCACCACACTTTGTTATACATCAAAATCTTCACCACACAAATATCAACTGTCACTACCTCTGTGACTGTGACTGACTGCAAGACTCCCAAAGAGAAATATTCACACACAAGTTAGCAAGTACCTACGAAATATTCCAGTACACGTTTATTAGGTGTAGCAGGGAAGGTTGACTCGAAAAACAAGTGTCGGATCATACCAAGTTGCGTGTCGGGCTCCGTCCTTGTATAGTGTGTCAACCCAAATTACGTGTCGGTCATTATTATTTTTTATTTTCAAAGTGCACAAATATCGGTAGCAAATGTTGTTTTGGGCCGAGCTGGACGCTCGATCCGCGTGCTTCCGGCGATCGAACGTACAACTCTGGCTGTTTACTTGTGTTTTAATTATTGTTTGATATTTTGTCTTTTGGGTTTTTGTTTTAGAGTAAAAGCCTGGACGAACTTTGGCTATTGACACTTTTGATTATTATTCAATTTATAAAACATGGCTTTCATTAATATTTGTTGCAAGCCTTCCACTACTAATACAAATTATGATTCATCTAATACAGTGGTTTCAGAAGGAAATATAGAACGAGTACACTGAATGTATGATGCAAGTTGCTCTGTATACGGTGCAACCCATGCAGCTGCGTAATCGTACCTGTACCTAAACCATTGAATCATAATGGGAGGCATCGAGTAACCCTCTGTCAAGGCAACCTGGATAAAGTGATTATTATTAACGAACCCGATAGTGATAGTAACATGTTCATGCGTTGGTGGAGGCACTGATCGCAGTGACGAAAATGTCAAGCACTGTACAGAACTAAGAAGATGTAATATGACATTGTAACTTGAAGGAATCAAGTGACTTATGTCAGGCATTGTCATCCAGCTCTGAATCGGTGCTGGTCCATCTGATTCCCAAAAGTTCAGTGAGTTGTAAATAGAACATGCTCGATCATAACCACCAAATAGATCAACATACTCTGTATAGAATGTTTTTAACTCGTGAATCAAGTTCTGACGGATGTGCATCCATGCATCCTCACCAAAACCAAGTAACCCAACAGTAGCCCGAAAGCCACAATTTCCATCAGCTCTTACATCTTTTACGAACATAATGTAGGGATGCAATGTAGGTGGGAACTGACTAAGATATACATGCTCATGGTTAATTGATCCCAATCTTGAAATCCTTTGTGTAGGGAGTGGAGGAGTATTGTAGAGAGATGAACAACTGTGTCTACCTCGTTCTTGATAATGAAGAAAATTGTGCTGAACAAACTTAGACGCTTTACCACGGGTAGATCTGTCTATTTTCTTCTTTGAGGAGGAGCGTACTGATGAACAACTGTGTCTACTTGGTTCCTGAGAATGGTTCAAATCATGCTGAATGAACTTAGATGCAGACAGATTGCCATTAGTGGATCTATCTACTTTCTTTTTTGATGAGGGGAGTTCACGAATATTTGTTTTAACAACCGGTTAAAGAAATGCAGTTATTGATAGATTAATTATCTCTCTTAACTTTCTTAATTAGTAGCTAGATTGACTTTACCAGGCCTTGACTGATGCTGAGATTGTTCTGCTAACATTTGTAGATCGACACTACAATCGATATCATCATCTCCAGGAGAAACACATGGCAATAAGTCTTGCTTCTTCCAAAACTTATCAATGCAACCAAGTGGTATAGGATGAACTTCATTTGTGTATATTGCAAGTTCGTGCACACATGGCAGTCCATTACTCGTACGAAGTTTACATCTGCAAGAATAGACGTCTTCTCCGACAACTTTAGACTGCTCAAATTCCAATCAAATCAGGTTAAATGCGTCAATTGAAACAAAATCTCGTAATTATCGAAATTGCTTTGTTTTGAATCGATGTTGGACAATATTTGTACTTTTTTTCAAACTAGCTTTTATTGATGTGAACTGACCTTGGATGAGCTGATGAATAGATGACATTGTTGACTCTAAGTCTTACTGTGATGTGCCCAAGTATCGTTTCAATTTAGAATGCTGACTCTCGGCTCTGTTAGTAGTCACATTTCTGAAATGCAAATACATATCCCTCCAGGCAGATATGAACATCTCCTTATATGGGGTCAACCATACATCTTTAATATAATTCACGACCTTGGAGTGGCCTTGTAAATTTTCCTCAAAAGCAGATAAATTGTACAGATACACATTCTTGGTTTTTTATTCCAGTAACGTGTGCCATATAGAGTATAATGCATTCGAGGATTGCTTGTCTTGAAATGATTTTTTACAGTTGGCTATAACAACTCTGTGATATGCCATGTACACAGTAGTTTCATCGCCTCGGGAAACACTTGGGCACACGACCTCATCAACGCCAAATCTCCATCGGTGACAATAACTCTTGGAGTAGTGCATTCATCCATTGTTGACCGTAAACAATTCAGTGCCCAAGTATAATAGTCATTCTTTTCTGATTGTAGAAATACAAATGCAATGAAAAATGTCATCTTCATTGAAGTCACACCGACAATCTCAAATAAAGGCATCCTGAATCTGTTAGTTTTATAGGTAGCATCCATCAGTAACACATGCAGGAATGCATGCAATAGTTCCAACGAGCCTGGATGTGCAAAGAATAATTATTCAAGCTTATTAGTGTGAGCATTGCTTCGATTAAAGAAAACGTACCCGTACTGGTGTAGCACTGACATGAATTATTGCATTTGGGATTTACCCTGTAGTCCAAAACTTCTGATGTGCATTGTATTAGTGTTAACAATGGACATGTTGTTCAGATCCCTGTTCTTCAACGTATACAAGATGTTTCGTGGCTTAACCAAATAATTAGACAAATCCACCAATATATCATTTTCAGTAGCAGAAAGCCTACCCATGTATGTATGACCCTCTATATATAATGCTGCGGAACGGTTATGCGTTCCACATACCACACTTACCATCCAATCATCATCTGTGTTCAATTTAAACCCTTTCACTCTGAATGGACATTTTATTTTTCTTATGCCAGTAAACCATGTTGAGATTTTCTTACTTTTGTAGGTGCCACCACATTCACATTGTAACAATAATTTGGGTCTCCTCCCAAATCTACCAATCTCTGACCTTCTCATAACATTAACAAATCTCGAATTGCGTCCAGTATTTTGAACCCATTCAATTAACGATTGGTGTGAATTGAATACCTGAAAATAATAATTTAGATATGAATTAACAAAATATATCATATATAAATTAATAAAATATAACATATATGAATTTAGTTATGTAGCATACCATGTCGGTGGAAAATTCATTTGTAACATCAACTTCAATATTCTCTTCGCTTGCATCCAGAGGTTCATCTTCTTGTTTTATTTCATCTAAGATAATATCAGAATCACTTGACAATCTTAGATCTTCACCCAAAAGTTTCCGATGACCCATATTAATGCAGAATCTACAATTGACAAAGTAGTTTCCGAGAACTGAGAAGTGCAAGCCACTGAATTCCTCGGGTACTCTTCAATATGATAGATCTTCACTCTCAAACGCATGTGTATAGTTAGCTTTATACAGATTGTCTCATACACATTATATGGTACCTCATGAAGATATGACACGTTCCTTACTCAATGTTTATTTCTACATGGTCCCCTCATGAAGATGAAAAAGTCTACATGGACAAACTTTTTAGCCTGAATTTGTGACAACCATTATGATATCCCTTGAATATCAAGATGAGATTCAAGGGATATCATAGGGGTTGTCACAAATCAGGCCAAAAAGTTTGTCCATGTAGCACAGCTGCATGAAGATATGACACGTTTCTTACTCATGATTTATTTCTACATGGTCTCCTCTCATGTCATCTTCTATTGACACGTCGACGCTTGGGATGGTTAGTGGTGGCCCACCAATCTGAGAAAAAACGAGGGGCCTCTCACATGCAGTGGCTGTTAGTCATCAAATTATTTATGTACTATTTTTGTAGTGGCCCACCAATCTACATTCGACAGAATGTAACAAAATGGCTTCTGACTTTGGATCAGTTTTGCATAATGTGACAAAGTGGCGTGTTTGGATGGTTTTCGATTTTTGTGTTTCAAAGTTTGCCAGCCCACCCGACCAATTACCTGACATGTTGTTGACAAGTGGGTGGCGCAATTAAAAATTGTGGTACGAAAACGAGCGCCGTATCCTAAATTTTCATATCAATAGGAGTGGGGACCACTGTCCGATTGAGCACATTGTTGATTGTGTATAAATCTTACAAAGATTACTGTTTTGCAAAAAGAAAAAGTAATTTTTTTAAAAATAAAATAGGTCATTGATTCTCATTCATAGTTGACAAATGTTGATGTAATTGAATGGTTAATTGATCTGCAAGTGTTTGTGTTAATACAACTTTTTTTTATAAATCTTTCGTTTGTTAAAAGTTTTAGTCCTTTTTGCCCCCTCTGAGAGAGATTCTTGACTTCATCACTGCGTAAACAGTTGCCCATATGATGATCTATTAGCAGCTCAAATTATGACACTCATGCATAAATAATTCTAGCATAAACTCACTTTTGGTGAGAGCGCGCTACCACGTTTTCAATGGATGTAATGGGCTTACTTTTGATTAAATCCAACTTGCTCATACCTCTAGTTTCATACAATTTGTTTTTTCCTTTTGCCGTTGCCACATGGGCAATGGAGTGGCACTTCCAAACTAATTACTAGGGATTGTGATGTAGAACAAGTGTCAGAATGATTTTTGAAATAAGAAGATGACAAGAAATCAAGTCGGAAAGCTTGTTTGACAGCGTCGGTTTTAAATGTCTACAACATTTAATCCGATTATCGTCACGGAATGACCAATTACTCATTTTGATGCTATTGACATGATCAATGCCTTTAACACCTGCCTCCAACTAGTGCTATAATTACATGCGTAATTAGGCCGTTTCATAAGTCAAACCAGATTCTTTTACTTAAATTACCTTTTACAATAAAAAAGTTTTTTTGAAACTTATTTATGGGGTTTTTTAAGTATGTTTGGTCCTGAACTTTTGTAGAAGGTTTTAGGAAGAAATTTAGAGTTAGCCTAAGGGTTTTAATGTAATTTTTGTTTTTTTTCTACTATTTTTAGTCTTTTGTACTATCCCACTAAAGCTAGGATTTTGGATGCTATATAAGTTATTGTTATGTTTCTATTGAATGATATAATATGGACGTCAACTTCTATTTAGGTGTTTTCCTAGTTCTTCCTTGAGAATTCATGATTTTGTTTTTGGTTGATGACAATGGCCTTCTTTCTTTGTTTTCTTTGCACTTTCTGCTTTGTTAGACGATCCCTAATTGTTTTCATGGAATTGATAAGCTTTCCCACTGATTCACCAGTGAATTTAGCAAAGATGAATATTATGATATCACATGTAAAAACATGATTTATTTAATTGAATGTACCTACACTTTTTTCATTTAACTAATGTGAATTGTGTGCAATGGAGAAAAAAATAACTCGTATCTCTATAGCCACATTAGCAGTAAAAGTTATTATTGACAATCTCTACTAAAATTACCTTGCATATATTATCTTCGCCTAAATGGTATCCTACATAAACGTCCTTATTATCGAACCCGTCCTTTGTTTATATAAACATGGGACCCATCAGATCGAAGTAATCCGCCCTTCTATAGAACCCACCGTCCACATATTTTACCAATACGTCTCACAGGTGGATAGATTAGTTGGATCTAATGGGCATTATATGGGTCCACTATCATTTAAGAGAGTTCACTATCATTACAATATTTATGTGATTCAATTATAATATATGAAAGTCAAGGACTTTGGATTCAATTTTGACTTTTTTAATTGAGCCTTGGTAAAAAGGCTAAGATAATATAAAAATTGAGAGAATTTAACTTTTGACTTCGACCATTTCAAATAAAACTAACCTAACCATCCCACCACACGATACTTATATGTAATTATTTTACCAAAAAAAATCTCAAAAGTAGCCAGATAGAGCTAACAACATGAGGCATGCCCGTGCTTAGCACCGGTTATTGTGCTAGTAATAATTATGTTATTTAGCTGGGCCCACCTTAATGTTTCAATTGATTCTCAGTCAAACGACATTTTGGCAATTCAAGCAAGCATATTGACGTCAACATTTAACTAAATATACTTAAATATGTTTACCTACATAAACATTTAACTAAATATACAAATAGTTTGAGCTGAAAGATTCACAAATTAATTTACAAATATTAACTGAAACACTGTTGAAGTTCTATAAATGGGCCTTTTTTCAATAAATTATGTTATAATATCAATTTACACTCTAATAATTACATATAAATAATTTTATTATTAAAAAAATTGTATTTCAATAATTAATTTGAAAATTAGTTTAAATTTATTATTAAATTTGCATGAAACTTATTTCGTGCATTGTGATCTTTATGCTAGTATTTATGATTATTTAATATGAACAATCGACATTTAAGAATAAATTAAGTTTTGAAAAGGTGAGATATGTTCCACTTTAAAAAGTGGGAGAGGGATAAGATGACTCTGAAAGTGCAGCTAGGGCCAATGAAAGTGTCCTAGAGGGGGGGTGAATAGGACTAATGGAATTCTTTTCTCAATTAAAACATCTTAGTCCAATTTTAATCCCAACTAGGAACAAGAACATAATGAACACAAATAAGAATACAACTTATGCGGAATATGTGTTCAATGTATGAGTGCTTAAACAATCAAAGATAAGACAATTAGTTTCATATTAGTAAGCACAAGTGTAAGTACAACACTCTTCACAAATTCACTTATGATTTATATCAATGTGCTTAAATGAGTATTTGTTAAAGAGTGTGTGCTAAACAGGATTTGATTTACCAATATGATCAATGTTGTTTTCCCACAAGGGGATGTGTGTCAATTAAACTAAATATCATTCTCCACAACATATAGATATATAAATCAAGCACAAGAGATAAGATAGAGAAATTGACACAAGGGATTTATAGTGGTTTAGTCACACAGACCTACATCCACTCTCAAGGGTCACACAGTCCCCTGGTTCCACTATGAACAATCAAACTACACAAGTACTGATTCTACATAAATTTTGTTCACGAGGTTCGACCACACAGATCTACTCCCCATTTTTGTTCACGAGGTTCGATCACAAAAATCTACTCCCCACACACAACTTTTAGAGTGGTTGAATCACACAGAAACAATCCACTATCACAATTTTTAAAGTGGTTGAATCACGCAGAAACAATCCACTATCACAAAGATATAATTTGAATGGAGGGCGAACACTTGCCTTTGATGAAGATCGAAAGTGTTCGAGGAAGCTTTTGACCGTGATCGAAGCTTTTTACCTCTTGCAGCTAGCTTGGTGTTGATGATGAAACTCCATTGAGATGCACAACCAAGTTGTAGAGGTTTGATTTCTAGGGTAGAAATGAGAGATAATCTTATGGATTAGGATACCCTAGATTTGGCTTCTCAAGGCACACTCCTTAGAGCTAAGTAAGCCCTTGGATTTTTCAAGTTAGAATCTAAGTGTGTTTGGAAGAAGCTAGAGCTTGGGAAAGGTTTACAAGAATTTAGAACAAAGGCTCTTCAAAAATTGGACTCCTTAATGTTGAAAATGGGCTTCATGTATTTATAGAAAAAATCCAACGGATACTTACAACGGTCATAAAATGGTTAGGTAGGGTGTACCTAATAGGATCACTATTCCAACGTTAAAAAAACCATTACTAAACTATTGCTTTGGTGAGGCCTTACATGAGTATGAATAAGAGGGAACATTTGTAAAAACAAATATTAAAGAAATCAAAAGCCCACCGATCTTGACAATTTTAGAATTCTTTATTAATTTATAAAATATTGTTTATTGTTAAGTTTGGTGAGGCCTTACATGAGTATGAATAAGAGGGAACTTTTGTAAGAAAAATATTAAAGTAATCAAAATCACACCGGTTTTGAAATCTTCTTATTTCTTTATTAATTTATAAAACATTATTTATTGTTAAGTTTTCTATACATACTCATGCTTACTAAGCCTCAATGTGACCTGGTGTTATGATCATGTTGGATGCCTTAGGACAGGTGGACTTAGGGGGTGAACTTTTAACCGCATGAGGTTGGCTGGCCGAAATCTGGGGTCATTTTTGAGTTTTAAATAAGCTCAAAAAAAATCTTCTAAAACCAATCAAAATAACAATTTAGCCTAGGGTTTTTAGAGTCACTAAGGCATATGGTTTTGGTCCCAATTACCTGATCTTGGTTGGCACATCTTGATGTTGATCTTTGACGAAACCTGGGCTTTCCAAAAAGCTTTGACAGACCTTTTAAATTGAATCTTCTTTGAGAAATTCTGAGAGGCAAGGTCTTGGATTCTTCGACACGGAATTGACAATACAAAAACAAGTGCTCATAGGAATGTGGCACTAACAGACTCAATTAATGTGAGGCCCTGCCCCTCACTTGTCTTAGTTATATATTAATTATATGAAAAAAGGAAAGCATTCATTCTATGTAAAGTGTATATTGCACTTACCTTGGCCTCCTAGATTGGGTTTTTTTTTTTTTTATCTTCTAAATCCAAGCCAAAAAACTCTAGATCTAAATTCTAAGGTTTCATAAGCTCTAATCAACCCCAAGTTCTACATATTTCTCAAGATTTGAACCACCCACACCCAATCCCAAGGAGGAAAGTGCATAAGAAAGAGAAAATTCACAAGAAGAAGATAGATCTACATGGAATTGGAGTCAGGGAATGAAAATTACCTTAAATTAAAGAAGTGAAGGAGATCTAGAGAAGGAGGTGAAGCTTCTTGGTTGGAGATGGCTGTACCTCAGAGGATTCCTTTCTTTCTTAAAGATGAAAGCCTTAAAGGTAGAAAACCCTAGCTTGGAGGAGGAAGAAGAGAGCGATGGGGGGAATTTGAAATGAAGAACACATGGAATGGGAGAGATGGTTTCCGTTGAAGAGGGGCTTGGGTTTTATTTATAGATTTTGGTTTGGTGAAATGACTAAAAAGCCCACCCTTAGGGTTCGTTTGGGAAGGGGGTAAAATAGGGGGAAGGAAAAAAATGGGGGGAAAATAGAGGGAAAATGAAAAATGAGGGTGTTTGGGAAGGGGGAGGGAAAGTGGGGGGAAAATGAGTGTGGGGCCCACTCCAGAATTTTTCCCTAAAAAATGGGGGGAAAATGAGGGGCAAAGAGGGGAAAATATTTGAAATTACTTATTACCCTTTTGTCCAATGGAAACTTTTGCAAAAGTAAGGATAAAATGGTCTTTGTCCCTCTACCTCACAAACAAACAAATCCATACTTTTTCACTTTTCTTCCCCCTACTTTTAACTTCTCAAACAAGAGGAGGTAAAATTAATTTCCCCACCCCTCCCCTCCCCTTCCCTTTATTTTCCTTCCCTATCAAAATTTTCATCCCCTCCCCCTTTCCCAAACACAGCATTAGGGACTGTTGGGAAGGGGGGGTGGGGGAGGAAAAGAAGGGGAGAATGGAGGAAAAATTATTTTAGAAGGTGTTTGGGAAAGGGGGGAGGGAAAATGGGGTGGGGGGAAAAGGGGGAAAAGGTGTGTAAAAATCCCCCCCCCCCCCCCCCCCAAAAAAAAAAAAAAAAAAAAAAAAAAAAAAAAAAAAACCAAGGGATGGGGGTGGTTGGGGGGTGGGGGGGAATGAAGGAGGGAGAGGGGAAAGTGTGGAGAATTACTAAACTGCCATTTTATCCCTTTTTGTCTTTTTGAAATTTTTATAAAAGCAAGGGTAAATTGGTCTGTGTCTCTCTACCTCACAAACAAACAAAATCCTACTTTTCATTTTTCTTCCCCCAACTTTTTTACTTTCCAAACAAGAGGAGGTACAATTAATTTTCCCTCTCCTTCATTTTCCTTCCCCCTTAAATTTTCCCTCCCCTCCCCCCTTCTCAAACATAGCGTTAGTTGCTTGGTTAGTGAAGGAGCTTAAGGGCACTCATGGTATTCTAGGTTTGTTGCATAATTCTCTAAGAGAAACCCCTATCTAACTTAGAAATTACACCTAAGGGCCTCTAACTAACTAACTAACTCTATTAAAATACAATTAATCCCCCTAACAATCTTATAAATCACAATCGGACCCTTAAGACACTAAACTAGGCCTAATTCCTAAGAAATAACCCATCTACCTTTACTAACCCCTATAAATTAGCATAACTAGTGAGAGAAAGAGAGGGAGATGGAAGAATTGGAGGGAATTTGTGAGAGAATTGGAGGAAAATGAGGGAAGAAGAGAGAAAGAGGCCGGGGGAAATGAGATGAGGGTAATAGTAGCCAATGTATGGCATGAGAGGGGTTAGTTTATATAGGTTGGGATGGGTGGCTAGGTACTAAAATGCCCTTTTAGTTGAATAGGATTAGGGTTAGGGTAAAGAGTATTTTGGTCTTTGGGTAGGATTCTAGAAGGTTCTTTAGTGGATAGACCCTTATAATAATTGCTAATTCTAAGCTCGGGCTTCTAACAAACTAACTAACTCTAAAAATTGTAAGAGACACCCTATTGACTCTACTAATAACACAACTAGACTAAACTCACTAAAACTTAGGAAAATACATAACTACTCTTACGAAACCTCATAATTAGTATAATTAAATATACTTAGGCTAAAATATAGTATTCAAATTCAAATTGAGGGACCATTAGGGGTGGGGCCTCACACTTAGGTTGCGTTTGGTTCTGTTGTATAAAAGGGCTTTACAGGCTTTTGCACTGTACAAAAGCCAATAAAACTTTGTTCAGTTATTTTCTTCTTAGATATGCTTATCCAAATGTTAAAACCAAATTCCATTTTGTTATGAAGTGATCTTCCGTATACTTCGCTTTGTCACATTTGCAGAGAACGCTTGGCAAAATGACGGAACCTTGGCCGGTGACGATCATTTTTTCATTTTGTATATTTCCTTTCTTTTGTACTCCTTTCTCCTTTCTTCTTTTGTACTAGACTTTTTTCCCTAACAACTCACATGGATGGGAATAAAGAAAACAAGAAACTAACCGGATAGAGATTTGTTTTTGTGTCCTCTCTTCTTTTCTCTTTTTTTTTTATGGCTTGGATGTTGGTTTTCCCTCGAATTTTGGATTTAAAGAATTTGGACTTTCCCTGTTTTATATTGAGTTTGGAAGAAAAAAGCATTTGTTGATTGAAACTGATCTACAAAGACCTGCTTAGGTGTTTGTTCATTTCCATATGGGGTGGTGGGTTTCCTCCCCACATCGTGTGTTCAACACTTGCTAGAATTACTCGGTGCATGTGTGTTGTGGGGTCATTTGTGCCCTTGGGAATTGGCCTCTCGTCAAACAAAAAAAAAAAAAAACCCTAATGTATAGAGACTATCAAAATCTTGTTTCTTATTTGTTCTTTTCAATATGCATTTGTTTTATTGCTTTGTTTATTTTTTAAATCCTTTATGTTTGGAGGGTATGTGTCTGGTTCGGTCAAAATGAAGTTAAAGGTGATCAATTCGAAAATAAAATGTTAAAAACTAGCATGGGATCCGAGTTTTTTTCCCTATATTTTGTTAATTTTCTTCAAGCACTAGTTTATCATTTAAACTATGAATCTTAATATATTATTTAACTACTGCATTCTAAAAGTAGTTTTTTTATGACATCACCTAAATGTCTCAAGTGCTTTTAATAATGAAAATTAGGTTTTCTGATAAAAAGCTGAACCGAAAAAGTAGTTTCTTAGAAGCTACTTTTTAAAAAGCCACTACTAAGAAAAAGGCATTTTATATCGGCTAAAAACCGATATAAAAGACCCATAATATCGGTTTTTTAGTGAACTTCAAACCGATATAAGTACGCCCGATATAAAAGATAAACGTAACCGATATAATAAGTGTAATATTTCATATCGGTTAAGCCTAAACCGATGTAATATTCATATGTATTTGTGATAAGTCCACAAAATTATAGTTTTCATGGATCATTTTATGTTACCTTGTGGACTTAATTTGGGTAATTTGCAGTCAATTTCATAGAATTTCATAATTCCATGCATTTGAGCATCAAAGTTGGAATTTTAGTCAAAATAATTGGTTTACATCATCTTAGTGTCACACAAATTAACTTTTTGATTCTTGCATCATCAATTAGTTAATGGAAAATCATCCAATGGTGCATTCATGTGCATGATCTCATTCGGGTCCCATGCATGACATTTATGAATTTTAAACATGTTATGGCTGAATTATTCTTTTTCTTCTTGTAGGGAATCTTCAGTTAATTGGGACCCGCCTTGAAAAGAAATTCATAGAGAATATCCAAGCCATCCCACTTCAAGGTGTGTGCACTCCCCATGTGGTCCCACACCATGCCAAGCTTTGCTACAAATTTAATTTCAGATTTGTTTAAAGAACTTATCAAAGAAAGTGGGTCCATTTTCATAAGGATTTGCTTAAAGTAAAATTTAGAAGGTGTGAGCAAGCAAGGAGTTTACAAAAATAGCTTTGGAAGATTCTCTCCAAAAATCTTTACCATTATTTGCCAAATCTTGCAAGCTTGGAAAGCAAGAAGAAGACTTACCAAAGAAGGGAGATTCTTATGCTAAAAAAGAGGATCTAGAGAGAAAGAATAGGGAGCTCATGCCCTATTTAAAGACCCCCACACGTCCAAACAATCCATCCCATCTTTCTTTATTAAATTATTCTCTCCTAGCCACACCTTGGGCCTTGTCCAAGGATTTATTTTGAAGGAGAATCTTTGTGAAGGAGAAGTTGTAAAGTTGAAGTTCTCAATGAAAATCACATCTTTTGCAATAGAGGAGTAATTATTTTGGATTGGAGCACAAAGTGAAGTTAAGTAATTTTATTTTCATTTTATGTCTTTAATTTAATCTTTATGTTTCTATAATGCATGTTTAGTAGAATAATAGATCTGCCTTTATGCCGCAGCCAAACCTCCACTTTATATTTTAATTAAATTTCTTTTTAATCAGTTAATCTTCTTTTGATAGAATATACTTAGGTTTTTATGCCTTTGATATTTTATGCTTAATTTGTTAATTGATATTCAAAGTAATTTATATTTTATGAGGTGATGGAGATCTTGGGTTTTTCAGTTTAAGAATTGAATTTAAAAAAAAAAGAATATCTTCCGGATCAGAAACATTGAGTTGTTTCTGATCAGAGTTATTTGCAAGGCAAAAGATTAAATTAAAGTATGTGATTTGAGAATTGAAATTAATTAATGGACTCTTTGTTGCTCTGATCTACCTTTGTCATTATTGTTATCCGTTTATCTTGCATAGTAGCTTTATCTCTCATTCAAATCTTGATCTGTTTTTATATTCACTAAAAAAATCAGATTTAGTAAAAGAAAAAAAAAAGATTTCAGTAGTGCTCCATGTGGGATTCGATCTGTATTTGCCACTGTCTCAAAAAGACAGCTGTGCACTTGCAATATTAAAAGATTGAATTTAATTTCACATCAACTTATATCATAAATTATTATAAAACAGATATAACTTATAGCCAAACTTATATAATTAATATATGTTATATCAGTTTAATTTGGTTTGTTATATCGGTTTCATTATAACCGATATAATTTCACAATTTTTTTTTAATATGAAAAGAACCTGCTGTACCACGACAAAAAAACCTGCAATATACCTCAAAATACTAACATCTAAACAACAAAAACCTTTGTATATATATATAAACAAATTAATTTCTATGTACATATATACACATGCATAGTATAGTATAGGTAGTTCATTCACTTCCATGTACTGTACAACTTAACAAGCTAGGTTAAACTAAAATAAGAAAAACAAAATTATGTATTGAGAACTACATGCATGATGCCTCCAAGTAACGGCCGCTGCCCCGCTTAATCCTCCATTAAATCATTGACCTACAAGGCATAAATCACCTATTCAATACTTTAATTTCTAAGAGATAATATATATAGATCGATCACAAGCTAGGCCTCCAGGAAATTAAATTTAACACCAAAGGAAATAATATTTATCATTGGCAAACATAGACATTGCGAATTCACATCAATCAAAATAATTCACTAACAAACAGCTGAAAGAATATAGCATTAAAATTTTCTAATGTAACTGTAACTACGCCTCAAGATCAAATAAAAGTTCGGCAGAGTCTCCTTTGTATTTTCGACATTTCAAAAACCTAAACCCTGTCATAACCTGAAAATCAATATCAACCCTTCCAAGATATATATAATTTTACATATTCTGCTCTAAAACCAAAACTTGGATATATACAACATCACCCACATATACACAGCCTTATCTACATATATACATAACAAAATCCAAGAGTAATAAAACTTTCCTTATTCCATGAAGAAAGACAAACATGCATTCATAACAATGATAAGCTAAAAGCATAGGAAGTACCTATCCTCCATTGGTGATAAAAGCTAAAATGTATTCCAGTAACTTCAAACGTAAATCGTTAAGCTCCTTGTCTCCGTATGTTGTTGCCTCTCCAAGTTCTTTCAACTTCGATTTTGTCGACGCGAGAGGATCTTCTATAAGGTGCTTCATAAATTTTATCACATAAACGCCGCATTCCTTTGTTCCCTTTTGCTTAGGGCACTACATAAAGACGAAAAAAGTCATACAAATTAAAAGGATTAGGAGGTATGTGTGATATCATGAACACAATTATTCATTACTCACCTTCACCAATTCCCAAGTCAGTTTTCCTTTAATTCTTTTTCCCATTTCCATAGCTGCAACTTTAATCGCACTTCACACAACGGTATGCAGTCATTGAGTTAACCTCTAACTTCTCCATGGTACAAACATCTAACAACTGAGATTTTAAAAAATAATTGAATTCTATATGTTCTTCAAATACCCCCTTCTCAAGTGGAATACTTATTTCACTTGATTTCATCATCTTTTCTATAATCTTGCCAAACTTTTGGAGCTGACTTGCCCCTTCCCCATTAGTTGCATCACTATTAGCTGCAGAGGATGAATCAACCACATTCTACATGGAAATCCAAATTAAAATGAATCTGTTTATGTGCTTACTATCCATCAAATGTATACAGATTTTGAACCGATTGAGGAGCTTACCAGATTTTGAGTTTTCACTTTTGATCTCTCCACTTATTTGAGAAAATGCACTGCAAACAACAAATATCACCTATGAATCCACCCTTGATCTCTCCACTCCGTTTAACACTCATTCATAGCTCCACCCTTAATGTGTTTCAAGTCCATACCCACTAATCCAAACAACCCAAATTAAGACCATTTTAACACCCATTAATAGCTCCACCCTTAATGTGTTTCAAGTCCATACCTACTAATCCAAACAACCCAAATTAAGATCATTTTAACACCCATTAATAGCTCCACCATTAGTGTATTTTAAATCCATACCCACCAATCCAATTATCATAAATGCACATGTTAGAGAAATGTAACACATTTAGAGATATTTAACAAATTTATAGCATTTTAGATATATTTAACATATTTAAAGTAGTAGTAGAAATATTTAACATATTTAAAGCATCTAGTACTTGCATATTGAACACGTTTTAAGCATCAAAACCAACAAATGTAACATGTATACACTATTATTCATGTCCATGTACTTGCCTTTGATTGAAAATGCCCAAATTCACAAATCCTAGCTCCAGAGCCCAACAAACCAAACCTAAGGGATAATATCAAAATAAAACTAAATTAAAACATAAACCAAAATAAAGGGGAGCTCTAAGCTATCTAACACTCTACCACACCCAAAGCACACTAACCCACCTAAGGGGAATGAGAGCTTACCAAATAAATGGGTGGATGGAGTGGTGGCTTGCAAATTGAGGAAGAGATGCTCGCGAGGTCCACGCGGAGATGATGGTGATCATCGGAGGTTGTGGGGCTGCCTCTTAGATCCATTTCCAGCAAGGTGGGTGAGAGAGATTGAGAGAATGAGAATGAGAGATGGGACTGAAATTGAGATGGGGAGGTTGTGGGGCCCACTTGATTAGTGGCCCATTGACAAGAAGAAGGAAGAAGATGTAATGAAAGAAAGAAAGAATGAGAGAGAACAGAGAAAGAGATGATGAAATGGTGGAATGGGTGAGATGGGTGGGGCTGACCCACATTGGCAAGGAGTAAAGTTAGGTGAGGGAGAGATGAGATGAGAGAGTGAAATGGTGAGATGGGTTGGGGGTACCTCACGTTGGCAGCAAGGGGAGTGGAGGGAGAAAGAAATAAAGAATGAAAAGATAAAAAAAAAAATAGACGAATGAGATGGGTGAGGAGGGGCTGATCCACATTGGCAGCAAGAAGGATGAGGACGGAAGAGAAATAAAGATAGAAAAACAAAGAAAGAAAGAGAGAAACAGGGAAGGAGAAATGGGGAAAACAAAGAGAGATGGAGTGGGCTGGCTCGCCGGAGATGGGGAAGCTCGGCGGCGGCGCTGGTGGGCGACGGTGATGGTACCGGGACAGAGGGGTGGTGAGTGAGGTGAGATGGGGGAGAAGAGCAAAGGGGGAAAAGAGAGAGAGGTGGGGCGGCATGCCTGAGTGAGGGAGAGATAGATGAGGGAGATGAGAGAGGAGAAGAGAGATGGCCGGCGGTGGTGATGTTGGCGTCCAGCAACGGTGGCAGCACGTCGTGAGAGAGGAAGAACGAAAGGGATGAGAGAAAAGGGAGATGGGGGTTGCTGTTGTGGAGATGGGGGAAATGGTCATGTGACCTAAAACAGGGAATGGGGAAAGGGGAAGTGGGGTGGGGGTTTACACGTGGATTAAGGAGTGGGGCCGAATACTCAAAACCGATATTAAAAAAAAAGTGATTTAAGAAGAACCGATATAAAACGATAGATGTGATATCGGTTTTGGGAAACTATATAATATCGGTTTATTAATAACCGATATAAAATATAGCAATTAATATCACATATGTGCTAACCGATAGTATATATAGCGATTATTATATCGGTTACTATGTAACCGATATAAGAAAAATTGACTGATATAAAAAAATATTAACCGATATAAAAAACCTTGACTGAAGATATTATATCAGTTATATTAAAAACCGATATAAAAAAGATAGATGTGATATCAGTTTTGGAAAACTGTATAATTTCGGTTTAATAATAACAGATATAAAATATAGCAATTAATATCACATATGTGCTAACCGATATTATATATAGCGATTATTATATCGGTTACTATGTAACCGATATAAAAAAAATTGAACAATATAAAAAAAATATTAACCGATATAAAAAACCTTGACTGAAGATATTATATCAGTTATATTTAAAACCGATATAGGGCAGTTTTTGTAACCGATATAAAATGTCCTTTTTTTAGTAGTGAGCACACTTGAATTTAAAAAGACCAACGGAACACATCATTATATATATTAAAGCAAAGGGGTAGGTGGGCTGTGAGGGGTGCCACGTCATTCCTAAAAAGTCTCTCCTTTCAGAAAAATACTTATAAAATCACACAGAGCTTTGAGTTTAATGTGGGCCACTACACTCCTCCCAAACAAGTCTCCTCCCTTAAAATTTCAATCCAAACAAATCTCCTCAAATCCCCTCCATTAATCCTAGGAATAGTTATAATCTTAAATCTAATCCCTTAAAAATAGATCACACTACTATTTCTAGCAACAAAACTCCTTGAATTTGTTCTCCCTAAAATCTCGATCACTCCCATTAATTTTAAAGTAAACCTTATCTCATTTTCCTTACAAGATTAGAATCAACTTCATTTTATAGAGGTCTGTAGGGCCCACTTTCTTGGTGTTGGCAGTCAGAGAGAATGGGCAGGACTAAATTATCATGATCTGAGAATATATCAATCTTCCACATAAAAGTAGAAGCAACAAATGGATTTATGGGGACCACTTTGATCTCCCGATTGATAAACACCTTCAAAAGGCATCACCTTCCAGCTTGGCCCATCAAACCAACGGCACGGATGATGCAACCCCCAATAGAATGGACCAACCGATATGGAGTTGTATCAAGACCATTAGTTTCATGATCTAGACCGTTAATTACAAGGTGGAATCCAACGTTCAACGAATAGAAAATAATGGAAACTAATGATCAATTATATTTATTATTAAAATGCATATTAAAAATACATTTCATTTCTAATTATATATACATGAAATAATATAAGGGTTGATATGAGACCTGCCTTTAATAACTGTTGAAGACAAGGCCACCTTTAAACACATCATGATGCACCTTAATGAATTAGGATAAGAGGCCCACTTTTAAATATTACATCATTTGACCCCGCCAATGCTCCTTGGAACACCACATCAACAATGGCCTACTGACCAAATATTAAGTTGGACACACCTTTAGATATTTGGATATGGGCATATCTTTAGATGTTACATCATGTGACCCCACTAAGGATCATCTGAATGACACATCGGCAAGGTTCCACTGTCCAATTGGACACACCTTGAAGGAATTAAGATATCAAGCCCACCGTTAGATATTACATCATGTGACCCCACCAAGTTATTTTCTCTTTTTTTTATTAAAGTTATATATATAATAAATATAAACTACTTATTTATTTCTATAAAATATGTTCTTTTCCGATAATATCTCAAAAAAGAATCATATATCTCATTATATTTTTTTAGCACGGGCACCATACATCTCCATTTAATTCTGTAAGGTTACGCTTGTAGGGCCCACCCTTGGTCCATCCAAAAGGACTAAACACACGACCTCCCTAAATTGTACATGTCCACTAGCTTTTGGTCAAATCCGGATTTATTGGACCGTTGGATCGACTGTGTACCAATCCGAATGGATTGTTGACCATTAAACTTTTGGGGCTAGATGAAGATAGTTGAAACCACAGTTGGTACTAATTTTTTGCAAAGAGAAGGGCCTCAGGGAGTCCTTGAAATCCCCCCATCACTACCCCCATGTGGGTCGCCTGGTGGGCCCCACCACAAACTTGAGCTTACTTTAACTTAGGAGAGCTACCCCTATATAGACACACATTCATACTTGTGTAATGGTCAATGCCTTTAAATTCAATAGGTCGTTATGTTATGTAAGTTTACTTCTCATTTTATATTTATTTTCATTACATTTTAAAAGATTTTAATATTCAAAGATAATAAATTTCTTTCTTTTAGACTTATTTTATCTTAATAATATTTTAAAATAATTTTTAAAATTTTAATATATTTTTATTTTTGGCCCGGGCTTAGCACGAGCGTTTGAGGGGTGCCACCTCAGCAACCCAATAATTCTCCTTTCAAATAAATATGGAGAAAAAACATAGAGTGCTTTAAGGTGCCATGTCATCACATGCCACAATTTTTTTTTCCAAAAGAATCTCTTTATCCATACTCTCAATCAATATCCCCTAAAATCTCTCTATTTTGATATCTCTCTCTCAACACCATCCATCTTCCATCTTCTAAAGATTGTCATTTTTTTATTTGAATATTTGGGGCCCACCTTTCAACAATTCACACTGATAAAATTTTCATTAAAAATATCATTTTCTTTACATGTGAATGAAAATCAGACCCGAACTTCCGGTAGACCACCTCATGGATGGGCTTGTGATAAAAAATGTTTGAGGTCAGAATGTTTTTGGTTGAATATGTTGTTTGGTGTGATGTATTTTCCTTGTATAGAAGAAAAAAAAATGAATCATTTTTCCTTAATAGAGAGGACTTTGATTTTCTACTAAAATACAAAATTCCATTCTCATGAGGAAATAAAAATCTGAATAAACTAGAATCCTCTTGTTACACAAACTTAGTCCAAATGGGGTGGCTTTGTTTTATTGGGATTCGAAATTAGCAATGGGTAACAAAAACTTGAATGCATTTCTTATTACTAATATTATATATATTAACAAAATTTTCTTTTCTATATCTTTTTTAGTAATTATTGTTGTTATTATTATTTTTATGTTGTTGTTGAATGGATTTTTTAGAGTTATCTTTATAATAGTTTATTGTTGATGTTGACCACTTGTATTTGTGATTGAAGATGTGTTGACTGTTTTTATATAAATATGCATAGATATATTCTTATATTTTTATAATTAATTTTGATATCTCATAAATTCAAAATGTAATATCTTATTTTTTGCCCCAGGCTAAGTAGGGGCGTTGTTGCTAGTTAGTCATTATATCATAGGATCAATCATTTCTTAGTTACTCCTTTTCCTTTTTTTTTTTTTTTTTTTCCTACATAAGTCTCTCTATTGGCGTCCTGTTATTGGCTCAATCCAGCCTTGACTCCCTCCAGATCTACGCAATAGCATTACAGTATGAAGAAAGGACATGGCCCAAGACCGAAATGGTTGGACTGGGGGGCCTTTTGACAACTTGCAAATAAAATAACTGATATCAGGTAATTCAAATATTGAATAATGTCCACTTGGAAGTAAACCATGTTTCAAACTAATATCCACTTGCTTCGTGGGGACTTTGGGAGCATAATCGCCAAGCAGCTATAGGTGTTCAAGGGCATTGGGCCGAGTTTGAATTGTTCGAGCCCATCTTGTTTTTCTATTAGACCTGGGAGAAGCCTCGTAAGTATATAAACCGTACCACTGGGCGTTAAATACGTCAGATTATGCTACTCCTAAAAAAATATGAATGGGTCCAGTCTATAAGCCTAATCCAGCCCACAAGCCTTAAAAACAGTCCAAATCGATCCTAACCTTGCCTGGGCTTGAGTCAGATTCAAGCTGGCCAGCAAAGGCGGCAAGTAAGCAACCTAGCAGGGGATCGCCTAGGTTGAATTTGATCAGGTTTTGTATAAATATTTCCTGGGTGTTGAATGGGCTTAACTGTAACCTCATTGTGATAGTTCTGGAGCCAAATAATATGAATGGCTATTAGGGCTGTCAATAGACCAGGCTCCAACACAGATATTTTAGAGCCTAATCCAATAAAAACGTAATTGAATTGTAGGATAAATCCAATTGGCTGGACCTAGACGAGATTCTAGGATTGAGAGTCATTATCAGTCATTATCAGGCTGGACTCAAATATTGGCCTTCATTGGGCTAATGTGAGCCTATACTTAACCTTATCAGGGAGGCTCCTCTCCAGACTTCAGGGTCCATCATGGACTTTATAACCAGGCCCTAAAATCTTTGTGGAGCATCCTGGACTTTGTTTATGCATTTTGCCAAGGCCTAGCAAGTTACACCTTATTGGGCAAGCCCAGCATTACAATATTCCACATGCCTGGAATAATTGTCTAAATCCATTGTAAGCCTTTATTTTTATTTTTAAGTTTTTGCTCATTTAGATAGATCCATTGTAAGCTTTGCTTACTGCTGCTCAAGTTTAGGAATGTGAACAGGTTTGAATTCAGGTAGGCACACTGATCCGATTAATTTTATATACCTGAACTCGGGTCAAACTCCTAAATATATATATATATATAATATTATTATATATCTCATCATCATCATAACTTATCCCATCAATCTAGGGCTCTGCTATATTCTTGTGAGGATGTTTCCATGAGAGACATCTGGTGACCCATCCTCTAAAAACATATGAGACCCTCCCTCGCACGTACTATGAGCGCAAACAGCCCGCCAAATATATGAGCCCAAGCCTAAATTTGATACTCATCTAACTATTACTCACCGCTGTTGGATTGAAGTCGTAAAATAATTAATGATCCCTTTGAAAACCTTGAAATTCGAGGTTCATTGACCAAGGGCATACCATGATCCAAGAGAGTCGAAGTTGTACACCTATGCAGATCTTATGATCCCCTAGCTACCTCCTCTTCCGGTTGGATTGGCCGAGTTCAGAACTATAATTACCGGGCCATTCTGTACCTCGTAAAGGTTGTCATTTTAATTGGACCAAATAAAATATAGGTGTGCTTCCCAAAAATGTGATTCAGAGAATGCAACTCCTCTATGATATGGTAGTGAAAATGAGTAATAGAGAGAGTCCATAGTCGAATATCTCACGAAGGATTCGGAGACTCTCTTGAACATACATGGTTCTTCAGTAGGAGCCTCTATGGAGTATGGATGAAGCTCAGGTGGGCTGATGAGGTGGGTAGTGACTAAGCCCAAGCCCCAAGGGCTCCCTGAATTGTATTGCATGGGAGTAAGCTTGACCGCAAGACGAACCCAATCTCAAGGCCAAATATAAAATCAAAGCATCATTGCAAGCCCATCCTTTGCTGTGTTCCATATGATTGATTAAAAGTTGACAACCAGCGCCATCCATCTGTTGGACCTTAGCATCAGTCGTCATGATCCAAATATAATACTAACACGACAAACATTTGCCTACAATGGGACACTGTATTAAGACATGGGCCAGTCTACTCACTGAAGGCATGTCTATGGGCCGGTCCGTTCGGGACTGAAGTATTCCAGGCCAAGCCCGACTTTATAAACACAGGTCCGTATCTGGCCTGAGAGTTTTAGGCCGCCCATTTAGTTTATCGTGCAGGGCGAAACCGGGAATTTTATGGGTTGCATGGGCTTTCTAGCAATTATTTAGAAATTTATCATCAATTTACAAGCACTCCTCTTTCGGATCAGTTCGGGCTGCTATTTGGGCTTTCCCTAACTTAATTAAAGCCCGGCCCTAGGGCCCAGCCCATGAGCACCTGTATATGGATCCTACATTTAGGATCGCCGTATTGGTGTCCTTCTTCTAATTGAATGTGGCATCTTCCTGGGAGCCAAATGGCCGCATTTGTAAGAAACATAAATGAGACACCGGAGGAAAGAGGCATCTCATTTTACTCAACCCTCGAGGTTAGCCAACTTGTACTATTACATACCCATTGAAGGCCAGATTCCTGAAAGACTTGGTAAGGATGTAAATGGTTCGGATTTTTCGATTATTTGGAGGTTCCGATCCATTAATAATCGATCGTTATTTAGGCCATGATAAGTAAACGGGTCAGGGTTCTATTTCATCTCGGTTCCGGCCTATGGACCTGGGACCCGACATATTATCTCAATTTTCGAGAATATATCAATTTTTGAGAATTCCTCCTAAAAGCTATTTTTCTCTCTAAATCATTCTCTACTGAGACCCGGACCCGGACCCGGACCCGTCCCATATACTGAATAGGTTGCGTGTCGGCTCCATCTTCTCATTAACATTTCTGGTTCCGGGTCCACCATGGAACTGACCCGTTTATATCCCTAAGGCCACCGGTTGGTAATGGGTTAAATCTATATATCTCCAATTACCATGTCATCAAGAATGTCTTCTGACCCCGTGGTAAGAGGCGTCAGTTCTTACCTTGGCTATACCGGACTATTTGAACCTAGGCAGAGTCACATTCCCTCACCTGAAGACTGGCCTATACCTCTCTCACCTCACCAGAGGTCTACTTCCCTCACTGGGGGGCAGGTTGTGTTTGTATTTGTACATAATTATATAAAAATGTAGGTCACAACTTAAGCACCTGCAGGGGCGGCTCCAAGAACTCGAGTCAGTGGGGTCAATAAAAGACTTATCTTCCGCAAATTGAATACATTTATTTCCCCCTTTATCAACATCTGTCATCTAATTTCGATTATTCGACAAACATAATATAAAATTGTCAAATAATCTATTTCCGAGATTTCAATAAAGATAACATTGAATTCTCAAATAAAAATAAATAGAAATTTTAATACATTATTACTAATAGTTCTTAATCCAAAAGGAAAATCCAAATACATGAAGTCCTACAGTTGCCTCGACGGGTTTTTATGTGTTGAAATCGTTGCATAATAGCTTTATTATCAACACTAGCAAACACATTATTTTCAATATATGTGACTAAACAGTCATCTATTCAACAATTCAAATCCCCAATAAATTTATATGTAATAACACCCACTCATAGACAATAACAAATAAAACAGCCCTATACAACTGCAAGGAACGAATCTATTGTATTATGATGTGTAATAACATATGTAGTATACAACATCGAAACAAACAGTTTTCAAAAAACCATTTTCAAAACCCCATTAACAAGAATCCCTTTTTAAAAGCCCATTTTTAAAAGCCAATTTCCAACACTCATGAAATTGATGCCTCTCATGAGATTTCCAAGTACCCATTTCCTGATTTCCAAAACCCAATTCCTCGTACCCATTTTCAAATGCCCAGCTGTGACCTCTCTCTCTCTGTGATTGAGCCAAACTCAACCACATGTATGCGTATGTCGGTATGGTTTGAAAAAATAGAGAGACAAACAAGAGAGATGGAGATTGAGAGATTATGAGAAAGATATACAAATTTAGAGAGAAAGACAAAGAGAGGCGAGAGCCGTGCTTACCGATTTGGATTGCTTTCCGGCGATGGAGGACCAAGCACTTAATTCTGTCAGGGCAACTCTTCATGTTCAGGTAGAGAGTTGAAATAGGAAAGCATATGTGGGTGAGTGGGGTCAAGGATAAATTAGTAATATTTGACTCTTTGCAAGGATAAATTTGTCACAAAAATGTGGGTGAGTGGGGTCAAAAGCTTTTCATCACTTCGAGCCATGACATAAATTTTTTTTTATTATAATAGACTTTTTAACATCCCAGTGGGGTATCCAGAGAAAAAATATTTGCTGATAAAGTTAAATATCCAGATATAACTCAATGCTTTGTCTTGCAGATGGCGGACAAAGGGAGAGGATCAAGGGGCAGAGGAAGAAGCTCCCCTGCTCACCAAAACAAGTTCGACTTAGAACAATTTCAGCAGTTCTTGAAATTCCAAGAACAATTTCAGCAGATGAAAGGAATGGCTATCCAGGAATTCAGTGAAGGAGAATCCTCTGATGGGAATCCCCCTCACCTCCTTTAGCCCTTCCCAGCATTGAAGACTCATTTGTTCTCAGAACGGATGCTTCAGATCTCCAGTGGGGTGTAGTCTACATGATTATTAAACCCAATGATCCAGAAAGGAAGCGCAACATCTGTTGCTATAAATCAGGTACATTTACCTCAGCACAGGTAAATTACCATGCTCATGAGAAGGAGCTTTTAGCTGTAGTCTTAGGAATAGAAAAATATGCTCTTTTTCTTAGACCTAAGAAATTTTTAGTAGAAACAGACTCTAAGTTTGTTTTGTTTTTCAGAAATGCCCAGTTGAAGCTTAATTGACCCCACTCTGATATACATAACGCCGCCCTTGAGCGCCTGTTAGGGGAGGTGGGAGAATCGAAAGATTTGAATGCTAAGAATATACAATATATCAAATCATTAGATTATTTTAACTCTTTGATCCATGCACAAATTTAATGATTTTAGAAGGCATTATGATTTTGGATCTTAATCCAATGGTGAGTAACCGATAGATGAGCATCAAATTTGGGCTTTGTGCAATATATGAGTGTGGTCATGAGTGTGAATAGGTTGGATTGACCATAGGAAGGTCTTATGTGCAAGTGAAATAGGTGCTAACAAATGGTGCTTATTTGAGGATTCTCCATTATATATTTGTATGTAAAATATATGCTTCGTATACATATCTATTTGGAGTCTGAGTCATCGGGTTTAGAACCACATGGACCTAGACTTGAAACCCTAATATCTTTAAGCCCAACTCAGTAGTCCATATACTCGCACAAATTAAAAAGGGATAGAGGTTTTAACATAAAGGGCCCGGCTTTCATAAAACCTCAAAACCACCCTCATAAAGGGCCCTTTGGCTGCAGCTCTCAAAAAAAAAAATGAGAGTGGAAACGACAACTGTTAGTCAAGAGAATTTTTAAATAAAAACACAAATTAAGTATAAGAGTGTTTTTTGAGGTTTTATGAAAAAAATATGAACATTTTTGTAAAAACTCAAAGGGATAAGGTGAAACTAATGCTTCCATGAGGTGAGATCTTTGAACAAATTTACTTTCCTTTGGATGGATGAATTCAAGAGCATGGTGGTACTATGGTCCACATTTAAGGGAATTTAATGGCCATTTACTTTAGAGGGAAGCTCCAATAATTTAAATGCTAGCTGGTCGATCCCTAACATGTGTGAGCTACTGCTATCAAAATTGGGCACACGGGGGTCGACGACATATACAACCACGTGATGAACTGGTTCATAATATTGACCGGAAGGGTCCGTCATTAAAAGGGCCTCAGTAGACTGGATTGTAACAGCAAGGTCCATTAAGGGCCTAAGGATTGGGTTGAGCTTGTACATGCCCCCAATTTATATTCATTATCCGCTTTGCATTGGCTTGCCAATGGACGGGTTTAAAATATGTAATATCAAAAATTATCATGATGGGTATGATTCCCTCTTTAGGATTCATGGGTGTTATTTTTAACTTGAGGAGCATCAGTGGGTATGTGTGTGAAACTAAAGGTGCCTACACAGTGTGTTGGCAAATTACTCATTACTTATATACATACTAGTGGAGCTCTGCACGTGCACCGAACACACAGTTTTACTAAAAAAATCTTAAAAAAATAAAGTTCTTAAAAAAATTCAGTAGAAGTCTCAATACATTTAAAAATAAAATTTCAACAGAAAATGAGTGATTGTAAATTATAAGTCCTGTGCAATGTCCAAATACAGCTGATACTACTTTTTTTTTAATACATTTGAAATTAATAAAACAATGATATAGTGAGAAAAATGAGATCTCAAAAGACAATCGATAAGGAATTTATATAACTTTTTGAGGATATAAATCACATATTTCTAGATATTTTATCGAATGTGTACAAAGAAATTTAAATTTACTTTGTTTAACTTGTTAGGTCGACTTATCAGTTTCCTGGTAAACTTGACCTACTAAAGTTGGAGTCCAGTCGAAAGCATAGTTAAATTGATAACCTACAGTTTTATAAAAAAATAAAAAAGAAAAACTAAGAACCAGATGAGCTTAATATTCTAACCGCCAATTACCATGAACATTATATGTTCACTACAAAATCAGATTCTATTAAGGAAAAAAATTAATTATATCCTACCTAAGGACATCAGAATAACAAAGCTGAGATGGTGGTTTTAGTCTTAACTTACAAAGAAGAATGACATCTCACATCGACAGTCAAGAATAATGAAGTAATTTGGCTTGTCCTCAAGCGACAGGGATCAACAATGGTGGAACTATGATATGAACTCTGACGGGTAAAATTTGCAGAGCACCTGTTGATCAGCACCTGTTGATCAATATTGGTATTTAACATGTGCTTTGTTTTATTTTATAAGACGAACCACTATTAGGTAAAAAGAGGCAATACTACTCTAAGAGTCAGCATCTTTTTTTGTTTGATAGAAAGTGCTATATTTTATACATTATAAGAAAAGGATAATACAAAGTAATCATAGAAGTTCAATTAAGTAAAATTAAGCTTACAAATAGAGATATCCATAGGAAAAAAATACCAAAAAATAAAAAACTACAAATACAAATCTGCCAAAAGAATTGGACCTTCCTCTTAAGAAATACATAAGAATGTAACTTAGGTATTCTAGATCAACTCTTCTTCTCTGTTATGTATAAAGGATGGGAGTGCAGATCAAAGTAAGAAAAACTCGAAACGAACAATGACAAAATGAATTTATTGCAGCTCGGCACCAAATACTTATCTTAGTTGTTTACACTTAAAACGATCACTTCATTCACTGACTCTAAAGTTAGTAGTAATGCTAGTATAACAAGCAGTTTCTATGAAATTCTCGTTTTCCCTTTAAGGAAATACATGATGCTTCATTGAAATACATGAAAAGAAACAGAAGAACAAGAAAAAGAAGCAGCTTGCAATGATGAAAGAAATAAACGTGTTAGAAAATTATCAAAGTTTTTCAATTTAAACCTCATGAGTAAGAGCAATGATAAATAAATATATTCATACCCTTGAAATGCCCTTTTATAATAAAAAAATTCACAAAAGTTGTATATTAAGAAACTAAAAATTATATCAAACAACAATAATTTTACGATAGCAATCTATAAGACCTACCACTAAATTGCATTAATGAAATTAGCTTTAGCAATCACTAATATCAGAAGAGAACCAATATTTAGTAGTAGTTATCACATTATCCAACCTGTAATTATTCTTCTAACAATGGTATAAATCAAGATCAATACAACTATTATCTCATATTGAAAACTCAATTATTCTAACTAAATAAAATAAAAACACATGAATAGATATTATAAAAGTGGGCCTAGGTGTGCAGTGAAACCAAATGACATTATAAAAGTGGGCCCAGATGTGTAATGAGACCAAATGTCATTTTATTCTCTTGGCCCAAGTTTGTAGTGAAACCAAATGTCATTTTGTTCAGTAAATGTCATTTTATATTTAATATTATAAAAGCGAGCCCAGGTGTGTAGTGAAACCAACTGTCATTTTATTCACTAAATGTCATTTTGTATTTTATATTATAAAAGTGGGCCCAGGTGTGTAGTGAAACCAAATATCAAATTTTGTTCACTAAATGTAATTTTATATTTTATATTATAAAAGTGGGCACAGGTGTGTAGTGAAACCAAATGTTATTTTGTTATCTTTTATAAAAGTAGATTTATATTTATTTTATATTATGAAAGTGGGCCTAGGTGTGCAGTGAAATCAAATGTCATTCTGTTCACTAAATGTCATTTTGTATTTTATACTATAAAAGTGGGCCCAGGTGCATAGTGAAATCAAATGTCATTCTATTCTCTTTTATAAGAGTAGAGCACAGGTGTGTAGTGAAACCCAATGTCATTTTGTTCACTAAATGTCATTTTATATTTTATATTATAAAAGTAAGCCTAGGTGTGTAGTGAAACCAAATGTCATTGTGTTCTCTTTATAAGTTTTATATTTATATTATAAAGTAGGCCCAGGTGTGTAGTGAAACCAAATGTCATTTTGTATTTTATATTATAAAAGTGGGCCCAAGTGTGTAGTGAAACCAAATGTCATTTTGTTCTCTTTTATAAGAGTAGAGCCCAGGTGTGTAGTTCACCCAATGTCATTTTGTTCACTAAATGTCATTTTGTATTTTATATTATAAAAGTAGGCCTAGGTGTGTAGTGAAACCAAATGTCATTTTGTTCTCTTTATAAGTTTTATATTTATATTATAAAGTAGGCACAGATCATGTGTAGTGAAACCAAATGTCATTTTGTATTTTATATTATAAAACTGGGCCCAAGTGTGTAGTGAAACCAAATGTCATTTTGTTCTCTTTTATAAGAGTAGAGCTTAGGTGTGTAGTTCACCCAATGTCATTTTGATCACTAAATGTCATTTTGTATTTTATATTATAAAAGTAGTCCTAGGTGTGTAGTGAAACCAAATGTCATTTTGTTCACTAAATGCCATTTTGTATTTTATATTATAAAAGTGGGCCCAAGTGTGTAGTGAAACCAAATGTCATTTTGTTCTTTTTTATAAGAGTAGAGCCCAGGTGTGTAGTGAAACTAAATGTCATTTTGTTCACTAAATGTCATTTTGTATTTTATATTATAAAAGTGGGCCCAGGTGTGTAGTAAAACCAAATGTCATTTTGTTCTCTTTTATAAGTTTTATATTATAAAGTGGGCCCAGGTGTGTAGTGAAACCAAATGTCATTTTGTTCACTAAATGTCATTTTGTATTTTATATTGTAAAAGTGGGTCTAGGTGTGTAGTGAAACCAAATGTCATCTTGTTCTCTTTTATAAGAGTAGATTTATATCTATTTTATAATATAAAAGTGGGCCCAGGTATGTCGTGAAACCAAATGTTATTTTGTTATCTTTTACAGTGGCGGCTCCAGAAATTCGAGTCAGTGGGGTCAAGAAAAGACTTGTCTTCCACAAATCGAATAAATTTATTTTCTCCTTTATCAACATCTGTCATTTACTTTTGATAATATTAGGGTTTTCTCCTTCTAATACAGGGAGAATACTCTATTTAGAGGTTAAGTTAGGGTAAATGAAGACTTACCTACAAAATGTCTAAAAAGGGGAATTTTTTTTAAAAAAATAAAAATTGGGCCCTATAAGTTTTTTTTTTTTTTTTAGACAAATGGCCCATTAAGTTAGGCAATGAGTGGGGTCAAAAGCTTCCCATAACTTCAATTCATTAAAGAGTTATTTTTTTTTAATATTTAATTTTCAATAACTCAGTGGGGTCAATTGACCCCACTGGGATCCATGTAGCACTGCCCATACTCTTTTATAAGTTTTATATTTATCTTATAAAGTGACCAAGGTGAGTAGTGAAACCAAATGTCATTTTGTTCATTAAATGTCATTTCATATTTTATATTATAAAAGTGGGCTCAGGTGAGTAGTGAAACCAAATGTCATTTTGTTCTCTTTAACAAGAGTAGACCCCAAGTGTGTAGTGAAACTAAATGTCATTTTGTTCACTAAATGTCATTTTATATTTTATATTATAAAAGTGGGCCCAGGTGTGTAGTGAAACCATGTCATTTTGTTCTCTTTTATAAGTTTTATATTATAAAGTGGGCCCAGGTATGTAGGGAAACAAAATGTCATTTTGTATTTTATATTATAAAAGTGGGCCCATGTGTGTAGTGAAATCAAATGTCATTTTGTTCTCTTTTATAAGAGTAGATTTATATTTATTTTATAATATAAAAGTGGGGCCAGGTGTGTAGTAAAACCAAATGTCATCTTTTTCTCTTTTATAAGTTTTATATTTATATTATAAAGTAGGCCCAGGTGTGTAGTGAAACCAAATGTCATCTTGTTTTCTGTTATAAGAGTAGAGCACAGGTGTGTAGTGAAACCAAATGTCATTTTATTCACTAAATGTCATTTTCTATTTTATAATATACAAGTGGGCCCGGGTGTGTAGTGAAACCAAATGTCATTTTGTTCTCTTTTATAAGTTTTATATTATAAAGTGGGCCCAAGTGTGTAGTGAAATCAAATGTCATTTTATTCACTAAATGTCATTTTGTATTTAATATTATAAAAGTGGGCCCAGGTGTGTAGTGAAACCAAATGTCATTTTGTTCTTTTTTGTAAGAGTACTAGAAATTTTCCGTGCCTAAAGGCACGGTGCACGACGTTAAAATTAAAATAAGAATATATCAATTTATATATCTAGGAATGCAGTAACTTACTAAAATATGACCAAATTAAAAACAGAATAAAAAAAAGTAAACAGAAAGACCCCACAATCAGAATAACAAAGAAAACCAAGGAATGCAATGAGTTAATTAGGCATTTAATTCATCAAATACTAACCACCAAAACCCCCAATTAAATTAAATACACCAAAAAAGAAAGAAAACCCAGTAATCAGACTCCAAAAATGAATAATGCAAAGAAAAACAAATCCCCAGCCTTAATCTAATAATCAAATGCACTAAAAACAACTAACCTTCACGGAAGTTACTGTCCCTTTGTTTTCAAATAATTACAAAATTACCAAGATCTCACGGAAGTTACTGCCCATTTGTTTTAAATAATTACAAAATTACCAAGATCTCAATGAAGTTACTGCCCCTTTTCAAATAATTACAAAATCACCAAGATCTTGAATCCCTTCTCAGCCCTAGGATTTATGTACAGAAATATGTACATAAATCCAAGGGTGGGGAAAGAATCCAGGAATTCAAAAACTGTCCCCCCCCTTATTATATAGATAAAGTAAGCCGAAGTGTGTAGTGAAATCAAATGTCATTTTGTTCACTAAATGTCATTTTGTATTTTATATTACAAAAGTGTGCGCAGGTGTGTAGTGAAACCAAATGTCATTTTGTTCTCTTTTACAAGTGTAGATTTATATTTATTTTATATAATAAAAGTGGGCCCTGGTGTATAGTGAAACCAATTGTCATTTTGTTCACTAAATGTCATTTTGTATTTTATATTATAAAAGTGGGCCCTGGTGTGTAATGAAAACAAATGTCATTCTGTTATCTTTTATAAGAGCAAAGCCCAGGTGTGTAGTGCAACCAAATGTCATTTTGTTCACTAATTGTCATTTTGTATTTTATATTATAAAAGTGGGTCTAGGTGTATAGTGAAACCAAATGTCATTTTGTTCTCTTTTATAAGTTTTATATTATCAAGTGGGCCCAGGTATGTAGTGAAACTAAATGTCATTTTGTTCACTAAATGTCATTTTATATTTTATGTTATAAAAGTGGGCCCATGTGTGTAGTGAATCCAAATGTCATTCTGTTTACTAAATGTCATTTTGTATTTTATATTATAAAAGTGAGCTCGGGTGTATAGTGAAACCAATTGTCATTTTGTTCTCATTTATAAGTTTTATATTATAAAGTGGGCCCAGGTGTGTAGTGAAACCAATTGTCATTTTGTTCACTAAATGTCATTTTGTATTTTATATTATAAAAGTGGGCCCAGGTTTGTAGTGAAACCAAATGTCATCTTGTTATCTTTTATAAGAGTAAAGCCCAGGTGTGTAGTGAAACCAAATGTCATTTTGTTCACTAAATGTCATTTTTTAATTTTATATTATAAAAGTGGGTCTAGGTGTGTAGTGAAACCAAATGTCATTTTGTTCTCTATTATAAGTTTTATATTATCAAGTGGACCCAAGTGTGTAGTGAAACTAAATGTCATTTTGTATTTTTTATTATAAAAGTGAGCTCGGGTGTATAGTGAAACCAAATGTCATTTTGTTCTCATTTATAAGTTTTATATTATAAAGTGGGCCCAGGTGTTTAGTGAAACCAATTTCATTTTGTTCACTAAATGTCATTTTGTATTTTATATTATAAAAGTTGCCCAGGTGTGTAGTGAAACTAAATGTCATTTTGTTCTCTTTTATAAGAGTAGAGATAGAGATGGAGATAGAGATAGAGATAAAGGTATAGATATAGATATAAGGAGAATGTTCATATGCGTCTTTCCCTCACTATAGAGCTATAGTGAGGGACACTCCCCTTTTTTCAAATGAAAAGTGCATTTTGTACTTAGAAATTTCCAAAAAGAGAAGTGTCCCTCACCCTATGGTGAGGGAAAGATGCATATGAATGTTCCCCTAGATGTAATACACTTTTATAATATGGAGTGGGCCATGGGTGTGGAGAGAATTTTTTTGACAACTTCTTTTCTTTTATATCTCTTTTATTTTATAATTTTATATTAAGGAGTGGGCCATGGGTGTGGAGAGAATTTTTTTTGACAACTTCTTCCGTTTTATAATAAAGGATATTATGAAAGTGGGCCCAGGTGTGTAGTGAAACCAAATGTCGTTTTGTTCTCTTTTATAAGAGTAGAATAATAAGGCATATTATAAAAGTGGGCTCCGGTGTGTAGTGAAACCAAATGTCATTTGTTCTCTTTTATAAGAGTAGAGATAGAGATAAGGGTATAGATATAGATATAATAAGGGTACATAGACTTTTATAATAATGAGTAGGCCACAGGTGTGGAGAGAATTTTTTTTTGACAACTTCTTCTCTTTTATATCTCTTTTATTTTTATAATTTTATAATAAGGAGTGGGGCCAGTGGGCCATGGGTGTGGAGAGAATTTTTTTTTTTTTTTTTTGGACAAGTTCTTCTCTTTTATAATAAGGGTATATATATACATATATTATTAGGGAAATATTCAAGTGAGAATTAGTTCTTACCTACTGTATTTGAATTTTTTTGTGGGGCCCAACTAGCAACCCATCAAAACCTAGCAACCAATAGGGAACCCCCCAATAGTCACTAATCTCAAGGATTGGCACACATCCGAATGGATTGAACCGTTGGATCAAAGGCTGAATATTTTTTTGAATATGAAGCTATTAAACTTGTGGGTCATGGATGAAGGGGTTAGGAGCATGTGTTTGGGGTCAAACTTGATACTTGAGGTAGTCTCACATAGATATTTTCAACCCCCCACAAAGAAGTTCTCATATAAAATGTGAGGACTAGTTTTCACCTGAATATTACCGACGGAGGGAGAATACGAGGCACAACAGTCCAAGAGATTCGAACACTTGACCTCCTGCTCTAATATCATTTTGACAACCACTTATTTTAATAGCTTGAGCTCATGGCAAGGGCTCTCCGGACTGTTACTCTCTCATGGCCCCACTAGTTGGGGCTGGACCCCTCTCTCTCTCCAGAAACATATATAAACTCAACATAAAACAAAGAGAAATTCTAAATGGCCCGATGGGGAGCCCGTGCTGTGGCACGGCTCCCCATGAGGGCCGTTGGATCTCAGATGGAGCCCGTGCTGTGGCACGACTCCCCATGAGGGCCATGTAGCAGGGCCGTAAAACAAATAGGTGACGTAGCTTCAATGCCCAGAGAAATATCAGGCCTGACAACTAAACATGAGAAACTCGGAGAAGCTATGGCCTCGACTAACGTGGCCCAGTTGCAATCCTTTGTCAACCTCATTCACTGTACTACTCCTGATCAGAGAACGGAACAGTAGGATCTATCTGCTTCTTGAGAAGAGTGCAAACTTAATGCTCCTAGTTAGAACCAGGTGATTTTTAACCAATGCATGTGGGTTAATGGTCCTCTTTCTTAGTTATTCTTATACACGCCAAGGTCACCAATTTGTTTCAAGCCCCAAATGGGGTCCAGATATTATTGGTGCAGGTTGTCATTGGATATGTATTCCAAGTGATTAGAGGCTGGGTTGTCCACATTAGAAATGGATATATGGAATCAAGTGATCGAGGTTAGCAAGCCCTACCAAGCCATGTTCACTATCTTCAAAAAAGAGCCATGGTCACTATCTGAGTCATTCTCCGGCAGACACTACACATGCACTAGGGACAATGCCAGTGAGCTGAGCTGGACCTTTAGTTACCACAACACAACTACGTAAATTTGTCAAGAGTCGAGACACACGACAGTATGGAAACCGAATATTCCTTATTATTTGGGCACAAGGGTGGCTGCATTTTAGGTATGTCAATCATATCCTATTAAGCCATGGTCACTATCTGAGTCATTTCCCCGGCAGAGACCACACATGCACTAGGGACAATGCCTGTGAGCTGAGCTGGACCTTTAGTAACCACGACACAACAACGTAGATTTGTCAAGAGTCGAGACACACGACAGTTTGGAAACAGAATATTCCTTATTATTTGGGCACAAGCGCGGCTGTATTTTAGGTACGTAGGGCTGTCAATTATATCGTGTTAACAATTAATGAGTTTGTGTTAGAATCACTTTAACCCGTACACTACTCATAAAATAAACGGTCCAAAAATCAAACATGAACAAGACATGACAAGTGTAACCCATTAAATATATTAGGTCATTTCGGACCATGTCAGTTAACACGCATAACCCGCTACTATCAACCCATTAATTATTTATAAAGTGACTCATTGTCCATCCGATTGTATTAAATAGCCTGAAATCTAAATAAGCGAAAAATAAAATACACCCTCAATTTGCCACCAATGATCACTGAGCAGTCCATATTCCACAGCATACAATAACAATTACAATAGAAATTCAATAACAAAAACAAGTCAGTAATTATACCGATTTGGCGGGTTGTTAATGGGTTACCGATTTTATTCATTAACGTCCCGCTAATTTAACATGTTAACGGTCGGACTCGTTAACAACACGAACCAGTTAAGAGGCCACCCGAACCCGTTAATATTGTGCGGGTTTGTGTCATGTTAATGGGTAGTGTGGCATTGTTTACAGCCCAAATTTTAGGTCACGTTTGCTCAGGGGTGAGTAATTCGTGGTTTCTACAAACGAGTTTGCAACAGGGACTTCTCGCAAGGATTTATAAAATTGATGATTTCACATTGAAGCTTAATTCGGTGCATACCAATGCCAGCTTGAGGGGATTGGATATGAAATTCTTCAAAATTAGGATTTTCCTTTTTAGTTTTTCGATAGAGAAAAATGAGGATTTCTATTGGCCCAAACCCAGAGCATGTTTGGTAATGGTCTTCATTGAGAATCCCAAAGTGATTTTCCTCACCACGTTTGGTGCATACCTCCATCAAGGAAAAAGGAAGATCATAGAAGCCCAAAATCTGTGGATCCATGGATTTCCTCGATCAGACCTCCACCATCGTAAAATAGCGCGCGTAAGGAAGCAGAGCTACAGTGTATTTTGACTTGGTTTTTAGGCGGTCCTGTTTTTTTAAAAGTTTTTTTGGGCCCCTAAATCATGATTCAAACCATTAAAACTTTTTTAAAGGGAAATTTTCAAATGGCCTTAAGTTTTTACCTTATTTCAAAAAAGGACACAAGTTTTAAAACTTTTCAAATTAGTCCCTAAGCTTTTCAGTAAATTTTCAATTAAGGACATCCGGCCATTTAAAGAAATTTTTTGGTGACTTTTCCCTCAATATTTTGAAAATACCCAAATCACCCCTCATTTAAATCCATGACATGGTTTCGGGCTTTCGGCAGCCACTACATGCAGCCAATCGCTGTAGGAATACTGGGTGCCCTTGATCATTGTGAGGACACTGACGACGGAAATAAGAAGAATGTAGAGGAAGTGGATGAGAATTTTATTACAATGAAGGGTAATTTTGGTATTTAAAAAAAAGAAAAAAAGTTGCCGAAAAATAACTTTAAATAGATGGATGTCCTTAAATGAAAACTTCCTGAAAAACTTATGGACTAATTTGAAAATTTTTGAAACTTGTTTCCTTTTTTGAAATAAGGCCGAGACTTAAGGACTTTTTTGAAATTCTCCCTTTTTTAAATGCAAAACATGACTATATGTCCAAATATCAATCATTGATTCATCATATATTTTGAGATATTATTAAAAAGTTTCAGACCAATAAATGATCATTTCTGGATTTTTGTGGGCCCCTACATTATAATTTGAACCATTAATTCTCTTCAAAATGCCAACCACGACTTTTGGTCCAAATTTGGCAGCCTGATTATTCATAGATCATGTGAAGAATGAGAAATTATGTGGACCGTTCATCTGCCATAGTGTAAAAAAAGGGGAATAGTTTGCAGTCCATTGTTTTGTTTTTTATTTATTTATGTGGACCCATAAATGATGATCTAAACCGTTCCTAGTTTTGCTAATGCAAAACATGGTTGGGGATTCAAAAATCAGCCACTGATTCATCTTATAATTTCAGATATTTGCAAAAAAGTCCATATCCCAAAAATATAAAATTTGATTTCTATGGGGCCGACATGAACAATCCAAACTGTTCATCGTCTCTAGAACTCAAAAGGAAGTTAAAGTGTATAAGTTTAGGTCTAGATTCATCATGGATGGTGAGAAGTTTTTGAAGAATATGTGACCATTGGAATGTAATGTTGTGTAACAGGTTAGATTCTGTTGTATTTGACTAACATGGATTCTGCTGATTCAATCCATTGGAAATTCTGATTGAGGATGTCCCGGTTCTAGTACAATGGAAGAATCCTCTAATTAGGGGATTTTTCCCTGGTTACCAAACATGCCTTAAGGATTTAAAAACGTGAGTCTTCTACATTTATGGAAAACTGGTGCCTAAATCCTTGAGGACTTGAAAACGTGGGACTTCCAAATATATGATAAACTGGTGCCCAAATCATTGAAGATTTAATAACATTGGTCTTCCACATATATGAAAAGCCCGTGAGAAATTCAGAAGGATTTGATTGCCTAATGTGACCTTGAAGTTTTTAACCTCTCCAGTAAATTCATCAGTTGATCCTACCTTTCATATTCCTAGTATCTCATGTGATCTAGCTCCTTTTGTGTTGTTTTGGATGGAATTTTAAGTCAATAGGCCACGTTCTTGTATTCATCATAAGTAATGGTGGACTTCTTAGTGATTTTGGTGCATTTTCTTCCTTTTCCTATAGAACAGGGGTTAAGAGATTTGCGTGGAGTAAAGTTTCCCTACGATCTGTGATCTGGGCTACAACTATGAAACTTATGTGGTCCATTCTCAAATAGGTTGTAATATCAAATGATCTACAGGAATTTGGTTCAACATTCATATTGTCATCACATATCACATCTCTCAAGTTTCCATAATTCAATATAGAAATTGCAAAGCAAGATCAGAAGATGGGTGGTAGATCGACAGCTCAAAATCATAGATTTTTTTTTTTTTAAAAGAACATTCATGAGCTTAGTGAACCACGATTAATGACATAAGGAAAGCCATGATCTTCAATACCATGAATGGGGGCAGTTGACTGTTGTTGCAATCTTTGATCCAGATAACCCTGGGATGTTGCACATTGTTATATTTTTTTTCTTTACAATGACCATTTCATGATAGCTGATTGATGATGATGCTCATTTGTCCCTTCTAAAGGAAGAAAATTCGTTGGGGGCAGTTGGAGCCTTGTCGGCTGTTGTTGAATCTGGTGTAAACATGTGCTGTAGCAGAAAAAGTTGGCAGCTCTAATGTCCTAAAACAAAACATCATCATCTGATAGCAATTTCATCACACCCTATTGTTTGTTATTTCACAAATATCGTTATCGAGAATTATTTCGTCAGTAAAGAATTTTTATTTTATTTTATTTTTGAGATTTTGACGTAAAGCTTACTTCTACATATGGCCCCCTGTCTAAAACTTCTAATTTTTTCCACACCTTCTCCTTGCGAAATGATAAAAGGAAAATATTTAAGTGAGAATTAGTTTTCATTTATTATATGAGAACTTTTTTGCGGGGCCAAACTAACAACCAATTCAAACCTAGCAATCAAGGGAACTAACAATCATTGATATCAATGATTGGCATACATCCGAATGGACTGAACCATTGGATCAAGGATTGAATATTTTTTTTAATATAAAACCATTAAACTTGTGGGCTACGGATGAAGGGGTTAGGGGCATGAGTTTGGGGTCAAACTTGATACTTGCGGTTATCTCATATAGATATTTTCATCCCCCTTCGTCAAATCCCAAAATGAGATCTGTAATTGGGCCCCACAAAAAAGTTCTTACATAATATGTGAGAACAGATCCCACCTGAATATTACCCATGATAAAAATATCAATTTTTTTTTATTTTGCCAATTTTTTTTTTATGTTATGTAATGGGCCACCGCAGGTACGAACACAACCATTCAAGTCCGTTGGATCAAGACAGCAAGTCCAATAGCTGGGCAAATTAAAATAAAAAATCAGGCTTTGTGGTTTCAAATTGAAGGTGGATGAACCGTACACCTGTCATTATGCAAATGATGCACTTGTGCATGCATAAAGACAATAGAGCAATATCATCGTTATCTCTATAGGTAAGTTACGGGTCAAATCCCCAATTCTCTAATCAGAAATATCCAGCTGCGAAGTACTTGGTACAAGTCATTCCCTGCGAAGTGCTGGTGGTCCCCATTGGTGCACCCAAATGGACCAAAAAAGGCGACTCCCCAACACTACATGGATCCCATGGAATCCAAATGGACTGTGCCCACATTCTTCAACGATCCTAATGAATTATAGTCTTTTAAACTTGTGGGGTCCAAATGAAGATGATAAGATGGTTAAATGGATTCAAATTTTGGTTTATAGATAGGGCCCTTCCATATCTTTCCATATCCCTTTCCGGTTCCCAGATGGGACCCACTGTGGGCCCCACAAAAAGCTCGCACCGTAAGTCATGCAAACAGTTCACACCAGAGCAAATCCGTTTTTCAATTTAGGGATTTTTGGTATATTAATGGGAAGATTTTATGGAAAGAGATTATGTTTTAAAGGAAGTGTTTTCTAAATAGCTAAAATAATAGATAATTACAGAAGTATAAGTATTAGAAAACTATATTTATCGATTTTTCACAAAGTTTTCTATTTATTTATATCTTATCAAAAAATTTTGCACCGTTTTAAATTTTATCTTGAAAATATAGATATTTTTAAAGGGTTGGTAGCCTTTTAAATGTGTGATAGGAAAATGGTTTTCACGTGTAAATGAGCACATCAAACTGTTTTATATGTATTTGGGTTTTTATGATGTTTTTCAGAGGTTTCTCAAGACCTGTGAAGAATTAAAATATGAAACTAAACATCCTTATATTTACAACTAATATAAGAATATTGAATGGCTCTGATTATGAATTGGGGGCCCACAGAAGTGCAGAAAATCATATCTATATCTTGGAATTTTTACAAATTACCCAAGTTCTATGAGGACTTAAGATAATTAGCCTTAAGGTTTGGGTATTATTAGTTTAATAAACAAATCAAATGGCTTAGATTACCGATGTGAGGCTCACATGAATTAAAAAAATAAAAATTATTGATAGGTATAAAAAAATGCAATCACCCTATAAGAGATTGCAGTAACACTTGTTGCAACGGCACACAATGACAATAGCAACAACAGCAGCAATGATTTTAGTAGTATTTATGATGATGATAATGACGACATTTGCATTTTTATAGTCACTATAACCTAGAGAGAAGAGAGTTTTCCACATGAAATACAGGTAATTAAAGGACATAATGTAAATATCTTTATTAGAAATTCTTTTTATAACTCCATTAAAAAAAGAATAAATAGCTTAGGCTTCAGCAGCCTCTCAAAAGATTAAAAAAACAATTAATCTATGAATAAAAATAAAAAAAAACATAGATCTTAAGAAGGCAACATTTTTATAACATATTAAAATTAAGTAAAATAGATTGTTGGCATATAAAAAAATTGCCAAGATTCTATTGGGAATAGGCACATTGTTCAAATGAGTAGATAGGCCAAGACCCAATAGGCATTAGTCCTTTTTATGGATTGTGGGGAACCTAAAACCATTTAGACATTAGACCCACTCTTAAAGTTTTGTTGAAGGGCTTAGGCCCATAAAACCTCATATCATGCCTAATTTGGTCCATATATCTCGAACCCTTTTTAATCATGGTCCAACTCATGAACCACGGATTTTTCATGTCCCTATATGTTATTTGTTCTTTACATGACAAACTAGGCCTAGGTCTGTTGGTATGGAAAAACCCATCCACGATTAAAAAGGATGTGTCAAGAGGAGTCAAAGCTATGTCAGAAGAATATTTTGGCAATTTTAACATACGCAAGTGGTTGGTTCCTTACAAAAGTGTAATTTCTGCACATAAAGAACCAGATGCGATTCTTTTTTCTCTTTCACTCCATCGATCTTCCCAACTTCATCCTCTTCATTCTCTATTTCTCCGCTTCATCTTTCCCCTTGGTGGAGATTGGTGACAATACAAAGAGATATGAGATTAGCCATCTTATTTAAGGGCTTTAATAAAGAAGAGACTATAGTATTCTGCACAAATTTCAAACTTAAGTGAGTTCCCTAAATGTGAGTTTTTAATGGCGAGAACTAAACTGCGGCAGACCACGTTACCGCTAAGAGCAAACTTTCTTTGTAATGAGGAATGATGCATCACCAGACCACCAAGTGAAGAGAAAAGACCTGAAGTGAAGGTCAAAATTGGTTAAGGGCTAGGATCAGACCTTCAACATGAGATGAAGCATTTAAAAATATATATATATATATATAGGGTAATATTCATATATATATATATATATATAGGATAATATTCAACATTGAGTTTGAGTCATGTCCCCATTTTTTTAATTTTACGTAAAATGAGGGAAAGGAGTTTACATATTTCTTTTTCTACATCCCTCTAAATTTCTGTGTTCATTAGATAAATAACAAATATCTCTAGAGTTTAATATCTCATAAAATGCAAACAGTAACGTACAGCCCTACTATATAAACAACGAAAACCTCATGTACGTGTTCTATCGCCACTCCCCTACTAGGTAATTAGCCCCATGGCATTGGGTCCCACTTTGAAACACCTATAAAAAAAAATTCTGCCTCTCATCCACTCCTAAACGAGTTGATCATTGCACTTCAATTTGAGTATCTATCATTTCCCTTTTGCTTTCTATTGTGTTAATTATAATAGACACAAGTTTTTTTTTTTAAAAAAAAGCAACTAATATATATATATATGAAAATATTCATGTGTTGGTGAGAGACAAACTCAATGGGACCTACTAATTAGGGCCACATTGATCATGGGACTTGGGGGGGAATGGAAAGAGTCATATGAGATGAGACCATATATCAAGTTTGAGGTCAATCCCAAGTCTCTAACCCCTTCATCCGTAACCCACAAATTTAACGACTTTATATTAAAGAAAAATTTTAACCCTCTATCCAACGGTCCAATGCAATCGGATTATGAAAACTCAATTGATCCATTGTAATTTAGGGGATTCCATGTGTGTGGATGATTTGGATCAATCATAAAGTGGCCCCACTATTATGGTGAGGGATAGATGCACATTAATATATTATATATAATATATATATCTTAAGTTATAGCCTTTTGTCATTTAGTGCTATGAGCGCTTTTTAATTTTTTTTGGTGAAAAAGAAGATGTGTTTTTATTATTTAAAGATTTTTTACTTGATCTCCTTATTTTATTTTCTCTTGATTTGACCATTCTCTTTATTTTACTATACATGTATATGATCAAATGTGTCCAAGAACATATGATATACAACAGAAGGGCTTTCTTTTTTCTATAGGCCGAGAACACCCCAGAGTGCCATCCTCATACTTACTACATGCGTGTGATACGCTCAAGGGATCCGTACACGATCTCTTTAGCCAGTAGGCTGCTCTAATTTCCTTCTCATATTCCTCCTAGGTTCCCTTTGCTTTACGGGGTTTGACCCAGTGAGAGTTGTTCTCACAGAGTTACCGTGAGAACCTTTTTGTGGGGGCCACTGGGAGTCCCATTTTGGGATGGGACTGGTGGGGATTGAAAGATCTATATGAGATCACATCGAATATCAAGTTTGGCCGCAATCCCAAGCTCCATAAACCCCTTCATCCATAGCCGACAAGTCCAGTCCATTCGTATGGGTATATAGTTGTTCCAACAGCCCAATTCATTTACATTGGTGCCAAACTCTGAGGCGTATGACTATCAAGGAGGTCCCTGTCCATGGCAATAAAAGAAGTTGCTGGTCCCAGATGGGTGTCGGAACCAAACTCGCCGAGAACCTTATGCGTTCCGGTGTGAGGCAGACCTGCGAACTCGCTGCGAATGCTCTCAGATCTTCTGGATGATCAACCAAGAGTTCTCATCTCCCTTATATAGAGTAATCCCTAGGAGTTATAACTCTATCCGGACTCTACCTCTCCTGGAATCCCACATCTCCTGACCAGCGTGGGAATTCTGCCAACTGAGAGTCTGAACTTGATCCAAACTCTACCACCAAGAGTTTGATCATTATCTGACTCAACCAGATCAAGACTTGTTGGGAGTTCATCCTGCCGTGGGCCCAATGGCAGTTGGGCCACACAATTTTCCTAACAATCTCCCACTTGGCACGAATGTCATGTTTTGACAAACGTGTCAATATACATCAAATGTATTTAAGTCCCATGCGCATAACATGCCTCGTAAATTCTTTAGCAAGCAACGGTTTGGTGAGAGCATCAGCCATCAATTCCTTAGAAGGTAAATAAGAAATTTCAATTTCTCCATTCTCAGCCTTCTCCCGGACAAAATGATATTTTATCTCAACATGTTTTGATCGGCTGTTAAATTTCGGCTCAGTCACCATTGAGATGGCAGACGTACTATCAACGTTCATTGGGACAGGCTGTTCCACACTGATTAAATCAATACCACATAAAAAGTTTCTTAACCAGACAGCCTCCTGAACTGCGGTACTACAGGCTATATACTCTGCCTCGGCCGTAGACATGGCCGTTGAGGTCTGTTTCTTGCTACCCCAAGAGATCGCACCTCCCCCCAGAGTATACACATAGCCTGTAGTTGACTTTCTTTTATCTAAGTCACCGGCTCAATCCGCATCGGAATAGCCATGCAATTTCAGGTTATCACCTTGATAACACAGTTGCAACTTCAAGGTGCCTTTGATGTACCGTAGAATCCTCTTAACCGCATACCAATGAGGTAATCCAGGGTTACTTAGGAATCTACTCACGAGACCCACGGCCAATACAACATTCGGTCTCGTACACAACATCGCATACATGATGCTTCCCACAACCTGAGCATAAGGCTTGCCCCGCATTATTGCCTTATCTTCCTCATTCGTGGGCCCCTGTTTGCTGGACAATTTTTCATTTTTGCTAATGGGAGTATCGACTGGCTTGCACATCATCATATCAAATCGTTTTAACATAGTTTCCAAATAGGACTCTTGTGACAAAGTCAATAACCGATTCGGCCGGTCACGGGTGATTTTTATGCCCAGTACATAAAATAGCCTCACCCATGTCCTTCATCTCGAATCTTGACTTCAACCACTGTTTGATTCCATTGACGGCATCCAAATCGTCACCAGCAATCAGAATGTCATCCACATATAATGACAAATATAAATAATTACTCCCACTGCGTTTAACATAGAAACATATATCAACACTATTGGGGACAAAATCAATTTCACTTATGGCCTGGTGAAATTTCTTGTACCACTGCCTCGATGACTGTTTAAGTCCATAAAGTGCCTTTTGTAATTTGTACACCTTGTCCTCATGACCTTGCACCAAAAAACCCTCGGGTTGTTTCATGTAAATCTCTTCATCCAATTCGCCATTCAGGAAAGCTTTTTACATCCATTTGGTGCAATTACAGGTCATGATAAGCCACAACCGCCATAAGGGTCCTAATGGATTGGAATTTTACGACCGGGGAGAAAGTTTCATCGTAATCAATTCCTTCCACTTGTGTGAAACCCTTTGCCACCAACCTTGCTTTGTATTTATCCAATGAACCATCCAAATTGAATTTCTTCTTAAGAACCCATTTACAACCGATGGCCTTTCGACCTTTAGGTAGATCGACTAATTGCCACACCTGGTTATGAATTGATTCAATTTCCTCTCTCATAGCATTTATCCAATTTTCAGCATCATGCCCATTGATTGCTTGAGAGTAGGATGTCGGATCTAAATCCTCCACGGTTTCCATTAAACTGCAATAATCATCCAGATATGACGGATGTTTCCTTATCCGAACGGGTCTACATATTTCCGGTTGTTCCTCATCAAGTGGGCCCTGGCTAGGTGTTAAATTTCCAACGTCAACCACGTCAGACCCCCCACTTGCTTGAACATCCTTATCCTTAGAGATCTCATAGATCAAATCCACATCTCGACATTCCATGATTATTTTATTATCGTGATCATATACACGATATCCTTTTGAATGACTTGGGTAGCCAACAAACGAGCAATTCTTTCTCATTTTTGCGTGCAGTTTGTGTCTTTCTTGTGGCGGTAACAGGACATGTGCTGGGCATCCCCAAACTTTTATATGTTCCATTTTAGCTTTGGCTCCAGTCCATAACTCATATGGGGTCTTGGGCACAGATTTAGAGGGCACCCCGTTCAATATATATTGTGCAGTATTAATTGCCTCTCCCCACAAATACAGCGGAATTTCAGGGTAGCTCATCATGGACCTAACCATGTCCATAAGTGTTCAATTTCGACGTTCAGCCACGCCATTTTGTTGTGGGGTGTAGGGGATCGCATACTCATGTATGATTCCCTCTCTTGTACAATTTTCTTTGAACAACTCAGAAGTGTACCCCCCTCTATCGGATCGAATCCGTTTAATTTTCTTGCCCTTTTGATTCTGAACTTCAGCAACATATATTTGAAAAAATTTTAATGCTTCATGTTTATTTTTAATCAAGTAGATATAACCATATCTGCTGAAGTCATCAATGAAGGTAATGAAATACATCTCTCCCATCTTAGTATGAATATTTAAGGGTCCACATATATCTGTGTGAATCAGGTCTAGCAATTCTGCATTTCTAGTTCCCTTTGGGAATGGTTTCTTGACCATTTTCCCACTTAGACATGGTTCACTTGTAGGGTATTCCACTTTTCCAATTTCAGGTAAAAGTCCATCCCTAACCATTCTAGTTATTATGTTCTTGTTAATGTGTCCTAATCTGTAGTGCCATAACAATGCCAAACCATTAACACATTCATTCACACACACCAAATAATTGGAACTAGATTTTATTGCAACTTTAGAAGTGTCCGGCAAATAAAATTTGTCATGAAGCAAACCAGAAACACAAATCTTTCCATTGAGCCCAATAGTAACCTTATCAGTAGTGAACCTAATTCCAAAACCACTAGATGCAAGTTGGCTGACAGAAATCACGCTCCTCCTCATGCCGGGAGCGAAGAAGACGTCTGATAAATACAGCGATTTTCCAGTTGGCAGGGGAATTTTGACTTTCCCCACCCCCAACACATCGCAGAATGTCTCATTCCCCATGTATATGTTATAATGTTCTCCAGCTTTAATTTCTTGGAATTCAATGAAAACTGCTTTGGTCCTTGAGATGTGTTGAGTAGCCCCGGAATCGATTCACCAGTTGCTTTCATTGGTGTCCACCATCATGGATTCCATGATCATATCAATATAATCTTTACTTCCATGTGGTACCATGTTCTGTTGCCCATTCTCACCCTATTTCTTTTTATTTTTATCCGGACAGTCTGCACGAAAGTGCCCAGGCTTCCAGTAAATAAAGCAACGCCCCTTTTTCTTTTGTTGCACCTTAGCTTTCCCTTTGCCTTTATTCTTTCTTTTTCCCATAGTAGTCATCGAGCTACTAGCAGAATTGGTTGGGGCAAGCAAAGCAGTAGGCACAACACCACGGGCAGCCTGCCTTTGTCCTTCAGCAATTAATTCAGCCTCAATATCTTTAACGGCCAGTGTTTTCTGGAGGCTTAGGGTCTGAGAAACATTCTCCCATGAAGGAGGGAGACTTTGCAACAGATACAATCTCTGCAACTCCTAGTCCATATCCCTTCCCAAAATAATCAAATTCCTCAATCTTATATTCATCTGGTCAATGTGGTCATTGATCGAGGTTCCTTCAGGCATTTTATAATTGACATAATTTGAAAATGCCTCTATAAGGTGGGACACAGTGGATGCATCATATTTCACAATTATTTGATCATAAATTTCTTTTGCTGAAGCCAGTTGCTCAAATTGCTTGACCAAATCATTGGAAATAAATCCAAGTAACAGATGCCTTGCTGATTCATTATCATATTCTCAAGTACTAAAGAGATCTTTATCTTCCTTGGAAGCATCATCAGCAGGCTTCTCAGGTGTCTTTTCTTTAATAACATAAGAAAGACCCTCAAAATGCAACAAGGCATCCATCCGACGTTTCCAAATGGGTAAGTTCTTCCCATTGAAAATATCGACCTTAGCGAGATCGTGCAAAGCAGATTTAGCAGTAGACATATCTGAAAAAAAATAAAGTCCAGATACCACTGACCGTGATCGCAGTCCAAAAATTTCTGAATGATGGAATGCCGATTAGTCGCGTCTACCAAATAGTGCTCATCGCCACGAATCCGCAGATTCAAACCGCTCGTCGATCGGAGGTCGGATGAACAAGTTACGGATGAACAATATCATATCAATGTGGAGTTTGTGGTGGTCCACTGTACTAACAAGTGGTATCAGAGCCCAAGCCCAGACTTAGCCCGGAGAATCCTCAGGCCGAACAAATTAAAGGTGGTGGGCCCCAGTGATGCGCAAGGAAAGCGCAGTACTCACGATTGGTGGATCCGTGGTGAGGCTCTCGAGTTGGCTCTCCTTGATGGAGCGGACGGATGGATGATCGTTTGAGGGGAGGCCCGGTAAAAATATCCAAAGAGATATGGTCCTTTGTTTGAGGGGAGGATTGTTGGGGATGTGCAACCAAAGTCCCACATCAACTAGAATTGGGAAAGATAATGGGCATATAAGTTGGACTAAGTACTCCATTGGTATGAGGCCTTTTGGGTAGAACCTAAGAACAAATCCATGAGGGCTTAAGCCCAAATTGGATAATATCATATCAATGTGGAGTTTGCGGTGATCCACTGTACTAACCGGCAAAACTTACCTATAGCTCTCACGTACAGTTTGATCCAAAATGGTTTTCGTTGGTCACATGTGATGGGCTTACATGGTCTGGCCCACCGATACATGTGACTTTTTGCTCGAAGATTGGTTTTCCCAAAGTTCACTTTGTGAGTAAATACTAGGACTTTAGATAGAAGAATGTGCAAGTTGAAGATATTAATCCTATTGAAATGCTTTTACCACAAAGCGTCCAGGAAAATGAAACAGATTAGCTTAGAAAATAAATTTTACTTCTATGAGAGGAAGAGTATTACCAGGAGACAGACCAAGCTTTTGAAACAGGGTTTTGGAAACCCATTAGTCTCATCAGAGAATATCTTTATATATGATCCAATATATTGGTGCTGTCATGGTCTCATCTATTCCTGTTTTTAATTGCCTTTCAACTGATTTAGAAGTAGACAACAATATAAAATATAGAAGGGGTCATGATTGAGATTCAATGCATTCCTGTTTTGGATTAAATAAATAGGAAATCAGTACGAGTCATGATAATAATCTTTACATATCGGACAAACAACTCAGATTCAGCTGAGTTTTAAAATCATAATCTATCGATCTCCACAACTAGCTTTTTATGTTGGTTTTAACATATAGAAAACTAAGATCACACCCTGTTCTGTATCCAAAAACTACATGAATTCCTCTCAACTAGAAGACAGGAATAAGACTAGCTATAGCTTTAGGTGGAATAATAGACCATCAATCATGCACCAAGGGAATATTTGTGCATGCATTGGCCTACCAATGCTCGTGACTTCTTAATTAATTTGCACATGAAAGTATGGAAAAAGCAAAAAAAAAGAAGGCTCTGAAAGGCACCACTGGCCACAAAGGAAAGGAAATTTCCACATCATTGTGAAAAAATTTGCACTTATAGATTCATAAGCCAACGGACCCAGAATTCTCTTCAATTAATTTTTTACCCATGTTGACTCAGGGCGTCGAAGATTTCATTGTAAATGGAGTTAGGTTCGTTTTTGGAATGATCATATTTAAAATACGCAATTAAATAAAAAAATAAAGAAAAGCTTTTTTACATGTTATGCATCCCACAATAGACTTAATTGTAACTAAAGTCACATCAATATCATCAAAAACGAATCCATCTATATTGAGCCAAATCGCAAATTTTATTATTGTCGTCGCTGGCCTATTACTCTTCCTTCAAGGGACTGTATGAGACGTCTATAAATCATCTTAAATGAGTCTCTATTAATTTATTACTCAAGTGCTTTCAAATACACTCGTTTCTTGTTCGATGATTTTTCAAAATTTTAAGGGGTTTTGATATATGAGTTCTCATTAAGCTCAGTTTTTTCAAGTTTCATAACTGAAATTCAGATAATGTCACGAGAGTCACTTGACTTCGTTGATCATCCTTAATTTCTTAATTTTTTTTGTGTCACACCCCATGATATCATGAGATTTATCAGTTTCTGTATCTTACACCTTTTACAACTAGACAAGTGAATTCAGTTTTTACAAATTACGAAAAATGATATTTTGTGAAAAATAAATACACATCTGATTCCTATTTGTAAGGTTCTATCATTAGGAATTTTCTTTTCTAAAATGCTACATAAAAGCCATGACATCATGGTCAATCCCATAATATCATGAGATTTAATAACTTTTGTGACATCCATTGTTTCCATGAGATTTGTGGCAAAAAAGTTGTAAAAAAAAAGTATTGAGCAAGAGTCAAGTGATTCTGACGACATTATCTGAATAATCTGAATTTAAAATTATAAAAACCAAATTTAAAAAAGACTAATATATTGAAACCCCAATATTTAATAAAGTAATTTGGAGCAATTGAGTTCGAGCACACCTGATGATGGATATGCAAGTCAGATAAGATCACGTTTTACTGATACATCTCATTGAAAAAACATTCTCATTGTCTTCCAGAAAAAGGGAAAGTGAGATTATTTCACATTGTAATGACCATGATCATCATCAATGAGACACCTCCCATCCACATCTCTTCGAATTTGGCACCATCATCCACACCAAAACCTCTCATACCCTGTATCCATGTGATTGCAATGCATCTTTAAGTGGGCCCCCACAGGCACTGGATTTTTTATATATATTCTCAGCCATTTAAGATACGATAACCAGACCACCTTATTAACAGCAATTTTAACTACAAACGCAGAGACTTGAGAGGCAGAGAGCCACCTCAGCTATCAAAGCAGCAGCCATGAAAACAGCTTCTCTCTTCCTCTTCTCAAGGACAAACCTCTTCTTTTTCTTCTCCTTGTTTGTCTTCTCTCAAGGTGGAGAAATTCAACAAGGAGAATGGAAGCTGGTGAAGAAGAGCATAGGAATATCTGCAATGCACATGGCTTTGCTGCCCAACAACAAGATCATCACCTTCGACCGCACCGACTACGGCCCCTCCAACATCTCCCTCCCCTCCGGCCGCTGCCGCCAAGACCCCCACGACCAGGCCCTCACCACCGACTGCTCGGCCCACTCCGTCGAGTTCGACCCCGCTGACCGCTCCATCCGCCCCCTCACCATTCTCACTGACACATGGTGCTCCTCCGGCGCCCTCTTCCCCGACGGGAAGCTCGTCCAGACTGGCGGCTTCAACGACGGCGACCGAGCTGTCCGCTACCTCTCTCCTTGCCCCGGCTGCGACTGGGTCGAGTCCCAATTCGGCCTCTCCGTTCGACGCTGGTACTCCTCCAACCAGCTGTTGCCGTCCGGCAACATGATCATCGTCGGCGGCCGCGGCCAATTCAACTACGAGTTCATCCCCAAGGCATCCAAATCAGACATATCTCTTTACGACCTTAAGTTTCTTAGAGAGACGAGAGGTTCTTCAGCTGAGAACAATCTCTATCCCTTCCTCCACCTCTTGCCGGACGGAAACCTCTTCGTCTTCGCCAACACAAAATCAATACTACTGGACTACGTCAACCATCGCATTCTCCGAACTTACCCGGAAATACCCGGCGGCGACGCCCGGAACTACCCCAGCTGCGGCTCCTCAGCGCTCCTCCCACTAGTCCTCAATTCGAGAAAGGAAACCAAAGCCGAAATCATAGTCTGTGGCGGAGCTCTGCCAGATTCAAATGCAAAGGCGAACAGCGGGGTTTTCATGTCAGCTTCGAAGACCTGCGGCCGGTTGACGGTCACCGACGAGTCGCCGGAGTGGGTGATGGAGGAAATGCCATTGCGGCGAGTGATGGGAGATATGATTATGTTGCCGACCGGAGATATTCTTATCATCAACGGGGCGGCGAAGGGGACCGCCGGGTGGGGCGTGGGGCGTGAACCGGTTCTCCAGCCGGTTCTGTACCGGACCGGGATTGTGGCAAACCGGAGGTTCGAGGTGTTGAGAGGGTCGAGCATTCCGCGAATGTACCACTCGACCGCGCACCTGCTGCCTGATGGGAGGGTTTTGGTGGGTGGGAGCAATCCCAACATACGTTATGACTTCATGGGGGTTCTCTTTCCCACTGAGCTGAGCTTAGAGGCCTTCTCTCCACCTTATCTGGTGAAAGGAAGCCCAAGACCGACCATTACTCGTATAAATCCAGGTCTGAATCTTCAGTATAAAACAAGTTTTTCTGTGGAGTTCGACTCCAAGAAGAAGGATGGAGCCGTCTATGTGACTATGGTGGCGCCTTCTTTTACCACACATTCATACGCGATGAATCAGAGATTGCTGGTTTTGGAGGTGGCCGGAGTGCGGCAGGTCTCCGACACGCATTATGTCATAGACGGGTATGCTCCGGCGACGTCAGCGCTGGCCCCACCGGGGCATTACCTTGTGTTTGTAGTGCATGGTGGCGTCCCCAGTCGTGGGAAGTGGGTGCATATCTCAAGTGGGGGGAATTAATTTGAAAAAAAAAATTGAAAAGCCTTTCAGTGGGTCCCACCTGCATGACTGGCAATCATAGATGGAATAATGGGTCCCACTGGATTAGAAGTTGATTAAGATTGGGCATAATTGTTGGAAATTGGGTCCATTCCCATTCATAATTATCTATTATTTGATTGTAGTGATATTTAGCCCACCTCTAAATTATCCGGTCCCACGGATTCATCTCATTCGCTACTTAGCAGCTATAATAAACTGGGGAACTTTGTGGTTGGGTTCATGTTTTTTCCTCATGTAAGAGGGTGGTGAAGTTTCTTGCTTTTCTTCTTTTCTCGGTATATTTTACTTGGGCATTTTTCAGTTGTCCGTGAATGGGATTTTGCTGGGGCTGAAAAGGTGAGTGTCGGCAGGTTGTTTATGTAGTTTTAATTTTCTTAATCACCTGTGGGGAAAGTAGGGTCACTTGGGGGGAAAAAAGCTGTATATGCCCATTGTAATATCATACTTGTACTGTTTCCTTTTCCTTTTGAATGGACTTTTCATGGTTCTTCCAGTGAAATTGAGTTTTCGCATTCGTTTACTCCTGGTGGGTTCTTTTATCTGTCATTTAATCACAAAACTTTACTTTAGAAAGGCATGATATGTGTGGACCACTTAATTATATGCATGTAGCCCCACACCGTTTGGTCCAGTTGCTAAAGATCTCAATGGGCTAAAAAAGTTGGTAAAGAAGAATTTTGGTAGCTTTGTTCTTTATTATGGGTTTTTAGGGTCTGTTAGCTAGATTCCATCAAAACACTCGATTATAAATAGTTTGGAAGCAATATCAAAGAAAGTAAGTTTGGTCAAGTCTTACTTTCTTCTTCTTTTTTGTTTTTTCTACATGGAGGACGTGAACTCGGACACTCTCTCACTTTCATGCCATGACCCTGAACAGCTGATCAGCTCCAGCCCTGCAGCTTGAGATGGTCAAGTGGTACTTACTATAGGTAGCATATCATGTTGCCATGATAAATTAATATCTCCTTTTATTTGGGTATGTTTTATGAGTTACTATCCACTAAAAGTTATTTTATTCATATTTTCTTTTCAGAACTTATTTATTTTTCTCCCTAGTAAATGAGTGATTTTTACTATCTCCCTGGTAAATGAGTGTTTTTTACTATCTCCCTCTTTTTTAGTTCATTAAACATGCAGATGTCTTTACAACCCCTCCAATCAATCATGCATTTTCTCACTAGTAAATAAAGGCTTCTAACTATCTTCCTCTTATCCGGGGCCTATTTATTTACACGAGAGTAGTAGTAAAAGAGGAGTGGAGGTGAAATGATATTGAATAAGATTAAAGATGAGGATTGTTCTTTGAAAACATGCAATCATTCTATGAGACTGTTCCACTCGAGAGGAGATATTGAGAAGTACTTCCACTGCTTTTACCAACGCTTTGGGTAGGAATGGTTACCTAATTAAACTTAATATATTGTCAGAATCAACTGATCACGAGTTCGGATCCTAGGAGGAACGACTTGGCTTGAGACAAACATGCCGCCAAAAATGTACCAACTGTGTTCCACCTGAGGGGGAATGTTAAGGAGTGGACTCCACCCAAGAAAAAATATTGTAAAGTATCTCGGCTGCCTATACTTACGTCTCGAAGTATTAATAGGAATGATAAGCAAAGTAAATTTAATATCAATACGGATGGCAATGAGTCAAGTGATCAAGTCATGATGAGAATCTTGCATATAACATATGTATAGGACCAACTTTACCTCATTCTGTTTTATTAATTAGGCTGAAATAGTAAACTAAAACAACTCAGAAGCCAAAGGGTAAGTCCAAATCTGCTATTACCAGGTTGAGTTTCAGTTGATTGGCGGGCCGATCTAATGTAATTTGTAAGGATGAATCAAGTTGACAAGTCAAATAACATTAAGAGAGTCAAAATCCAGACTGTACCCATTTGTTGAGGTCAAAAGTGTCCATCGTGGCCCCACTTAAATAGATAGAAAGGGTCAACCCAAATCGTGAATTACGGGTTCATATTCCAATCAAGTTAGAACTGTCACATTTTCTACTACATGCTTATATACCATTTTGATATCTGTTCCCTCCTAATCTGTTCCCTCCTAATTAATTGGAGCAACATTATCTCTCCTCGCAGGCCTATACCATTCTTGCATCAGCAGAGTGCTAGCCTAATTTATTTTGAAAACACAACAAGATTTAAACCTTTTTTTTTTTTTTTCCTATCATCTAGTTTACCAAAAGCAAACATTAGAATTATGCAGCCTCAGCTGAAACATTGAGGTTTAGCATATTTCATATAATGCTCGATCGGCTTGGTAAAAAGAAGGGATTAAGTTTGATCCAAGATTTATCTTTTAGACTGTTACAGAGAATGAACCGTTGCTCTCAAAATTCAGCAGAAAACAAGTACATAAAGGTTTTGATCATGACTGATGCAGACTATGGAATGCCACAATTATTTCTTACGAATTAAATGATCATCTAATTGCTTTATTTTATTTCCCTAAAGCTTTATGGCTATTGTAAGGTTACTCAATTTGTGATAAATTCAACATTGACTAATGTTTGAACCAGGTATAAGGAGGCATTGGGTTAATGGCAGGCCCTTTTGTTTGGGTAAGTACTGGGTTAAATCTTTTGTTCACCCATTGCATTAATAGGTTTAGATCACTGATAAAAACTGTTATCATACATTCATCTAGTGCCCATTTGTTTGCATGCAATTGAATGTAATGGAACTCATCATAAAATAGTTACAACAAATTAAGGACTATATATTAAATAGGTGCCCGGTAAATGATACATATAAGGTGAGATGTAGATGGAAACTATGAGTTTCTTCGAATTTGAAATGTTAGGGTGATAGTTGGCTATTCAATTATCTTCTACTCTAACATTATTTTACATTGGAAGGAGATTATCAGATGGCCACCAATGGATGTGTACATATTTTTCTCCAATTGTAACCACTATTAGAAATTCATTTCTTATCATCTTGAATTAAATTTCACCCCAACAGATGGGCTCTAACAAACTCGAATCCAAGGGTACCTGCCTCTCTTTCTTTGATTGTGTGTAAATTAGTGTAATTGTGCATATGTTAAAAATGACCAAGACCAACTATAACCCAAGTCATGAAGGGCAGTAATTTGCTGAGTTTAAGAAGACTGACTGGACGGGCCATGGAAGTAAAGAAATCAGATCGAAATCAAGAAGAAGAGGAAACATAAGAGTAAATGGCAAAGACTAAATAAGTCAAGTCATTGATGTCGGTGCCACGACATCTTGACAAAGTGCATTAACCAATAGCAGAAGGAAAGTAAAGGAGTGCTTTAAAGTGGCTGTTGCTTCGTGGACCGCACTCCAATGCTGTACAGGCAGTTCGGACAAATAACTTTTCAGAGCTGTATTGTATAGGAGAGGTGGAAACCACTCAAACAGTCTAACTGGAAAAAAAAAAAAAAAATTGGAGTGCTAGCGATATATCTCACCTGGTTGTGGGCAAGTCAACTTCTTTTATTTGTGTATGCTTCCTGTTTTTTCTTCTGTTGATCTTCTTCCTATTTGTGGTGGCCATCTTCTTTTTTTTACCTAGGTACTCTCTCTTTTGGATTATTTATTTATGGGTAATATTCAAGTGAGAACTAGTTCTCACATATTACATGAAATTTTTTTTGTAGGGCCCAATTGTGGGCCCTATTTGGGGATGGGACCAGGGGGGATGGAAAGATCTATGTGAGACTACCCTAAGTATCACATAGATCTTTCCATCCCTCCTGAAAGGTAAATATTCAAGTGAGAACTAGTTCTCATCTATTATATGAGAATTTTTTTACGGGGGCCAACTAGCAACCCATCCAAACCTAGTAACTAATAGGGAACCCCTTGATAGTCACATATCTCAAGGATTGACACACATCCGAATGGATTGAACCGTTGGATCGAGGGTTGAATATTTTTTTGAATATGAAGCCATTAAACTTGTGGGCCACGGATGAAGGGGTTAGGGGCATGGGTTTGGGGTCAAACTTGATACTTAGGCCTCGTAAAAAAGTTCTCATATAATTAGTGAGAATTAATTCTCACTTGAATATTTTCCTTTATTTATAACTTATCTCAGTGTATGAAAAGCCCACCTCTTCAGAACGGATCACAATTCTTAACTCAATGGTAATTGGTTAATGGTTATATAATGATTGTTGGTGCATTAAAGTCCCATAATCCGGTGATATTACCCATCGTAGGAAGAGATGGGGCCCACTTGGGGGCCACCTTTGATCGGTACAGCCCATTTGGTATTTTCCCATCCAATGATATGGAATCAGGCCTAAGTTGACACTCATTGAACCTTCACTGGTCAGATTGAATCTAAAAAAAAATAAAAACCTATGTCCGTTAAAATCTAATGTTCTTATATCAAGGGTTGGGGCTGATTTTTGTCGCCGCCTTATCCATAAGAAGACCTTTCCATCTACCATAATTCTATTGATAGACATGCATCTAAATGAGCCCCGAGCTAGAATCCATATAAGCAATATGGAGTCTGCTCGTAGAAGAACATTTTCCTTACTCATCAGTCTATTGAAACTGCGCCAATTTGGTTGGATGTCTGTGCTTTTGGCCTAATTATTCAAAAATCTTGTAATATATCTATAAATTACTTAATGGAGTTAGAATTTTGGTGAGATGAATTTAACTGGAGCTATATATGTGTATGAAACTAAAAATTGGTGCATGAAAAATGACACAAATGCTCCTTCCCATCAAATAATTAGCTTTCCAAAAAAAAAAAAATTGGATCAGGCCAAACCCGAACCGCATGGCCTAACCCGCATAATAACTTGCAAATTGAGTTGGGCATCAAACTAGGATCGAGATTAGGTCTCAGGTAATCGAGTGAAGTCGATCTGGTCTGAATTCTTAAATTTGTATTTGTACTTATACTATATGCTACAACAGAAGTAATTTACAAACCCAAAACAGAACACTAAGACATAATCCCTTTTTCCCTGTTATGGCTAAAATGGTTATGGACGTCATGCAGTGTGCCGGGGTGTGTGAGTTCAAGTCTTATTTAAAGAGAGAAAAATTTACATAATCCTTATTCTTTCAGATTCCCAACACTCCTCTCTTTCTCTCTCTCTCTCTCTCTGCATTTCTCGACAGTATTTTTTTAATAGCCCTTGCACATAAGTACTTAGATTTCTTCATTTTTATTTCGTATGCTTTATTTTAAATATTTCTCATTTAGAAGTAGGTGCCTAAACCTTGTTTTTATGGGCAAGTTTAGGTCCGAATCCACCTGTTTAGAACTACATGCGCCCAAAAAAGAGACCTTAGGCGGCAGATTGAAAAAAAAATCCGCCGCGAAAACTATTGTTGTTGTCTCTTCATACACCATCTTAGAATTATTGGCAGAAAAAAACTTGCTGCAAAAAATGACCTTTAGCAACGGAAAAAAAAACCACTGCTTAAAGGGCATCCCATCTAAAGCTATAACCAAAATTTGTTTTTAGTGCAGTCTTGGAACTAAATGTTCTCATGTCCAAATAAATCAGTAGATCCAAAATCCGTATCAAAAAATTAAACGGGTTCAATTTGAGTATTCGTTCTCATCAACACCATTTGAATAAAGTTTGAAGATCATTATGCATGTATGGAGACAGTGAGGCATTCTGCAGCTTTTCACTAATTATAAGTTTCATATGAGTTTATAATCACAGCTACATCAATTTTGACCAGGGGAACAAACTCTCAAAAACTTGTTAAAATTCTGTGTCAATAATAATTTTTAATTTGTAGTGACTATAAGATAATTAAGCCAAAAGGCAGGGTTAAAGAAAAGTTACCTTTTGAAAACCCAATGAGGGTTAAGTAAGAGCTTCATGAAATTATTGGTCATTTTTCCTTCCAATGAGGTCAATTAAGCCAAAAGGCAGGGTTAAAGAAAAGTTACCTTTTGAAAACCCAATGAGGGTTAAGTAAGAGCTTCATGAAATTATTGGTCATTTTTCCTTCCAATGAGGTCCACAACCCATCTAATTCTTCCTGGTATAACTGTAGAAGAGGGCAAGCACATGGGTGATGCTGTCACTGCTTGTCGTTTGGTTGATATTTCTTTCTATGTGGATCCATATTTAATAGGAGAGTAATTGCAAGCTGTTAAAGCAATAGTGTAATGGAACATTTTCTCCCCTTTTGAGTGTGAGTGATACAAGACCCTCCAAATGCCCAAAGAGATTAAATTCAATGCAATGAATCCGTAAATGATCAGGTGATACTACAGTTAGTAAGACTCGTGCAAAAGATTCCACTCAGTTATTGGGTGTCGTCGTGGGTTCTGTTACCATTAGATTAGATTGTTGTTAATGTGTTCTTGGCATAATCATATATGATGATTGATTGATAGTTCTCTTATCATTGCATACCAAACTTAAAATGAAGAGTGGTGATTTTGAGAACTGTAGAGAGGTTTGGTATCGGTATAGTTATTGTAGAAAGAGATTAAATAAAAAAAGAGGATTTAACCAGAAAAATCCTTTAAGACTCGTAAAAAGCCAAAAGCACCATCAATAACTTATAAAGACCACAGTAGTCTCAAAGGTTCTGTTTGGTACTTTTTTTTACTTTTTCGCTGAGCAGGGATATCCCTGCTCGTTACCCTTAAACAAACCCCAAAACCCTTTTTCTCATTCGACTTCTTCTCTCTTGTAGGTTTTCCTACGATTAGGGCTTGATTCAGGCGCTGCTCAGTATTTTGCAACCTAGTTTCAGCGCATACACAGATCATACACAACCCAAATCCGTCGCATCTCCATCACCACGCAGGGATTCTGTTCCATAAACGAAATAGGATCGCTTAATCTATCCTCGAGTTTCTGGTTGCGCCTCACGTCGCCGGACAGCGGTTCGAGCGGCTGCTTCTCTCTCGTCGGAGATCAAGTGGAACAAAGGCAGCAGGGCGCTGCATCCTGGTTCTGATTACAGAACCAGGATTCGTTTCAGAATGTTAGAGGAAGAAGAAGATAGTGTACGCCAATTAGTAATGTGAACAGGGATATCCCTACTTCTGTTAGTGCTTTGAGCCGGGATATCCCTGTCCACCAGAGTACTGTGGGTGCTGTCTCTCAATGACTGGTTTCAGTTGGGACGGGGATATCCCCGCCCACCAGAGTACAGTCTCTCAAGGTGGTTTCAGTTGGGACGGGGATATCCCAGCCCAAATTAGTGCTGTGAACAGGGATATCCCTGCCTCTGTTAGTGCTATGAGTGAGGATATCCCCGATCACAAGAGTACTGTGGGTGCTTGGTATCAGTTGGGACGGGGATATCCCCGCACATTAGAGTATTGTGGATGGGGACATCCCCGCTCACCTGATACTTGTGGCTGAGATATTACTACTCCAAATAGAGTTTCAACAAACACATTAGGTACTACATGAATATTACTTATTAGAAATATCCATTAACCCCAAAAATATGTATAAGAAACATCCATCAGCACCACATTTGACATTCTCCTCAACATCCATCAACACCAAAATATATGTTAAGTAACATTAACAATTGTGTCATCTCTGTCGATTGTGTCCCCTCCAAAGAGTGCAAAATGGATAAGATGATCATGCGCCCCTACTAATCAGTTGCACAACACCATCCTTGAAAATAAATGGATAAATGATTATAATCAAGTTGATATAACCTGTTATTTACAATGACAAACAAAAGCAGAGAGTGGAATGAGCAATTTCATTTTTTTGAAATCTCATAAAGACGTACCTTATGATATGATATTTGTTAATTGGCGGGGACAAATGTTTAGAAATTCTTAGGCTGGTAAAAAGCTGTGGGCTGTGATGGTTGGAAGTATTTTAGCCCAAAAGACAATCATGTTTGCATTATTTGGGCACTCATCATTCACATTAGGATTTTAATTTTTGAAATGGAATAAAAATGTCATAAACATATAAACCTATAGATTGGGCTCTTTTTCTCTCTGCCAGAGGAATTGATTTTTGCATGTAATTCTAATCTCAGTATTGCCTTTGTGAGTTTTGGTTTTCCACTCAACCCCATTTCAGGCTATGCTCACAGTAAATTCATATTCTTACATGCCTCTCCTTATGATCTTGACTGGTCTCTTCCTTTTGGTACATTGATGATTGAACTACTAGCCTTTCAACCACAAGCCCTCACTATAAAATAGTAAAAGGGCCAAATTACTAACAAAGTCTCTAGAAAAACCCTCATTTCCTAAATAAAATGTCACTCGTGAACAAGAAAGTAATAGTTGTAGTAGTAGCAGTAGGTGTGAGGGGGGTAGTACTCAGGGTTGTGACTAGGGGGTGCAAAGTGTGGTCATGGCTGCTCCCTAAGATCAAAGCTTTTGAAAACACCATGCTAGGGTGGCTCTTCCATTTATAATCTTCTTTATAGCAGGTGGCACTCTGAAAATGAAAACTTTGGGTTTGTCACCGGTACTAGGTTGATCATATGGAGCTCATCTAACAGTTCGAAAATATGAAACTAACAGAGGGAGGCGATGGGACAGAGAGGGAGGCGTCCCCAAAGTTAGACCCGATCGATGGGTGCTCTTCCATTTGCAATCCGATCGATGGGAAGTTAGACCCGATCATTCTGTTCGGTTCGATGAGCCAATCGAAAGGAGGCCTGTTCGTCTTTTGCTTGTTCGTGTCAGATGAGAGAGATTCGGCTGCGGAGAATCTGGGTCGCTGCTGGTGTTCGGCTGGGAGTGAAAAGCAAATTAGGAGAGACAGAGTTACAACAAATTAAAGGAAGGAAAAGAGGAGAAGAAGAATTGCAGGCTGCCGGTGCCGACTCATAAGGGATAAGGGAGATAAAGGAAGGAAAATGGAGGGAGAGAAATAAGTCGAACATGATAAAGGGCAAAAGGGTTTTGGTGTCTCTTTAAGGTAAAAGGAGCAGGGATATCCCCGCTCAGCGAAAGAATTAAAAAAAATTACCAAACAGAGCCTTTAGGACTACTGTGGTCTTTATAAGTTGTTGATGGTGCTTTTGGCTTTTTACAAGTCTTAAAGGATTTTTCCGGTAAAATCCTCATAAAAAAAAAGGACCAACGTTTTTAGAAACCGACATGGCTGAATAGATGGGACATGGTCCCAACTCCCAACTGATAGTGCGAGTGCCCAAGCTTGGCATTCTTCCCTTTTTCTTTCATCTTTTGGGCTGGTACATTCATCAAAAGGTAGCAGGGAAGTTGGGCAATTCCATAGTTACCTATTTTGCAGTTGGATTAATTTATATTATGAGGTCGCAGTTAGTAATTCAAGATAAAGCTTAGTCAGAAAAGTTGATGGAGTAGGTTCATTTCAGTCACTCTCACTTTGTGTAATTTGGAGTTTTGAGTTTGACAAGTACAATGAACTGTCATCCATATCTTAGTATAAGCTCGTCACTCAAGCTCAAATTTAAATCCAAACCACTTAAATAACTATTGTTCTTGACAATTAATCGAGGGCAATTTTTAATTAAACCACAATTAGCCCACTATTAGATTGGTCATGTGTGAACACATGGTTGAAATAAAAGACCATAGTACAATCAACTATGTAAGGCCAACTCTGATGCGAGTTAGACATCAACTAGTGCTAATACATATGGCTGTAGTGCTTTTGAGCAGCTTGGATTTTTACGTAAGCCCCCCTTAATGGATTGTTTATAGCTAGGACTCATCTTAGTGAAATCTATTAGAACTTGTTTTATAAGTTAGCTAACTCTACTAGGATTCTTTATAGCAATGACTCATCTTAGTGAAATCTACTATAACCCTCAAAGGGGTTGGCCGAGTGGTCAGGACCACGGTTTCTCTTCTTCCAGAACTAGAGGTTTTGGTATAGACCCCCAGTTTCCCCTTCTTCAAGAATCAAAGGTTGAGTCCACTAGCGACACCACCTAGGGGCCACATGGGTATTTACGTGGCTTCTCTCTAAGCCTAAATGAATTAGTCCAGCTCAAAAGGCTGGGAACCCTCCAATAATCCAAAAAAAAAAAAAAAAAACCTGGATTGATTTGTTGCGAATTTGAGAATAAAAATGCAAATTGTTTGAAATGAACTATTTGCAATTCCAAAGCCTCATTAAGGAACTAGGTAACTATGGGCTATTCCTCTGGCTTTGTCCGTCGTGGCTCGTGGGAAGTCTTTTTTGGATTAAAATGGGTTGGGTCGATCAAGGGTGTCAGTTCCAACCTATATTGGATTGGTCGCAACTCATTTTTAAGTTCAAAGTAACTTAGATTTGCACCCGGTGCAGGTTGAATCAAACTTGACCCACATAATCTACATGGCTTGCCAGCATTCTACGTGGATCACCATACAATTGCAGGACCCATCTACTATGGCTTGTGCCTGTGAAAACTTGTACAATACACTGGGGATAATTAATTGAATTAGAGTTGGAACTGGGTGGGTAGGACCAAATGCGACTTGTTTAGAGAGCCCATGAACTACTGAGCCCAAATTGAGGTACACACCCACCTAGGGGCGGAACCAGGAGTTTTGTTTAGGGGGAGCCAAAAAAAAAAAAATTTATTTAACAAAATTGTAAAATCTAATAATAAAATATGTAATAACCAAATTATTAAAGTTGTGCTCAACGTTCTTTCAATGAGTTGAAATCATCAATTATTTTTTCTGTATTTTATTTTCAATATATATAATAAAATAATCTATAAGAAATTCATCTTTCATTCTCTTGCGAATTGCACAAGATTTGGGTACCGGTCCTTACTTATGCATGTAACTTGTAAGTTACAATTTAAAACTTTATTATTTAAAAACTAAAAAAAAAAGTAATAATAACATCCCATATCTAAAATCTAAACCATTCAAAGCATGGTCTCACTACTTTTTATCTCCTTAATAATAATCACAACAAAAAAATAACTATATTTCTTTATCCATGATGAATAAAGCTCCGACTGAGCTAAAATTTAATGTAATAAGTGAACACAAACAGACATTAGTTTAAAGCAGATTAAATTTCAATATAAGCCACAAAGATTGAAAATATATAATGACATGTAGTGAAATTAACACATTTATGCAACGCAAGAAAAAGAATTTATAAAAGAGGAAGTGAGTTTGTCGTTCTTCTTTATTCAAACATCAGAATCTCCAGAGGCCTGCAACCTACAACTCCTTTCAAGATCTCCATCAAGAAGACGTGACTTCTCCTCTTTCTCTTTTGGATCACAAGACTTAGGGCGGATGTAAATAGGTTAGAATGAAAATTGAGGAATTTCTTTTCCAATCTCCATCAAGCTTTCCTTATTTCTTCTCCTTTCTTTCATTTACTTTCCTTTTTTTTTTTTTCTTTTCTTTTCTCATTTTGATTTTTTCCCAAAATCGGCAATATTTTTGTTTCTTTTTTCTAAGAATCAAAACCATGTTAAAAAAATGTTAAACAATGAAGGGGCCATCCACACAAAATGCTGGGATCAAAGCATTGCTTTGAGATAATTTTTAAGATTTATGGGGGGTAAACCATGCCCGCCCCCCCCTATGGCCATGATGTGCCTCTTAACTGATCTCAGGGCTCCCTGTCCTAGACAAGTGAACTTCTCTGTCCTTCGAAATGTGAAAGCCGAAGTCGAGCTCATTTAGCTACTGAGCAAAAAACTCGACTTCAACCAGATGGATGGGTTTTTATACCCACAACAGGAAAAAAAAAAAAAAAAAAAAAAAAAAAAAATCTACGTGGATGGGTTAATTGGCTCTGCCTCATAGCAAGCTGGCCGGAGCCGTGCCGTGCCGTGTCCAGGTTAACTGAGAATCGGCATAGCATGGCCCACAACATGACTTATGTCCCCGTGTCTTGCCCAAGTCGAGCTGAGCAGTGCTGCCCACAGACGGGCCCACATGCCCCTCTTTTCTTTAGATTTTTTTTTTATAGATTGAAAAGGACTTTATGCATAAACATAAATAAAGTCAAAATTACTAAAATAAATGCACAACTATTGATGCTAATTTAAAAATTAGAAGAAAACTTGAATTATTTTATATTCCTTGAAATGAAGTTTACAAGAACTTTGATGATGATTTTCAACCTCAGATAAAATTTACAAGTTTGATGATAATTCCAACTTTATGAGAGTTATAATAAAATAACATAAAAAATACAAGTATGAAAATTTCCTGAAAATAAAGTTTACAACAACTATGATGATAATTTCTAACGTAAATGAAGTTTTACAAAAATTACAAATGTGATAGGCTTTTTAATACTGATGATGCCTAAATTAGTTTTGGACACCACCGGTCAAATAATAAATGATAAATACAGCAATTAAAGAAGAGAATGGATTATAGTGGTTCGGTCAATGTGACCTACGTCCACTTCAAAGGCAGAGGTTGCCAGATATATTATTTCTCAATTGTGCAATGATTACAAGCTGAAATCTTTCTCCTCCTTCAAGCGCTGGTGGGACTTTTCTATTTATATCATTCCCCTAACAGATGTGGACGACTTTATAGCAACGTTCGCTCTACTTTGATGGAGTCTTCGAACTACCCTCGATGGACGAGGCAGGTGAGATATTCTCCGCAGGACTTGGTAAAAGCGGATTAAAGACTGACTATTTCTGAAGCGACATCGGCTGCCTTGACGTAGCCAAACTTCGTGGATTTGGGCCCGGACCTCAACGGACTAAACGGATCTTCACAGATTTTGGCCCTGGTTCGTCACGGACTGGGTCACTTGGACCTGACTCATCATTTGCCCCTCAATGCACCGTGCCCAAAGAAGCTTTGAAAGGGGGGCATTTCGAATATCTAGGTCTCTCCTCCCTTCCAAGAATTTATAGCAGTCTTTCCTTTTTCTACTTAGATGTGTTTTTGGGAGAGTCTTGTAATTTGGGGCTTATCTTGAAACCTTAGGCTATAAAACTCATTCTTTGAAAACCCTAGGCATTCCAAAGGATCAGGAAAAAGTTGGAGTTTTCAAGGTAATGGAGCACCTAAGTGGAGAAAGGTCATCCCAGAAGAAGAAGATGAACCTGCAACTTGCAGGAAAAAATGCCCCAGGCGTTGTCAACGACCAGGCTTCCGGTGAGAATCGTGCAGTGGAGAAGATCCCCCTGGGCGCCAGCGTGGGAGAAGAGACAGCAGCGGGTGCCACAGCCCGCCAGGCTACAGCAGCGGGCGAAGGGACAGCGGGCGTTGCAGCCCACCCGGCTGCAGCATCAGGCAAGGGGGCGCTGGGCGCTGGGCATCGGGCCCCTGCTACGGGCATCGCCCAGGTCGCGGCTGCAGGCGAGGGGTTAGTGGCGGGCGCCGCCCTGGCCGTCGCGGCAGCGAGCGAGGGGACGGCAGTGCGACGCCCGTCGGCGGGTGTCGCCCAGGCCGCAGCAGCAGGCGAGGGGACAGCAGTGCGACGCCATGCGGCGGGCATCTCCCAAGCCACGGCAGCGGGCGAGGGGACAGTGGCGGGCGCCGCCCTGGCTGCGGCAACGGGCGAGGGTGCCCTTGCTGTGGGCGCCGCAGCCCCGGTGGGTGTGGGTTTCGCTGCCCGAGCGGGCGCTGGCGTCGCTTCAAAGGCGGGGACGGTTGCGGCGCGTGTTGGCGTGGCGGGCGGCTCTGTTGCTGGTCCGTTGTGCATGAAGGAAATTGGAGACAGCCCTCCTACTAATGTGTTTGGGAAGTTGCGTCCTCACCGTAAAAACTATCGAGGAAAAGCTGTTGTTGACGATGACGGATCCAAGGTGAGCACTCTTTTTAGTGTGTTCAACACTGATGGTGACATTTTGAAGATTGTAGTTTCTTATCATATTCCTCCCACCGTGTTGTGTCGCCGGGTGGAGATGGATGAGCCTGCTTGCGATGACTCCTCTGGTGACGTTTTCATCTATGAGGAGATGCTCGAAGCTGGGCTGAGGTTTCCCATGTCCTCCTCCATTTGCCACCTTCTCCATTACTTTTCATTGACCCCGGGGCGGTTAGCACCTAATGGCTGGAGGGTTATGCTCGGCTTTCTTGTAATATAGAGGAAAGTACATCACGAGGACGCTTTTCCTGCGGAGTTTCATGCTGCCTACATACAATTTGATTGAGTCCCCGGCCCCTAACAGGGGATGGTACTATTTTACCCCCAGGGGTGGCAAGCTGCTCACGGAATCGCATTCCAATTGCCACAGTTGGAAATCCCGTTTCTTTTTCATTGGTGGAGAGTGGGTCACTGAGGTAGATCGGCCTTTGGTGCCCATACGATGGGTCGACGCCAAAAGACTCGGTACGTCCTTTGATTGCTTCTTCTTTTACATTTTTTATGCATGTACGTGCTCATTGTCCTCTTGCAGATCTGCCAGTGTTTCCGCAGATTAGGAGCAGAAGCTACAGGCTGTGAGAGTTCACCCTGACAAGGACTTGGGAGTTCTCCTTCCCAAAGAGAGTGGTAGGACTAGTAGACCCTCTCCGGATCCTTCTTCTTTTGGTAGGACTGGTGGACCCCCTCCGGGATCTTCTTCCAAAAGAAAAGGTACGTCGCTTTTGCTTTAGTAATAATTTTTAGTTCACCTGATATTCTGTATCTAGGAAATACTTTTGTTTCTACATGAGCAATAGACAAACAGGTGACTTTGGCCGACCTCTCTGGTAGGAGTACCCCTCCCATCTAAGGTGGCGAGGATAGATAACGCCTCTCCAGGGACCTCTCCACCAGCGACTTTGGAGGTGAGCTCTCCTCCATCCATCCTTGCAACGGGGCCTAGGGCGTGTCCCCATCGAGTGGTTTCTCATGTGGTGCCTTCCCAGCCAGCTACTTCCTCAACCAAGCCTGTTGCTCTGGAGTCTTCCTCTCGGGCCATGCCTTCTGCCCCTCATTTATGTCCTCCAAGCTCGGGAACTTCTACAGCGGCACCGGCTTGGGCTGGCCCCATGCTGGGCAACCCGCTGGTGATCCGGAAAAAGCTCGGGAGATTTGTATTTCCGCCTGAGGTTACACAGATTAATGCTTTGGGCACCGAGGAGGTTATAAACATGTTTTTGGAAGGTCTGGCTCAGGTAAAGGTTTACTGTTCCCTTTTCTCCAGAGATTTTATATATATATATAAGCTCTATCTCATTTCCTTTGTCCCTCTTTTTTCAGGCCTCCACTGCATCCGTCTGTTTGTTGTCACGGGCCCGATCTCATATTCAGCTGAAACAGGATAATGAGACTATGCAAAAGGAGCTCTCCGCTGCTCAAGGAATGATTACTGCTCTTAAAGCTGCTAGAAGGGCTTCTGAGGCTGATCTTACGGCGGCCCGCGAGAAGGCGACCAGGCTTGAGACTGAGCTCTCAGCCACCCACGAGAGGGCGGCCAAGGCAGAGGCTAAGCTTGTAAAGGCCCGTGAGAGGGCTTCGCTCAGTGAGGCTGAGCTTGCACAGACCCGTGAGAGGGTGAGGCTCAGAGAGATTGTTGTGGAGTCAGAGATGAGGGCGGCACACGACAGAGCTTCTCAAGCCGAGGAGATGGCTGCCTTGGCTGAGAGGGAGTTAGCGAATGGCCTCGCTAATGCCTTCATTGACGGCTATGATGAGCTCCGAGGGAAGATTTTCGCTGCTTTCCCAGATATTGACCTCTCAGGCTTCGTGCCGACTGAGGTGCCTGATGATAGTAGTGGCAGCTTTGATGATGAGGAGGATGAGGAGGAAGATGAGGGCAGCTAGCTGCGAGAGTGATTAGAGGGCAGGGGACTTTTGCTGTGTTTTTTTTAGAAAGGCAATTCAGCCTAACTTTTGGAAATTGAATGAAAACGCAAGAGTCTGTAGAACATAACTTTTGGAATGAAAATGCAAGGATCTTTCCTCATAGAACATTTTATTCAGCTTATTGTCAAACAACTTTAAAATAAACAAAGAAATTAGAAAAAGTCACATGTACCCCCCAAACCTTCATTACTCCACCAGTTTTAAAATGTTACTGGTAGTACCTCTTCAAATGTTCCGCGTTCCATGGATGAAGTAAGACCTTTCCCTCAGAATCCTGGATCCTGTAGGTGCCTGGTCCAACTACTTCTGTTACGAGGTACGGCCCTTCCCAGTTTGGTCCCAGCTTTCCTTCGCGAGAGTCTTTTGTGACAATGATCACCTTTTTGATGACCAGGTCTCCAGGTTGAAAGGAACGGGGCTTTACCCTCGAGTTGTAATACCTTGCCATGTGCCGTTTGTATTCCGCGTTGCAGACCATAGCCATCTCCCTTGCCTCCTCTGCTAAATCAAGGTTGATGCGGAGTCCTTCCTTGTTGGTGATGGGGTCATGGAGACGAACCCTTAAAGAATGGACACCTATCTCAACAGGGATGACTGTCTCAGTTCCAAAAGCGAGAGAGAAATGGGTTTCCCCAGTAGGAGTTCTTGGTGTCGTTCGATATGCCCATAACACTCTTGGGAGCTTGTCGACCCAAAGACCCTTCGCTCTTTCGAGCCTTGTCTTTAGGTTGCGTAAGACCGTTCTTACCATGACTTCTGCCTGCCCATTTGCATGTGGGTGTGCCGGGCTGGAATGAGGCTGCTTTATCATGAGGTTGGAGCAGAAAGAATTGAAGAGTTTATTATCAAATTGCTTGGCATTGTCACTAACTATATTGGCGTGAGGTATCCCAAAGCGACAAACAAGATTTATCCAGACGAAGTCTTTTACCTTGGAGTCTGTTATTTTTGCTAGGGGTTCTGCCTCCGCCCATTTTGTGAAGTAGTCGACGGCGACTACTACAAACTTGCATTGTCCTCTACTCAAAAAAAGGGGGCCTAAGATATCAATACCCCATTTGGAGAAAGGCCACGGGCTTAAAATTGTCGTTAGCTCCTCCGGTGGCTGCCTTGGCACAGTGGCGAAGCGTTGACACTTATCGCATTTTTTGGCAAATTCTTTAGCGTCCTTTACCATGCTAAGCCAAAAGTATCCTTGCCAAAGCGCTTTGTGGGAGAGGGAGCGTCCTCTAGAGTGATTCCCACAAATTCCTTCATGAATCTCTCGAACGGCGTAGTCAACTTCTTCAGGCGAAAGGCAGCGCAGCAATGGTAAGCAGAAACCCTTCTTGTAGAGTACATTTTGTAGGAGAGTAAACTTGGAAGCTCTCATCCTAAACTTCTTGGCCTCAAGGGGATCATCTGGCTATGTACCTTCTTGGAGGTACGCCCTTATGGGGGTCATCAAGTTTGATTCGTCCATTGTACAGTTGATGTTTGTGGTATCCACATCCAACTTACCTGGCGCGAACTGGTGCCCGATGAGTGCTGGTTCATGAGGCGAGCCAGGCCAGTGCGTCTGCAGCCACATTATCCTGTCTAGGGATGTGAGAGATTTGGAAGTGCTGGAATTGCCGGATCAATCTCTTCACCATGCCGAGATATTCCTGCATTCTTGCTTCTTTTGCTTCGAACTCGTCATTTACTTGATTGACTATCAACAGGGAATCACTGTAAGCGGCGAGGTCGTGGGCGTCCATTTCGACAACTAATCTCAGGCTAGAGAGGAGGGCCTCATATTCTGCTTCATTGTTAGAGGCAGTAAAGTGGAGCTTCACTGCATACTTAATGTGTGTACCATCAGGACCGATCAAAATGAGGCCAGCTCCACTTCCCTCGCTGGTTACGGAGCCATCAACATACTGCTTCCAAAGTGGTAGTGACGAAAAATCGGAGATCCCAGTAGGTACCCGGGCGTCAGTCTCGGTGTCAGAGATTGACTATGCTTCTGAGGTAAAAATCCCTGGAAGTGTCGCGGTGCCCATGGAAGAGGTCTGGGCGCCCAGAAGTGCATGGGCGCCCAGCGGAAGCTCTTCGGGGATGTCTGTTGGGGACAACAACGTGGTAGGATCACTTGTCTCCCCCTCAGAGTGTGTAAACTCAGCTACAAAATATGCTAGAGCTTGTGCTTTGATGGCTGCCCTTGGTTGGTACCGGACATCGAACTTGCCCAGTTCTACTGCCCATTTAATGAGTCTCTCAGATACATCTGGCCTTCCTAATACTCTCTTCAAAGGTTGATTAGTAATTAACACAACTGTATGGCTCCGAAAGTAGTGCCGCAGGCGCCTTGCTGTCAAGATGAGGGCGAGCGCTAGTTTTTCTAGCTCTGATTACCTGACTTCTGCTCCTCGGTATGCTCTGCTCACATAATAGATGGGCTTTTGCACTTCATCATGGTTTCTGATGAGAACAGAGCTGACTGCTGAGGGGGGAGTGGAGAGATACAAATATAACACCTCACCCGGTGGTGCTTGTGAGAGAAGAGGAGGTGCGACCAAGTAGGCTTTAAGTTTCTGGAAGGCCTCCTCAGCCTCGGGTCCCCATTCGAAAGCTTTTCGAAGGATTTTGAAGAAAGGCAAGCACTTGTCTGCAGACTTGGAAACGAATTTGTTAAGTGCTGTAATTCTTCCATTGAGGCACTGCGCGCAGCTCCTTGGTGGAAGAGGGCGACTTCATGTAAAGTATAGCTTTGATTTTATCGGGATTCGCCTCAATTCCCCTTTGGTTGACCATGAAGCCCGAGAATTTTCTTGATCCTACGCCAAAGGCGCATTTCTCAGGATTCAACTTCATGCGATAGGACCTGAGAACATTGAAAGTTTCTTGGAGATGGTCGATGTGATCTGCCGCGGTGAAGCTCTTCACCAACATGTCGTCCACATAAACCTCCATGGTTTGCCCAATCTGGGAGTGAAACATTTTGTTCACTAGGCTCTGGTAGGTTGCGCCTGCATTTTACAGCCCGAAGTGCATGACTCTATAGCAGTAGGTCCCCTTAGGAGTAATGAAGGACGTCTTTTCTCGGTCTGGGGGGTGCATGCAGATCTGGTTGTATCCAGAATAAGCATCCAGGAAGGAGAGCAGTTCATGTCCTACTGTGGCATCGATGAGGAGGTCAATCTGTGGCAACGGATAGCTATCCTTTGGACATGCCTTGTTGAGTTCAGTGAAGTTGACGCAGAGGCGCCACTTCCCATTCGTTTTCGTCACCATCACTACATTTGAGAGCCATTCAGGATATGCTACTTCTCTGACTGCCCCATTTTCAATTAGCTTATCGACCTCCTTGTCCATCGCTTAGCCCCTTTCAGTGGAGGCGCCCCTCAGCTTTTGTCGAACAGGCTTGTGGCGAGGGTCGACATTGAGGTGGTAGGTGGCGACCGCAGGATCAATTCCTTCAAGATCCGCATGTGACCATGCGAAAATTCCCATGTTATTTCTCAGAAAATCTGTCAATTGGCTGACCAGATCCTTTGAAAGAGAAGAGCCAATGTATACTCTTCTGTCCGGATACTCTTCATTTAAAACCAGAGGGGTAAGTTCTTTAACAGGTTCTCCTCTTTCTGTAGTGGAGTCATCCCTCGGGTCCAAGATTTCAACTTGCAGCACTTCTTGCGTCTTCTTGGCCTTCATTGAGGAGACGTAACACTCTCTTGCTGCTACATGGTCCCCTCTTTCCTCCCCAATTCCATTCGGGGTTGGAAAGCGGAGGATGAGATGGTAGGTGGAGATGATGGCTCTAAATGCATTAAGAGCAGGTCGCCCTATTATGATGTTATAGGCTGATGGGCAGTCTATCACCAGGAAGTTAACCATTGTAGTGGAACTTCAGGATGCTACCCCGATTTGTGACTGGCAGTGTGATTGCCCCTAGGGGATACAGTTTCTCCCCTGAAAACCCAATGAGGGGGAATTTAACATGCTGCAGCCTCCCCCGGCCCAGATTTAGCTTGTCATAAGCTTCTGCAAATAGGATATCCGCAGAGCTGCCACTATCTACCAAGATCCTACGCACCTGGAAATTGGCGACGGTCATGGCGAGCACCAGAGGGTCATCATGGGGGTGCTGGATCCCTTCCAAGTCCTTATTCGAGAAGGATATAATTTCGTTAGCGCCTTGGATGGGCGTGCTTCATCAGGATGCCTTGCCTTCCCAGCATGGGCCTTCATGGCAGAGAATGACTCTGCTAGTCCTCCTGAGATAGTTCGGATTTCCCCAATGGGTTGCTGATCTTCAAGATTGTGAGGTGGTGGTGGTGGTGCTTAACCCCTACTGATGATGCCTAAATTAGTTTTGGACACCACCGGTCAAGTAATAAATGATAAATGCAGTAATTAAAGAAGAGAATGGATTATAGTGGTTCGATCAGTGTGACCTACGTCCACTTCAAAGGCAGAGGTTGCCGGATATATTATTTCTCAATTGTGCAATGATTACAAGCTGAAATCTTTCTCCTCCTTCAAGCGCTGGTGGGACTTTTCTATTTATATCATTCCCCTAACAGATGTGGACGACTTTATAGCAACGTTCGCTCTACTTTGATGGAGTCTTCGAATTACCCTCGATGGACGAGGCAGGTGAGATATTCTCCGCAGGACTTGGTAAAAGCGGGTTAAAGACTGACTATTTCTAAAGCGACGTGGGCTGCCTTGACGTGGCAAGACTTCGTAGATTTGGGCCTGGACCTCAACGGACTAAACGGATCTTCACAGATTTAGGCCCTGGTTCGTCACGGACTGGGTCACTTGGGCCTGACTCATCAAATACTATGATATTTCTAATGCCGAAAAGTCATATTGCTTTCTTTTCTCTGCCAAGAACCAGTCTCACGAACACATGCATGTTCCCAATGTTTTGTCCGTTAGCATCCGCCTCCTGTTGTCCATAAGTCATCTGCCTGCATTAAAAGCTTGATCCAATGCAATTGCACACGCGAAAACTGTTTAGTAAATCACGAGCAATGATGGAAAGCAAAGGAAATCAACTTTCACTTACTTTCCACTAGGCCAAAAGGTCGAAACGAGTGTCATCATTTAGAGTTTCGGCCGGAGAGATTTGTAGATACTTCGTTATCTCATTCACAACTTGATTGGATTCGGAGGAAGAGGAACTGCTACCTCGAGACCTCCTAAGAAGATTCCATACAACTTTATTTTTCCCTCATACAACTTTCTTTTTTCCTCCCTGTGGTTGGGGTGGGGCCAGAGGGGTAGAGGGTGTTTTTTCTAGTCTATACATTTGGGTAGAACATTTCATTAAAAATTCTTCTAAATAAGATTAAAATATAGAAATATTATTTGCATTAGTGGCATTCATATTATTATTTATTACTTCATAAACTAAAATCTTCGGTCTTGCTACAGTCTTTTGCTAATTTGATCTAGTCCATCTAAAATAAAGAGAAATACAATTTATGGACCTAAGTTTTGTCCAGCCTACTAAATTTGCCAACACTCAAATCTTAACAAAAACCAATAGTCCATACAGCTTGCAAATCCAATCCATATAAAAAAAAATCTAGTAACCTTTATAATTTAAACCTATGACCTCTAAAAAAATGCCACTTCTTACTCCGACTAATACTAATGGGGTTTTGTCTATAAGAATTACCGAGTAATATGTTATTGGTCACAAATTCACTACACCAAAAATGAGAAAATTAGAACGGATTACCGTTCCTAATCCGTGTGTTCTTAATCCGTTCATCTGTTCCAATTTCCTATTTTTGGAACGGATTAATGGATTAGGAACGGTTTAGGAACCGATGAACGGATTAGGAACACACGGATTAGGAACGGTAATCCGTTCCAATTTTCCGTTTTTGGTGTAGTGAAAGGAGAACATCATTGGTTATTCATTGTGGAGAACTGGTCATTGAATAATGTATTATGCGTAATGGGATAACGAGGAACCTAACTATGGCTGCTCATTCTCATAAAGATTACTGAATTTGAGACATAGAAGGTGTTAAAATGCCAAAACAGGGATGCATCTCTAAATAATGGAATCACATAGGCATATTTCTAAATTATCCTAAAAACTTTGGGGAGGTGTGTGTATATATATATATATATAAACCTCTTAAAATCTTATGAACAAGATTTCCTCAATGAATTTCACATGGATATGGGCTATTGACATGAAACTCAAAAGAAAATACATTTTTTATAAAAAGTATATATATGAGTGATATAGTACATTTTACTATTTTTTTAAGAAATTCTATAGGTTATTGTTAACAAGGGAAGAAATATAATTAAGACAAAGCTAAGATAATGGAGGACAGGAAATATGATGTTCAATCTGGAAATCAGATTATGCAAACATTTTAATTTTTGCATTTTCTAAATGTGAAGTACATTTCATAAAAATCCAACCAGCCAAATACATGGCACCAATCAGGCCAACCATCCAAATTCCGAAATCATGTCATCAATCAAGACAATCAGATCATGACCACATTATTCGGTTTTAGCCCTTTAGCCTTTGACATTTGTTAAGAGTCAGAGACCCAACCAAACTCAAATCTTCCCCATCCATGATCATCATTAGATCATTCTTCTACACCATTGGATTAGAACTTACAAGATGCTTTTGTTTAAAAAACAAAACCTAATTTTATTAACTCTAGAAGCAGGAGCAGCAACCAATCATTCCAAAACCTAGAAACTTGCATTGTGGTTGTATTTCCCTTGAAACTAAAAAAAAAAAAAAAAACAGATATAAAAACAAAAATAAAGATAAAATCAAGGAAAAGCAAATGTAGCCGGCATCCCTTTATCCTCACAATCATATAACAAAGGGTTAAAAAAAGAAAAATTTGAAGAATGTCAATTCACAAGACAAATCTTATCTAATAAAAAAAAAAAAAAAAAAAAAAACACTATTTCCTCTCGAATTCAATGCCACTAATCAGTGCTTATAGGTCCAGTCCAGCCAGCCCGCCCGAACCTGAACGGGTCTTTGGGCTGAACCTAGGCCTAATTTTCTGGGTCAAAAATGAGTGCCAAGTGCCAAGTTCCTCACACCACAATCAACAGGAAACAGAAGGCCTTCGAGAAGAGAAACCTTCCACAATGAGGGCGTCGGCCAATGGCTGAATGACGAGAATGCCTTCACCCACCAACGCACACGATAGCACGCTGAGGAAGGCAACGAGCGACAAGGCCTCGAACACCAAATCGCCAGGCCTCCATATCACAGACAGCGCGAGCGAGAGGAACTGCACCGAGAGAGACAACACGACCGCAAAAGCCAACCAATAGATCCGAATCCTCAGCTTCTTGTTGATGACCATCGACACCGCCCTCCAACACACCCCCACGAAGCACACCACGTACAGAGAGCTGAACACGCCCAGAATCCCCGTCCCTATGAGCGGGTGCGTGCACTGCACGACCTTCCCCTGCTTGATGATGATGAATTGCCTCATGAAAACCTCTGGGGGCCTCCAAACCCCAGCACCCGAGAAGAAGACGAAGAAAAGCTGAGAGAGGAAGGCGGGGATGCAGAAGAGGAAGATTACAAAGAGGGCTTTGGAGAGGGTGTTTTCGTAGTTGGTTTCTTTGTTGAGGGAGATGTTGAGGAGGAAGAGCAGGGTGATGAAGAAGCATGGCTGGAAGAGTCCGAGGGAGGAGACGACGTAGAGCTTGCAAAGGGTTTCGCGCTTGAGTGGAGGGGGGAAGAGGAGCAAGATTGGGTCGTGGAGGGGGAGGCGGAGGAGCTCGGTGAGGGAGCAGAGGGAGGCGAAGGAGACGAGGAGGATGCGGAGGGGCCAGAGGGAATTGAAGCCTCGGAGATGGTGGGAGTGGGAGTGGAGGGTCTTGAGGCGGAAGTGGAAGATGAAAGAGAGGGAGAAGATGGAGAAGAGGAGGAGGAATGAGACTAAGGAGATCGTGGCGAGGCTGCACAACGAGGCGGGTGAGACCATCGGCCCCCCTCTGAAAATTCCTCACGATCTCATTTCGAAAGCGCCTTTCTATACTCGATCTTTCTACATGGCACCCTTGTCTTGTTTTATGTAAATGTCTGAAAGAGAGAGAGAAAGATCCTATTGGTTTGGTTAGGGTGGGTTTCTTTCTTTTCCTTGTTGAAGGGGCAACAACAAGGAAGAGGAGGGAAAGGTGAAGAGAAAGGGATGTTTTGTGGAAAAGGACAAGGAGAGAGATGAGATGGATTTGGTTTGGGTGGGGTGGGGCAGGCCCTTTGGAAGAGAGAAATCTGGCGCCAAGCTGGGAACAGGACATGTTGGGAACATGAGGGAGGGAATGGTGTGTTTTTTTTTTTACAGGGAATTGGCATTGATGGGTTTCGCTCGTTTTTTTAGACTATCTCTAAATAGAATTACCGACTAGCCACAATTTTTTATACAAATTGCCAACTGTTATATTCTTTCTCCACACGGTTTGGCCTATGGGATGGACCAGTGATCACCTTCTGTCAGCCATTGGTTACCAGAGGAAGATTTGCAACATATAGTCTTCTAGATGAAATGAAGGACCTGAATAATTAATGTGATGCACGACGTCGCCCCTATGAGTCAATTCATGGGGCCTGGTTATAAATTGAGTGGATCCTATTTTGATTTTGTAGGTGCAGAAAATAATGACCCACAATAAGGAGGTGCCTTACAGGACTTATCCGAGAAGATGATGGTGACTGGGAATGACTGGATGCCGTCCGGAAGCCTGAAAGGGAATAGCAAACGGTCAGAGGACCCTGGCCTGGGCGGCGCAAGGCTCTCCGATGCCAAAGTCAGTATGGGAACTGGAACAATGGAAGGAGAGGGAGAAGAGAGACAGAGTAAGGGCTCTATGAATGAGATTGTGCGTACCTTAGATGGTGGGTTGAGCCTCTATTTATAGTGTGGAACGTATCTTTGGGAGATATTCTGGTGTGGGTCCCGTGATTCGACTGGGAAGTCACGATCAGCCCACATTGCATTAATTGTGGTCCAATCCAGCCCACTTTGCATTAAATGCCCGTCGGGTCAGCCCACATCACATTTAATGCACATCTTGTTGGGCCAGATCCTGTTGGGCGCCTTTGGCGGTAGGGGGTACCAGCGGATCTGCCCTCGGGCCTTGCCCTGATGTGGCCTCAGCCGCTGGATGCCGTTCTGTCAGAGATCCGGCGAAGATCGTGGGCGGCTGGATGTCACGTCTGTCCCACTAGATCGTGCCCCTGTCCCTCCACGTGCCTGATGACGTGGGGGATGAGGGGCGCAAGTGAAGGTTCTCTCTTGCTTCGGCTTCTGTCCCGGCTTCTTCAGCCGAGGTGGAGCTTTCCGTCGAGATGATACCCGGGGTGGCTCAGCCGAGGTGGAGCTCCCTGCCGAGGTGACGCCCGAGGTGGGCCAATTCGGCACTAAGGGCCCGGAGCTGCCTGACTTCGGCCGGACCTCCTGTCCTGGTAGCCGGGGTGAGCTTGGTGCCACGCGGATGGCACGCGGATGGCACGTGAGAGTGCTTAGTCTCATCTGATGGCTGTGATTAGCTTAATCCTGTGGTTCTGGAAATCTCCCCACACAATTGCCCCCTAGCTTTTGACCTCTGAAGTGTGCTAGCCTTTAGGGGTTGAAAGCTAGAAGGAAGTGTGCTAGCCTTTAGGGGTTGAAAGCTAGAAGAATCCGTCTGGGGATATGGTGATCATTACCCGGTGTCGCTTCAACTCTTTACGCCTGGTGTCGCTTCAACTCTTTAAAGCAATAAATGCCCTGCTCTGTTCGTCTTGGGACCGAGTTGACGGCTACACGCGTTAGCTTCTGCGCCGATCGCGTCGTCTCATTGATGGGACCGGCACGGGCTTTGAAGTGTCTCTTCGAATCCGGAGGCGGTACCCAAATGGGGTTCCCCTTCTACAAATAGGGTCATCCCCTTCTTTTTCTCGCTCCCAATTTCTTTCGCCTTCGCCTTCGCTTTTGATTCTTGCTCTGGTTCCTGAGATCTGTTCGAGGGCTTTCAATTTCTGCTCTGGTTTCTGAGATCTGTTCGAGGAGAACGACCGTAGAACGCGTCCGGATCTGCTCCTGATCTGCCTCTTCGTCCCTGTAAGTCGCTTTGTTCTTCTGTCTGGTTTTTCTTGGGGTTTTTCGATTTCTAGGGTTTTTCTTCGTTGTCACCCCTTCTAGACATGGGCACCCCTAGGTTCAGGGTAGATTCCGATGAGGGTTTAGCCGAGTTTAGAGCTGCCTTCAAAATTCCGGAGGGGGTCCTCCTAAAACCGGCAGACCTTGCCGACGCTGCCCTGTATCGCTGCTACGGCGGCTGGATGCCGTTCCCTCTGATCTCCGTGATCGAGGGTGGGGTCAGGTTTCCACTGCACCCCCTGCTTAGGTCCTGCCTTAGCCTTTGGTCCCTCGCCCCGGGCCAGCTGATGCCCAATGGCTACAAGGTCATCATGGGCACAGCGAAGCTGAACGAGATCTTGGGGACCAACCTAGGCCTTCACGACATCGAGGACACATACGATATCTGCAAGGCTGGGGAGGGAAGATACCATCTCCGTGTGAAGCCGCAGCGAAGGGGCTTCGTCCTAGCCTTGGAGGATTCAAGTAAGAATGCTGAGGAGGATTTCTTCTGTGTCTCGGGGGACTGGGAGTTCGGCCCAGGTGAAGACAGGAGGCTGTCGGTCCCACGTCGTCCTGGGGAAGTCCCAAGTAATCATCACTGCTTTTCTCCTTTACTGTTTTGCTTATTTCATTGATGCCGAACTGATACTCTCTTTTGCCTGTTGAGCAGAGGCGGGTGCAAGGCGACGCCGAGCTGTTAGCGAAGGTTGGAGGAGGAATACCGACGACATCAACAAGGTCGAACGGTACAAGGGGCACGAAACCAGGTCAGCTTGGAAGCTGCTTGGGTACACGCCGAGGTATCGCGGCCACTACCACAGGGCTGGAGTACCTGAGGTGGACGAGGCACACCCTGACCGTCCGACCGTATCAGTTGCGGTGTTTAGCGGGGTCCCCTTGACCGGTCCTGTTGCCGAACGAACTGCGTCTGGAGCTGAGGCGTCCACTTCCAGTTCGGAACCGTCGAACCTGAGGCAAATAGTGGACGCTTATTCTTCCGATCGGGAAGAAGACATGGCGGGAAGGTCGAGGGAGCCGGACGTTAGGGACCTAGCGGCCAAGTTTAGGCAGAGGTCGTCGTCTTCTGGGGCCCCATCGCCTGCCGGCACTCGTGCTGCTTCGAGCTCGGGAGGTGCTGGCGCTACTTCAGCTTCTGCTCCTGCTCCTGTTCCAGCTTCTGCTCCTGCTCCTGCTCCGAGTGCGGGAGTGCGGCGGCGCTCGCCGGACCGCTCAAAGGAGGGGTCCCCGCCCAGGAAGAAATCCAAGGCGGGGGAGAAGAGTTCGAAGGCTGATCCCGCTCACGCCCCTGGAGCTAAAGTCCCAGCCGAAAAGGGGGGCGAGAAGAGTGCGCTGAAAGAAAAGAGTGCGCCGGCCGAAAAGAGTGCGCCGGTCAGCAAGTCGGCTGTTGGTCCAGCGCGCGAGCCTCTCATCTCGGCGGAGCAAGGGTCCGGATCGGCTTCCGGGCCCCGAACTGCCCCTGCACCGTGGAAGCCGAAAATGGAAACCTCTACCGGCAAACCCCTGAACGTTGAAGACCGATTGCTGGGAAATGCCGAGGTGATCGGGGCTCTCGCCAAGGCCTGTGCTCTGCCAAGAGACATGGAGACGCACGATAGGTTCGAGGACCAGAGCCTGATGGTCTCGGCGATCCAGGATAGTCTTCGGGTAAGTGTTTGCGACGCTTTTCTTCATTCTTCAAGTATCTTGGTCGAACCTGACTCTCTGTTTCCATTTGCAGAACGTGCAGAGGCTCCTAACCGTGGTGGGAAGGAGGGATAGGAACGCTGCGAGAGTGACCCGCCTGGAGTCCGAGCGGGAGAAGCTGAAGAAGGAGCTGGACGAGCAGCGGAAGGGATTGGAAGAGCTCAAGGTGGCCAGTGCTGGAGAATCCGCTCGGTTGGCATCGGCTCTTTCTGAGGTCGCCGAGCTCTCGTCCCGGGCCGACCACATGAAAGGCGAGCTCTGGGCGAGGAACAAGAAGGCCGCCGAACTGGAGTCTGAGCTGGCCAGGTTGAAGGCTGAATCTACTGCTGAGGGGACGAGGCTGCGCGCCGAAACGGCAAGGTTGAAGGCGGCGAACGCCGAGCTGGAGAAGGAAAAGGCCTCTCTTCAGGCCGAGGCCCAGTCCGCCTTCCAGGATGGGGTGGATCGAGCCACTGAGCTGTACGAGAAGCAGGTGGAGGAGATCACCGCCATCCTGTTCGAAGAAGGATGCCTGGCCGCACTGAGACGTGCGGGGGGTCCCTGAAGACCATCCTGTCTATCAGGACCTGCCGAAGTATTCGGACCTGGATCCCGAGCCGAGCTCCGCACCTGCAGCTGAAAGCGCCCCGGTCGAAGCTCCTGTTGCTGACGACGCTCCAGCTGCCCCGGTCTTGAGCGATGCCCCAGTCGCCAGCGAGGCTTTGACCGTGCCTCAGGGTGACACTTCTTCTGCTCCTGGTTCGGCTGAGGTTCCAGTTGAAGCCCCTTCTGCCAGCGACGCTCCAAGCGAGGTCCCTGTCTCGGCCGAAGCCTCTGGCTCCTTGGAAATGGTGATTGATCTGGTCGAGTCGCCGAGACCGGAGTAGCTCTGTCCCTTCTCTTGTCTCTGTCTTTCTTTTGTAACGTTTTTGCCTCTCAGCCTTGTAAATATTTTCTGCAATCAATGAAAGTCGAGCTTCTTCACTTGTGCATTTTCTCTTTGCTTTTGTCTCTCTTTCATTTCTGGATGTGCATTGAATGGCATTGAACGCCTTTACTGTGTGGCGTGGCCCTTGAGGTAGAAAGAGTCAAACTGTCAGTGCTGATTTTCCGTATTCTGGAGACCATAAATGGCAATTAACATGGCGCTAGGGCTGATGAGGAAATCGGGCGGATGTCTCCACGCGGCGCCACAGGAATTGCCGGTCAACGGATTGGAGGGCGTGCGTCCTTTGCAACGAGTGGGAGACTTCGCCCCTTAATTCCCTTTGGAGATTGAGCCCTTCTCCTTCCTATAAGTAGGGGGAGCAGGCTCGTCATGGGAGAAGGAAAGAACATAGTTGTAGGAACCATGTCCGGGAGCTGTCCAGAATTATTTGATCCAGGGGGAACCCTGCGCCGTTGGACGGCTATCCCCGAGGGGGGAAGGTTATCGTAGTCCGCGCGCTCTCTAAGGAACTCCCCGTGGACCGCGCGCTCTCTGAACGCGGGTTCACGGCCAGCCGCCCCCGGGTTGAAATCGGATGGGTCGGGACCTGGGCGTCTGCCGATCCTGCAGGGTCCTGGGTGGCATCGAGCTCCTCCCTGTCAGAATGGTAAGACCAAGGTTGGAGTTGAGGCCTGCGGGACCTGGGGTTTCTTCAAACCTTGGCTGGCCTTACTGGCCGGAGGGTGTCGAAGAGCTCAGCGAAGTCCTGTGCCTCCAAACTGGAGGGGCTCTGTAATCGCTTTGGTCTGACCAACCAAAGTGTATTATAGAGCTCTGTGAAATTCAGGATCGCTCAGAACCTCCAGGCAGCGATCCGGCGTCCTCGAGCCTTTTGCCTGAAGAGTCGGTGGAGATCAGTGCCTGAAGAGTCGGTGGAGATCAGAGTCTCCCAGCCTTTCTCTATTTTCTGTTTTTAGAGGACTGTGATCCTCCTTTCTGTACTTTGCTTTCTGTTCTGTATTTCTTGTAATGATGCAGTTTACAATGAATAAAAAGGAGGAATTCTATGATTACCCAAACAGTGTTTAATGCTTTTGAGTTCTTTCTCTTTCTTTGCACTGTTCTGGAATGCTTGCATTTGTGTTTGAGTGCTGGCGCTGCTCTCTTCTGGAAAGCTGCCTTTGGCCGAAATGGCTGGCCTTGCGCCGAGGTAGATCCATACCGCGGCCGGATTGACCTGCGCCGAGGTGGCCACATCGTTCCACTGGCCTCGGCTAGGCGAGAGTGAGTTCGGCAATGGCCTTCTGAGGGGTGTATGAACCCGGACTTCAGGAAACTGACCTTGGCCGAACTGCCTTGAGCCGATGTGTGAGGGGTTTATGAACCCGGACTTCAGGAAACGGCTGAGTGTAGGAACTCTAGACCATTCCCAAGGCGTAGAACCTGAAGTGTGTCCAAGACACGGGGGCTTTAGGAAAGGCTGAGTGTAGGAACTCTTCCAGGCCGTTTCCAGGGCGTAGAGCCTAAGTGTGTCCAAGACACGGGGCTTTAGGAAAGGCTGAGTGTAGGAACTCCAGGCCATTTCCAGGGCGTATGTACCCGGGGTGGATGGGTAAAGACCCTGAGTTTAGGAATTGGCCGAGTGTCCGAACTCGAGGCCTTTTCCAGGGCTATTAACCCTTGGAGATGGGTGAAGACCCTGAGTTTAGGAATTGGCCGAGTGTCCGAACTCGAGGCCTTTTCCAGGGCTATTAACCCTTGGAGATGGGTGAAGACCCTGAGTTTAGGAATTGGCCGAGTGTCCGAACTCGAGGCCCTTTCCCGGGCTATTAACCCTTGGAGATGGGTGAAGACCCTGAGTTTAGGAATTGGCCGAGTGCCCGAACTCGAGGCCTTTTCCAGGGCTATTAACCCTTGGAGATGGGTGAAGACCCTGAGTTTAGGAATTGGCTGAGTGTCCGAACTCGAGGCCTTTTCCAGGGCTATTAACCCTTGGAGATGGGTGAAGACCCTGAGTTTAGGAATTGGCCGAGTGCCCGAACTCGAGGCCTTTTCCAGGGCTATTAACCCTTGGAGATGGGTGAAGACCCTGAGTTTAGGAATTGGCCGAGTGTCCGAACTCGAGGCCTTTTCCAGGGCTATTAACCCTTGGAGATGGGTGAAGACCCTGAGTTTAGGAATTGGCCGAGTGTCCGAACTCGAGGCCTTTTCCCGGGCTATTAACCCTTGTAGCCGAAGTCGATCAAAGAGACAGATTGATGACGGGGCGAAAGCTATTTCCATTGATTCATAGATTCATTACATCTTTTAGAAATTGAATTTCTTGGGATACAGATGGATACAGAGGACGCCAGATGGATCACGTAATGATCTTCTCCGAATCCTCACTGTCTGGAACCTGGGCTGCGCTCTGGTGAACTCGGCCCTCGCTGCCGCCAGCATCTCCTGCCTCAACGAACTCTGGAATGTGGCCCTCTTCGGCCAGCTTCTCCAGATACCTCTGCAAAGAGTTGTAGTCCACGGTCTTGTGCCCGCTACCCTTGTGGTAAGAGCAATAGAGTTTGCTCTGGCTGCCGGAGGTGGGCTCATTCCTCAAGGGCGGAGGCCACTTAAAGAATGGCTTGGTCTTTATCTTGGTCAGGATACGGTAGATCGGCTCCTTGAAGACGACGTTGACGCTCTGACTGGCGCTGGTGGGAGGTCCGGGCTGCCAGGTGCCCCCAAACCTGGACGACGCAGGCTTTGCCGAACTGGAGACCCAAGCCTGCTTGGGCTCCTGCTCCTGGGAGGGCCTCCCGCCTTTCTGCCGAGGCTGGCTATTCTTCTGCTCGAGCTCTGGATACCCGTCTTGATCCCGGGCTCGGATCTCGTCTTCCTCCTGGGCGATAAAGCGCTTCACCCGGGTCATCAACTCTGGCATGGATTCTGGGGAGTCCCCGGCCAAGTCCTTCCGCAAGTCGTGGCCGGGGATCAGGGCATGCTGGAAGGCGTAGATTGCTATCCCTTCCCTCGTGCCCTCGATCTGGCTGTGGATCGCCCAGAATCGCTGGGCGAACTTGGCGAGGGTCTCGCCCTGCTTCATTCTCAGGGCGAGGAGGTCCCCTTCCTTCTTGGGGACGACGGTGTAGGCTTGGAACTTCTTTAGGAAGGAGAGCTGGAGCTCCTTCCAACTGGAAACCGACTGCTCCAGGAGAGAGCAGAACCACTTCAGGGGGAGGTCACCCAAACTGGAGGAGAAGATTTTGCAGTTTAGGTGACCCTCGTTCCCCCAGATGGACATCTTCTGGGAGAAGTGTCGGAGGTGCGCGGATGGGTCGGACAGTCCGTCATAGGGGACGAACCGCGGGACGGAGAACTTCCTGGGCAAGGGGGTGCGCTCGATCTCTTTTGTGAAGGGAGAGCCCCCTAGATCAATGTGACCACAGATCTGCTTCTGGTCCCGCATGTCCAAGTTGTGCTGGAGAGCCAATCTGACACGTTTGTCAAACCGCTCTTGCTCGTCGTCCTTCTCTGGAGTCTGAGCTCGGAGCTTTCGCTTGGGATGGCTCGGGCTACGACGGCTATGAGTTCGGCCATCGCGGCTATGGTGACTTCGGCTGTTGCTCGAGCCTTCGTCACGGATCTGGCTCCGTTTCTGGTCCAGATGATTTCTGAGGTCCTCGCGGGGAGGCTGGGCTGCCCTGCTGGGAGCGTCCTTCTTTTTCCCTTGAGGCTCAGAGACCTGCCTCAAGGAGGCAGTTTGCACTGCCCTCAGCTGCTGCCGGAGCTCGCGAATCAGCTGCCCTTGCTTCTGGAGTTGCTTCTGGAGGAGAGCAGCTTCGGGAACCTCTCCAGTGGCAGGGGGTTGGACGTGGCGCGTCTCTCCTACGGCCACGGCTTTATGCTTCCGGGGACGCTCATGCTGACGCTCATTGCGTCTGGGTGGCGCGAGTTCTTCTGACGAGGTCGAGGCCTCGAGTCCCTCTTGGAGTGGGAACTCGATAAAGAGCTGAGAGCCCAAGCGGCCCTCGCCTACAGTCGTGCCATGCACCGTACGGGAGCGTCCTTGGGGAGGGACGTCCGTTGGCGGTGGTGGCAGCTCGAGCGCTGCTCTTGAGGATTCTACGCCCTTCTTAGCTTTCGGAGGCATGGCTTCTGAGAGGTTGAGGTTAAGAAGGTTGGGAAGGTTTTGAGAGGTTGGGATATTACTTTCCCACAGACGGCGCCAATTGTAGGTGCAGAAAATAATGACCCACAATAAGGAGGTGCCTTACAGGACTTATCCGAGAAGATGATGGTGACTGGGAATGACTGGATGCCGTCCGGAAGCCTGAAAGGGAATAGCAAACGGTCAGAGGACCCTGGCCTGGGCGGCGCAAGGCTCTCCGATGCCAAAGTCAGTATGGGAACTGGAACAATGGAAGGAGAGGGAGAAGAGAGACAGAGTAAGGGCTCTATGAATGAGATTGTGCGTACCTTAGATGGTGGGTTGAGCCTCTATTTATAGTGTGGAACGTATCTTTGGGAGATATTCTGGTGTGGGTCCCGTGATTCGACTGGGAAGTCACGATCAGCCCACATTGCATTAATTGTGGTCCAATCCAGCCCACTTTGCATTAAATGCCCGTCGGGTCAGCCCACATCGCATTTAATGCACATCTTGTTGGGCCAGATCCTGTTGGGCGCCTTTGGCGGTAGGGGTACCAGCGGATCTGCCCTCGGGCCTTGCCCTGATGTGGCCTCAGCCGCTGGATTGCCGTTCTGTCAGAGATCCGGCGAAGATCGTGGGCGGCTGGATGTCACGTCTGTCCCACTAGCTCGTGCCCCTGTCCCTCCACGTGCCTGATGACGTGGGGGATGAGGGGCGCAAGTGAAGGTTCTCTCTTGCTTCGGCTTCTGTCCCGGCTTCTTCAGCCGAGGTGGAGCTTTCCGTCGAGATGATACCCGGGGTGGCTCAGCCGAGGTGGAGCTCCCTGCCGAGGTGACGCTCGAGGTGGGCCAATTCGGCACTAAGGGCCCGGAGCTGCCTGACTTCGGCCGGACCTCCTGTCCTGGTAGCCGGGGTGAGCTTGGTGCCACGTGGATGGCACGCGGATGGCACGTGAGAGTGCTTAGTCTCATCTGATGGCTGTGATTAGCTTAATCCTGTGGTTCTGGAAATCTCCCCACACAGATTTTATAACTGGGTCTTGTTAATGGATTTATAGTTCTCTTGTGAGCTATCAGAGAGTTCGGGCCACTGCTTACAACAGGCAGATTCGTAGTAAAGGTAGGGGAACTCCACGGTGGGTCCATCTCATGTGAGTAATATATTTGAAAATTCCCATAAGTCACAATCTCATTTGGGTCAATATATTTGAAAAATTATTTCAACTACATCTTCTTGGCTAGATTGACAGTCACTTTCAATTTTGTTTTTGAAAAAAAAAAAAACCTTGCATGGAAGGATTAAAATTAGGTATCCCTGTCAATAGACTCAATACTCTAACGTAAGAAAATACTAACACCACCTGCTCATCTTGCTCAATTAAATTCAACTTTTAAGATTTAATTTATTTATACTTATGATAGCAAGGTTCAAAATAAATCGAAATGAAGAAACAAAATTTGTGTAGCCGATCCCAATATATTTAAAAAATAAAAATATTTAGATTTACCGTCCCAAAAGATGGGGAGACACCCACTAATACAAAATGAATTAGCCTCACTCCTTTTCCTCACTTTGATACATAAGGCTATCACCAGTTATACAAAGGCATATAGCCACCTGTATAGGAAAGAGAAGGAGACCCAGAAATAGTGGTACAGAGCCCACATGTCGGGCCAGCAAAGCAGTAGAAAAACCTAAACTAAAGACCAATTTTTTCCCCTTTCATCTTAAAATGAGCCAAATATCCACAATATAACAAAGTGGATATAATTAAAATTAGTTCAAGGACCTGCATTTGACTAAGAGTCCATTTGATGAGTAGACTTTCTCAATTTAAATTTCTACATTTTTAGTAGACATTGTATTCTAAATTCTCCAAATCTCTTATGTTTTTAAAATTAATTTAGAACCAGCAAAACATGCCCATATATTAATGAAGTCTTATCTAAGAAATCAATTGAAGGCTCTAGTAAAAACTCATACACCCACATGGCCTGCTGAAGTCCCTCAACCATTAGCACTATAACTAGGGATCAGCCTTGATTGTTTCTATGGAAAGGAGGTCTCGTCTCCTCTCTCTCTCTCTCTCTCTCTCTCTCTCTATATCAAAATTATGAGTACTCCTACCTTGTCGGTTTTCTAATTCTTTCCAGAGAGGGAAGAGTACTCATTCTAATTCCTCTCCTAAAAAACAAGAACTTCATACCATGGTTATAAAGGAAACGCATTGGATCAAGAGTTCTTTATATTTCTAGTTGTTGATGTGGTGATATTCTAAATGGCAAATAACAATATATATAGGTAAGGCTCTCCTAAGCTCGAGCTTAGGATTAAAATTTCATAAGCTCATGATTGTGGGGCCCACCCTTGGTCAATCTAAATGGACAAAATAGACAACCCCTTGAATTGTATATGTCCACCAACTTTCGGTCAGATCCGAATTTATCAGACCATTGGATCGAATGTGTACCGATCCGAATGGACTGTTAACCATTAAAGCTTTAGGGCCCAGATGAATATGATAGAAATCACGAATGTGGCTGATTTTTTACAGAAAGGGCGTCCTTGAAATCCCCCTCATCCTCATCCCCATGTGTGTCCTCAGGTGGGCCCCACCACATACTTGAGTCTACCTTATCCTAAGCTTGAGCTTATATATATGTATGTGTGTTTTGTGTGTTTTTGTGTATGTGGGTGTGGGGGGCATTCATATACCTCCATCCCTTACCACATGGTGAGGGCTGGGACAAATTTAATGGGGACCTACTTGGGGAGGTGGGTGGAAAGAGACATCATGGATAGGCCCATATATCAAGTTTTGGATCAATCCCCTTCCTTAAACCCCTTCATCCGTGGCCCACAGATTTAAAAACTTCATATTAAAAAAAAATATACTCTCAATCCAACGGTCCAATCCATTCGGATAGGTGAAAACTCGATGGATCTAGTGTAATTCAGGGATCCCATGTGTGTAGATGGTTCAGATGTATCATAAAGGTTACTCCACTATGTTGTCCATCACCGTAATATGGTGAGGGATAGACGCGCACAAATATTTCCCTATATATATATCTTAATTTCCATTTCCATCTATATATAATCAAGCCGATAGAGATATAAAAATGATTTTTTTATATATATACCTTGACGATAATAAGTAATTAACCACCATGAGGTTTATGCTTATTTTTTATGAAAATGATAGGTTTTCCCTTAAATCCATTAATATAAAAAATGGGTACGCCATTATTTACAAAAAAAAAATAGAGGATTTTACGAGAAAATTTTTGAAATTTGGCTATTCTTCACAAAGGGTCCTTGCAGATTATGAAACTTGGGCAATGCTAGCGTTACTCCTCACATCTTCTTCTTCCTCGTCTCCTTCTTATTTCTCCATATCCTCCACTTCATTTCTCACCCAACCCACTACTCACAATATTTCCATCATAAGTGTAGGGAGAAGATGATTATCACTTCTCACCTTTCAACGGTGAGGTTTTCCACTATTCATACCGACAGAAAAACTGTGAATACAGGTTTTCCAAACCTGCAAAGACCTTTCTCTCTCTCTCTCTCGTTTTCTCATGGATGGGTTCATGGGTTGAGGGTGAGCTCTACATGATAATATATGAGCATAAGATTGTTATCGAGACCATTCTTCCATGTTATGTCTGTCATTTTTCTTCTTTCCCATCTCTTTCACTTCCCAAGAGAAATCTTGGGAATATGAAAAGAAGAAAGAAAGAAAGTGTATGCCGGTTAGTAGTAATCTTTTTATAAAGCCTGTGATACTGTTTTTCCAAAATGATTGGGAGAAAATGGAGTGAGAAAGATAGAGAAATAGGTGGGAGAAGAGGAATAAGATGTTGGGGATGTGCAACCAAAGTCCCACATCGGCTAGAATTGGGAAAGATCATGGGCATATAAGTTGGATTAAGTACTCCATTGGTATGAGGCCTTTTGGGTAGAACCCAAGAACAAATCCATAAGGGCTTAGGCTCAAAGTGGACAATATCATATCAATGTGGAGTTTGTTGTGGTCCACTGTCCTTACAAATGGTATCAGAGCCCAAGCCCAGACTTAGCCCGGAGAATCCTCAGATTGCTGAACAAAAGGTGGTGGGCCCCAGTGATGCGCAAGGGAAATCCATGAGGGCTTAGGCCCAAAGTGGACAATATCATATCAATGTGGAGTTTGTTGTGGTCCACTGTCCTTACAGAAGAAACAAAGGAGTTCTATGTTTTAAGAAAATCGCGTAGAGTGACGCTAGCATTACCCCTATCAGACACGAGCGAAGCTAGCGTTGCTCCTATCAAACACAAGTGACGCTAGCATCGCTCCCCTCAACATTAAAAAAAGATGAAAGAGGTCCTGACAGACCCCGTTTGTGCTGCACAATTTGTTGGGACCTTTCGCGAGGAATGACCAAATTCCGAGACTTTTCCCTTAAAATACTCAAAAAAGTATCATTGTTTCCTCCCAAGTCACAACTCTCTCTCTCTCATGCACCTTTAGCTTAATCATGTGTTTTGAGACTTTCATCAATCCAATGGTTGGTGGGAGAATGAATATATTTTCCTTGGGAGCCATTATATATGTAATATAAAAATCTTGGGGGGCGAAATATAAAAAAACATAAAATTATCTCTAACTTAAAGGAGCGTTTTGAAGGTTTTTTTTTTTTTCTTTCGAGGAGTTTGGGATGGTTCAACCCCTACAAGTGTTGGGTAGGCTATTGGGTGACTAAGCATTGATGTGGCATAGTTGCAATCGTGGAACAACATGATTTTCCCACCTAGGAAAACCATATTATAAAACATGCCTAGAACTCCATTGTAGGCCCCACATAAAGATAATATATACTATTCAACGGGTATCTCATACCTTAGAGAGAGATATACTAAAATTTGAGTTAAATAGAAGTGGGACCCCACCATCCAGGTGAGCACATGTTAAAAAACATGACTAGCACCTACATGGCATCACTGCTGATGTGGCCTTAATCATGTTCCATCGTGTGTTTAATCGCACATGAGGGACCACTTCTATATCTCGTGAGAGGAGATGGGATTCATGTTCGAATAATCTCTATTGGCCCACAAAAGAGTTCCTGATAATAGCTTCAACAGGCTTACATGCAACAGGACTAGGATTGCAAACGGAATGGTCCTGTTCGGAACCAAACTGGACCAGACCCTAACTTGTTTTTACATAATGGTTCCGACTCCGTGTCTCGTTCTAACTTGGAACGTGTATTGTTATATTCATACCCAGAAAATACAGATCAAATTCTAAAACTGTGTCCACTTAAAAGATCGAAATCTAATTCTAAAATTGAATCTAATTTCTCATTTTTCTCTTTTAAAATAAATATATTATTTAACTTATAATAGTGAACCAAATCTATTGTCTCAAAAAATTATATAAAAATAATAATAATTTTGACCTAGAGTTCACAAAATCAAACGCTGATGTCCCGCGTCCTGGGTCAACAGGTCAAACCGGCACGGATCCGTAGGACTGCTACCAAGTGCCATTAAAATCTCTCAACAGCTCCCCTTCTCAGACGCCATTCCTTTTATTTCCTCCTTACAATCCAACTCCTGTATCTTAACAGCAGCAAAGTAGATCGTAAAACCCCCAATATCGGCACCCAAACCCTATACGCTATTCAGAATATCGCCGATTCTTTCTCAATAATCGTTCCGGACTCCTGACTCCGCGCTGGGAAGCGTTACCGGCGAGAAGAGGAGAACATCTCCGCGCTCGTGGTGGAAGACCGCGCGCTCTAAATGGACACCGTCAGATGCCGTCATCCTCCGTTAACGGTGCCGTTACAGTCAAAAGCAGGGTCCCACGAAGCAGAAGGAGGCGGAGAGGGTGCTTGACAAGAGGTCTGGCTACGGCTACGGAAGGAGTTTCATGGCCTCCAAAGCTTAAGTTGCAGTGGTAGGTCTGTTTGGATTCATTTGATTTTTTTAGTTTTGTAGGCGTTGTAGTCTTCCAATTGTGTCATTTCTACTCAAAGTCTGGTTTCAATGCGATGGAATTGCTATGGTCACTTATCAAATTGATTTTAGTGTCTCCCACTTCGCAAAAATGGATTGAATATTTTGGTAGCTACTGTTTGATTGGGGTGGTTCAGAAAACCAGAAACCATGTAGAGTATGTTAGAGCAGAGCATTTTCCGTGGAAGATGAAAATGGTTTCCATGGAATATTCTTTTAGCGATTTTTGCGGGAAGCTGATTTGGGCAGTGATAGAGAGAACCACTTTCTGCTGTCTTTACACACCTAATACTAGTAGGAGCACCGGCATGGTAGCTACTAAAGCGAGATGCCTCTTTCCGACTAGATTGGAACGCATTTCTCATACCATACTGGTCTCTCTTGTATGCAGTGAATTAGTGTAGAGAATTACAGAATTCTCTTGTACCTTGATTGATCCTAGTCCTTCACATGTTGGAAATAGAAGCAAGAAGAGTGCCCATCTCGTTGCTGAGCTTAAATCTACTATTTGCTGCAATTACTTTTGAGTAGGGTTTCTGATTTGAGTAGGGTTTTAATTGGCTGGCATGTGATTTGGGCTAAGATTGAGGGATGAATAGGTTCAATGCCGAGGTTCGATGTTGAACGGTTGGGATTAGCTCTAGGACCTTTTCCAAGTTCTCACTCACTCTCATTGCCTTTAAAAAAAAACATCCATTACATTAGAAAGTCAGTAGTAGAGCTAATCCAAACCGTTAAGCATCGAACCCAGTTTGATGTCAGAGATGGGATTGATGCTGCATTAGCATCGAACCTAATCAAACCCCTTGATCTTACCCCAATCAGATGCCAGCCAATTAAAACCCGACCCAAATAAGATACCAGCCAAATGAAACCCTACTCAAAAGTAGTTGCAGCAAATATAAGATTTGAGCTAAGAAACGAAATGGGCCACTCTTATTGCTTAAAACCTCTCTTTCCAACATGAAAGACAAGGATCAGGCAGTCTTGCAGTCAGCAAATATGGAAATATTTGTTGATTCCTTTACTGCTTTACAGATGAAGGCGGCATGGTAAGGATCATCGTCCTCAACTGATTTAGCCGAAGACAACAAATTGGATTGATTCTAGAGGAATCCAATGGAGAATCCATTTTGATTTAGCTCAATTAGAGTCGTATACAATAAAAATTTGTAATTCGTCAAACTAATTCACTGCATAGAAGAGAGACTGGTATGTGAAGTTCCTCCCAGCCCAGTGTTAAAGAGGCATCTCACCTTAGTAGCTACCCAGTGATTGATTTCTCGGTGGGTACATCTCATGGTAGTCTGCGCAAAAAATTAGAATAACAGAAACAGTAAAGATCTGATCTACTTCTGTCATTACAATGTCTTGTCTTACTATTAACTTATGTTTAAGTAGATGACAATGAGTACCTCTTTTGGGGCTAGATTGTGTAGTAGTACACGGAGTGATACTTCAACTTGAGGACGAGAATTTTAATGAATTGATGTTGTAGAAATGAAGTCTTATGTTTTCATTTTTCCGTGGAAAATAAAATAACTGTGAAAATAAAATGCTGTATATAACTGTCCCCTGTAAATTTGTTTATAACGTTTGTTTTTTCCTCTCATTTGTTAATGTTGGTGCTGATTTTCAAATGTTCCTCCACATGATCTAGGTAACCACATGTACAATCATTTAGATATCCCAATCAGAAGTAGGTATTGGAAACAAGGCACATTCATCTGTAGTCATTGCAATGAAGAGATGTTGTGAGATCCCATTTTTCAACATTTGATATGGACTTATTGTTGGAAGTAGGTGGGCCTTCCAGACGGGATTTCAAAAACTTTGATCCCCTTAACGGAGGAATCAAACACCCAAAAGGCCAAGAACCCATCCCAAGATCTCAAACCCTAATCTTAGTGTATTAAGATCCCAGATCTTTGTCAAGAAGACAGATCTGAACATACAAAATAACTAACTACATATCTACAAACATAATTGGTGCAGATCTATACCTGAGGAGCTCTATTGTGCTCAAATTGAGACTTTGATCTTTGATTATGTGAAACCCTTTCGCAGACACAATCTCCTAGACCTCGCAATCTTCCATGCTATTACCCAAATTGAGAGACTTCTCAAAGAGAATGGTGGGAGTGGGATCTCAATTGAGAAGTAAACCCAAGGCACTCAACTGGAAAACCTGGAGGAGAGAAGAGAGAGAACTCCAAATACGTCCAAGAGATGGTTTGGGCGTCCAATGGAATATGGGATGTCCATCCCTATTCCTCTTTATATACTTTTTGGTACTTCCTTTCCTAGTCCTCTTAAGAGTTCTTGTTGGAATATAACTCTCTCACTTAGGGCTAGCATGGGGACCACTAGGGATTCCTTGAATCTGGCTCCAACTGAAGCATCCGGAACCCACATCTCATGCAAGTTCCTTACCCACAGTTAATTGTAGATAACTTCATTATATAAATGCAATTGCACTCGCACTCCAGTCCTAAGAATTTTACAAGAAGATCCTAAACTTTCCAATTACTACAAGCAGGCCCCTCCCTCAATTATATCCATGGATCCATTAGAAATAAAATGTCTAACCAAAGTGGATTTACCTCTTGTTATCCTTGTGACCCAATTAATCACACTGATCATCGATACCATCTGATTAACTCTTAATCAGAACGGGTACGCATTTACCGACGATAAATTCCATCAATCAGCACAAGTGGATATTTCTCTTATGAGGATAACTTCCTTCTTGAGAATATATGTTCCCACAGTCCTACCACCATCTACCCAAGATACTGAGGTATTGATCTACAGTTGGCTTGGAAATTATGAGAGTGTTCCTTGATTAGAGACAGTATTTTGTATGAGGCACTGCTCATGGTCCTTCGGTACGTCCAATGTACTAACACAATAATCCAGATCCTTCCACTCGGATGGTCGAGACAAACCACACTATCTCATAGTGATTGAGTTGCTACAACCTTTTCAGATGATATGCCCAGTCTCATCATTGGTTCTGAAATGCTTTAAGTATAAGAGTTGTGACCTATGTGATGCAATATCGGCTACTATTCCACTACTGGTCCCACCCAACATAGTTTTGAGGATATTTATTTTTAGTAGCTTCCTAATTTTATTGTAATTAGGATTAGCATTCTAATTTATTTAATTTCCTAGTTTGATTAGGATAGTTTCTATTATTAGATTAGGTTGTCTTAGGCCCTAAGTTTACTTGGTTGTCTTAGGCCCTAAGTTTACTTTGCCTATTTATATTACATTGTAGAGATGATAATCTCAGATTTGGAGTTAAATAAAATTGGGATTTTCCCTAGGAGAGGTTGTTCCTCGTGTTAGAAATCTCTGCGGAGATAATTTGAGGTGTCTTTGACACGTGCTTTGGCATCAACGCAAGCCCTAACCCTAGGGCCTGCGTTAGTTTGGTATCAGAGTTGAGGGGATTACAAATCATCAAGCCAGAAAACTTAATTCGTCTAAATGGTCTGCGCAAAAGACTCCATCAAAGTCAGATTTTAATCCAAATGCTAGTTCCTCAGAAAAGTTTTCTTCCAAGTTTGAAGATCCAAACAGGTTCACATGTTTTCATTGTAAGCAAAAGGGTCACCGTGCGTTTGAATGCCCAAAAAGAATAAATTTAATGGAAGGTGCACAAGAAGAACCGGAAACAAAAGATGATCCTAAAAGTGAAGAATCCGATGAAGTGGAGGAAATAGCCGCTGAAACAGATGGTGAACTTCTCTTGGTGCAACAAGAGTCTATACACACTGTTGAAAAGAAATGGTTGCGGAAAAGTATTTTTCGTTCCATAGGTACAATACATGGGCAAAATTGCACAGTTGTGATCGATGGTGGAAGTTGTGAGAATATTATCTCTCAAACTCTTGTTGATCGCTTGAAGTTGAAGGTTTACAAGCACAATCGTCCCTACTTTGTCAAATGGCTAATGACAGGTGATGAAGCGCAAGTTCGACATACATGTCAGGTTACTTTTGCAGTTGGTAATGATTACAAAGATACAATTTGGTGCGATGTGCTACCAATGGACAGTGGAGATATTCTATTGGGTCGCCCATGGATGTATGACAAGAATGGCACTCATGGGATGCGCAACAACACGTATACCTTCATGCACGGTGGAAATGATGTTACTCGAAATCCAAAGAAGCCCGACCAGGGCCAATTCTACAAAGGAAGTGCTTCACGTACATCATATATACAGAGACAACTTGAAGAAAACTCGAGTTCGAGGTCGAACTCTTCTTTCAACCTGGGGGGAATGATGCAGTATCGGCTACTATTCCACTACTGGTCCCACCCAACATAGTTTTGAGGATATTTAATTTTACTAGCTTCCTAATTTTATTGTAATTAGGATTAGCATTCTAATTTATTTAATTTCCTAGTTTGATTAGGATAGTTTCTATTATTAGATTAGGTTGTCTTAGGCCCTAAGTTTACTTGGTTGTCTTAGGCCCTAAGTTTACTTTGCCTATTTATATTACATTGTAGAGATGATAATCTCAGATTTGGAGTTAAATAAAATTGGGATTTTCCCTTGGAGAGGTTGTTCCTCGTGTTAGAAATCTCTGTGGAGATAATTTGAGGTGTCTTTGACACGTGCTTCGGCGTCAACGCAAGCCCTAACCCTAGGGCCTGTGTCACTATGTCTCCTGCATGTGAATCTCATCCACACACATGAATCACATTTAATATACTTAAGTGCTCCCGTTCATCTCATTAACAAACATGTCATTTTGTATTAATTATGTGCAAATAAAATCCATTCATCTTATGAATAAAAGTATGAAATTGTATAACAATTAAGATAATTAATCAAAATATTTATATCATCCACTGGATTGAGGATATACAATCTAACACGTATAGCATTTCTGTAGAAGTGTGAAATAAAGGCTATAAATTGAAAGCAAGATATGTATCATTTGTAGGTGGTGTGAAGAGCACTAAATGATGACGAATAATTAATGGTATGCCAAAATTTTGGTTGCTCCATATCGAAAGACATGATGAACATAGAGGCTAGAGCTGATGCACTGGCTCATATGAGCGAACCATTGCTTTCAAGCAACCAATTTCAGAAGATTAAGAGAAAGAAAATGGCAGTAGGATGTCATGGTGATGCATTCTTTAAATCCAAACAACATCTGATTGCTAAAAGTGGCTAGGGTGGAAGTAAGAGCCACCATGCTCTTGCATAAGAGGAGATCATTGGTGTCATTAGATGTTTTGGTTGTGCTATTAGATGTCTTTTAATTATTGTTGAAGCATATACATTTTAACATTGTTTTCGTCATTTATTTTTTGGTCATTTTCTGATACTCAAACAGAGTATAAATGTGGCGTGAGGTACTGTAGGATGGCTTATCCTGTTACTCTACCAACTCAAGGTCGTGCAATTTTTAATAACGCATGAGAAAGTTATCTGGGTTTCAATCTGAAATTTCCTAGGAGAGAAGGGAATTTAAGTTATTTTGAACCTTTAGTTAACACGGTTTCCAATGGCATTAGCATAAGTTAACACCAAGCGCCTATTTGAAAGACACCTCTAAACTTAGGAACATTTTTAATATTATTAATTCATTGAGCTCTTTTTTATTTTTCAGAACCTAGGAACTAGTTTGGAATTTTCCCATATTTATTTATGCGAAATATTCAAGTGAGAACTAGTTCTCACCTATTATATGAGAACTTTTTTGCGGGGCCCAACTAACAACCCATCCAAACCTAGCAACCAATTGGGAACCCCTTAATAGTCACTAATCCCATGGATTGACACAAATCTAAATGGACTGAACCGTTGGATCGATGATTGAATATTTTTTTGAATATGAAGTCATTAAACTTGTGGGCCACAGATGAAGGGGTTAGGGATATGTGTTTGAGGTCAAACTTGATACTTGAGGTGGTGTCATATAGATCTTTCCATCCCCCCTAGTCCCATCCCCAAATGGGGCCCATAATTGGGCCCCACAAAAAAGTTCTCACATAATATGTGTGAACAGTTCACACCTGAATATTACCCTTTATTTATTACTACTAAAATTATTTATTTATTTTTATAATTTTTATTTTGGTACCTGCATAACTGCAAGGTGGTTATGAATCTCTCACACAGTCATATTACCCATTTTGACTTTTGATGGCCTAAATAGAAAAAAAAATCATTGAATTAGATGATATGGAACACCATTAAAAAAAAGTAGATGATATTGTACATAACTGCAGCTGTTGTTGGTCCTTAGTGTTTAGCAACCTTTGCAACTCAAAAAATCCCTCACTTTAGATGAATTCCATCAGGTTAGCAGTCTAGATCACCAAATCATGACCCCCTGTGTGATTCTCAGGTGTTGGCTCCTTCTAAGGTGGTGAAACAATAGGAACTAATGCATGAGGTCATTTATGTGGTGTAACTAAGGGGACCCGTGATATTTGCATAAGGTCTATTACATGGTGAGTCCATGTTCTCCTTTGCACCGCTCAACTTGGCTTTGGAGTGCTCCTTCCATGCTAGCAAGTGTGGCTGATAGTGAGACCGACTCTCCCTTGGGCACAATAATGCACTGGTCATATCTTCACTGCACATGTGGTGACTTTTCTGTGGATCTTAATTATTTCAACTTTTTCCCTATGATTGATGATCCAAACTGCCTAATAGGCCCTTCCCTTAAGCATCTCATTTTGCCGTTGCCGTCATCATCATCAACATAAGCTTGTCCCATGAATCTAGGGCTGGCTTAAAGCGTTCTGACCCGAAATATGGCCTGTTTTGTTTAATTTATTAAATGCGTGTGCCTGTATGCCTGTGTTCTGTGTGAATGATTTCGTGCATGCGTGCAACCATACAAGTCATTGCATGCATTTCAAGAATTCTGTATGGACTGAGTGCTACCCACCTTATTGCTGTTCGAATTGGTGGTAACCTGGACCATAAGCCTTTGACACAGTTAATGTCGGCGGTGACCTATGATGCACGGATACTTCAAAGTGGGCAATGTATTGTGTTGTATCGTGTCTGATACTTCACTTTCTGTGTGTAAAATCCGTGTCCCTACCATATCCATAGCGTGTCCCTACCGTATCCCTGCCTCTTTGAAGCAGGGCTCTGCCTTGCAGCCGATTCGATCGTCGGTAAGCCAGAAAACACTTCATTACCCCTGTGAATCTCGGTGTAGGAATCTTCTAGAAATAGGAAACCAACCCCTTTGTCGCCGGTCCAATCAGTGGAAACCAGGATATTAACCTTTGTTGCCGATCTTGTCAGCAGTAACCTGTTCCAGAGAGCTTAATTGCGTGGATTTGTTTCCTAATCTGTCTCAAACCCTGTTTAGCCGACCCTAAGTGCTATATTAACAACTGTCCAGCCTCTGTCTCGTCAATTGCACATTAGAAACTGTCTAAGCACTCAAATTGAGCCCTAAACCTCTCCCTTGTCATCCCTCATCATCCTAGCAACTAGAAGAGAGAAGGATCTGTGCATCTAAGGCTTGGACCAACATCATCTTTGTCATCAAGCATCTGATTTGATTCAACTTGATCAAGTAAGTAATCAAGCACATCATTGACATTTAGTTTTCTTAATCCTTGATCTTTGCATATGCTATTCTATGTGTTTTAATCTACTTGATGTGTGCCTAATCCATGTTTCTGAATTCATCTATTCCTACCACCTAGGTTCTAGATCGAACACGTTCATTTTTTTAACGGTAGATCTAACATGTTCATGATATTCCATTATGCTTCGTTGCATTGTTACCCTTAAATTTAGCATTCTACTTGTTACCTCTTGTTAGATCTTGTGTTCTAGGATTAGATCCATGCATCTTACATGTTAATCCATCATGTCAATTCGTTGTTAATGTTCTAGATTCATGTTTTTACGGTTGGATCAGAGTAGGTGTGCTTGTCCGTAATTATGTTATCACTATTCTAACTCATTCTATACTTGTATCTTCTGCTTTCTTTACATCCACTGTTTGAATTCAGTCTCATATATTACCATGCTTACTTTCTAGAATATGTATTAAATCTAACTTGCATGTTCATTGATTCCATGTATGTTCTACTTAGTTCTCAACATGTTCATTGCTATGTTATGCTTGTTTTATGATTTGCTAATTGGACCAATCCTGTTCGTACATCAGTTTAACTGGTCATACAGTTGAACCAGGTGATCCATAACCCCTAGTTTTATTCACATTCAATTGAGCTTTTTAACAAATCTGGAATCACGTTGTTTCAATGTCGGAAAAGTAAGTTGTGACTGTTTTATTAAACTTGTATCATTCTACCCAAATGATAAAATTCTGTGTAAATCGGTTCTGCCGCATCTGTTTTACTAACCTAATGACCTCTAATTTTGATGATCTTGTGTTAGTTTTCTTCTTCCTTTCATTGACTAAGAATTGATATATTATTTGCATTTATTAGAGTTTTGAGCTGAAAGTTATGGTCTCTTTTGTGAACATTTTGCAAAGTCTTACTTTACTGTACCCAAAGTTCACTAATAAACTATACCTTACCGAGAGCAGTAGTAAATCCAGACAAGTTACTGGAGATGCACATCTGAGTTAGCCTTCATCTTCAAATGGAATCACCTGATTTTGATTTAAAACGAAAGAGAAAAATTCTTGGACTGAACAAGGGTCAATGTAGAAAATTATAGATTTCTGTTACATGTAACATGTCTTGCGTTTCCTTGACTTGTTTGACTGTCTTGTATGCATTGTGAGTGCTATTTGTTTCTATTTCATGTATGAGATATTATCTTACGTAAGAATTATGTTACATAAGGAATGGGGTTCATGGCATGGGATGTGAAATCTCCTAATGTGTGTAAGTGTAGCCAATGAGTGTGCATCCTTTGAGTAATGGGTTGCGTAAGGAAGCGGTCCATGGTATGAGACACTGGTTTTGGATTTATGTGACTAGTTCGTTAATTAAATATGCTTGTTATGGGATAACCTAGTGATTCAAGAGTTTGGTAGATCTTGCATGTATGCAGGGGCGGACCTATGTCTAATGGACTGGGGGCTGAAGCCCCCACCAAAGATTTAAAAAGCCCATAAAGTTTTTAAGGCTTTATGGCCCAGCCCCCACTTAAAAGTAGCCAAAGACCCCAGAACCCTTTCCCAACTCCAAAAACCCAAATCCTTTCTGGGTGTCTCTCTCCATCATGTAAACCGAATTTGCTTGGGTTTGAGTCTCTACAAAAAGTGGATGGCCCACTTCTTTTGTAGGTTGATCAGTTTACATGATGGGGCACACATTGGATGTCATTTTGTTAATACTATCAAGACTTGACATATCTTTCCCTCTTTCTTGTCTTTTAGTTAAAACCAAATCTATTACTAAATCAATCACTTCATTTTTAAAAGTGATTTCATAGAATGAATGATGGGTTTAAACACAACTAGCCTAATTGACTTAATTATTAGGGCTTGAGTTTAGTCTCATTCATATATTCTAGCAAAAGACTTATACAAATTAAAAAAAAAAGTTACCTATTCATGATTTAGTCAATGAGGACATTTATGTCCCTTGCCCACTTAGCTAGCTTAAAGCTTCTCATTTGTTAGCCATCCAATACGAAGATATGCTTTTTTCCCTCATCTTTTCTTTTAAGTAGTTTTGAGATCTAGAATAAAACCAAGTTTACATTGAGCTCCATTGAAAAAGTATAGCTCCATTTATTGTGTAAAAGTCTGAATTGGTGGCCATGAGAAGGGTGCAACATGTCTGATCAAATTTTGGGCAAAATTAAAATTGAAAAGAACCTAAGTTCAACCTGACCTAACTAATGTTCACAAAGGGCTAACATGAATCTTAACCCAATAAGAATTGAATTCATTTCAATTTTCAAGCCAGGAATTGACAATTAACAACGAAAACCTAAATCTGTCACCCCAAGTTTGTGCCAGTGGGGTTAGTTTAGGCTCAACCGAAGTTTGACAAATGTGTACTTAGTGCAAGAGCGGCAAAGATTATTTCTTAATAAAGTACAATACATTTTCTCTTTTGACATAGTTAATCAGTGAAGAAAGTACAATAAAATTGTGATTAACTTTCAAGTGAGCCCCCCTCAAATAAAAATCCTGGGTCCGCCACTGCATGTATGTAGAAGTTTGCATGCGCCCCTCATTTTCTAATTTAAGTCGTATAATCTGATTCATGTTGCTTGCATTATGTTATGTGGAACCATGGGAGATCTTGTTTGTAAGGTCCACCCTTGTTGATTAAGTCATCTGTTATTTGTTTTATGTACTCGCCCGTATTTCTGTTATTCTTGAATTCTGCCTCGTCATAAGGCACTTTTCCTGGGTCAATGATCATTGCTTGGGGAATAGGGATGCTCAAGTGGCCTTGGACCATTTTGTGATCCACTGAATTGTGTACGTCACACTCAACCTGGGCTTTACCTGATGCTCTGATATTAACACCAATGTCTGTGATATGCTACCATACATCCTTGAGAGCGGGATGCTAAGTTCTGGTGAACTGTGTTGCACATTACCTGTTATACAGCGTGTGCGGGCAGCACCATGGCCGTTGTGCATAGTGATAATTTCGCATGTGCCTTTCCTGGATTTTCTGCATCTCGCTGTATTTTCCTGTAATTCATTTTCCTTAGTTTCTGTTCTTTGCTTATCTGATATATGATCTCGCTTAGTTTGATTTGCTTCCACTTCAATGTTTGGAATTCTAACAGCTATATGATATTCTTTATGTCCTGTTAAGTTGCATCACGTGACCGTGTGTTCTGCATGTTTTACCATTGTACGCTTGCTTGTATTACTTGCTTCACGCGTGTAGATTGGTTACTTACTGAGTGTTAGCTTACTAGCTTTTAATTATGTTTATTTTAGATATGAAGGTAGCCTGCTAGCTAGACCCAGGAATTTCTAGAATGAGCGCGTTAAGCTAGACTATTGCTTAGTGTTAGATTAGTTTGATTTCAATTTAGCTCAAGTGATGTAATAAGGCTTTTGGTCATATATTTTCAGTATTTGTTTTAGACTTTGTCTTTGAACATTCAAAAAAAAAAAAGAGAAACTTCGACTTTGATTAAATAAAGATTTTAGTTAAGCTTTGAATGCTATTCTGCTGTGACAATTTGACTTATCCATGTGTGATGGAAAGAAAAATTCCGCGGCCTTGAAGTTTGGAATTCTTGAATTTCAGGTTGTTACAATTTGTTTCATATAAATCTTGGCAAAAAATGAACAGAGCTGGTGGTGGGAAATTGGGATAGTTCAGTTACTGCAATTTGAGCCATTGGAACTGTAAACTTCAGAGGTTAGAAAAGGAATGCTATAAAATCAAGAATGCCAATCGTATGATTTTCATGGATAATTCTTTGACACATTAATTTTGTTACTATTATTATTATTATTATTACTTTTGAAATGGACAATAATTGGTTTTTTTATGATTTTATCAATAGTCAAATAGAAGCAGTGGGTTGAGATTACCACTGGTTAAAGAGTTTGGGTTTAAATGAGAGCTTTAAATGTGCAGAAATCTAAGCCAATTGAAGGGACCTACTTAGAGTGGTTTTGAATCTTAGGGATGATTATATATTACATTTCTTTTTGGGACTTACTTTAAATTATAAGAAAAGAAAGGAGTTTTTTAAGAAGATTGCTTTTGTAAACTGAAAATGGATTTCAGCTATGAGAGGGTTGTGAAGCCAACAATCAAACTGCTGTGCATAAAAATTCATGAAATTAGGTGCTAGTCCAGGAAACATCATTCAGAGTTTCTTCTGACACTGGCTTGCCCACCAACAATGATAGTGAATGCTATATTTTATAGTTTCTGAATTTGGAAAGAAAAAAAAATACGGATTTTTTTAATATTGTGTTTTAACTGCAGTTACACTCTGTATGGTGTGTTTTTTTCTTTTAATGGTTGCCATTGTCTCTTCCTTGTAGGGATAAGAGACATAGGGCTGAAGTGAAGAGGTCCAAGAAAAGATGATTCATGTATAATTCTGCATAATCTCGAATGTTATTAGTTCTGGTATGTAGACCGAGTGCAACAATGCGAGGAAGAGCTCCTAGATTTATGGAGATTCCATCATTTGAATCTCCAACAATTACTTATATGATTTGACCTACAGATGAGATTCCCCAAAACCATGCTTGTCTGGGTAATAACAATGAGATTCCCCAAAACCATGCTGGGAATATGTTGGGTTTATGTCTTTTATACCGGTTTGACCGGATTGGTTCATTGGGTTAGGGGGATTTTGCTCCCGGAGTGGTTCATTGGGTTGGGGGTATTTTGCTCATTGTAATGGGGCTTTCTTGGGGATTAAGAAAGAAGAGATTGTATATATGATGTAATTTGTAGCCCTAGACTCCATGGGAGAGGTGCCAGCTCTCTCCCCCGTGGGTGTCGCAGTCAGACTCCAAACCACGTGGGGGGCTGAATGGAAGAAAAGAAAGCAAGCAAGAGAGAACTTGTAGGGGGAGAGGCTGTGAGAGCAAGATTGAGATCTGTGGGAAGAGAGTAAGCTAAGTGTTAGAGGGTTTGGAATCCTTTTAACGAGTTGCCCAATTTCTTCATAGTGAAATCGAGCAAAACACTCATAGCCCCGTGGACATAGGCAAGTTTGCCGAACCACGTAAATCTGTGTGTTCTGTGAGTTGCTTGTGGTTGATTGATCATGCGTGTTTTGCCCTAAAAATTCCCTAACAATTGGTATCAGAGCCCCAACAAAATAGCTAGGATTTCGAGAAGAAGATGCCATTCGTTTGATGAGAAATAGATAGGATTAATGAAAGTTATGAGTGGTTGAAGTTGAAGCCGCTATTTTCAAATTAATAGAGGGGAAAACAGCAAATGGAGTGGGAGCATTGATCAAAATGGTGGCCATTATGTAGCATAGCGGCCAAGACCCCACTACATAGCATGGATCTTCTGGGCTATTTCTTTTTTCTGCTTGCTTCTTTTTTTTTTTTTTAAATGTGGGATTTGTAAAAGGCTATTTCGTGTTTCTAGTTTTCCTTTCATGACATTTTCCCACTGTCTCATGCCGTATCTTACTCAGATTTATTGAAGGAAATCTAATGTGTACGTATTTTATAGAAATAATAACATAACAATCGGAGTTAACTTTTAATCCACCAGATGGATCAGCTTTCTTATAGGAAGATAAACTTTGAAGAGTTCTGTGCTGCTGCTACCGGTCCCTACCGATTGGAGCCTCTTGAAAAGTTGGAGCAGATTTCTGCACACCATTTGAGTATTTTGAACAGGAGGGAAACTTTGACGAACTGCCCAGGTATACACATACATTCTGTGAAACCATTGGTTTTACGGGTCCTTTAGATGTGACTTCAATTGCTAATGGTTTAAATACTTGAAAATCATATTAGTTGGTATTCCTTTTCTGATGATCCCAGTCATTTTCACCTCAGGCTAAAGCTAGAAAGTGTCCCAGCAGATGTGCTTTCCGATTCCAGTTCACCAGAGATGCCAGGGGAAGAACTACCTATTCTGTGAATATTCAAATCAGGTGTGATTTAGCGTACACGGCAAAAAACATCTTCAAATCTCTATGCACAATGAACATGATAGTGAATCAATTGGACCTGGGTCTCATGTCCCACTCAACTCTCCATGATTGGATCACTATGGGAAGCTCAGTTTCCTTGGTCACACAACTTTTGCTTGGTTGCACAATCGATGCCTCTGGGCGGAGGGATATAGTGTTTTGAAATTTTATGAGGTTTATAGACAGTAGCCTTTAGGTGTGTTTTTTTTTAATGTGCGTTTTTTTAGAGAAAAAGGCCTTTTAGGTTTTTTCTCAAAGCCTTTTTGAGAGAGAGAGAGAGAGAGAGAGAGAGAGAGAGAGAGAGAGAGAGATATTCAAGGCAGGATATTTTTCTCCTCACTTTGGTGACTGCGCCAACACACTCATGGTTGAGTGGCGTTGGCACCTAATATCACTCACATGCCCCTAAGATCTCCAAGTTTAAAAACCACTATTGACTGGTAGGGCCTAAGATTTCTGGTTGTAGCTTTGTTGGTTAGGATCTATGGTGGGTTTGGTTGTAGCTTTGGTGGTTAGGATCTATGGTGCATTTGTTCGCAGGTGTACGAGTGTACCAAGGCAGAAAAAAGAGAGAAGTTAATTTTATCTGCTGTAGAAGTTCTCATGCAAGCTGCTGCCACAGTGTAAATGTTATGGTTATGTACTCAACAAGGAGCTTTATGTAAAATAAAAATGGAAATGAATAAAAAATGTCTTGGTTATAATCTCAAATGTGAAGGAGGTTGAATTTTAAAAAAAAAAAAAAAACAACTGTTGAGGCTATTGTCTCTGAAAGCAACTGTCTCAAATATCTGTCATATTTTGAAAACATTGTGATATTATCATAAAATTATCAGAAAATACTGAGTTTTAAATAATATTTTGATGAAAATGCTGTTAGAAAGGAACAAGAAAGTAGTGTATTATTGGACTAAAATGCTAAAAGAAGTAAATATTAGATAAAAATAGACTTTCTAAGACTAATTTAATTTTTTTAATATTCAAAATTAATTTATTTCCCACAACATATACCCAATAATATCTTGAGAAAACCATTAAATTCTGAAGAGCCACCCAAATTCTAATAATATCCCGACATTACTGAGGTGATAATTTTTCTTCAAGCACTAGGATCCTGTAAGTGCTTTCATTAGTTTCCTAAATAAACATTAATTTGGAACTATAGTTCAATTTACTACACTGATCTATATACCCACCCTTTTGGCAAACAAAAGACCAAATCTAAGTATCAAGCAGTTTCAATGAGCTGTGGTTTGCAATTGCAATTCCTCTCAATTTTTTTTCATGACATTTTCATTTGGGCTCCTGTGGGGAACCATTTCTCCATTTCTCGCAGAGAGGAGGGGCCCAGGAAGATCTTCAAATCCCCCTAGCTACCAGTTCCAGGTGGGGGCTCCATGTGGGCCCCATAGTCCGCCGCACACGGTCATCGAGTGCGCGCACACCCTGGATGACTAACTCTATCAAGATATTTTTGAGGGCTGGCAGATACTTGTGACACTGGACTAGTCAACTGGACTCAGTGGACCGAGTCACAGGGTCAAAAGCATCCAAATGCCTACCATCATTTTCTCCTTTTGTGTTGCAACTTTCTCTCCCAAGCGACGGAAACAAGCTCCCACTAAATTCTGCTATGAGGAAAACTATTCTTCATACATGGAATCAGAGTGCGCATCACCTTCTGCTTGTCCTGACATTGAAAGTGCTGATGTGAGAGTCTCTTGGAGGAATTCATTTCTCTACTGTATGCAATGTATGAACTATCCTATGATGTGGTCCATCAGATACAAAGAGAAAGTTAGGATGGGACATATTCCAAAAGTCATTCATTTATATCCACCCGATCTATAAGGTGAAATTGACTTTTCCTTAAAAGATTCGCGGTTAATCATCCATTTCATTGCCTTCGAATGGATAAAAATGACCAATGAGATTGATTTTCTTAGAAGATCCGATATTAATCATCTATTCCGATGCCTCTGAATGGATAAAAACGACCAATGAGACTGATTTTTGATATTTTCCTTACTTACAAACTTGCTATTTGGTGGGCCGAATCGACCACATCATGCTTCTGTCATCTTTGAAAGCTTGCTATTTTTATTGTTTTTTCCATCTTTTCTTTTATAACTTGAACAGAAATTTGTCCCTCATTATATGGCGTTTTAATTTGAAGAAGATACAAACAAGTACTAAACCCATGGTCCACCACAATATACACACTCCAATTCAATTTTGTCCATTGCCGTCCTGATAGCCTACTTGCTGCATGTGTCTTATTTGCAGTTGCACTTGTATACACTTACATTGGGATTTGAGGTGGTCAATGCCTGATAATTATAAAGGGAAGATGCTTCGATTGTACTACACTAGATGGGGGCATAGTCTAAGAACGATGATGATCATGGAGAAGAAGAGCCGACACTCAAATTGAAAATTACATACAAGAAAAGAAAGCAAGTGGAATTGACTTGACTTGTGATGCACTTACTCGCAATTCCCCCTTTTCAAGTCTCTCGGCTTCCCTTATTATACACATGTTTGTTTATTTATTTATTATTCTTTTAGTCCAAGCAGATTGTAAATGAAGCTGTGGAAATGGATAGAGGAGAATCTAATCATCTCCTTCCATCTCTTTCTAATAATTGAAAGTGTGTGGGTTTCATTATCACAAAATGGGCTTCAAGTCTTGATATTATGAGAGGCAAGTTTTTTTTAGAAATTTTTAGCAAGTGTAGCCAGGTCGTATTTCCCTTGTGATTGGGCATGTGGGCCAGTTTGCTCATGGTTTGCTCTCGATATTTCTAACATTATTTTATCCGGGGATGCAAATTACATCAATTGTTCTAATTTTTTAAGGGGCAGACATGTTGGAAAAAAAAAAAATTTTTTTGGCAGTCACATTTATGTTTGTTTTTTAGGGTTTGGCATTTACCATCTTAAGAGGAAGAACGTGATATAAGCCTCAAGCTTCTCTATCTCAATATGTAGCCATCTAAGGTTACTTGAGGAGATGATATTCTCTTTCTTTACTTGTCCTAATTTACTTACTATATAATATAATATACTCGAAACACGTGGTGGTCTAATACATTGAATTTTATTTATTTATTTATTGGTACCTAGCCATGAGGGCTAAGACCTATGAGAGGCTCCAACCATAGGGAGAGAAACCTTCTCATACAGAAAGGGAACCCTTGAATCGATCCCTGAACTATTTTGGATAAGAAATGGTGTATTCAATCAATTGGGCTACCCCTGTCAATCTAATACTCTCTTAATTAGATATCACACTAAAACACTGTGTTAACTTTTGTATACGTCAAATGATATGATATGTATCATTTTGATATTTAAAATGATTGTATGAGCTAATTCATAGCATTGAACCCTTAAAAAATGGTTGGGACTACAGTGCAATATCCCTCCCCTAAGTAATAGAACATGTGGAGGAAAGGCCCTACAACAAATCAATATAGCAGCATGAATCAACAAAGTGTTAAGAGCACAATATGTCGGTTGTGAAGCTCGTGATGAATCGTGTATGTATACTTTATTGCAGTTTTTGTTTTTTTGTGGTAGAAACTTTATTGCAGTTTCAATCACAACATGCCCCTCTAAATTATCTGATCATTGCTCCAAGTCAACTTGAAACTAAGTGCTTTCTCAGGAAGGGCATACAAATAATACAATAGTTTTATGCTCTTTGAAGATGGGTTTATAATATAAACTCGAAGTGCTTTCCTAGGAAGGTTATACAAATTATACAATAGTTTTATGCTCTTTGAAGATGGGTTTATAGTACAAATTAATTATGTTTATTTTGTAGTTGTCACTTACTTATAATTTAATTATATAATACTTTATAGTCTTCTATTAGTCTTTATTTATATTATACAAACATTATTGGTAGGCATGCTCATGCTGAGCGTGGATTTTTGGGTTAGTCATTTCTTAAACCCAAATCCTCGAAGGCCTACACTATAAGCCCATCAATGGGGCTCATCTTCAAAATCACTACCCCACCTTGTTTTACTATCAAGGTAATATTCATCCCAATTAAAGTTAATTAACCACCTTCAGATTAATCACATATAAACACATTATTAAATAACAATGAACAAAAATTTATGGAGGCCGAAGTTTATCTTAGTGATAAAACAAGGCAACACATATTTTGAGCCATTTGAATTTTACTTGTTTCAACTGATAAATCTTTGATTGGCTCAGAGAGACACACTTGCATGAGAGAGAATTTCATATGAGTTATTTTAACTAGGATCAAATGCCAAAGATTAGATCGATTTTTTCCTTTTTAAAAGTATTAGCTGAAATTGGTCGATCAAGAGAGAACGAGCAATTGTATGTTAAAATATCGAAAGTGGAGTTGGTCGTTTGTAACTATAAGGAAAGCTAATTTGGTACATGCAACTTTCTCGAAGAAAATAGAATGGACGCTGTAGCCTTGGGAGATTGGTTGGTTTTCTTTTCCTCCTCTTCTTTTTCCTCCTCCTTCGAGACCAGTCGTTTGCAAAGAATTGAATTTCTAAGAATTCATAGTAAAAGAGGTTGCATCGAAGAATAATTAAAGAGCTTGATGGGTGGAATATATAAGGTAATCAAAGATGTAGATGGACTCTCGCTTTTTGAGGTCTAGATTCTTGCTGCATTTTCATTTATCATCTCCCTTTAATTTATTTTTCGTTAAGGAAGATATTAATATTTGATGGTCATTTATGAATCTTCATCTTGTTTCTTCAATTTTAACAACATTTAGGAATACATTTCTTACAATAGTAAGAAATTGGATTTATCAATTCAAAGGGTACATGTTTAAATCTTGGTAAAAAGAATGTTGTTTCAATCTTGATAAAAAGAAAGCTGGTATATTCGGTCCTCTTGTACTTGTAGTCTAGAGTTCATGCATTTGGAAAATGTGAGTTGCATGAAAGTAACAACTTCATTATTCTTTGGCATGAGACTCACAACTAAACGAGAAGTTACAGGTATTCAAGATAAATTGAGAAAAGGGGAACCAAATTCTAAGGATCTGAACCGATTCAAAGGCACATGGTTAACCATCCAAGTATACTTTTATTTGTTGGATATAGTATGACCCATAGTCTTTTTCACACGTCTAGTTTGAAAAAGAAGATAAAACTATAGAGATCTTCCTATTACGAGCGGTGTCTCACGTGAAATTTGTAGAGTTTATTGTCTTAACGGACACAAAAGAATTTCGAGGATCAGCTATTTGAAAAAAAAATAATAATAATTGTCTCATGAAACTTTCCATTTGTTTGATCTTAGACATTGACAACTTCAAAGACATGTTATGGAATGGAAGAGTTTGACATATTTAGAGTTTCTGAGATCAAGCAAGAGGGCCTATCTAGTGTACAAGATGCATATAGAGGCTTCGATGTCCATCTCGCTGTGGGGTCCACTTGGAGATGAGATCAGGGTGATTGTTTTATCTGGGTGGGCCCTACCAATGCACGGTGGCAGGGGCTCAAGTGATTATCTTAACCTCTTGATCAACAGCCCACAAGTTTATTTCACCTCTTGAAAATCTGAACTATCAATCTAATAGCACAATCTATTCAGATGAGTGTTAGAAAAAGATAGTCTGCCTCATTAGATTGTGTGTGTGACCCATTCGGATGTGTCATTAGGGGTGCTCCATTATGAAGTGTGCAAAGTATAAGGTGTGCATAGATTACTTTCTGAATAAAAGCAGAAAGAGAGAAAACAAGAAGAGAAAATGTGGCTGTGATTTCATTATACTTGACCAAAGGTTCCCATGCTCCTGGACCATACCCGAGCTGTTAGAAGCTTAGCCATTTATTTATTGTTCTTGACCCCTTTCACCCTGAAGCAAATATTTTTGTCCTATTTTGTTAAAGGTACAATTGATATGAAAAAAAAACATGTGGGCACAGAAGGGGTCTACAATTGGTCATAAAAGGTACACGGGCACAGGCTCAACTCATTTATCTACCAGGCCACAAAATAAGTCCAAGTTCAAATTTACATATAAAATTATTTACATACATTGTCCAAGAACAGTAAAGTCTAGCCTAATCCAAAATATATAATTCATCTACTCCTACCCAAAAAAAAAAAAGTGCTGTGACTTGGGTGAGTAACAGAGGCAGCAATTGTGCTCAGTCAAATTCACTTGACTCACTCAAATTGATGACTAGGCGGGCTGAGTCAACTCGAGCAGACTCAGCAAAGTCAAAATGAATTTTAAAACGGCGGATTCGGTGTTCATTAGTAAGAACTGCTAAAAATTGTTTCAAAAGAACGTTTAATACCTCTCCACTGTCTTAATCCTCATCATTATGATTGATACAATGGATAAAAGATAGAAAAAAAAAATTGAGAACATTGCAATGAAATTGTCAAAAATGGAAAGCCGTCTGGAAGTTGTAGAAAAATTATATAATAAGTGAATGAAAACTGAGAGAGATGAAGATTAAGAAAACTAGATACATCCTACTAGAAACCGTTTGTTTACTTAAGTCTTCCCTGTGGGCTCCTCTTCTACCTGTAGTGATAACAATCACTTTTATTAGAGAAATAAATATGAAGTGCAGATCATAATTAACAACACTATGCCTACTACCACAACAAGGATGAACATTCAGGAGCATTATACCATGCACATGACATGGAAAACATAAAAATTACACATACAAAATTAGACACTTTTGGGCTAAGAATAAAGGGTTATCATTATTTGATTAGAGTGAGATTTGACAGCTAATCATGGCAATTCTCTTGTGGTATCAACTTTGGGTGTGTTAGTGTGCATATATAAAAACTAAACCGCGGCTTTTTTTTTTTAAAGCATTTTACTCTCAACCATCAAACCCATCTCTTGCAAAATACTCTCCATGGCGGACAGGGACAGAACTACGGGGCAGGGGGTGGCCATGATTGCCTAGAAGCTTCAGATAAACACCCCCCCCCCCCAAAATAAATAAATAAATAAATAAATAAAAATTAAAAAAGGTAAATTTAGGGTTCGCCCATGCATCCAGATGTCTTGATTTTTTTTTATTTTTTTTTTGCTTAAAGGTAATAATTGTATTGGAAGAAAGATACATGCAGATGTCTTGATCCGAACCTCAAGGAGGAGTGATGAAATTGTGGAGAGTTATCCCAACTCAGACCATTGATTTCTAGAATTCAAATATGGGATGTGATCAAGTGAGAACTGTTCTCACGGAGTCATCGTGAGAACTTTTTTGTGGGGCGCACTGGGGGCCCCATTTTGAAACGGGACAGGTGGGGTTTGAAAGATCTACATAGGACTATCCTAAATATCTAAGTTTGGCCCCAATTCAATGCTTCTAACCCCTTCATTCATGGCCGACAAGCCCAATCCATTCATATGGGTATATAGTTGATCCAACGGTCCATTTCATTCACATTGGTGTCAAAACCTGGGACGTGTGACTATAAGGGGTCCTTGTCCATTGCAAGGTTTAAATTGGATGATAGGTGGTAGGGGTGTACAAAAAATCCGTCAATCCGTCAATCCGATCCGATCCGATCCGCGGATTTTAATCCGATCCGAAGGCCAACGGATTGGTGACGGATTGGAAATTGTGTAATCCGGTAGCAACGGATCGGTGGCGGATTTCATCTTTAATCCGCGGATTCAATCCGATCCGATCCGTTGTCATTAAATATAAATTAAAAAAATTATATATATAAAATAAAAAAAAATGTAAGGAGTCACTAACCTTATGAATAGAATAGACATACAGCTCTCAACTCATGCCCCTTTAATTCGGTGACTTCAAAATTTATGGGTTTTTTCTTCTTTCTTTTTCCATGTAATGTACAGTAACGGATTGAACGGATTAATCCGATCCGATCCGCTCCTCCACGGATCGGATCGGATCGGATTTCAACAGTAATGGATTGTGACGGATTACAAAACTGTCAATCCGAAGGCAACGGATTGGTGACGGATTTGGCCCAATCCGCACCAATCCGATCCGTGTACACCCCTAATAGGTGGGCCCTACCCATAGTTCTCACCTGATTAATTCTCTTCTTCAAATATATACAATGGTTTGGACATGTTTGATTCACTTTAAACTGTGTTTTTCCAATTTCATAAATTAAAGTTAGAATTTTGGAGAATTCTCCACGGCTAGATAATCGTAATGATCAAACTTGTTGCTTACAAAACGAACGGCTGTTAAAAAAAGGTTCGGTCATTCCAACAGAAGGAATCATCTACAACAACCCCACATGCCAAAGGCCTCCACACCCCCTTTGTCAATAAGCATGTACCGTTGAGTAGAATTGAGAATGCCACAACGGTCGTCTTCTCAATTTTGTTTTATGTGTCGTCCCTTCACTAATAAAGGTGTAATCTTTTTTTTTTTTTTTCAAAGCAAAACAAGATTCCCAAACGATAAAAGAATATCTCCCCACCAAACAAACCACCATCTCCTCTCCCATTTGCCCACGTCTAGTCCTCATCAAAACATCCCGGTGCACATGGGCCTGTTCAGGACCTGATAGGGCCAACATTGGGCTGGATTTGGGACTTTTTTTTATGCTCATGCCTAAGTTTTGTTGCATTTTTTGGACCCCTTTTGTATACTATCCTCCCAATGGCCAGTCCTGTAAAATGGGACTAGATCTGTGCTAATTTTCTCTATCAGGTCCTGAATATTATATGCCCAATAACCTAATTTAGCTTATTTGCAACCAGGCCCCTGAACATTCCTACAGCTGACCATGTTGCAACCACTGCCTTGATCGCCATAATGTTATTCTATGAACAATTTGCACCCAATTCATAAATAATACCGACTGCCCCAGGTATTCAAAACTCATTTTAACTCCTAAAAACTCATCCAGGTTACTTGGCTCAAACGAGTCAGCCGAGTCGAACGAGTCGCGTCGGACTCTCTCTCTCTCTCTCTCTGTGATGAGAGAGAGAGAGAGAGAGAGAGAAGCGACTTTGGGAACGGTTATATCCTGGGGAGCAAGCAGAGGTGAAGGAAAGCGTTGGTAATCAATGCATGCAGAGACCACGTCTCACGAATTCGCTGCGTAACAACAACACCTGACCTGACTCGCTCTCTCTCGCTAATCCATTTCCAACTAACTTTCCCCCTCATCCTCCTCGGTATCAACGACACGCCCTCTAAACCCGGAGGCTGCCCCATCACTTTCCCCTGCCAACCTTTTCCCCTTCATCAAAAACCCCCTTACCCCAGAAGGGAAATTTTGAAAAAAAAAAAGAAAACAAACCCATTCCACTCCCTTCAAGAAAACTAAAGATAATGACTCACCAGCTAAAATTTTCAATAGATTGCAATAGATTCCACCCAAAGGCCAAAAACCCTACTCACAAGCCACCTCTCCCTCTTAAAAAAGAAAAAGAAAGAAATGAAAAGGGAAGAAAAGGCATCACTAGCACAAACATACCCCATCAAATTAAAAAAAAAAAAAGCAAACATGAAGGGAAAAAAAAGCACTATTATTCTTTCTTCATCATCAACAGCATCTGTGTATGTAAACAAAAACTCAAACCCTGAAATTTACAAGACCCCTAAGGAAAACTACTAAAAGCTGAAGCAGCCCACATGATGGTGGTGATGATGGTGAGATTTCTCCCTATCGATCATGCCCTGCACGTTGCGAAACTCCTCCACATGGCAAGGGATGTTGATGGTCCCCTTCTGATCGAACCCATACTCATCCTCCGCCTCCTTTAGCAGCTGCATGAACAGTGGGTGGTTTAGGTACATCACCGGCACCACAAACCTCTGCTGCTCCTCTCCTTGACCCACCAAGATTGCAAGACAACCTTTTGGTATGTCCCGCACCTCCTTCCTGTTATGCTGCAGGGTGTGCTGGAGAATATGAGGAAAATGCCGGTTGAAACTTAGAAGGTGCTTTTCTCCGTTCCCCATCGATTTACACCAAGAAAAAGCTGACTAAACCCCTAATCGTGGTGGCTTTTGTTATCTGTTACAAGAAAAAGGAGATGAAGGAGAAGAGAGGGAAGGGTTTTGGGTCACGACCAGAGAGAGCGAGATTGAAGAGGGAGAGAGAGGAATCGGAGAGAGATGTAGGAATATTGGTCATGATTGAGGGTTGTGTTTGGTGAAAAGATACATGCGAGCGAGGAAGAGAGAGGAAGGAAAAGAGAGGGTCTATATAACGAGGAGGAAAGGGTAGATGAACGGGGCCTGGTAGTGCCTCTCTTTACTTTTTAGTAGTATACGGAGGAAGGACGAAAAAGCAAAATCCTGTTCTAGATAGAACGCACCAGAAACAATCTGGGAAAAAGGGATTTTAATGAAATTTCTACGTGCTGAGTTGTTGAATAGAAGTATGACTCGTGGCCTGGGAGATGAGTCTGCGACTCGGGACCGGTTTTGTTTGATCTTGGAAAGGACATGTGGAAAATGCTACGTGGTGCTGCGGATGATTGCATCCCCGGTTGGAATTGGAAGAGAGAGGCAGGGGAAGGTATTAGTTGTTAAATGCAATGGGGTGTGTTGGGGTTATCACCCAGGGTGATATGTATTGAGTCAGCCCTGACCCGGGTGATTTATGAACTAGGGTCAACGGTCAACCTGTACTCTTACTTGGGAGGTCTGATTTTGAAATGGGTTGACATTTGACAAGAGTGCAATTGGGTTACCATTTAAGAGGGGAAATTAATAACATCAACCCATTCCCTTTGCTGATAAGTGATTAATTAAGATTAATCACGTATAAACAATTCGTCCAATTTTCTCTGCCATACAACTCAACTGGTCAGGATCATAAGTGTGTGACTACATGGATAAGTTTGAGTAGCTAAGGTAGCAAAATAAATAAATAAGTATAATCCTTTTGAATTAACTAGTTAATTGGAAGTCTGATCCTTTGAGGCGTAGCTTAAGAGAAATTCGTGACCCTGCACAATGAGCTCCATATTTTAAATATCTAATATGTTCAAATATATGCCCCTCTCTGGCATGAGATAACCAATTTCAATCCAATAAAAGTTCAGCTTATTGTATGATTTGTTACATAAAAAAAAACATTAAGAATATACCTTGTCAATATGATGGTCGGAAAATCTTTTATTAGAGTGAGATTTGGCTATTACTAATTAGAAAGTGTCGACAAAATGAGATTGCTTAGTTGGTTGACAACTCCAAGTATCACTTAGCTGCCCAGAGATTAATCCCTAGGTGTGCCACCCTATCTAATTTTAGGTGAGCTAGGTTTTCGGCTCCGTTATAAAGTGCTGCGAATTCGTCTTAGTCCAACCTTCAGAGAATCTAGACTCTGGTTTCAGAATTAGGTTGGTGAGGTTAGAAAATTGCTACCCTGTATTAGCAAGAGTTCTCTTATATGTAAGAGGAACAAATCATGAAAAAAAAAAAACCTCCTACTTCACTCACCTCTTTATGTTTCAACATAAGGGTCCCACTATGGTTAATTCATTCCCTTCGGCCTTCGCATCAACAACACCCTTGAATTAGCTAGCATCTTGATTGACACTAATCATAACTACTAAAAGGACATTCACCAAACCATTGGAATATTGAACTTTTTGAGTCCTTGTGAGTTGTGATCAAGACTTTCTGATCTAATTGATAATGGGCACAATCTATATCCAATTTTATCAATCCACTGCCACTGCCACTGCCACTGTCACTGCCCAAATGAGATGGACATTGCTTCTTAAAATGGTGCGGGCTTTCAGTGGTCCTTATCTGGATAATTAAGTGTGACGTCTCGTTTTCTTGGGGTTCAGTCCTTTTCAGGCAAGTATGGCCTTCCCTGGTTGCTACCTCATACAAGAATGTGAATCTGAACCGTCAATCCAGTGGCAACTCGTGTTGATGGTAGATAATATAGGTGGCCATTCCAATTTGTCAACTTCTCTAACAAAAACAAGAAGAGAAGAAAGAAAAGAAGAGATGGTAATCAACAGCCTAAATTGAAAACATGAAGTGTACGATCAGAGCGGCTATTCAATTTTGTACTGTTAAGAGATTGGCATCAAAATGCTTGGGCCATGCATGAGTTGGCCTTTCTGAATTGTCACTAAGCTTTGTGCAACGTGTATGGTGGAGAAGGAATAATTATAAAAGGAACATGTAGCAACATTCCGACAGGTCTCGTACAACAATCAAGGAGAAGAAGATACAAATGTTTCTTTTTGTTTCGTATTTGGAGAACCACTGCTACAAGACCTGGCGATTATTCACGTCCACGGATCTCTTGGATTGAGGAGACGTGGGAGTTTCACTCAAGTGCTTGTTCTTCAAAGTGAAATATTGAAATTCTGATCGAGAATTAGAAAGAGTTTGAGAGACAGATCGAAAGGCAATCCACGCCATTTGTATCATTTGAATTCTGCTTTTGAAACGGAAAAGATGGGAGCAGCACACTAACAACACCTTTTAAAAAGTGCCGACAAGATTTTCTTTTTCAAATTTGGTACTATGAAAACAGGTCTGAACTTGTGGAATTTAAAATTAAGGTGTAAGTTATAAGAAGTAGTTTACATTGTGACTGTGTTGGGATGAGAATTGCATAAAAGTGGTTTTACCCAACCTGCTCAGACTAGAGCTCAAACCACCAAAAAAAAAAAAAAATTTGTTTCATAAGTCAGACAAAGTGTGGAATTGTCAACATCAGTAAATGTTGGGGCGAAGGCACTTGTTGGAGTAAGCTAAAATAAAAATAAATCTTCTGTGGGCTAGAGCAATTCATGTAAAGTATCATCATGTCCAATCTACCCTAACATATGCAGTCAAAACTGACTTCTTGTACATCCAGATTTCACAAGGACAGAAATCAGTTGTATGTCAAGTTTATTTTTTAGCATATGTACTAATCACGTCACCGATGCCACATCTAGCCAATTTATTCCCTCAGGTGGGTTCAATGGTTCATGTGCCCAGGTTGAAAATTCATGCTGGTCAACTAATTATGTTTGTTCCACAAGCTAATTACAGCGGTAATTACCGAGTTGACCAGATTGAATATTGTTTACAACAAGACACATGGCGTGAGAAAAACCCTATTAGTATCTAATAGGGTCTTTGAGTTAGCCATATATAAAAGGTTAGGATATGATCAGATTGAGGATTTGCTAACCATCTGATCAATAATGGTGATTATATCCTTTCATTATTCTTTGTACAGTGTCATATTATCTTGTCTTAGATTCTACTACTAGTAGTACTATTATCATCTTGTTTTTAAGCCTTTTGACATATCCACATCGTCCATGCACTACTCAGGCTTCTATCAGTCATGCATTTAAGTGGCATCAAGAAAAGAAAAATAAATATATAGAAGAAGAAAGAAAACAGTAGCTCATATTCTTTATGTGAAGATGCAGATATGCCCCGGCCTTTACTTTCGGCCAAGAGGTATGCTTAATGTGGGCTCTACAACATAGCATGCCTGAAAGTTGCATCGATCATGTGCCCCACATTGCCTCAAGCTTTTAATGAAGAACCTCATACACCAGATCCAAGTTGAGTAATCGATCCATTCTGTACGTATCTACCATGATCATCATCATAAGGTGTACTTGGACTCATTAGTCATTAGACCAGGCTAAAGCTAGTCCCGGGCCAACGCATTTATTCATTAGGATTAAAATCCTGGCTCAGATCCAGTGCAAAAGCATCCTAAAGTCAGGTGCAGTCCAAGTCATTAGCAGATTAATATGCCCTTTTGTGTAGAATTTATTGGGCCGAGTTGACCCACCAGTTGGATCACATTCTGTATTTATAGATTTGGAGATTAGCCACGGGACCAGAATATGAGCCCTGGGAATGATCTAATTGCTAGTATACTATATATGATAAGATCCTCCACAACTAAAGTGGGGCCCATAGGCGTTTCTTTTCCTTTTTTCTCCCATGCAAAGCAACTCACATATCCACTCACAAGAATTCCTTACTATCAACACGATCACCAAGGACTGAGGCCTTGTCATCTAGCTATGTGGGGAGAGAGGTGCTAACCATTGAGATAACAGTGGATTCACGTAGATTTTGTGCTAACCACATATTTGATTTTTGGGATATTTGTAAACTTGAAAGGTCCCAATTTAGATATTTGAAAACTATACATGGCATTGAGGAATGTTGGTAATTTGGTAACTTTGATGAAATCGTAAGTCTCATAGAAAACCTATATAAATTCCCTACTATCCCTCCTCAATTCAGCAAAGTGGAAGCCACCATCCTTGAGTGCTGCATCTGCTCAAGCATGCCTAAACCTTTGTATATTATACATTTATATGATTCTTAACTCCGACATCCAGCCACTTACTATATACTCTAAATCATGGCAGTGTTTTTACACAACTTCTAGTCCCAATTAACCAGGCTTCATCAGGACCAAACTTGTACTACGCCGGCTCTTGTGATATACTGTAAGGCTAATTTGAGTGTTGGCTAATTCATTGGGTAATGGACAAAACCGAAAATTCAATTTAAAATGTATTTTATAGATGGCCGACTGACCAGAAGAAGAGCTGAAGGAAGAATTCTATTAGAACTCAAGGTGACAAGGCGCTCGAGCGCATAACAAGCAGAGAGCACCAGCGCTAGATCGCACTTGGTGCGCAAGAGCTAACACGAGGCAGAGAGGACACGCGCTCGAGCGCACCACAGGCCGCTCGAGCACATGGTTCGTAGAAAGTTGAGTTATTTCAAGAGACAACTTTCTAATTTTTGCCAACTTGCTTGTTTGAGATCTATCATCTTTAGGTAACCCTATGCACGTCCCAAGGCCTATAAATACGACTCTCTAGCAACCCTAAAGCAAGACTTACTCTTCTCTCCAATTCTAATCCTTAGAATCAATATGAGAGATCATTCTTTCTTCTCCAAAGTTCCATCAAGTGGTTGTGCTGAAGTTCAAGACTTAGGAGACTCTCTTGAAGTAGATTCACCTTGAAGAGGTTATCAAAGTGGTTGGTTCAAGTACAGTGAAGGTGAATGGCGAGTAATTAATAAAATCGTCGCAGTCCTTAGATTGAGTTGTAACTAGGAAAGAGATCTGTAAGTTTTTGTAACTTTCAATTTATTAGTACTTGGTTGTCTGTTGGCCTAAACGATTAGACCCGTGGTTTTTTCCTGAGTAGGGTTTTCCACGTATAAACCTTGTGTCACCTTGTCATTACGGTTGATTGCTTTTAACTGGTTTTAGGTTAGTCAACTAGCTAGTTTAATCACTAGAATTAAAATCTAATAGAGATATTGTTTAAAGGGACCTTAGCCTGTGTTGAGGCTATTTTTCATATACCCAATAGAGTTTTATGGAAACCCCCAATTGTTGGAAAATTATGTGGTCCGATTGCCATGGGGCCCACGCTAGATCGAACCCAGCGGTAAGCTACGGATGAACTCTCAATAAGTTTTGATCTGGTAGAGTAGATAATGATCAAACTCTTTGTTGTGGAGTTAGGATAAATATCAGACTCTCAATTTGGCAGAGCTCTCATGCTGGTTAGGTGATGTGGGATTCCACGAGGGATTGAGTCCATAATAGCTAGGGGTGTACACGGATCGGATTGGTGTGGATTTGGCCAAATCCGTCACCAATTCGTTACCTACGGATTGACGGATTTAGCCAAATCCGTCACCAATTCATTACCTACGGATTAACGGATTTGGAATCCGTCACCAAATGGTGGCTATTAAAATTCGATCTGATCCGATCCGTGGAGGACCGGATTGGATCGGATCGGATCGGATTAATCCGTTCAATCTAATTTTTAAAAAAAATATATCAAATATGTTGTAAAAAAATTACATTTTGACCCCTTAATTTTTTTTCTTATGTTAAATTTAGACATCTTAATTTTTATTTAGACCCATTATATTTTCTTTTTTTATATTTAATGTCAACGAATCGGATCAGATTGAATTCGCGAATTGAGGGTGAAATCCGCCACCGATCCATTGCCAACGGATTACAAAATTTTCAATCTGTCACCAATCCGTTTACCTTCAGATCGGATTTCCGGATCGACATATTTTTTGTACACCCCTAATAGTAGCCTTGACTCATAGGGATTGCTCTATATAACAGAGATGAGAACCCTTTATTTATCATCCAGTAAATCTGAGAGCATTCACAGCGAGTTTGCATGGTCAATATCACACCAGAACACACAAAGATTCTCGACAAGCTCGGTCTCGACACCCATCTGGAACCAGCAGTTTCCTTCACAAAGATCAATGGTCAACTATCAAGCACATTAAAATAATTATAAAAAAAGGCCCATGACAATCATGGTTCTGGAAAAATGGTTTCAGACCTCAAATCAGCATACTGAAACCTTTAAATATCAACCTATAAATTGGTCATAGATTGATATCCCATTTCTTCAACTCTTATGCTATGAAAGAAGATATTAAGAAAAATATATTAAGGGAATTTCTCAGAAAAATGCGTGAACGTTCTTTCTTAGTTTTGAAGTGTTTGTGTAAACAAAATAACAAAATTGAAAATGCTGGTGGTGAGAATGGAGTTCTAATCATTTTTTTATGGTGAGTGCTCATAAATATTCAAAAAGATTAGTAGTATCACACACGATAGAACTCAGTTTTGGCCGAGAGTCTTATAATGCAAAGGGCACCAATAAATTTTCTTTTCCAGCCAAGTTGGCTGACCCTTGAGAGACTCGGCCATATAAGAGTGAACCTAAGCACACGTAGGAAAGAGAACCATGTACACATGTAGGGAAGAGGACTCAGAGTTCAAACTTTGTGCAGTTGGGTGAGAAGAGGACCCGGACTGGTTTATATTTGCTGCTTTTATTTTTATTTTGCTTTTTGGGTGTGGCTCAGTCCTTGACACTTTTGGTAATTTTACGAGTAAAGTTAAGTCAAGTTAAGTCATCTTACACATCAAATCACAAGCATTTTTTACCAAAATTTTCACCAACTTTTCCAACAAAAAGTCAAAAAGCAACTATATTTATTAACTAAAAGACAAAAAAATTTCATTTCTCATACCAAAAGTCAACAATATTCCATCCCAAACAACTAAAAATAAAATATCATCATAACCCACTACATATTTTATTCATATTTTTTATTTCACTTCACTCCACTTTATTTTAAAAGTAAAATGCCAAACGTGTTATGTTAGCTAGCCATGTTTTCTTTATGGCTTTCTGATTTTTTTTTTAATTTCTCTTCTAATGTAGGCTTTCTTACAAATAAAAATTAATAAACAAAAGATGGTAAAGGTTGAACTCGAGAGAGAGAGCTGACAACAAAGACTACTCAGTTAGTTGACTATCCTGCATGTCACTTGGCTGACCATTTTCCACTTTTGCAGGCTTTCTTTGTTTTGCACATATGAGAGAGAGAGAGAAACGTGTCGAGTGTCGTCTCCCAGCAAAAAAGCAAGTTCCTGTTTAAGCAGGAAAGAAGAAATTCCCACCTGAAAGGTGGGATTCAAAGTCAAGTACCTACATATCAGCCGTCCAAAGTGGTGGGGTTTTGCCTCTTGAGGAAAGAAATTCCAAGGTCTGCTGCTCCTTTTCATTTTTGCAGCATTCTTATTATTAATGCTCACATATATGCTCTCATCATCATATTGGCCAAGCTTTATTACATAAATGGAAGCCTCATTTGATTCCATTGAATGTGGGTAGCAAATTCTTTCCCCAATATTATCATCAACAACATGAGATAGCCCACCTCACTTTTGACCACTTTTCGTTGTATTTCAACTTTCAACTGCTCTTGTAAGACCAAGAAAAATGTAGATGATACTAGAGCCAGTACAAATTCTATCTAGTTGGGGTCCACTGTAAGTCATCAGGTGAGGCTCAAAAGCTCAATTATTCTAATTGCACTTAAAAAGGGTACTGGGTGAACGTTGAAGATTGAATAGATGAGTAAGCTTTCATTTTCTTAGGTTGAAATTTCTAATCTTACTGGAACAGTAAATCTCTACCTACCGTTTTGATTAATTTCTCGCCCTTAACCTGTTAGTCAGCTTTTTTATTATTATTATTATTATTTATTTTATTTTTTATTTTTTTGCCAAGTTGGCCTAATGCCAGAGGAGAGTGAGGAAACCTACTCAACCAGAAATCCATCGTGGGTGAGATCATTGGGAGCGGGTGTGCTATCCATAGCATCCACCATGTGGTTTTCTATATTTTACTCCACTTGCATGCTTCTAAATAAACACTTTTGGCGACCAAAAGTCCAAATGGCCCGTTTCTTTCCTAGAATTCCTGAAATTCATGTCTGGTGGCAGTCTGAAATTTTCAAATGCTGAAATTCTGAAATGCTACTGAATTATGTCATTTCCGAATTTTCTATTTCTTTTATGTCTGAATTCCTGCCTGAGAATTAATGAATTCCTGAATTTTCTGAATTCTCTGTTTCATAACTATAAAGATTTCTTACTGGAATTTTACTCCTGTACGCATTGTTTATATACCAATTTCACAATTCAAGCAGCAAAAATAAAAAAATAAAAAACAACATACATGCAAAAACTAATAATAAATTTGCCTAATAAGACGTTCAAGCAAATGTCAAATAAGACGTTCAAACAAATTTTGGGCAATTTTATTTTATGGAAAACGTATCGAAGCCCTTTATTTATGGTGTTGACTCCATGAAGCTTACGCATTCTCAACCCCTGAGCAGAATGATCACTCTCTCGACCCGACCTGTGGTTGGGTCAAGCGAGACTTCAATACATAAAAATGAAATAAATGTCAAACTGTCGTGTCGACCCCATTTCAGATAGTGTCGATCCCTTAAGACAAATTGTCCATCCAATCTTATCTTATGGGAAAAAGTGTCGACACCCATTCTTGATGGTGTCGACTCCAATAGCTTTAGGTCAGTGATAAGGCATTCTACCTGGGGCGTAATTGAACCATTGGTTTGAGACTCTTCAATTGAAAATCATCCAACTGCTGGCAGAGCACCTTGTGTTTTCTCTTTGATTTAATGGGGTGCATGCAACTACTGTATTCATGTTCTCTACAAATAAATTGCTTTTTGAATGGGGTGCATTCAACCAAATGAACAACCTGCCAGAAACTACTATCTTCTCATATATCACTGTTCTCTACGAATAAATTGCTTTTTGAATGCAAACACCCCCTGCTCATAATAATGTAATCACATAGGTAAATCTGTGATGTAGAGACTATTCAATTCGCCTTTGACGCAAACACCAGAAGATGAAAACCAGAAAAAACCCATCACAAAAAATCAACATCAAAATCTAAACATTTGGGTCGATCACAGAAAACCCAGAAATCAAACCTGCTCATCTCAAATGGGTCGATCTTATCTTCCTCCATTTCGATCAGGAAATGGGGTTTGGATCAAACCCTCTTAAGATCAAGATCAAAACATTTGGGGCTCTAGTTTGTAAGATAAATAGAGAGATGAATGGAGGAGAACAAGGGAAGAAGAACTATACCTTTTAAAACTCTCGCCGTACTCTGAGAAGCGAAAACTAAGAAGACCGTTGGAGAAAATCGGAGACGACGAGGTCTGTGCCGGAATTCCTCTCCCAGTTTGGTTTTCTTAAAACCTCGATGGCTCAAGGGCATTTCAAAACCCCAGGTTTTTGGTTTTTCAAAATGCCAGTATTCCTAAATCCCTCAGGTTCTGCCGCAGAAACAAGGAATTTCTGACAGGTTTTCCAAAATACCCAAACAGACGGAAAACCCTTCAGAAATTCTTTGAAGAAATAGGGCCTAAGTGTCCAGGTTCATTTGTAGGCCTGTCAAAGGGTTGAGCCATGACTGGATTTGTCCTTACCCTAGCCTCAATATATGCGGGACCGGCACAAATGAGTCAAAGCCCTCAAAGGACCTGCACTACCAAGGCCGTTACAAAACCCTCGACAAAGCATCCAATGTCAACTGAGCACTATCTTGTCAAACCTCTCTTGCGAAGGGATAACTAAGAAAATGTTTGGGGAAAATAAGCTATCTCTAATTTTTTTTTATGAGACAAAGTTCTCGCGCTTTAGCCACCTAGGTCCTAAATGAACGGTTATATTATTTTATCAAAGAAGGGAAAAGGTTAAAGAATATGTTCTTTCTCACACCTTTCACAACAAGTACATACCTAATCATTCCAGCAAAGTCTTATTTTTGAGAAATTTAAACAATTTACATTTATCTAGCTTTTATGAATTGACATTATTTCCAATTTAATACTCTTATTATTAACCGTTGTTGGATTTAAGTCACAAAATCACATGTACTTAAAAAATCACTAATATTTTAGACTATAAAAAATTGAGAGTTATAATTATCTAAATAAAAGGATATTTGAATCAACCCATATCCTCCAAGTTCCATGCATATACAAACTAAATCGGTTGACATCTGATCTAGTCACTCCACTGTGGAAAAGATTATCCTTATTAACATGAGTGCATCCGTTTTGCACTAGCATAATATTTATAAACGACATTAAAGCCTAAGCAAAAAAGCAATAAAATAAGATGAAAGAGATCGAAGCAACCATGCAAAACTTATTTCTTATGAACTAAGTATAATAGATAACTTAGATAATTAAAGAGAGATGAAATGAACCAAATATATGTGCGAGTTTTTAGGGCATATTTTAATGGGTATGGAGGTATGAAATTGCATTCACATTCCCAATTTATTACCATGTGTGCGCGTGCACGTGTGCATATATATATATATATATATGAATCCATCCCTCACCATAGCGCGAGGGACACAAACATAATTGGAAATATCCATGTGTAGAAGAAAGAAAGTCATGTATGTTCTTATATAGAAGAGGAATGTTCATGTGCAAAGAGAAAAAGCCACGAAAATGTCCCACATCTTATGGTGAGAGATGGATGCACATGAACATTCCTCAATAAATATATAATATAAATAACTAAAAATAGGAGGGCCAAGGCCTGAGCCAAGTTTTAGGACTTGCAAAAAATTGCCCAAACCCAGCCCTAGGGATTTTTATTCGAAACAGAAGTCCTCATTTTTAAAGACTTTTTGAGAGTTGAGCCTGGCCGGGCCCCCCTGTCTTAGGCCAGATTGACAGGCATATTCATACGACTAATTAGTTCCATATGCTTTTTTTTGTTTTTGGTTTTTCTGTTAAAATTCATGCTTCAGGGATCCAAAAGTATAGTTTGACAGGCCCTATCTACAATACTACCAAGTAAAACATCGCAAACTGAAAGATTAAAACAAAAATCAGCCAGTTTTTGCATTTTCTCCTCCATTATTATGTTTCTTTCTAACTATTATATTTATTGTAGGCATCCATCTAATTTAGGTGATGTTTGATAATACCCGTTTACATGCTTTGCTGATCATATTCTATTGGATGGGCGAAACCCAGATGCACTATAAATCCAACGGTAGCTGGGTCTACATTTGAAATTTATACCGCTCAAAAGTCATTGTCCCATCTTATTTTATATATATACTAAATTTCACTCTAATCAAAGTTAAACTAATATTAAATTTATTACGTGAAAACAAATGATTTTTCTTATTTCAGTCCTATGTTGCACAGTTGCTCAATCTGACATTGGGAGTAATTCTAAATGGAGTGGAAACTTTCCAATAAAAATTATGGGGAAAGATTGAGGATTTCAAAGTTGACCTCCCTGGGAGGATTTGCGCTTGGTGGGAGGCACCAATGAAACCTTGATTGTAAAGGAACTGTAGATAAAGATATCTGCAATATTGCTTTGCCTTCAAAAATTCAACTGTACTAGTCAATTCTGATGCAGCCCTACCCCCATGTGGGCCGGACAAGAAAAGCACACATATCAACCACTCTCACTCAGCCGACGGGATTCCTGAATACAAAAGAATGGAAGGTTGCAAGAGATGTAACTTTACCTTTACTTTTGTTGGCATATGTTCATGAGCCCACACGTGAACACATGTGGTGGACCCCAACCAACAAAAATTGTGCCCCTCACATGGAAGTATCGAATAGTTTTTGTGAGAGGAAAAGGAAATATAAGGCTTCCCAATGACCAAAAATAAGAGGGCCTCCAATCCAAAGGAGAGGAGAGGTTTTCATCTTGGTTAAACCTTGTCTACAAGTTCATCATCTCACATCACCATCAAGGAATCCATCCTCGCCTTTGGATTGTGAGGACTGAAATGAGACCCAATCGATCTCTAGTAGACAACCTTTAGGGCCGTTTCTTTGCTGAAATTCCTGTTTGGGGAATTTCTAAATTTCCAGACAAAGTGGAATTTTTGAATGTCTCATTTGAACTTGAGCATCCAGGAATTTCAAAAAAATACATAGGAAGTGGAATTCCTAGATTCCTAAAGGTCAAAAAGAGACATTTCATGTGGATGGAATCCATAAAATCTAGTAAAAAAATATGGAATTCAAAAATTCATGGACATGGTGAATTCTTGGCAGAAATTCCACTAAAGAAACAGGGCCTAAATCTCCACATTAAGTGCCAGTCAATTCTTCCGCGATTAAAGCTTTGAAATTCCACTAAAGAAATAGGGCCTAAATCTCCACATTAAGTGGAGTCAATTCTTCCGCAATTAAAGCTTTTGCTTCACCTACAGCTTGCAACTTCCAGTCAAGTGGTGCAGATTCATTCTACTAAAAACGGAAAAGAGTAATGCAGGCAGGGCCCTCGTTTTTAGTACTCATGTCTATGATTTTTCTCTTTTCTTCCTTGATCCATTGACTTATTTCCTCTCTTCATGTGCAGCATTTACTTGGCCCTCCCCACTACATTTCATATTGGGCCATCAAATCCATGACATAACCAAGCAACAAAGAGAAGTCGAGAACAACCCCTCAACCCAAAAAGGCTCTGTCCAAAAAAAAAAAAAATCCTAACTCAGAATATAGCTCAACTTACCTAGAAGATAAGTTGCTTTGTTCAATATCTCTTAGGAATAAAAACAAACATAACATAATCAAAATTTTATTAGATAAATCCTTAATATCCAAAATGATTGGGTTAATTTTCTAACTGAAACCATCATTAATAGCATGAACCACCTCCTTTGCATCCGAGAGAACAAGTACAAGCTTTAAAAAAAATTTCTTTTCTTTCTAGCATTTGAGATTGTAGGAGGATTGCCCCAATTTTTGCTTCCTTCGAAGAGAAGACCTATGGCCCTTCATCCGCAACTCCATTCAATTTCATAACCAAGCCAAAACTGACTTTTCCATCAGCCTTACAGAAAGCTGCATCAAAGAAGATAAGCACATCCTCTTTAATAGAAATCTCTCTAGAAGCGACGGCCATGTAATTAACCCATTGGATCAACTTACCATTATGGGTCTTAACAACTTCCACAAGCCGCCTATTAACCGAAAATGATCATTCTTAGAGGCCTTCATAGAGTACCCTAGAAAAGGTAATATCTTCCTGGTTCCTGCTTGGGCATGCTAATGTTATAACAAATATATATCTTCCACGTCTGTAGGGTTATAAAAAAAATTAACAATCAAAGCTTTGTTCCAGTTTTAGTCAGGACTCCATAGATCTTTGACTGGAACCTGTTTATTTATATAGAAGGAGACATCATAATCCACATCCAGGAAAAAAGGTTGATTGTGATTTACAATACTTGAGATTAACCATTTGCTTATTGTTGGGTCTTATCAAACCATAATGAGCTGGTTCTTGGGCCTTTAGGTAGGCCCACCATGTACATTTCTTCTTCTTTATTTCTCTCCGGTTTTCTTTTCTTTTTAGGGGCTCTAGAGTCCATTTAATCTTTTTCCTTTCTTCTTCAACACAAATTAACCTTTATGGCTTATTTTTGTATCTCACTTGTAAAGTAAATTCATGTGAAAGGATCATATAAAAAAATATAAATTTTCAAAAATCACCTCTTTTTAACGGATTTTGAGATTTTATACTTTTTTGTATTAGACCTCTCTTCTTTTTTTTTCCTTGTATCTTAACCTAAAAGTTGGATACCCTTTGCAGCTATGTACAGTGATTTATCCCTATTCTTAGTCCTTGCAACCTATGGAAGGTGGTTTATCTCTTTCGAAATAGTGGCCTATTCACAGGACATCAGCAGCGTGCTGCGTATGAGGATGTTCTACGTACGGGTTTAATGGAGTCCAAATCACCAGTGTCGTCATTTGAATCACTTGGCTGATGTAGTGTTTGATTAAGGCTCAATTATTTGGTGTGATCTACGCTTGCTGACACAAAATGTCATTTAGCTTGTCATTTTTGGATTTGATGGCACTAAGATATAGGGTGGAAACTCCGATTAATTTGTACCAAGCTTTCTATTTTTTTTTTTCTTCCTATTATCGGTATGTGGTTGTTGTTGTCATCATCTCTTCAAGAGATAAGTAAATTGATTGGGTTTGGGTTAGCTTGACTAGTCCCAATTTTAGCGGAAATCAAAATCAAACTACATTTTTTATATACATATAATTTTAGAAATGATCGAGCTTGTGAGGCACACCTAGAAGAATGACAATCTAAGGAGGCAAGGGCGGCAGGAGTTTGAAAGGACTCTCTTTGATCTATACATGTGAAAGAGAGAACTATTGCGTCATGGAAGATTCTTTGATGGCCTCGAAGTTGCTCAAATTCTAATCATTAAATTAAATTGGATTTACATGATAAATTAAAATTCCTATATAACTTGGATGGGTGTCTAATCTTACTTAGGGTTGTAAATGGGTACCCGATTCTCCGATTACCTGAAGGTTCCGACCCGTTAGGATCCGGGTCTGGGTCCTTATTTTGGTCCCGATAAGAAAATGGTTCTGGTTCCGGATCCTTTTTTTGGAACCGATACCTAAACGGTTCCGGTTCCACAGTGGCTCAGACCCGTGGACCCAGGACCCGACCCAATATATACTAACATAAGGTAACTTTATTATGTGAGAACATAACTCTTTTTACTTTTCTACTTTTCTACATTAGGGTTTTCTACTTTTCTACATCTCATTGCCTGTTTGGATGTGATTTCTAAGTTTTTGGTTAAAAGTGTCTGTTATTGATAGACAAAATGTCACATTAGTGTTTGTAGGTACGTGATCCAATTGAAATGTGAAAAAAGCATAATTTTTTTAAAGAAAAATACAGGTATTAGTCTAGACCCGGAACCGGAACCAGACACGCCTCACAAACGGTTCCGGTTCTGGTTCCCATTATTCTTAACGGTTCCGGTTCCGGTTCCGGTTCCCCTTCTTAGAAAACGGTTCCGGTTCCGGTTCCACCCTGGACCCGGACCGGAACCGACCCGTTTACAACCCTAATCTTACTTCTTGGTGTACATAGAGAGAACAATCTTCCATATGAGGGGGAGGGACCAAAAAGTGAAACCCATCCCCATAAGTGGAGATCTTTATGGACCCAACTAGTCTTGATCTGAACCTGGCAATTAACTGGACCCACACCTGCTTATTAATCGGTCCTAAGAAAGGAATCCCAAGCTGGACTTTTTCAGGTTGGTTCCTTGTTCCTACAGCCGACGTTGGTCCACTGACATGCTTTTTCTCTTTTAAGCACACTTCATGAATAGCAATCAGTAAAAGGTAAGGAATCAGCAGGTTATAATGTGACTCATAAAAACCTATTTGATGTCAAATTCGTTCAAGTGGCACACAATCGAAGAGGTTGATTTGCTCATAGTGAGGTAGGTCTAAGTATGAAAATAGAAACTAAATGGGTCATTTGAGATTACAGAAGTCAGTTTAACTTGAGAGGGGTGAGGAGCATAAACCCCACAAATCGTAATCCTAATTTCTCACAGAATGAAAAAGCGCTTTTTTATGAATTGCGGACATAGGCATATGGCCAAACCATACAAGTTTTGTTCTAATTCTCTTGTTTTGAGATTTGATTTATTTAACCGTGATTGATCATGTTCGCAAAACCTTATTGGTCAGCTAAAAGCATAGGCCACAATATCATGTTCATTTAGCTAGCGCCTAATAATTTCATGACCAATAAAACCCATTAAACTGAAGCCCAGAGCCCATATACCATTAGTTACCGTTGATGAAATTAAATATGCCTAGTCCAATGATCCAAGCTGGGTCATACATGGTTCAGGAATAAGCCAAAGGGAAATAAAACAATAAGCCCCCAAACTAGTTTACATTTAAGTCAAGAGGTCCAAGTGGGTCCATGGCCCAGCAAACAGTAGACTCTCATTTAATTTACAAAAAGTCTAAATGGCCTGAAAAATGGCCTGAACTTGCCCTCGACCTTAGGATATCCTAGGGTCGAGGGCATGTTCAGGCCATTTTTAGGCAATGTAGAACGATTGTTTAATTTATAAGAGAAAGGACCCCCAACGTGCCCCATTCTATTCTAGTCCATGGCTTTTGAACCGTGAAGTAGTGGACTTGTGCGTGGTACAGATTTTAAAATCACCAGGTCCAAAAACAAATCAAGTCCACTCATCCGCTGGGCCATACTTGTGATGTAGTGCGAACTGGTGCTAACATTTTAAGCCACCGATTGCTTTTACTCATCCTGGGTCCCATCTGATGCATATAAGCAGGCACGGAAAAAACGCGGACAGAATAAGCTCGTTCGTTAAGGTTGAGGGATTTTCAAAAGTGGACCATACCCTACCATCAGGCTTTAGAACAAGAATAAAAGCCCCCACTTTATGGGCTTTTGCAGGCCAGGCTGGGCTAGTCCACCTTGTCAAAGAGCCAAATTGACAATCCTACTTACAAGGCTCCCAATCAAAAGTTCAAAATTCCCAATGATTTTATATCATGTTCAAATTACCAATAACAAAAAAACAACTGCATATTCGCATTAATTAGCATTAGGCTTGCCATCGATGATGGTGTTAAAAATAAGTATTTTCTTCTGGTCTAAGCTTTAAGTAGGGGTGCTCATGAGCTGGGTCAGGTCAGGCTGAGGTGCATATCTGGGTCTAACATGACTTTAGAAACATATCCTCAAATAGGGTTGCAAACGGGACAGTTCCGGATCGAAACCATAGTGGATCCAAACCTATTTCTAAATAACGGTTCCAAATCCGGTTTTGACTCGGAACCTATTTTGTTGGTTCCGGATGCCATTTCGATAAGGAAATCCGGATCTGGTTCCAGAACCGGGTCCACATAAAGGATTGGAATCTAGTTCCAAAATCGATTCTAATTTCTCTTTATTCTTCATTTTTCTTAGAATAAGCATATCATTCAACTTATAACAGTGCATCAAGTCTACTACCTCCAATATTATACATAAAAATGTCAAGAAAAGAGTTGATTTTGAGGTGCAATTTGCAACATCAAAGGCTCATATGCAGAGTGCCGGGTCCACGGGTCGGAACCTTATGGACTTGGAAACGGACCCATTTATGAATCGAAACCTACAATAGGTTCCAGACTAGGTTTTTTGTGGATCGAAACTTCCGGGTAATCGAAAAATTAGATACCCATTTGCAACCCTATCCTCAAGCCTAACGCAACTGTAAGTACCTGGGCTTGAGCCTTGCCCTCCTTTAGGATGCTCGAGAAATATATCAGGCTTCAACATGCCCATTTACTCAATCAGGCCGGGCCAAGCAAAGTTTTCTATTGATTCTTCCTTTGGGCAAATCAATCGCCAAATTATAAGCACTACTTGTTCATGTCAAATTCAACCTTTCTGACCCTTAATTCAAGCAACAACCCAAATATTAAACGGACCCAATTTTATATCAAAACCCAGACAGAATACTAAAGCCCAATGTTGTAACCCGGTCCAAGTAGAGTTGGGCCCGGGCTGGCACAGACCAAGAGCACCCCTATTACCCACAACCACAAGGAGGCTAAAAACGTGAATATGATGTTTTGTGGGCCTAACTGTCATTCATTCATTTGGGAGTTTGGATCCTCTAAATATATCACCCACACTTCTAGCAAGTGCGGAGAGTATAATCCACAATGAGGCCCACCTTTTGAGAATTCGATTCACTCAAAATGAAGGACCAGCCCTTATAGGGATGTCCTCAAGTTTTACTCCAATAGGAGTAAGTCTCACCATAAGATTAAATATATGATTAAGAATATAGTTACTGCATATTATTAATGATGTATTAGATTCTGTCAAGCACGTTATTAACCATATTCTGAGTCTTATTATGGGATCAACCCCTATTAGAACATACTTAATAACTTTTCAATAAAATAAGAATATTCATTTTAAGTGATTTAGATTTTTCATATATAAGTTCACTGAAGAGTTCCACTCCCTTTGTTCACAGGAAGCATGAGTGATTGAAGAGGACTCAGACTCTTCATCATGGTTCCGGGTGTTTCAACAGTTCAGTCGAATGTCATTTTTATTTTGGTCAGGGCCACTCGTGGTCTGATTAAAATCTGACGACTGATGTTGGGCTCCTCCAAAACTGTGGCAGCTCCTTGACTGGTGGCCTCCTCCTGGATATACCATTCATAAGCAACTGGAGGGAGGTAGGCAGTGAAGACAGTCAGAACAGGATAAAGATAATTTTGCAATAAGGTCAGCAACCCTGTTCTGGGACCTTCTACAGGATCTAAGCTCCCAAAAATCAAGTGAAGCAACAGTGTCAAAAAGCTTCTTCCAATAAACCATAAATTCCCATCATCTTCCGGCATTTAGATCTACATTATGTATAGACGAGCAGCCATCAAAGAGCAGTCCACAATTCCATTCAATCGGTCACTTTTGGGCTGGTGGGACTGCCAAATACAAAGGGGAAAGTGGCATCTATAAGAAAACTAACTCCATTGATCAAGCCATCTGATTAAACAAAAGAAAATTGACTGTTCAATTAAAAATCAATGAACAGCTTTGGATCGGATAGCTAGTGAAGTCTAATAGATGAGACTTTGAAGGATGGCTAACCCCATACACTCCACTTGTATCTTTGGGTCCACTACATACCACATTTAAGCTTTGATAGACTTGTAAAAACTCACCTATTCATCTCATGAAAAGGAAGATTTCAAGGTATAGACCCTTTTTTTTTTCTTTTGGGGTAGATAGGCATGGAGACATTCTTGATAAGAGAAATATAATTAATCATGGTTGGTAAAAGCACATCATTTTCTAAATCTTGACAAAAGTTTGTTAGAAAATGACGTAGCATCTCCATTTCAAAAATAACAACTAAATTAGAAAAGGATCTCCAACCTTGACTTAATGAGAAAATTTTGTGTGTTCATCAGTCAATCTCCTCTTCACATCCCACTGATAGAAAAGCCTGCTTCCAAAATTCAAAGAAAGCATCTTATTCTCCTAACGATGTAATTTGGCTGCTAATTTTCGGTGTAAACTACAATAGTCTATTTTCAAGGTTGTACTTAATCAAGAGTAAACTATGGAAGTTGATTGTAGTTAAATGCAATTTAAATCCTCTTCATTGGTTATTTACAGAAAACCCAGTGGAAGTGGTAAAAATTCTCTTTTTGGGTCTTTGACCATGGTCATGGTAGTATCCTTTTAGTAACTAAGAGTTCCATATCAGACATGGTGGGGGACATTATCCTTGAAAAGAAAATTTTGCTTCAACATGCCATTAATTGAGCAGCTGTTTTTCAATCCAGGTTTTGTGCTTTAAGAACCACAAGAACCTGAACATTGCATCCAGTATTTAGTACATTAAAAAGAGATGAACTTCTGAGTAGTCTGAACTATTGCTGCAACTGCTCCCCACAACCGAACTGTTAATTCAATTTAATAACTTTTGCGTACTGACAGGAGCGTTAATACCCAGAAACTGCAATGATAAAAAAATCAATGCAAGTTCTTATAAAAGAGCACCATGATTTTAATTCTTCTTAAGAACACCAAATTGGCCAATAAACAAGAAAGATCATCAGTTATATTAATCTTGTAATTAGATATTAATAGGGATGCTTTCTTTTTCCATTATTTCCTTGGCAGTTGAAGATCAGCTGTCCCACCTGAACTTATGATTTCAATGAATATTAAAGTTGAGATGTTTGCAAGTCATTTCAGTTGGTTCTATACGTATTCAAGGTAAACCGGGTGGGCTGACCAAGACCTAGAAGTAGCGAGGTGGGTCATTAATGTGTAATTGAACAAGGACTGATGGGAAAGTGGTAACTAGGGAGAGCAATTTGTGATCCGACCCACCAACCAGACCTGAACTTGACTTCTGGGTTGGGCTTGATCTTTGTTCCTTTCGGTGTTGGTTTCAGGTTGTGACTTCTGGTTGGATTAACAAATGGGTTAAGTTTAGGTTGTAGCTTTTTCTTTCTATTAGATCCTCCAACGAACCCGAACCCAACCCATCCTAATTAGTTACACGATCACGATCAGCCCAACGCAATTCAAACAGCCTTTTAACTAAGGGTTTGGATTGACTGTCATTTTGTACTTTTGGGTTGGGCTCTGGTTGACATTTTAGAGCGAATTAATAAATGGAATGGGGTTGGGTTGAGCCGATATATGTGACCCACTGCTTTTCATATAAGGATACCCTAATGTTAACCATTCATACTTTTAAAAGGGCACACACATGAGCTCGGGTCCGATCTTGATAAAGTTTCTAAGCCCAAGTTGAGTACGGGTCCAACTGGGCAATACAGGCCCCAGAATCAGAATACAAGCATGTCCCATAAGCGTATGTCGGGCCCAAATATAACGGCTCAAGCACAACAGAGCCAAAGTTGGATGAAGAATTGACTCCTGCCCGATAAAAATCAATATCCTAACCTTGAGTCTGGGTCCAGGCCATTGGGCTTGGTACATGGTCCGAATCCTGCAGCCAGACCCAGGGCCCTTAACAAGTCTATGCTTTCACTGATTTGAATAAATCAACTCTATTTTCTTATCGTATCAAATAAATTCATGGTCTGCTCCATCTGTGCATACGTTCCTATGGAGAAGGGTAAAAGGTGTGGCGTGTGGATTTAGCAAATCCATCTGCTAATTTTTTGTCGATTATCGCATGCACAATCAGTTAAACTGTAACCATCCCTGCAACTCTCGTTTGCAAATTCAACAATTCTATGTCAACAAAATCAATTGCAATGATGTAAAGTTACAACCTTTTCCAAATGGAGTAGATCCCAATCCTTTCCTAATTCAACGATCTCTAATACTTTTAATTATCGCAATTTGGAGCAATTGTATTGGAGGAATAGTTACTTCCAAATGCAGTCTTATTATGGCATCCCCGTTCCCGTCACTTGATCTGATGGCAAAGTTCATGGTCACAATCACATTCAGTAATAGTCTCAGAGAATCTTTCATTGAACAAACAACAACGTAGAAAAATATTGAGTTTTGGTGCATGTTGACGTAATGGGCAATTCAATTAAAGACTAAACAATTGTTAAGACAAGAAACCTTTTTCTTATATATGGTGTGGTTGATCCACTACAGTGGACAACCTTAGAAAAAGATGTACTTACTACATTGTTAATTAAGGATTGACCACTTCACTAAACCGAGTTACAGGGCAACTTTACTTGACCACATGCACTGGATATGATAATGATAACTACCACGTAAAAAGTAGTATATGTGATGTGCTTATGTATAATGTAATGCTTCTAAAGGAAGTAGCCAACGAACTGGTAAGAGGAGATTGGTTGGAAGGTTAGATTCGTCATGATTCAGGTTCCAGCTGGATTGATAGAGGACATCTCGAGGTACCCTTTTCATATCATGGGCCCTCTCGTGCTCAATCACATGAGCCTCATTTTCATGGGTACGTCTTGAATTTACTCGTTTGGACCCAGTGCAGCCAACTGATCTTAACTTAAAAGAAACCTAGTCAATGAGTTGAATTTGCTCAAGACTCGGCCAAACTCACTCGACTCAATATACTGCTGACATGTTATTCAGTCGGGTGGTCCATTAATAGTGACGTTCATGGATATCCAATTCTTCAAATATCGAGAGTTTTATATATATATATATATATATATATATGAGAAAAGAATAAGTATAAGGAACCTATTTTTCTAAATTTTCAAAAGGGGAGAAATTGGGATACAGATCTAGCTCCTTGCATATGTGATCTGAAAGTTTTCCAATCTAGATTGGAATCATCGCATGAGTTTGAATCTTAGGATCAAGATCTAGAACTAACTACAACAAAGTAATAGAATAAGTTTTAGAAGTATGAAAACTCTAGTTCATAATATCATTTAAGATTCTACAAAGCTTAAATTATATTTCCATTTAGAAAGCACCACTTGTAAATTTAACTGTTCTATTTTTCAGTTTATTGGGCAGGCAGGGTCTGTATTGGATCCAGACACAACATGTAAGATTTGGGTAGGATTCTTGATCCAAAGACGGCTTCCTTTGCCAAATCCACTACAGTTCTATCTTGTGGTCAATCCGTCACTCACCAAGTAGGGTTGCAAACGAGTATCTGATTCTCCGATTATCCAAAAGTTTCGGTCCGAAAAAAATCGGGCATCGTACCTAATTTATGTTCCGATTCATAAATTAAACAGGTCCGTGTCCGAAACCCAATTTAGGTTCCGTTTGATAAACGGATCTGGTTCTATGTTCATAGAGGTTCCGATCCGTGGATCCGGGACCCGGTATATAAGTCTTTAATATTGCAACATTTACCTCAAAAAAAGTAACATTTTTATGTATAATACTTAAGGTAATAGACTTGATGCATTGTTATAAGTTGAATGATATATTTATTTATTTTTTAAAATTAAAAAATATATATAAAGAGAAGTTAGACCAATTTTGGAACTAACCCTTTAAATAGAACTAGTTCCGGATATAGGTTTTTTCTATCGAAAGCGGGTCTTAAACCAACAAAATAAGTTTCGAATCAAAATCGGATCCGGAATGAAAACTGCTATTTAGAAACGGGACTAAGTCCGTCCAATATAATTCCGTTCCGAAACCGTACCATTTGCAACCCTTAGTGTGTCCATTTATTTCACATGCCTGGCCCACCAGGTAATTAGGTCTGCCTGATTTTCCGGCCAAGTCACCTATGGAATGGAGCCTTAGCAGGTGGACACCTTAGATTTTCCACACAGGTGTCACAACTGTACGTGTGGTCGTTGGGATATCTTGTCATCACGATGGGATTATGCTTCCAAGTCACATTTCTTAGTCAAATATCAAACTAAAATATTGCAACCGACAGTGTCACAAAGTCATCATGATTCATGGAGATGAAACCCTTGCACCAAATCCCAAAACATGTAAAGACTTGAGAGTGTCCCCATCTTGCATACTTGCTACCCAAAAAATGTAACAGCACAGTAGTAGGATGAGAAACCTAGATCTTTAATGGGACCCATTGCATGGGACATGCTTATACCATTAGATATTTGGGACTTCTTTATCCTATCCACACACCAGCATTTGTTTGGAAGTGTGAATCAATGGACCATCTTCTCTTTGCCGAGAAGTGAGGACATGGTTAGAGTGGTAGTGCTATCCAAGGACAAGCAGCACACATCATTGAAACTGTCGGGAATCTATCTGCTGTGGAAAAACATGTGACTGGGAGATAAATGTCTCTCTTCTTCTTCCTCTTCTTCTTCCAACGATCAATCAGGACCTAACATACTGCCCCGACTACGGATTGATTATTGGGTCCACATCCGGATCATCTTAAGGTATGGTAAGGTTTGATATTGAAGCCCGGTCAAGACGATAAATTTCTTTCCAAATTTCATGGCTTAACTTCAGTACTGGAATTCCCTCTGATAGGATCTCTACAAATTTCTCTCCACTTTTCATTCCTCAACTTTGAGTAATTCCCTCTGATAGAAAGACCCTACACAGTAAACATCTGATTGGTGGCCTTTTGGAATTAAGCCGTACCTCATGAAGAAAGTTGAAAGGTCAAGAACTGGAAAGTCTTATGTCCCACATGGCCCAACTAAAAGATTCTTGTCTGAGCATTTCACATATAAGGTTTAGTGTTTTTTTTTTTCTTTTTTGGTGGTATATGATATCTTATTACAAAAACATTCCCATCAGATGGTAGGCGAAAATTCTTAATAAAGACGAACCAGAATGGTTCTTTGAATTGCAAATTTTTAACTTAGTCCAACTATGAACAGCTGCGGACATGGGATTTTTGGTTTGTGGGGTTGGGAGTGGGGATCAAATAGGTAGTTGGGTTCTTTATTGGAATTTCAAAAGAATTTCTAAATTCTCAAACATAATGGAATTCTTCTATGCTCTTTGGACTTGAATATCCAAGAATTCCACCAAAATATAAAGGGAGTGGAATTCCTAGATTCCCAAAGGCCAAAAGAGATATTTCATGTGGCTGAAATCTAGGAATTATTGTGAATAAACATGAAATTCAGAGATTTCAGGGGACCGCATGTCATATCATGTCCAGGAATTCCTGAATATGATAAATTCTGGCAGAAATTTCACTAAAGAAACAAGGCCTATAGAATTGTTATGTGGGTTTTGGGGACAGGCCGTCATTTTTATATGAGTTTTGAAAGTGGATCCGAAATTCTCATGTTTATTTTGAAAGCGTACCGAGTCCAATGAGGGTGACCGCCCCCAAAAACCATTTATGTACGTTGGCCCTCCCTTGTCCGTGAATATACTTGATAGAGTATCAAAGTGAAAAAGTTATTAATTCATAAATAAGTGTGAAGAAATTGGATTAATCATGAGGTCGCTTCACTAGCCGCTGAAGTCTATACCAATCATAAAAATCTTGAAAGATATCTCTTAAATAAAATCTTTTAATACATTGTTAAATATAGACGTACACACTACAAAAATAATCTTCTACTTACGTAAGTTTGATATTAACATCAACTAAAATCTAATTTAACCTTTGTCGCCTCATCTTTCTGTTATTCAACTCACTTGAATTATATTACTCTCTAAGAACACCATACCAAGTTCCACTTTCATCATAATGGCATACAATGATGGATTCATCATATATAAATTATGAAGTTATCGATCCCACAATATGTGGGACTCCAGTTTTTTTTGTTTTTTATTATTATTTATGTTTGGTAAATAAGGTGGGACTCTAGTTGAAATGAAAATTGGTCTACTTCACATTAGGGTCGTAAATAGAACGGTTTTTGGTCAGACTCATATTGGACCGGATCTAATCCGTTTTTAAATAACGATTCCGATTTCGAATCCGGTTCTGATTCTAAACCTGATTTTTTATTGCAAATTCGATTCTGATAGGAGAATCCGAATCCGGTTCCAGAACTGTGTTAAACTAGAGGACTTGAATCTAGTTTTAAAATCAGACTTAACTTCTTTTATTTTTTATTTTTATTTTTCCTCTTAAAATAAGGATATCATTCAACTTGCATTAAGTCTACTTCCTCCATGAAACATAAGAATGTGCAACAAAAGCTTATTTTGAGCTAGAGTTTGGAACACTAAAACCTCGTATGCCAGGTCCCAGGTCCACAGGTCGGAACCTGTATTGACCTAGAATTGGATCCGTTTATCAATCATAACCTAAATTGGATTCCGGACTCGGACCCAAGCCCGCTTACGAATTACAACCTAAAGGAATAATTACCGTATGGAAGGTGTTAAAGCTGACAATAGCCCCAGAACAGCCGGAATATGTATATCTACCGCATAATTGTTTGATTTGTAGGATATTGCAAGCTACGATATCTTAGGGATGTTATCCTACAATTAGAAATGGGAAGACTTCCTTGACCGTGGGACTACCAAACCACCATACAAACCGTTAGATCGCTGTAGGAGTGTAAGAACTAATATCGCACCAAATTTGAACCGTTGATCTATCCCGGTTATCGAGAAATTTTTAAAAAAGTCACGTTGTTTTGTAAATTATAAGCCACGTTTTTTTATGAATTTATTGATAACAGTGATAGATCAACGGTTCAAATTTGGTGCGATATTAGTCGTTACACTCATACAGTTATCTAACGGTTTGGATGGTGGTTTGGTGGTCCCACAGTCAAGGAAAAAAAATAAAAAAAAAAAAATTGGATTGTTTAAGTGATTGTGGGATATCCTACATCCCTATGGGATATCCTACAAATCGAACAGTTCTGCGGTAAATATACATTTTAGAGCTGTTCTGGGGCTATTGTCAGCTTTAACGCTTTCCGTACGATAATTGTCTCAAACCTAAAATAAGTTCTAAACCCAGGTTTTTATGAAAAGGAATCTCAAGATAATTGAAAAAACGGATATCCATTTTCATCCCTAGTGCACGTAAATGGATTTGCATTACTGGGCTTTAAACAAGCAAACATGGACCCGTGCGGGTTTAAGCGAGGATTAGCCCCAAGACACCATAGAATCATTTCTCTAGCTACAGTCCAAGTGTTAGAATGCCATTGAATTCTATTGGATGATTTATTACTATAGTTTGCAGCACACAGCTTGTTAAATGGGGTTGGGTGCTAGTACCATGACCATCACATGATGTATTTATTATGACCATTCCCAGCGTGAAGAGTTATGGTTGTGCTGTACGAGATACCTGGTGGGCGGTGGCATATCACATGCCAAATAGTTTTTTCCAGAAAGGGACCATGTCCATGTGACTAACCCAAATGGACAATGGCACTTCTAATCAGTTTTAAGATGTTTTTAACTTGAAGACTTTTAAAAGATACTTTTAGACATGGGTTTCTTTAATAAATAAAAAGCTCAAATTTTGAAGCTTATTCTCTCAATCATCCACCATTCCATTGCCATTCACATACATTATTTTTTTCTAAAATTGAAGCTTAAAGTTACTACTTTTATTCAGGTAATGATTTTTCTCCATCCTTGGAAGGTCCACAACTAAGTTGCCACCTTCATATATTGTTCTTGAGACATCTAGGCTTTGGTATATCTTTAGAGCCTTTGGAGTTTGGATGGGGACCAAAGAGAGATCAGAATTCATTTATTCTGGAGAAACCAACCAACAAGACACTCTTAGGTAGCGTTTGGTTCGCTGGAATGGTTGTAGGCGGGAATGGAATGGAAACCGGAATGAGTCTGGAATGGAATGAGGCAGGAATGTGCATTTCCATTCCAGCGTTTGGTACGCTGAGGAATCAACCCAGTTGATTGCTATTCCTGCGTTTGGTATGTTGGAATGAGTCCTGGAATGGAATAAAATTTACATAAGACTGACCAAAATACCCTTGTTAGAATTTTATCTTTGACTCAGTCAATGTATAGATTATAATATTATTAAATAGGTGGGGCCCACACAAGGTCTTCTATTTTATAATAATAATAATAATAATGTATAGGATTATATTATTATTAACAGGTGGAGCCCACACAAGCTCTGCTATTTTTATAATCTTATAATAATAATAAGAATAATGTTTGGATTATATTAGTGTGCGATAGGTGGGGGGGCCACACAAGCTCTTTTTCTTTATCTTATACTAATAATAATAATAATAATAATATAGATTATATTATTATTATCATAGTTGGGGGCCCGCACAAGCTCTCTATTTTATAATCTGACAATAAGAATAGTTATAATTATATTAGTATTATATGGTTGGGCCCACACAAGCTCTTCTATTTTATAATCTTATACAAGAATACCTAATGTATATCTTATATTATGATTAGGTCTGTGGCCCACACAAGTTCTGTATTTTATAATCTTAGTAACACTAATAATGTATATATTATATTATTATAATAAGGTGGGGCACACACAGTTCTTCTATTTGATAATCTATAATGATATAAGAATAATAATAATATATTATATATTATATTATTATATAGGTGGGGCCCACACAAGTTCTTCTAATTTATAATCTTATAATAATAATAATAATAATAATATATAGATTATATTATTATTATAGGTGGGGCCCACACATGTTCTTCTCTTTTATAATCTTATTATAATAATAATAATGTATATATATATTATTATATAGGTGGGGCCCACACAAGTTTTTCTATTTTATAATCTTATATAATAATAATAATAATATATATATATTATTATATAGGTGGGGCCCACACAAGCTCTTCTCTTTTATAATCTTATTATTATTATAATAATAATGTATAGATTATATCATTATTATATAGGTGGGGCCCACACAAGTTCTTCTCTTTTATAATCTTATAATAATAATTATTATAATAATAATGTATATATTATATTATTATTATATAGGTGGGGCCTACACAAGTTCTTTTCTTTTATAATCTTATTATTTTAATAATAATGTATAGATGTGAATAAGGATCTTTTGGTCTAAAAAAAAAGTAGAAAGGAATGGAATGGCCATTCCTTCCCATCTCAGATGAAATGGCCATTCCTCTACATAAGGGAATGGGATTCCGGAGGTAATGGTCATTACGCCACTTTTTTGCAAACCAAACGCAGTAATGACCATTCCGTTGGAATCACCATTCCATTCCGACCTTCATTACAGCGAACCAAACGCTACCTTAACTTCTATGAGTTAGAAAGAGCAGGAATGACTCTCTAATTATACAGCTGACATGGGTTTTTGTGAGTGTGAAGAGCTTCCCTTCACGGAAGAATCCCCACTCGATTTTTCTCCTGCTTTCTTTAACTCGAAGGAAGTCTGAATGAAATGTAAGGAATCTCTACTAGAAAAACTTTTACCTCTTTGTATTGAGTAGTGGGCTTCATCTGAGTGGAAAATATTGAAAGGTATTTCCAGTACACATAAGGGAGAGTAGCTCGAGATTTTAATAGGAAGGGTTAGCTAAGGAAGCTTAATGTCCTTAAGTTTTTATCTCTTGAGAGTAATTATATTTTCCTTCCTTGTCATAGAAATTTAGAACCTCCCTATCACAAAACATCAAATTCAGTTTTTTTTTTTCTTTCTTTTTTTTTTTTTTTTTTTAAGGAAGCAAAGTGCTGCACCAAATGATGAGCTCCCTGAACTTTTGATCCCTTGAGAGTAATTTTATTTCCCTATGTTGTCATAGAAAATTAAAGTCCTCTGAATTGTGTAAAATCAAAAGAGGAATGCTCTCATTACAAAAACATGCCCTCAATGTATTCTTAATTTCTCCATGTAATGGGGAGTCGATCTTTTGCGGTTTGTTTGTATTGCACATTTTCACCAGAAAAGGAAACGATTTTCCATGATTTTGTATTATATTTTCCGCACTTTCATTTTCTAAACTGAAAGCACCTTCTTGATCTTTTATTTATGAAAATAAAGATCGAACTCAAGAGGAACAAATCATTTTCTACAGTCTTATACGAGGCAGAAATGTGTTTAACGATAAAAATGTTTTGCTACACCAACGATAGAAAATGAAATTGTAGAAAATAAAATCTTCAATTTTCATTTTTCACATAGAATGAAATCACTACAAAAATAATACTAATATTATTATTAATAAAATGCCACAGTAACTTTCACTCTAACCATGCCCTTAATATCTCTTTCTCCACCATTTCAGTTTCTCACACGCAATATCAATAACCCATTCCATTACATGCCGCATTATTCATTTAGGGAATTTATTAGATGCGAACATCCACATTAGACTTTCCATGTAAACAACTTCCATTTAATTTATGTTCGATGGCATCTATTCACCCCCACATACCTCAAAGAAAGTTGAATGCTAGCATTTGAGATTTTACTTTAATTGGAGTAATGTAAATCATTAAACTCATCAAAGCCTGAAAATGATTATAAATAATTATTAATTAAGTTTTTAAGCATTGATTAAGCATTGATCAATCTAATTATAAGGTATATAAAAGTCCAAATAAGGGCCACCACCTATTCAAAAGGAGCATGCGATGTAAATGACATGGATCAATCATCAAACAAAGAAGGGTTGTTACTTGCTGCAGAGTCACATGATAACTTCCCTTTTAGTGGTGACCAGAGTTGGTGTTCTTTTCTTTTTGTTCTTGGTTGGAAGTAGAGATGTCAAACGTGTGGTGCCGCCCCAACCTATTCATGATCGCGCCACAGTCAATTCCGACACAACACATCTAGATCTCATTAGTCGTGCTGTGCCGTGCCGGCACACCTAACACACAACTCGGCCTTCCACGGCTCGTTGGCCCGGCACGGCTCGTGTCATGCCTGATTCGTGCCTGGGCCTGGGCCGTGTCATTCGTGCCAAGCCTTCGGCTGGGCTTCTATTGTGACGTGCTTTTATTTTTAGGGTTTTAAGCTAAATTAATTTAAAAGATACACACAAAGAAGAGTATAATATACAGATTTAAGTGGTTCAATCAAACTCGACCTTTTCTACTTATAAGAGAACCATTTGAAACTTTGCTATTAAAGGTTTTTCAACATGATTACCTTTGAAATCTTTACTTTTGTAGATAATAAAAAAAAAAGTAAAAGACTACATTGCTGGGGTAAAACAACTAAAATACATAAAATATGATCGATTTACACAGTCTGCCATGTGGTGCAGTGCCGCCTGGCAGGTCGTCCCGTGCAGTGCCTCAATCGTGCCGACGAGCCCGGACTTTGCCAACCGTGCCGTGCCGTGCCTAACTCATGTTTAAAAAAAATAAATTCCCACTCCTTCATCAGTGTAACATCAGCTCTGTGCTTTTCCTCAACATATGATTATCTCCTCTAAAAAAAAAAACATATGATCATCTCTCTCTCTAGATTTCAAGTTTCATTTTGATGATTCTTTTTCTGAGAACCACGTGACTAGCTATCATTGTACATTCTTGATGGCTTCCTGCTTTGGGGAAGAATGTCATTGTCTCAGTCATTCATGAAAGACTGTCACAACATATTTGAATCTTCATATTCGTCTCACTTTTTTTCATTTACACTGTAGCCAGAATATGGCCCAACATGCATTCAATTTTCCTATTATAAGGAACTATGGAGTAAAGACTCGTTTGGATGCATGGAGTCATGTGGTCCCTGGATTTCCTTAAACAGTGAAATCATAAAAAAAATTTGAAGTCTTTGGGTTAATTTTCTCTTTTTGTTTCTTTTTGGATGGCTGAAATTGTCAAAAGTACAAAGACATAATGATTCCTTGAGTGTGGAATGAATTATTATAATTTTTATGAGAGGAGAAGTTTCTGCAAAAAAAAGCCCGGAACAGGATTCAGTGCCTACTTTTGGGACTCCATGCCTCCACCAAAAAGTGAGAATTGTGTGAATTCCTCTGAGTGTCATGGATTACCTTCTACTGTTCCATCCAAAGTTATCAGATTCGCCCCCACCCCTTGCATTTTCCGTATCAATTCGTCCGTATCCTTTTAGGGTACGTTCGCGAATCGAAACACTAATCTAAGCGTCCCCCATTGTTATGTAACAAAAAAAAAAATAGAGAATAAAAAGTACAAATATGTAATGCTAACCTTATTAGTCGTTGCAATCATATCTCTCCCTACAAGGGACCTGTAGGTTACAAGCCTCCTTCTTATGAGAGAGCAAGAACTTCGTGAATGACAATGAAGTTTATGTTTACAATTATTTATCTTCACACACACACATTAACGTCTCGTAAAAACATAATACAGCAAATTACGACTCCAAATACCGTACCGATGAAGCCTACCCCAACGTACCGCATCCCACCCTAAGTAGCTTACCCCGTACCAGTACCCGTACCCCTTATCGAAACGAACCGCATTTCTGGTAACATTGGTTCCATCCAAGCAAGCACTAGTAAGCAATAATGAATCCATTTCAGCGTTTTTATCATTTACCAAAAAAAAAAAAAAAGAAATGGTCAAAGTAGTACCCTCAAGCTGTTTTGTGCCATGAGTTTTTATAACAAACAGTTATGATTTAAAGAAATCTCTCTGAAAGAGAGAATTATGAGAACTCAAAAGGAAAGTTTGACAGGAATTTGGAATCCACAGAGAGAGTGAATTTTAGTTGGAAAGTCCACTGACTGAAAGGTCCCTCAAGGTTTTTGACTAGACCATTTATTGCTCTGCCCACAGAGAGAGTGAAGTTCCATAAATAGCCATCAAATAGTCTTATTTTTTATTGAAAATGAATAACCAGCCATTACTCATTACTCGTACAAGATCAAATTCTCATTTACATCTCAAACCTTAAATATCCTTCAATTCATGGATCACGTCTTTAACAATCTCTCATCAAATCCCGTTTTACATGTATTCCATGGAATTCAATTCAATCCAACTAAGGGTTCTCTATGGGGTTGCTTCTTTCACAAAATTCTGGACGGAAATTTGTGATATTGGGAATTCATAGACATGATATGATGACTTATCCCCTCAGCATTTGAAAATATCTTTTTGTTTTTTTGCTAGAATTTTAAATCTCAGCCACATAAAAAAGTCTCCTCAAATGGTCTTTGGAATTCTTAAAATTCCAACCTCCTTGGGATTTGCAAATCCTTCACTCGAGAGGATTTATAAGAATTCCAACTAGAAGACAATTTTTGGAGAATTTACAAATTCTTCAAACATCATGAATTCTCTTAATTCTGATAAAGGTATTGAATCCATAGGAATTCATCTCGTAAGTGTTTAAAAATAAAAGGAAAATGGAAAATGAATATCAATCCATCAACCAAGTAAATCATCAGGTGACACTTTAGAGATTGGCACAATTTAGTGTGGACAAGACACATGTGGTCCCATCCCACTACCCACACATGTTTCCCCACACAACTCCAAACAGTTTTCCATTTGATTTCTAAATACTTTTACGACACATTTGTGCAACAAGGTTTTTTCCAGAACGACCACTTATTTCACTGGTAAGTGGCAGCAGAAGGTTCAAATCCTGAATACATCACCTCTTTTTATTTGTGTGGGCTTTCTTCCGTCTTTCCGTGTGTGGAGGCTCTCTCTTGGTTGCCAGCCCTTTGGTTGGATTATGAAAAAAAATAGAGAGGTCTTCTCGGCGGCCTCGGAAAAGCTTTGAGATCTTGCGGTCCCCACTTTTCTCTTTTCTGTGGCACTTATTCTTCATGAAAAGAAAAAAAAAAAGGATTAAACAACTTTTCTTGACTCCCAAACAATCATTTTCTATAAGTGGGGCAGAACTGATTTTCTGCAGTGCATAATTGAAAATTTGTAAAACATACAATTCCAGTGGGATTTCTCTTAGTCAAAGCCTAAGAGGATATGGACTATTATAACTTGTTTTATATAACTGGATTCCTTCATTAGACTTTGCATTTCCATAAAAGTGGTTAAAAATGAAAAGGTCAAAGGTAAAAAGCAAAGAAGGACTGTCAAGTAACTTCCCTTTTTAATAATATTTAAATCAAGTGATAATGAAAATAAATACTCATTGATCACCAAGTAAATCGAATCTCTCAAAAGTCAAAGTTTTCATCTAAATCACCACTTTATTTCCTCCACTCATCTCCTCCTATGATTCATCTCTCACATCTTTAATAATCACCAAACTAAAGGGAGCTCATTTGACCATAACTCTTATGTAACCACCAATTCCTATGCATTCTATTGAAACAAACATGACCTATATGGTCCTTCCAAATGTCCATCCATATAGGCTCCACAACATCAAAGTGGGTCATATATTGTGCCCCATAAATCTTACAAATTTATTATAACCAACAGTACTGATGAGGCATCGTACGCTCTGGCGTCTAAACTTTCTATGATTGTAGGCGTATTTTCGTTTTCCCCACGGACGTAAATGAAACAGAGCATTGACCCCTCTTTAAGTATTGTCCACCACAACTGGAGAAACAGAGATGAATTGTCAGTTTGTTATTGACTTGGCAGAGGGGAATGTAAAAGAGGAGTTTAGGAAACAACCCAAGGAAGCATCATAAATACAACAACATTCCATTTGCAAGTGGGCGTGGGCAAGCAGATTCTTTCCAAAAAGGAAATGCTAATAAATCCAAAACTCCAATTCCCATAATGACTCTTCAGAAGATAAAAAGGAGCTGCATCTCTTCCTCCCTCATTTTATTCTGCTGGTGGTTAAATCACAACAAAAGGCAATCATGAATGTCTCATCCTGTTCTCGTCTCTCTACATACAATACTCGATCGATTCAAGAGTAAATAACTATACATCATCTTAGTGGCTATGCTTAACTTCTTCTTTTTTTTCCGAGTGGTATAAAGAATTGTGAAATAACCTACTTATCCAAGGATCAATCCCTATACAGCTGTGTGAAATGAGATACATTTGCCATTACGGTATTTTGGCTTTGCCTAACTTCTATAAGGGAGGGCTTTGTTAGGATTTTGGCACAATTGATAATTGACCCACCCACCATTCGGGGAGCAAGGGGTTTGGAAAGACAGCATGCACATGCATGGATAGGGGCGGACCCACATTGTTATGATCTAGGGCGGTCGCCCCAGATCAAATCCGGTAATCTGCATGGAGTTGAAACAGGCCCATAACCATGCAATACATGTATGTGACTAGTCGCCCCATGTACATGGGAAGATTGCCCCACGTGTCCCTCCGCTGGTGTAAAGGAACTTCCCCTCCAATTCAATTAAAGGAGAATATCCACTGCCTTGAGATCAGTGGCGGACCCAAGATTTTTGTTTGAGGGGGGCTTTAAAAAAAATTATTCAAAACGATAATATGAAAGATGAGTTTTAGTAACGGCCAAAATGATACATGTTACACAAGTTTTAAGAGCTATTAAAAAAATCATACTAGTTTCTTATAACACCATGTGATATAAAGAGCCAATACTATGTTAAGTTCTCTATTCTCGTTCTTCTATCCTTCTAAAACGAAGCTCTCCTTTTGAAATGAATGAACCCAAGACAACCATTGCCCCACTCTTCTTAACCACCGTAAAAAAAATAGCCAAAAGAAAGGTGTTAATCAGTTTTGGGATTTTTTAGAGGGGGGAGAGTTTGGGAAAATAGATGGGGGCCAGACAATTTTTTAAGTGAGGGCTAGACTAGTTGAGCTTTATGAACCTCATGGACATTTTGCCAATTGGGTGGGGGCTTCAGCCCCCACATGCCTATATGTGTGTCCGCCACTGTGACGCCCCGGAGCCCCACATCGACTATAGAGAGGAAAGTGATTGGAATTATATGTAGAGCTTACACCCTTACCTTGTATGAGGCCTTTTGATGGGTTGAGGCTCATCAGAAATAAAACCGTGAGGCCCGTGGGCCAAAGCGGAAAATATCATGCATGTGTGTAGGGTAAGGCGTTACAAATGGTATCAGAGCCGACTCTCGACTAGTTCGAGTGTAGGTCCCCTGCCGTGGTCTGGTGCAAGTGGGCGAATTTCCAGGTGGGCGGGCCAAGAGAGCTAGCAGGCTACAGGGGCTGACAGGCTACTGCACAGAGACGTGCAGCCCTAAGGGGGGTGAAATGTGACACCCCGGAGCCCCACATTGACTATAGAGAGGAAAGTGATTGGGATTATATGTAGAGCTTACACCCTTAAAGGCCTTTTGATGGGTTGAGGCCCATCAGAAATAAAATCGTGAGGCCCGTGGGCCAAAGCAGACAATATCTTGCATGTGTGTAGGGTGGGGCGTTACAGCCACTGCTTGAGATCATGGGTTTGGTGAGGGAGTGCAACATAGACTTATAGTGTTATGTGAGTGTGTGGAGGGTTTCGTGAGGGAGTGCAATATAGACTTATAGTGTTATGTGAGTGTGTGGAGTAGAGAGCATCTAAGGGTATAATGATAATACACGAGTATCTTGTGGTATGACTTATTTGATATGTAGTGTGACATGTGCTTTGTAATGCAATGTTTATGGCAGGTGCCCTTTGTATAAATACGAGTAAAGGGTACATTTTAGAAAAATTATTCTGAGTTGTGTTGTGTAGAGTCTGACTCCATCTTAGTTTCCTATACTTCCCATGTATGCAGTCTGGAAAGATCCTTTTTGCCAATCGAGCTTCTGCAGACTATCGATGATTTTCATCACAGTTCTTATCCACCCCACCCAAATGAAACTTCTGGGTCCGCCACTGTGCACGGAGCGGGGGCGGATGAGAGCCCACATAGGTTGGAAAGAGCTAAGGATTGAATAATGGGCAACTAGCGAGATACGTGGCTGCTAACCAACAAAGCAACCCTTAGACCCTGGTTCTCGAGTTCTAAACGTTTTGATAAGATTATCATCTACTTGGATGTGCTTGAGTTGATGAATGCTATCAATGGAAACAAAGAATTGAGTATTGATGATTTGATCATAGACATTTTGTAAAAAGCCCATGACTTTGAAAATATTGAGTTCTGTCCTATTCCTGGAAAGTTTAATGGGGGCAGCCCATAACATGGCATATTTTGGCAGTAAGTGTTATCTTGACAATATTTGGCAAGACTGTTTGTTGTCTGAACTGGCTGTGCTGGCTGCTCCAGCCTGCAGCAGTTTTTTTGTTTTTGGCTCTGTATTTCCCTTCCCTTTTTAACACTCTTTTTTGGGGCTATGTAGAACAACTGCTCAAGAGTGACACCTGGTCATTTATCTGAAATCAACTTCCAACACCATTCAACTATAAGTGTGTTACTTAAACCTCTTTTTACAGTTTTACCCAAAAACAAAAACGAGCCATCAGGAAGTCTCTAATTCAAGAGACTGAGTATAGATCCGGATTCACTCAAACAAGTACAAGTAAAAGCTTTAGTATAAATTAATATTGAATTAGCTCAACAGTGCTGATCTGTGATTGAGTCCCCACAGAACATGATTCATGTGCATTGTAGATAGAATATGCAGACTGGTAGAAGGGATGTCCTGCCTAACTCGTATATTATTAGGTTTCTTTCTGTTTGCCTAAATACATATTTTTAAAGGAAAAAATCTTAGTAAGGACCCACTCACTCCAATAATAGAATGTGTGGTGAGACTGAATTCATCTTTACTGCAAGATTAAAAAAAATAACCTCAAGTAAAAAAAAAAAAAATGTGGGCTTTAGCTTTCCTTCATCAGCATGAATTGTTGATAATTTTGGCCTACACTCGGCAAAATAGTTGTCTAATCTACCCGCAAACAAGATTACTACAAGAAAGCTTTCAAACTCAAGAGAAAGAAACCCCCCATTTGACTCACCATCCCAAGTTGGATCCAACATGTTCATTTAGGATTTAGGTTAATCCTCTTTTAACTACAGAGTTAAATCAAGGTTGACAATTTCATCCAAACTTCAGAGCTGGGTTCATGTTTGACACAGCAACCTCACCCAAAATCCGCAAATGGCACATTGACCCCCCCAACCCAACCTTGCAATTCAAGATTTGTGTTGGCCCACTTGAATTTTTTTGGTTAGGTTTAGGTTGGCATATCCAATCCAATTATAAAATGAGCTGGGTCTAGATTGGGCCCATATACTCTGCCTACAGTGGTTGACCATACTCTGGCCCAACTCAAACCAAACAACTACCACCTAAAAAGTACATGTCTCGTTTCAAATAGTTTTTCTTTTCTCCGGATATATATATTTTTCAAAATATTAAACAGTTAAATATATTTTAATTTTGAAATTCATATATGCTGGAATTTTCTTATATCCCATGGGAAAACTTTTTAAACTGAGAATGCTATATCAGGGATTTTATGTTGTTATTCAGAAATCTTCAAAGTGTATTGATATAAATCTTTAGCAGGCCCACCTTTAAAATCCAGATGAGTCAATGCTATTGTAGTATTTTGTTCCATCAAAATCAAGATGAGTCAATGCTGTTGTAGTATTTTGTTCTATCACCAAAAAAATTTTGTTTTGAGTCAAACTTGACCCTTATACCAGAACAAGGTGAGACACATTTATAGGCTAATTAACTTTGGTTGAAGTGAGATTTGTTTTAATGACATCACAAAGCGAGACAGTTATTGGAAGCGATTTTAGAAGCAAGCCCCCTCAGAGGCCTATTTGCTTGCACGCGGTGGTGGACCTAGGATTTTGGTTTGAAGGGCGCGGAATCAACACAAATCTATTGAACTCAGGTCTACTTCTTCACTCATGCCTCTCAAACTATGATGTATAGATACTTCAAAATGGGCAACGTATCATGTTATCGCATCCAATACTTTGCCTTTTATATACAAAATCCGTATCCTCAGCCGTGTTTATGCCATATCCATGCCTTATTTGGGCATCATAGATCTCAAATACACCTTTGTTAGGATATTCTCTTTCACGCTACATAGGAGGTTAGGACTTAGCACTCTCACTAACACACCCATATTTCTACTCCTTACCTAAACCGTAAAGAGCGACAATTCTCACCTAGCTGCCAAGATCCAAACTCCGGGCACGTCGCCCCTTCCTACGTGTGCAGACTCCCATCCCACTTGTATAGGCTTTCTTCTCACGGACTCCATTCCCATATTAGTGGGCTATCTTTTCATGTATGCGGGCTATTTCTTGGATCCCAACCCCCTCGTTAGGATACCAAAAAGATATTTAAGCTACAACTTAGAACAATTACGAGCCATTCTACCTTCTTTAGCAGGCTCAATTTCATGCCATGGCCCCAAGAGAATCCACTTGTCCAACCACAAAGTCCTAGAAGTCACTCTCTTTTTTGCAATTTTTTTTTAAATAGCAGTAAAAACAAATAGATAAATAAATAAATAGATGAAAACCAAAATAGAAACTGTACCACACAGCTACAGGAACCCTTATATATATACCCATTGAAGACCATGTGTCATCCCATGGTCACCAGACAATTCACAGACGGCCGCTCTTCCATACACATAACACACACAACACAATAAACATATACTTGTAAGTTGTAATAAACAAACAAAAACAGTAGCCAACTTCTAGTACCCATCACACTCCCTCCATTATCCAAAAAAACCACCCCCACCCCCTTCCTCCTCTCCCTCTCCTTCTCCTTCTCCTTCTCCCTCAATCATCCATTTTTCCCTCTCCCAAGCAACCTCTCCCTTTTCTTTGCTCCCCCAGAACCATTAAATACAAACCCATACCTCTACACCTTCCTCTCTCCCACTCTTTTCTTCCTTGTTCTGTTTCTGTTTTTGTTTTCTTGCTTTTGTTTCTGTTTCTGTTTGTGCTGCTGTGGTTGTTGTTTATTAAGAAGACTAATGACGCAAGTCTTTCGATCCAAGTCCTGTCGTCTGCGAGAAATGGAGGCTTCTCCTCGAACCAACGATGAAGAGGAGGAAGAAGAAGAAGAAGATGAGGATTTTGTGAATCCTGTTTCATCTCCTTTTCTTGTGTCTTCGGAAGAGGATGGAGGGAAGAGAGAGAGGAGAAGGAGAGAGCATCATCATCATCACCACCAGCAGCAGCAACAGCAGTTTCCGATCTTGGAGATTCTTGTAACAGCTTTCAGGAAGTCTTTGATTTGCAGCGTGGAGAGGGGTGACGACATGTGCTCCATGGACATTGGATGGCCGACCGAAGTTCAACACGTCTCTCACGTCACATTCGATCGATTCAATGGGTTTCTTGGATTGCCTGTCGAGTTTGAGCCTGAGGTCCCCAGGAGGGCTCCCAGTGCAAGGTCTGTGGTTTCTGACTCTCTGTCTTGTTTTCAGATTTCTGTTTGATTTTCTTGCTTTTTAGACGTTTGGGTTCTTGTAATTGATCATGGGAAGAATGGAGTAATTGTGAATTGAGTGTAACTCAGGTTATCAAAAGGAATTGCGGAGATCTGGATATGGGTGCTTTAGAAACTCGTATGCAGTTTTAGTTTTGAATTCCAATTATCTGAAAACTGCTAGAGTTGTGCGATAAATTTCATGATGCTGTTATGTAGATCTGTTTTGATTTTTTTAGTGGAAAAGATAACCGTTGATTTGAGAGGGAAGAAACTTTGGGTGTTCTTTTTTTTTTTTTTTTAAGGATTGTTTGGATGGTAAACAGATTGTTGTGTGGTTGAAAGATTTATATTGTAAGGCAGCAGTTAATCCCTTTGTTGAAAATATTTGGGAAGTTAGGAAAGAGGATAGCAAGTTGGGCATAAATCTGTTGTTTCCAGGATTTTCTTGCCCGAAACTATTATAGGTACATTTTCTTTCAGGTTGGATCAAGAAGGAATAGATGGGGACTTTGGGGTGAAACCAACTAGCCACTGTCAAGAAAGGGGCTTTAAAATTTAAAACCAGCATTCAATACATGAGGTGGAATTCATCTGGCAAAATGCATTGCATCCTTGGAATTTGAGTTTCTCTGATATCTGGATCTTTGTCTTCTCGAAGGTGGTCCCTTCTTCTGAAATTGACTGGTTTGAGTCCATGGGTTCCTCTGCCTTCTGCTCTTGATTATGCGTCCAAGCAGAGTTTAACACCAATATATCTTCACCATAAAAAAAAAGTGGGATAAATAGAACAAAGAATTAGGCTAGCAGTTTTAGGAGAACACATTTTGGATTCGATTGTTGTGTTTCTTATTCCATGGGGTTTATGCCTTCCTAAACAAGGTAGATGAAATATACAGAACAGACCTTTACTTTTTTTAATTATGTTAGCAGAACATATTCTTGGCCCTAATGATATGGTTTTCATATTCCATGGGTTCCCAACTTCCCATACTTTCTATTCTAAGTTATGTTCCAATCTTTCATTTCAATAGGTCTTTGCCATAAGTAACAAGGACTATCATTTAAAAAAAGAAGAAGAAGAAGGCGTAGGATATATTTTTATTTTCTAAAAAATAATTAAAAAATCGGGGACAACTGACTAATATGAGGATGCTCATTAAGGTAGAGATTAGGGCGCCTTAATCTGAACTTTAGATTTTCTTGGTTTTGAAACCTAGATTTGCTAGAGGGAACCATACCAACTGGGCAACGCAAGTAACTATTGTTGGGAGATGTTCTAACATGACTATACTTAAGTGGATGGCCAATCCTTCCCTACTTTATATCCAAAGAATTTAGTACCAAGAATTACCTATATCTATTAGCATGTGAATCATACCTAGGCTTTTTTCAATTTCCCATTGCCTCATGTTGCTGCATATTGCACCTCTGTTGTCTATAATCTTCTTTCTAGATAAATCACAACACAAATTAGCTTGACAAGTCTTTTTCTTTTTTCACTGGGACATGTTTTTTCATTTCTCATATGGGACACATGCTACTAAATTGTATAGGGAGTGAGTTTAGTAATTATACATGCATTAAATTTCTTAGTAGAGCGACTTTGACATATAAATCTTGGCGATTTTTGTAAATTCTTCCGCATGTGGAAGCAGATGGTCTGAAGGCTTGGCACAGACATGGCACAGTAGTAAGATGAAATTGATGCATGTTGATTTAGTTGATATATAGATAAATACTCTGTATTGTCGAACAGAAGAAGAAACCCTGTTTAACAACATGAAGAAGTTGGCTGTTCGGTTGGGTTGATGACCTGTGGTAGGTTCTTCCTTCATCTATATTAAATAATGCCCCCAGGATTCCATTTAAATTCTTCCAAGAGCTTCCATGATATTGTGTTGGTGTGGGGTTTTTGCCTATTCTGTTCTTGTGGTTTTCCAAGAGCATCCGTGCTTTAACCTTAGTGTTTAGGGGTCTTGGCCTGTTATCTTTGTGGTTTTCGAAGCCAATGTTTTTTGAAGGCACATTCTTGTCATGAATGGTTAAATAGTGTACTACTATGGCAAGCTAATTCGGCATGACACTTGCTAAGTCTGCTAAGTCATCCAGCTCTTAAAACAGGATGATGTTGCAACTTGCAATTATGGGTGTAAACATCTGCTTAATTTTATTGCCAACATCCTGAATTGATTTTTATCAATGTGTCGGCAATATGGCTGAGAATGCCATTTTTGATATTTTGACCTCCATGATACTGAATAGTCATGAAAGCTTCATTATGTACCCTTTCAGAAAATCAACTCCCTTGTGTTCATCTTGCTGCTTCTTTGATCTTATCAGAAGATAAACCTTTAGCGATGGGCTGCTAATGGGCTGCGCCAGGTTCGTCAAACGCCTTTCCAAGCCCAGCCTTTCTGGATATTAGGATTCAGGCTTGATATTTAATGTGGATCCTGCCTACAGGCCTAAAGTTAGGCCTCAGCCAAGCCAATTTGCAAAACATGAACTCCCTTTTTGTTACTTAGTAGGACTAAGCCAGGCTTGTATAACTTTGGGCCTCGAAGCATATGTGTTTCACTTTCATAAGAGATCGCCAACATATCATAAGCTTCTGATCATTTCATAAGATTCCCGTTCTTGAAAATCAGCACTTTTCCAAATCCAGAAAACAGACGGGATTCTAGGATTCCTCCTTGGAACAAATACTTTTATGCACACCTCTTCGGGTTGATCCACCCCATACTGTATTCTCGTAAGATGATACACACTAGCTAAAAACCCGCCAGGTGCTACATCATAGGCACACTGGAAACGTAGATAATTGTAACCATATACATATGAAATAACAGCAATGGAGTACCAATCCTCGGGCTTTATTTGTAAAGTCTCTCTTCCTTGGTAATCGAAGCCCAAAGATCTATGAACTAGCTCATGCTTGACTAGCCAAGCAGATGAACGACCCTGCATCTTCTTGATCTCTCCCACATTTGTATGAATACACGGGTAGAGAGAGAGAGAGAGAGAGAGAGAGAGAGAGAGAGAGAGAGAGAGAGAGAGAGAGAGAGAGAGAGAGAGAGAGAGAGAGAGAGAGAGAGAGAGAGAGAGAGAGAGAGAGAGAGAGAGAGAGAGAGAGAGAGAGATTGACCCATCCCATGGGCCTAAAAGCACACCAATCTAACCAGGCTTAGATGGATCCAGGTTACTTGATCCATGATGAGTCCAAACCTTTACCATATTGAATGGTGCTTTTGCCTTTCTGCAACATATTTATAAATAAAAAGAAAAACTGCAACAGTTCTGGCTAAGTTTATGCTGTTGTGCACCCATGTGGACAATGGAATGTGGATATGCACCCCATTTCCCAAAATCTTGAACACACGGACACCTGTACTCTATTCATAACATATGATTCAGCTTTAGCTTTACAGGTTTTACTTGAAACATTTTCTCTATGCTATTATACTTTTGTTGGACTGTATTCTTTCAAGAGTTTTAAGTATAAACTATTTTACCAAAAAAAAGAAAGTATAACAGGACTAGTAAAAGCATTTCTATAGAGAGATCTTTCTATGGCATTCCTCTTAGATGTTTCGTAGGACAGAAGTATGGAAAAATCACTATGAGCACAGTTATAAGAATCTAATAAAACAAGACTTAAAAGTATTACTCTTTAAGTATCATATATTGTACTAATATTGTTATTGTTTCATATTCTTCATAAAAAAAAAAATATATTGTCTTGTCCTGTCTGATGCTAAATATTGAACATATACTAATATCCAGGTATCTTAGACTGGATGTCAGCTTCTTCTTGATTTCTCAGATAAGAATTTACCTGCTTGGTATGATTTAGTTTGTTACTTTTATTATTACCATATTTTGGTTTGTTGTTTTGCATTTTGCAATGGGCTTGTAAATCTGTTTCTTACCTGTCTCTCTTTCTTTCTTTCTTTCTTTCATTCTTTCTTCTTCTTCTTTGGTTTTTTGTTTTTCAATGTACAATCCTTATTCAGTTATCTTGCATGCAGTGTGAGAGTATTTGGAGTTTCTGCCACATCAATGCAGTGTTCTTACGACCAGAGAGGGAACAGTGTGCCAACAATTCTACTCTTGATGCAGCAGCACTTGTATTCTCTAGGAGGCCTTCAAGTAGGTTACTTTTTTTTTTTTTTTTTTTGCATGTGTTAATTGCAGTGTACATTGATAATTTGGAAGTCATTATGGTTAGTCTTACCTTTTTTATTGTGCTTTGAAGGCGGAAGGAATCTTCAGAATTAATGCAGATAACAGCCAAGAGGAGTACGTCAGAGAGCAACTAAACAAGGGAATCATACCACGGAGTGTTGATTTGCATTGTCTGGCAGGTCTGATTAAGGTATTTGTCGAAATTGAAACTCCACCCTAGAAACTTATTGATTTATCTTCTAACCATTTATAAATATATGTTCACATAGAACAAAATCATTTAATAATTTGTTATAGTTTCTTAAACAGCAGAGTGCTAATCACCTGCAAACAGGGTTGAAATAATGGCCCCGTATGCATTGTGTGTTGGCCATAGCCAATATGATAGTTTGATGTGCATTGGCCACATAAAAAATGTACCGGCCAACCAAAACAGCGTATCTGTTGGTTCTGTATAAACTTTTGAAGTAAATACTAATGTCTGTCTTCATTGCTTTTTATTCTTTTATCCTGCGATAGAAGTTGAGGGGATTAAAGTGAGGACAAGCTGAGCTCGAGATTGATTCCTTAAGCAGGACCCAAGGTCAAGCTGCGGATCAGGTAGTTGAGCTGAAGCTCGGCTTGTTTATTCCACTCCCTAGGTTGGATGAGTTGAAATTTTCACTCCAGTTGGATGACTGTAACCATTTATATAGGGGCCTTGAAAACAGATGGTTAACATTTACACTTTTTCCTTGTTAAATGTGTAAAATTGGTGAGTTCTTTATTCCATGTCAGCCATTGTAAGTTTACGGTTGTCCAATAAGGCACGGTCGGCCACGTTGCTTCCCCGGTATGAAATTGCTTAGTTTAGTGAATTGTCCAAGTTCTAATCATCCAATTCTTGGTCAAACAAGAAGACATTGCTTCTCCATCATGCATTAAATAATTTATAATACCTTTACTGGTGGATTGGAAAACTGAAATTTTTTGTGGAAAATAAAAAGACTTGGAAATAGAAAACAACTGGGCTATCAAAAACAATTCTGAATTAAAAGATCTCGCCATGACACTAATAATGTATTTTGTAACTGATATTACTGTGGAAAGCCAGTTCCATGAAATTCTGGAGTTACAAATACCATCTGATGTCATCTTTCCAGTTGCTTTTTCCGAAATTTCATACCTTCCAGAATGCTTAGATTTTCACAATGATGTTGCAGGCGTGGTTTAGAGAACTTCCAACTGGAGTACTGGATTCCCTTACACCAGAACAGGTGATGCATTGCAACACAGAAGAGCATTGTACGGAACTCATGAAGAGCCTGCCATCAACAGAAGCTGCATTGCTCGATTGGGCTATCAATCTGATGGCAGATGTCGTGCAGCATGAAAATCACAACAAGATGAACGCACGCAACATTGCTATGGTCTTTGCACCCAACATGACTCAGGTTAGTATAAGGTTCTATGAATGTACTCTAGTATTTTATAAGAGGTAAAAACTAAAATGAAAAAAAGTCAATTGCTAACTAACTTGAATGTGTTTGGCGATGTGTCCGTGGACATGCACAGTGTTTCAGATGCTGCAACTTTTTGGAAGCTTGATATGCTGTTGATGTCCATGCAAAGTTATTAAATATTAGAAAGATGGGAAATGCTCCTATGAGAGCAACTCTCACGGTACTATGAGAGTAGGGGTGGGGGCCCTCACATTTACTCTCATAGTACTGTGAGAGTAACTCTCACAAGAGCGTCTCCCTATCCACCAAATTATAGTAGTTTAGAATTTCTACATACGAAAATATTTCGATGGTATATATAAAGAAGCTACATATTTGCATAATTGGAAAGGAATTATATGCTGCACTGCAGCCTGCAAAGGCAGTTCAGCATATTACACTGTAAAAAACTCCTCTTACTCAGATGGTGCAGTGACCTCTTATAAGATGGGACCAGGATTCTATCTACATGGAGTTCACGAGATCCAAATCTAATAATCATCTGGATTAGATGATATTAGCTGTTGGTCAAGAGCCTGCAAGTGGATTATAATAATTACCCCTATTTTGGATTTTTTGTCACCCTTGCTGTTGTTTTGAGTCTTTACCTAAGATAATTTGATCACAGTGACTGGAAATAATAAGATTTGTATCCATGGTGGATACCTTCTGGCCTATGGTCCATGTGCATCAAAGGCCCATTGTTCGGCCCAATGGATTCAGCACTGTGATGCGGTGCAAAGCCTTCTCAAGAGTTTTTTCCTTCATATACTTAACCATATTCTATGGAAAGGAATTTTACTGTGATAAAAGTTAGCTTCATACATGGATCTGTGTGCTAGACTGTTGGACTTGTCAGCAGGATTAAAAGAAACCTGAAAATAGTTTTGAGTCATGGTTAGATTGCTGAATAACTTTGTAATTTTGTTTCCCTTATGAAGATGGCAGATCCCTTAACCGCATTGATCCATGCCGTGCAAGTGATGAACTTTCTGAAGACGCTAATCATAAGAACATTGCAAGAAAGAGAGGAATCAGCTGCAGAGGCTGCAGGCGTTCTCTTCCTGCTCAGATTCTCCAAGCTACAAGCGTGGGCTCGATTCATCAAACTTCACTAAGCAAACTGATGGAAGGTCATGTGAAACAAAAAAAGATGCCATTGTCACTGGTGGGACAGTCTTAGATCAGTGTCTAATCGGCACCCACAACAGATTGCTAAGTGATGCTGAAGAGAGTTTCCGGAGCTTTCAGACCAAGAGTGAAGCTGATGAGGAACATGATCTTATTTCTGAGGACAGTGCCCCAACAAAGAGCGGCACTGGGATTGTAGAAAATGGGTGTAGAGGTGGCTACAGTAGTGGTGAAGTTGAAGGTTTGTTGCATAGGCTGAGTTTGAGGAAAGGAGTCAGGCGGCTTTGCAGGCACCCTGTATTTCAGTTAAGTAAGCCAGTTAAGAAGTCTAGGAGTCTTGGAGTTCTAAATTCAAGAGGAGGAAGAGGAGAAGCTTGGGCATGAGATGGCATATTGACCAAAATTCTTCTTTCCCGTCTGGTTTGTTGATTGTAGTGTATTGTATTGTTAGATATAGTGTTGTTTGGTTGATCACACTAGTGTGGTAGGGATTGTTAGTTATTTTAGTCAGATAAGCAACTTTCAAGTTATAAAAGGAGTGAGGCACTGACCAAAACGCTGAAGCATTGTACAAGAATGAATTGAGGGTGAGCTTTATAATTTGTATGCTTTAATTTTCCTTCTTTAATCTGCAAGAAGCAACTCTCATTAATTTGACTCCATGCTAACCCTTCTGGTACTCCCAAGCTTTTGGTTAGTGGTTAAAATTATGCAATATATCATGTTATATATTTTTTTTATATTTTTAGAGACTTGTCATGTAAGTTGCATCCCGTCCCGTCCCGTCCCTACCATATCTATAGCTTGTCCTTGCCGTATGCATGTTGTATCTAGGCATCATACCTCTTATCATAGTTAGTGGGGTTTTGGTTGCTGAACTAGATCCCTTCTCAGCAATAAGTTGCAGTTGTGTTGCATTCACCCTCTCACAGATGAGTCAGTTCAAGCAACTCGGAAACCCAATAATATGAACAGTTTTTTTTTTTTCTTGCTGGTAAATAATTATATCAAAAGTTGAATCCAGGTATAAAGACCCTCCTTCCCTCTCTGGTTCAGGATTCCTTTACCAAGGTTGACTATCCTTGGGGACCGAAATGACATGTAAGTGTGGTCCAACTGGGACAGGCTGCACCTATTGTGCTAATAAGAGGTTGAAAGGTGCCCTTTTAATCGATTAAAATGGAATGGATGCTACTCCTATAACTAATGCACTGTAAACAAAATAAAGTAAACGAGCAAATAAATCTACCAATCACACACTACAAAAAGGCAGATATAATTTTTACGTGAAAATCCTATCCAGGGAGAAAAACTACGACCAGAAAAATCAATCACTATTGAACGGTTATAAGATATATTCACAGCTCCATTTGTCAGTCAGTATATCGACCTAAAGACTGTAGTTGTTCTTGCACAACTCGTCGATGCCATGACATCTAGAGTCGCGAACCGCTCCCCATGCTTGATTCTCCAACAATACCTTGAGGACCAAGATGCTCATATCTTCTATAAGGAATTAGAAGTAACAAACCTTCTAGAGCAAATCTTCAGCACAGACTCTGAATAATGACTCTAGAGAACAAGGAATCTCTCTTACGGTTTTCTCACCTCTAAACAAAGAGAGAATAACTTCTTATCTTTCTTAGGGTGGAAAGAAACACCCTTTTAATAACCCAAAACTTGTGCAAGACTTTCCTAATTATAATCCAATCAGAATAGTAAGAAAACTCAAACTCTAATTAGCAATTCGGACCAAATTGGGCAACGTTTCCAGGTTTGCTATAGCGACTAGAAAGCCTCGCTATAGCTAGCTTACATTCTGGTCCGGGACTCTTCATGCACGTTCGCTCTAGTGAGCAGGATCCTCGCTATAGCGAATCTATGTTCTGGATCTTAACTTTCTTACTTCAAAACACTTCAGCATTCTTTTTTAAAAGAAATAAAAAAATTACAACTCATTCGATCAGAATTTTATCCAACGCATGAATTGGCAAACACAGTGAAATATCCTAACATAGGTTCACAACCAAGAGTTAATTACCTTTGGCTGGGACTCTCCTTATCCTTCTCTTAACAAAGATTTTGTACTTGCCTTACAAAAAGCTACTATTCTGTACTGAATACTGAAAACATGTTCAGGTGCCAAGGACCATTGATCTCCATATGGATGTGTTATTGTGCAAAATTTACAATGATCATGTAGTCATTTGCATCAGTAGTTTGTCTTTTAAATTAGATGACCGCGATAGAAGAGAACAAATTATAGAAAAAGGCATCAAAGTGGGTCCCAACTAGCTGCTCCTTTAGTTCCGCTATCATTGTGGGTCCCACCTAGATGCTCCGTTAGTTACGCTATCATTTAGAGAGAGAGAGAGGTTTAACCCTTTTGACTATACTAGCAAAAAAGACCCGTGCTAAGTTCGGGTCTAAAAATATTACTAAATTCTTACATCAAATTGCAATCCCCTTTGATTGGTTAGGAAAATAAACTAAGATCATTTAAACTATGTGGCAAACTTAACTAAAAATTATAATAAATTTTAATAAAGAGAATTCATTGGGTAAAAAGAAAAAAATTAATATGAAACTTGATAAGAACAAATTGAACCCATGCTGCCCGGGCCGTATTTTGAAGCATCATGGTTTCAATGTGTTCTTATATTTATATATTTGTGATTAGTTACATAAAGAAATTTATTTCCCTTATGTGAGGCCCCACCCCTTATGGACCCTCACTTATATTTGAATTGTTCTAATTATATTATATAATATCTACTTATACTAATTAATAAGGGTTAGTGAGGGTAGTTATACTAATATAAATCCTAATTAATAGGGTATTAAATGTTTAAGGGAAGTACAGCCAATTGTCAAAATTTCAGATTTTTCTGAATGAGACACATAATAGGACTGGTTTTTGTCTTATAATATAGATAGATGAGTTAGATATGCGTCCAGGGGCGGATCCAAGACTTCTAATCGGGGGGGGGGGGGGGCTGCACTTAAGTTACACTAAAAAAATAGCAACAATGTCCCACCAAAAACTATAAAAAATAGCAACAATGTCCCACCAAAAACTATCGATGTACTATCTTCATAATTCATTTTCTACAAGCATCATACCAAAAGTGTGATCATTTTTATTATACTACTCATCATCAACAAAAAAAAATAATGTCTTCACAATAGATCTTGACAAGTATGACAAAAGACAAACAATAGCTTTTAATTTATTTTTTTTTCTTCCTTGGCTCAGTTGGCTGGGCACTTGGGAAACTGGTTTTTTTTTATTGGGCTGAAATCTTGGGTGGGCTACAGCCCACCGGCCCCCCTCCCCCCCTCATCCACCCCTGTATGCGTCTCGTTTAAACATAGACTTGTCCAAATCACTAACTGGAAAAAGAATATCTGACGTTTAATGTTTTGAAAATAAATGAAAAAAAATTAGATTTTTCTTTTTCTTTCTTTTTTTTCTTTGGCCGTCTCAAGCTGTAACTCAGTTGATTAGAGAGACCAAACGCGAAGAAGGCGAGAATGCCTGTGGGTTCAAGTTATGGTTCCTCAGTCAATGGGGGGGATTACAAAACTCACGAAGAACAGAAATATCAAATTGGTTATTGTTGATGTATTTCAAAGATAAATGACTAGGTCATGAACCTATTAACTCCAGCTATCGTCTAACGGTTATAATTGGGTACTTTAATCAAATTCACAGTTCTCCAAGATTTTCATAAAAGAAAGCCAAAGAAAGTTCTCTGTTTCATGTCCTGAAATCTAGAGGATGCTGCTGACAAGAAGATGGACATCTCAAGCAAATCTTAAAGCAAAGAAATTTGACTCGTAAACAGACCACAACAACCTAGCTAGCTACTCAGCTGGAAGAAACTAACCAGTCTGGACTGCGATCAAACCATATAAATCTTCAAACCAAACTAGCCATACAGTGGGCAGGTCTGGCAAAACCTCTTGGGAGACTCTAGAAGAGTTATTGAACAACTTTGAAGAATTTGGAACAAGTGGGTAATCAGTTAAAAATCTCGGAATAATCACAGATAGTGCATTTGTTTGTGTCTTTTTTGTTCAATCTTTTTCACGGTTTAATAGACAATTTGATAAGCCAATAATCTTTCATCGTGTTTCATAATACAGTGAACCAACATGTTAACTAATCAATTACGATAAATTGAATTGGATTTTATAGTTTTTTTTTTTTTCTGCAGTACCTCAACGTGAGATGAGTGTGAAAAAGGTTCAAGAATCTATATTCCTTTTATTAGGGCTCAAAACGAATCACTTATTTTATCCTTTTGACCATCATTAGAAGATTTTTGAATAAAGGATACCGAAGTATCAAAGGTAAACCAGGTTTGATTTAAGGAGTTTGTCCCACTCAATGTCTAGAGGCCGAATGTAGGGAGGGATTCCCTGCAATTTTGAAATCCAGGGTTTCCAAATTCGTGTGATATCTCAAGGCTTACTACGTTGAGAAATAATCTGGTTAATTCTAGGATCATTCTATCTACTAGTCTACAGGTATCAGAATCCCTATCCAACTCATTCCCTGCATTGATGTAAACAAATACCATTACAACCGCAATTATCAGCAATGGTAGGTTTTTTAATGAAAATGTATAATCAACATCAAAGTCTTGTCTTGCTATTTCGAGTCAGCTACATGAATTATGTTTTGTCATTTCAATTTCAATAAGTGTATATGGACATACTCTTTGGACCGATTTTGGAACCGATCCCACGTGGAGGTACATGTGGCGCTGAGGTAAGCAAACCCATGTGTTTTCATCTTTTTCAAATGGGCGCCAGACTGAAAAATGCTAAAGAGGGGAAATCGTTTTGGAGCGCCCAGAAACTTCGCAGGTTCTTCTCCCTTCCCAAACGGTCCTCCCTCCTCATCACCTCCCTGGATCTCAGCTCTCTCTCTCTCTCTCTCTCTCTCTCTCTCTCTCAAGCGCGCATCTCTCTCTAAGCTCAGCAGTCTCTCTCTCTCTCTAGAGTGGAACCCTAAAAGCAAATCGGTCACCGATCCCCCGCGCATCTACATCTCCAAAAAATGGCGACGCCTCCCCCTCGCATCTGCATCTCCTTCTCTCTCGGTCCCTCTCACATCCTCGCGCAAAGCCCTCTCAAAGCGCAAACCCTTTTCATGGTGTTTTTAATGGCGGATTTGAGCTGGGCGTCGAAAAAGGAGAAGATCTGCAACAAGGGTTGGGAATGTAAGGGGGTCTTCTGCTGCGACGACACCATCTCGTATCTGTTCAAAGTCTACAACTTTGAGGATCTTTTCGCCAAGAGGAACACACCAGTTGCCCACGCTGTTGGATTTTGGGACTACCAGTCGTCCATTACCGCCACTGCGCTCTTCGAGCCGATTAGGTTTGGGACGACCGGCGGGAAGCAGATGTAGATGAAGGAGATCAGCTGCTTTTCTGGGTCATGTTGGAAGCCAGACCTCTTGTAAGATTTCTTCTTTCTCCTGTACTTGTTTTTGAGATTTGGGTTTAAGGGTGCTGAATTGGTTGTTGGGTTTGTTTCTGAATTGGATCTGGATGGTTCATTTATGTTGAAAGAGTGATTTGTGATATGGGGTACCTCTGGATTGTTTGATTGATGGTCCTATTTATTGATTTTGATTTTGGTTCTAGGGTGTAGAATTAGTGATGGGTTTGCTTGATTGATGGATCTGGACCGTTTATTTGTGTGGATTGCCTCAGTTACGATCTGGGTTACCTCTCGATTGTTGAGTCATCATGTTCATTGCTTTCAATTTAGGTTTAGGATGAAAAAATTGATGATGGGTTTGCTTGTTCAATTGATCTGGATGTCATTCATAAGTTGGATTACTTTGATCGTTGGATTGCAAATTTGCAATTGGTGGTATTTGATTTGAGGTTCCTGTTCCAAAATCTCTATACTAGGTTTTACAATTTTAGATCTATTCTTACTACTTCCTACCATGTCCTCTAAGGGGTCATCAACATTATCAGAGAAACTTTTTCCCACCCATCCCATTGTTGTCCAATGTTGGGCATGTCACAAAACTATCTAAAATGATTTTCTCTTAATTTATCACCTATTGTTGGTACCCCTAAATGCTCTCAAATATGTTCATTTTTAATTATATATTTACTAGTTTTACCACACATCCATCCCAACATTCGCATCTCCTTTACTTTTTTATGCATGGTATGTTGGCATTTGTGATGGGCCCCACTTGTATCTACATGTGGGTGGACCCCACTCACAAAGATACACCCCTCACAAGGAGTCTCATGGTGATATGGATAAGAATAGCCTGAGTCTCTTTATCATATCTACATTCAAATTCAAATTGAGAGAGATTGATCTAATTCACTAGTATTTTGCTCCATAGGTTAAAACTGTTTTAGGCGTTTCTCATAAAGATTTTCTTCAATCTTGTTGGTGTGCATTCATCACATAGCAATAAGACGCAAGTCTCCATTTCAACCATTTAGTTCTTATTCTATATTCTACATCCTCGTCGATGTCATAATCCTTAATAATTATAAAGGTAAGGTATCAAAAGAACTCTCTTTGCGATTACTCTTTGCACGGGAGAGATATCTCTTTGCACTTAAAATGTACATGTTCCGTCTTTGTACGGCTTATTTTGAAGCCCTTGTATTCTAACGTCTCTCTTCATCTTTTCAGGTTTCGTGTTCATGCTATCTCTCATTTCATCACTAATACCATATCATCTGAACAAAGACTAAGTTACCTCCTCCTGAATATAAGCAATTAAACCATCCATAATGCAAAGAGGTCAGGGCTAAAGGTTGACTCACTCCTATAAAATATATGGCTATGTTTCTAAAATATGATTGAATTCAACACTAAAGTCACTTTAAATCGAAGTGAAATTTGGGCAAGAGCACATATAAGGTAGGCCTTGTGAATTGTGATGTGAATGCATTGGGTCAATCAAAGGTGGGCTAAAACTTCTCAAAAGACCGTAGGGTTTTATATTCTCTCCTACTTTCGAAGTTGGTGCACAGCCCACTCTTTTAAATCCATGCAGTGGGCCCACCCATGTAGAGGTGTACAAAATTAACCGTGACCCGACCCGACCCGACCTGTGGGTCAATGGGTGGGTCATGGTAGCAGATTTTCGGTACTTGACCCGACCCGATGGTCGTCTGTAACGGTAAACGGGTCTCACGGGTCGAACCGGGTGACCCGTGAACCCGGTAATAAAATAAAATAAAAGTAAAACCCTAGGCTAAGGCAACTCCCTTCTCCACTCAGACTTGGACACTTTTGGCACTTTTGGGCCTGTTGTTTCAAGTCACAGGCCCTATATCTGGCCATAATCATGTAGCTTTCACTTGGCCGAATTACTCAAGTTGATTGCAGCAATTATGTTTTGAGTTTCAACAGAAGGGTGGCAAGGAGGCCATGGACCGTGTCCCAGTAAATCCAGCGTTAGATTTTTCTTTTCTTTTCTTTTTGGTTCATTGGGCCACTTAAATCAACTTAGTGGGTCTTGGACCACAGCATTTCCCAACGAGGTTCGATTGGACCTTAGGGGTTACTATTCTGGATCTTTGTTCAATGGGTCTCAGATTTTGTATCAACGGGCATTGGTAATTTGGAATAGGTCTCCTTATGAGTTTTTACAGGCCTGAAAATGTGATGATGCTATCTTCAAGGACGATGGTGGATACATTTCTCCAAGCCACTATCCTCAGAGTTCGGACAATTAGGACCAAAATAAGTGACCCTGGTATTCAAACCCGAATTCATTACTGAAAGTGGGGTCGAACCCAGACTTAGACTCAACTGGGTTCCAGGATCTTAGATATGTAATTCTTTACCTGGCTGGATACGAATAAAATCTAGACCCAAATATACACGTGAGTAACCCCACCCCCTCCCCTGCATCCATTTCATTTTCTCTCTTTCTCTCCACTCAGTCTCTCATCAGTCAACTTTTTTACTATTTCTTTTTTACCCGAACCCGACCTGTGACCCGCTGACCCATGACCCGACCAACCTGTTACCCAAACGGGTCGGGTTCGGGTGGGTTTTCACCCACATAAAATGTGGTCGGGTCGGGTTTGACCCGAAACCTGCGGGTTCAACCCAATGAACACCCCTACACCCATGTGATTTCCAACCCACTCATACAGTATGCCTACCATGAATCAGCACTCATTCAAAATTTCCCTCAATCTTAGTGCATTCAAAATTTCCTCCCATCTTAGTGCATTCAAAATTTCCTCCCATCTTAGTGCACCTTTCCAATGGATCTTTTTTTTTTTTCTTTCCAGCCAAGGAGGCTAGGACCCAAGAGAGCCCACACACGTGGGAAGAGAAGGCAGTACAAGTGGTAAGAGTGGCTTATACAGGGATCAAACTCTTGGCAATCGGGTGAGATATTGGGTTACCAAGCGAGCGGCCCCTCGTTCTTCTTCCGATAGATTATTTACATGTTAAAAAAGGATTTACTTCATTACAGTTGATGATACATTTTATATTTGATTAATCTAACATTGGTTTTCACTCTATTTTTAGTGAAACCTTTTTTTAGTTGCATATATATTTGTAGTTACTAGCACCAAACGCCCGTGCTAAGCCCGGGTCAAAAGTAAAAATATATTAGAAATTGAAGAATTATTTTAAAATATTATTAAGATAAAATAACTCTAAAAGAAAGAAATTTATTATCTTTGAATATTAGAATCTTTTAACATGTGATGAAAATAAATATAAAATGAGAAGTAAACTTACATAACATAATGCCCTCTTAAATTTAAAGGCATTGATCATTACACAAGTATGAATGTGTGTCTATATAGGGGCAGCTCTCCTAAGCTAAAGCTTATGTTAAGGTAAGCTCAAGTTTGTGGTGGGGCCCACCTGGCGACCCACTTGGGGGTGGTGATGTGGGGATTTCAATGACTCGCTGGGACCCTTCTCTTTACAATAAATTAGTCACAACCATGATTTCTACCATCTCCATCTAGACCCAAAAGTTTAATGGTCAACAATCCATTCGAATCGGTACACAGTCGATCCAACGGTCCAGGGGATTTCAATGACTCGCTGGGACCCTTCTCTTTACAATAAATTAGTCACAACCATGATTTCTACCATCTCCATCTAGACCCAAAAGTTTAATGGTCAACAATCCATTCGAATCGGTACACAGTCGATCCAACGGTCCAGTAAATCCGGATCTGACCAAAAGCTAGTGGGCATGTACAATTTAGGGAGGTCATGTGTTTGGTCCATTTGGATGGACCAAGGGTGGGCCCCACAAGCTTAAGCTTACAGAATTAAATGGAGAGGTATGGTGCTCGGGCTCAAAAAATATAATGAAATATGTGATTCTTTTCTGAGATATTATCGAAAAAGAACAAATTTTATAGAAATAAATAAGTAGTTTATATTTATTATATATATAACTTTAATAAAAAAATAACTTGGTAGGGTCACATGATGTAACATCTAATGGTGAGCCTCATATCTTAATTCCTTCAAGGTGTGTCCAATTGGATAGAGAGACCTTGTTGATGTGTCATTTCGAGGATCTTTAGTGGGGTCACATGATGTAACATTTAAAGATATGTCCATATCCAAATATCTAAAAGTGCGTCCAATTGAGTATTTGGTCAGTAGGCCCTTGTTGATGTGGTGTTCCAAGGAGCATTGGTTGGATCATCTCTGATCCTAATTCATTAATGTGCATCATGATGTGTTTAAAGGTGGCCTTATTTGTTTGGTCTTTAACTTGAAAGAAATATCCCATGGTATTATCAACTTTTTGGTAGAAGTGGAGAAAGGATAGGTGTGATAAGGATGGAAGAAGTTGTTTAGAGAAATTGTAGGAGATATGATAAAGATGTGAGTTTGTTATCTTTATAAAAAAACTCTGAATGAAATAAAGAGATTTAGGTAGGTGATTTGAAAAAGATAATTGAAATGAAGATTAAGGAGGAGATTTATTTTAGATGAGTGTGGTGGCCCACTTTTTTTTATATATTTCTTTGAAATTAGAGACTTTTTACGGATGACATGGCACCCCTTACAGCCCACCTCTCAAACTCAAAATTCTATGTGATTTCATAAGTATTTTTCTGAAAAGAGAGACTTTTTAGGGATGACTCCCCACAGCGCACCTCCCCCTTTTCTTTAATATATATAATATATAATGTCGCATGAGTTGCTTAGATTAATAATTAGTAGACCCAATATACATAATGAAAAGGGTTGAGCCTGTTCCCACTTTGAAGTGAGAGCGAGCTAAATGGACTCTTTACAAACACAAAACAACTGACTGCATATATAACAAATATTGCAAGTTCTCCAAAACACCTCCTACTTGCGGTCCATTTTTATTTTTTTTATATATGGGGCCCACCTGTGATCAGTTTAACTTCTAAAGAGGCACACCTATTCCACCTGAATTGGTATATATTGTGCTAATTTCTAATTGATCCAGATATTATTCAAGAACTCTTATTATAGTAATTTTGTGGGATATAGAGTTTTTTTTAACAAGCGACCCGAATTCACTTACACTAGACACATGCACTACAAATGTCGAGCAACAGCCTGCGACACCATATTGTACTTAGTCAGAAGACCTAAAATTAGAAATCATTCAATCAAATTGACATTGGGTCCTACCCTAATCCACGTTTAAATCTACCCATTTCCTTGTGCCCCTTTATTGGCATGCATCCAATTGCAGCTGAGAATAAGACCGTAGTGTTATGCAGCGTCACACTAGAGCATTACTAGGAATGCATTCAAGCTTGTTAGGCCCACTTAGATGCAAGTTTTACGAATAGGAATACGGCACATTGAAAGGTCTCCTCGTGAGCAAAAAGTCAGCCCCACCAAAGTATCTTAGCCATTGATTTAACGGCTTTAAAGTCTGAAGGCATCTTAACTATAAATTTTCTTGAAATTCAATCCAACTGTGAGTGAAGGCTCAAAGAGGGCCAAATAGAGTCGGATGCTATATCATGGAATGAAAAGACTATCAAAGGGAGTGCACTGATGAAAGGTGGGCCAAGTGGGCCCCATAATGCTGGACTGCACTTACAAGTTGCTCGTATAGCACATAGGAGAACATTTTCCCAAAATTATATACATGAATACAAATATATTTTTATGCACTTTAATACAAAAACCTCAAATTAGGCCAGATACTAATTCCATGGAGTAGATGGTTTGAAGAGATTGGATCAATCATAGATTGATGCTTTTCATTAAAATATATTTGTATACATGTATATAATTTTGGGAAGATGTTCTCCTATGGGCTATACGAGCAACTTGTAAGTGCAGTCCATACGATGAAATTGTAAGGCAGTCCATACAAGAACAAAGGAGATATTCAGGACTGTGCGAACTACCACGAAATTAAATTAACTAGCCATACGATGAAATTATGGGAGAGAGTTATTGAGAGAAGACTAAGAAGAACAACAAACGTTTCAGAGATTCAAGTTGGTTTCATGCCTGGGAAATCAACCATGGAGGCTATCTTTCTCCTGAGGAGGTTAATGGAATAATATAGAGAAGGTCAGAGAGATTTACATATTGTGTTCATTGACTTGGAGAAGGCCTATGACCGGGTCCTAAGGAAATACTTTAGAGAGTTCCGGAAAAGAAAAGAGTGTGTCGCATATATTGAGGCGATAAAGGATATGTATGATAGAGTCGTGACAACTATAAGGACGACTGGCGGCGAAACTAATGAGTTTCCTATCACAATTGGTCTACACCAAGGTTCGGCGTTAAGCCTGTACTAATTTGCCCTAGTTATGGCTGAGATTACAAAACATATCAATGATGAAGTGCCGCGGTGTATGCTATTTGTAGATGACATTGTTTTAGTGGATGAGACGAGAGAATGAGTGAATGCAAACTAGATTGTGGCGGAAAATATTAGAGACAAAAGGGTTTAGGCTAAGTCGATACAAAACGGAATATATAGAATGCAAGTTTGGTCAAAGTAGGACACCTAGTAACATAGAAGTAAGCTTGGGCACACAAAAGATTGTAGAGAAAGAAAACTTTAGGTACCTTGGATCTATGATGCAACAGGATGGAGGGATTGATACTAATGTAAGTCACAGGATTAAGGCCGGGTGGACCAAATGAAAGAGTGCTTCGAGGATCTTGTGTGATCGGAAAGTCCCCCTTAAAGTTAAAGGAAAGTATTATAAGATGGCGGTACAACCCGTGTTGTTATATGGATCAAAGTGTTAGGCAGTAAAACATAATCATGTCAAGAAAATGAAAGTTGCGGAGATGAGAATGCTAAGATGGATGTGTGGGATCACAAGGAGAGATAGGATTATGAATGAGGAGATTAGGGGCAAAGTAGGAATAGCACCGATTAGAGATAAAATGAGAGAAAATCGACTGAGATGGTTCGGCCATGTTAGAAGACGTCCAACGGAGGCACTTGTTTAAAGGTGTGAAAGCATGAAGATTGCCAGGAGTAGGAGAGGGAGAGGGGGACCCAAGAGAAGTTAGAAAGAAACTATTAAACATGACATTGCCTACATGGATCTAACGGAGGACATGGCCCTAAATAGATTTGATTGGCATCGTTAAATCCATATAGCCGACCCACCTAGTGGAAAAAGGTTTGGTTTGGTTTGGTTTGTATTAAAGTGCATAAGCAAAGGAAAAATCCCACTCTCCTCCCCCAGTCTACTCATCTTCCTGCCCTATCCCTATAGGCCCCACATGAAAGACCCTCACTGTAATCTTTCAGATCTAATACTATCTTTTAACCTAGAGAAATCTTGTGTTAAAAGAAGATAACTCTAGGGCATGTTTTAAAATCTGAACCGTTCACAATAAGTGCCCTCCAGATACATGGGGCATCCTCAAATTTTATGTTAATATGAGTTTATTCTTTGAATTGATTGATTGTTTGATGAAAAATGTGATTAACACAAATCTTATCCAAATTCATTATCGTGTTTTTCATCAAACTGTGGGGCCTGTTAGGTTAAAGCTTCCTAGGTTCCGGATCTTTCTCATCCTAGAACCAAACAACATACCAAAATAGAAAAGTCCTGTTTGGATGTCTATTTCCTCTGCCCCGACCTCTCTTTTCACGGCCTCCGTACAAGGGGACCCCTGATTCCCTGTTTGGACTCAACAGGGGATCCTCTTCGAACAACATATGACTGGTGGGGCCCACCATCTGTATGAATCGATTTCGGTGGTTCAGCCTTCCACATCAAACCAGCAGTGCACCCCCTCCGGCCACAGCTCTGACCTCCTCCCCATGAACCGCAACGTGATTCTCGAATTTTTCCACTTCCCCTTCGTACCTTTGCACATCTCTGACTCTATTCTTTTCACATTGCACTGCCCCCATTCAGCACGATAAACGTGGAAACATAGTCATCATCATCATAATCAATATCTTCTGTGGGAACGTTTTCAAAGGTGAACTCCACGATAAATTCTACGGGCACGTTTATGTACATGTCATTTTCATGAAAAGAGAAAATCATCATTTCAATAAATTCTATAAAAATAAAAAATTAGAAATGGATTTTCGTAGAACTTAAAACTTCATATTTGATGAAAAAAAATTTCTCATTAAATTGGTGCTAATATTATTTAGTACGATTGTGGATTCTTATAGAAAATCGATTTTTTTTATTTGGTGAAATAATTTTTAAAGAAAAATAACATAACATGTATATTATTTATTCAACATCAAATAATAATTTATTTAAATAAATAAAAAATAAAAGAGTTGTAAGGTTTTGGGTTGAAATGGACAAGAGTGAGAAAAAGATAGAGAAGTTTTTCGAAGAAATCCATTTCCCATACCCCCATAGAAAATTCATTTCCACCATTATCAAAAAAAATATTGACAAGGTAGGAAAGCGTTTCCAAGGAATTATTCCACACCAAATGCCGAAAAAATAAATTTTTCATGAAAAACCGTCCACTTTTATGCGAAAAAGTATTACACAAACATGCCCTATCAAAATCAAGAAAGAAGAAAGGAAGTTTTCTCACCATAGTCCTCTCACATATGGTATAAACCCAACCAAAATGACACCGTAATTGAGACAATTGGATTATGTTGGAAAGTTTCATGATCAATTTAGGCTCAGAAAAAAAAAAATCCCATCTCTCCAAGTGCATGCTCCTTGGTAACCAGATAAAGGAAACGGTTTCCTCGTGCGAAAAGAAAATGAATTGAGGTAATAAAGAAACGTGAAGATTTGATTGATAGATGAAGAAACTTGGAGAGAGGAAAATCCAAATAGATGATAGGGTATTGTCTTATCTCCTCTATTCGATGATCCATATGTGAGGAGGCTGTTGGTGCACCCTGGCCCTTCAGTTTGTTCTTTGTTTCCCGGCCAGTGGCGGACTTACCGAATAAGTACCTGGGGCAATCACGATGCGGGGTTGAGCATCCTTGATCTTTAATGGATGACATGTTTAAACTCTTTTATTTTCATGTTAGGACTTCTTATTTAGATTTGCATTTATAAAATTCTTACACTTATAATATCACATAGCAGGCTAAGACCTCGAGGATGTAATGACAAATTGTAGAGAGGCCTTAGTAATGACAAATTATTAAGAATATTGGTAATGCTCATTTATAGGGTACACCATTATTTTGTTAGGATAAAATTAAAAAATAAAGTAATTTATTGAGGAATTGGCTGTTGTAGTTAAATAAACTTTATAGAAATTGATTATCTTTTAGCCGTATAATTAGTTGAATTGAACATCCTCCGCCCCACTCAAACGAAAAACGTGCGTCGGCCGCTGATTTCCCACTTAGCCCAAATCCGGTATTTTGCTTTGTTGGTATTCATCTTCTCCCAATTTTACCATTTTCGGTCAACTTGTTTGTGTTCTCGATTGGAATCTGATTTCACAAACTGTGATCATAACTGCAGAGAAGATGGGACTCAGGGACCCATCTAGAACGCCGTAAATCTTGATAAATAGAAAGAAATTGTCTAAAACCATGATGGTTGAATAGAAAAGAATGGTCTCAAGACCTAAGCATGGGTTCTCACTTGTGAAGGGAATAATTGACTTTATTTTGGCGTTGAAATTTACACACCCAAACTTCACAATCTTGCTTTTTGTCCAATATACAAACTGTTGGCTCCGCGTTTTATTTTAGTTGACCCGGAAACACTTTACCATGTTCGGGAGACGAGTTTTGACCCGACTCGCACACCGACCACCAAACAAAGAAAATGAGTCCGGAGTCCGGAGTCTGGATCCCATAAGTCCTCTCACCCACGCAGGTGGGATGTGTGGAACTCCCAATGGGGCCCATCTATTGATAATGGAGACCGTTTAAAATGAATATGATCCCCCTTTAATTAGTAATGTATCACCGAATTTTATTTTAATAAAAATTGATCCCACTATAAGATTAAACATATGAGTTATAGCATAACTAGTTTTTATCCATTATTAATCATATGCACCACTCACTTGATCTATCATGTGCGAAATCTTAAAGTGAGACAAACTCATATTGACTTAGAATTTTAATATATCAACGAAGAGGACGAAATTCATTATGTATCGCTCGAATCATCAATAAATGGGGCCCACAGTAGAGTTCCACACATCCTACTCTCAGGAAGCGTGTGGGAGACACTTATCTTAGGGGATCTGGACTTGCAATGAATGCCCTTTTCTTTGTGGTGACAGTGACCTGGCGATACAACTCATTACAAGTGAACAGCATGCCACTATTTATCAAAACAACTAAAAAAAAAAAAAGTGGCGGGAGGATATTTATGGTCAATATTAAATTTTAAGAGCCTTTTTTATCTTTCTAAGGTCTAAGGAGATTTTTATGATAAAATCCTCAAAGTTATAAAAGTAATAGTTTTTTTTTCTTGCCAAAGAGGAGACCGAACCATTACATGAAAAGCGTGTCATGGAGTAAGAAACACAAGGTGAGGCCTTGCACAAATGTGCACAGAGGGTGTATTTGTACAAGTCATCGACTCACAGGAGAGAGGAACCATACATACCCCTCCCATGAAGAATTGAAATCTTCTATTGTAAAATCTAATTTCATTCATTTCCCTTTCTTTTTACCAAAAAAAAATAAAAAATGCATCATAGATCGAAAAAAGGAAGCTGATCGGAAAACTTAACCCCATGATGAGTTAGGGTGATGTCGAATTTAAATGTTAAAAACTTTGAAATACATAAGAATATGGGAATGAGTGTGGTAGAGGTCAAGTACATACACTACCTTCTCTTCTTATATGCATTAAGTTAATACCCAACAACACATGCACCCCATGAGTTTTGTCTATAACTTTAACAAAAAAAAAAAAAATCTATATATTGTATATGTATATGGGGTGGGGTTGGATAGAATAATAACAACCGAATCCACTCCGAACCAAGAAAATCACTACTAAACTTGCTCCTAATAGGATTTCGTTAGAGCGGGCCCCCACTTAAACCCAATCCATTGCCATCCCTAGTGATCATTTCTACCCAATTTTTCAACTGATGCCTCTGTATTAATGTATTGCTATTGTGGTTTCATAGTGAAAAAGTGAACTTGGCCACGAAACCTCCAGAGTATAGTTGTCAATATTATTTTGGACTCCGTTTAGGTCTGGCTAACAAAATTGAAAGTTTCGACCGATTTAGAATTTGGATATAACTTTTCGGAATTATATTTCGTGAAAAATATAAAATAATATATATTCATATATGTATAAAAGAATAATAAATATAGATTTAATCCATTCTAGTAAAAATATTCAGAATTAAATTTCAAGAAAATATAAAAAATAGAAAATATATGTGTGTAAAAATAATTATATAAAATATCATTTGGGCCGAAAAATTACATTTGGGACAAAATCTTGAGTTTCAGCTGAAAATGACCAACATTGTTTGGGGCACCTGACTGAAACAAAAAAATTTCAGCAAATTCAGCTGAAGCGGTACTAAATTAAAAAGTATGCTTTGCATCTATCATATGCACCTTGGAAAAATCTCCCCATGTTCAGTGGCACGTCCTCTCTGTCGTCACTACGTACGTGAAAATGAAAGGCTTGCGGAACGTGATTTGTACCACTATGGCTTGAATTTTCAAAATCTATAATCATGGCTTTGTGTTGAAAAGAATCCTGATGCCCATCTTTTTTGCGGCTCATTGTCCGGTACGATATGTTAGTCAACAATCTTTCCAGTAAGGAAAATAACCCCTTCTACATTTGACTCTATTCATTCCCAGCTAACAGGAATGGAAGTGGCCTTGTATCCATATCTTGTAGTGTGGAATACTATAATGCATGTGAACTGCGACTGTCAGGAGCAAAAAACGAAAAAAGTTGTATAAATAAACAAATGAAGATCTCCGGAATTAAACCTAATCTGATTCCCTTTGTAATTTTGTTGCAGAATCAAGCCCATAATAAAGAATAATGGGGCTCACCATATTGAATTCAAACACACCATATTGAATTCAAACAGCTGAAGATTGTCACCCTTTAATCCTTTATGTTTGGATAAATGAAGAGTGAAGTAAAATAAAATGAATTTTACATGTGAAGTAGAGTGAAGAGAAGTAAGTTGAAGTTAAAGTAGAGTGGTTCATTCCACTTCATTTAAATGCTTATTTTGAAGTTAAAATTTAAAGTACAATCCACTTTTATTAAAGGAAATGAAAGTATTTAAAGTTAAAGTGAAATGGAGTACATGTGGCTCACAATATTACTTCATATGTCGGATAAGACTCATTCAAATGAGATAGAGTTGAAATTTTAGACTAATAACATCCATTTAACTTCACTCTATTTTAATTTTCGCCTATCCAAACTGCCCTTTAATTGAAAGTTGGCCGGATTTCACTTAAATAATTGGACTGGCGTCAAAAGGAAATCATTACTAATTTACAGAGATACATGCTTTTGAAGGGATAAGATTGAGTTATGGCAAGCATCTACGTGGAAATAATAAGTACTAAAATGATGTTGTCAGGATCACAATTGAATTTAGGACAGGTCCGTGCAAATTCTAAATGATTTTTTGGTAAAAGAAGTTCTAAATGTTTAATCAAATGTTAGAAGCAATCCGATCAGATGACAAATAAAAAGATAGTACATATGGGAGCGGTTTAAGATCATTAATTGCCTTTAATCAAATGACCACCACCCATTTGACTAGAATATTATCTTTCATAGATGGATTATAGTGCACCAACTCCTCCTTTTAAAGAGCCACATACAAGCCATTTATTTTATACAGAGCTTGTCATATCTATAGTATTTATGCTAAATTAACTGAGCACATTAATAAGATTATCTATTTAGTATGAATAATTTCATATTGTAAGTTCTTTTTTTTTTTATAAATTGCCGAACACTTATAAGGTATATTGAGATTTGTGAAAGTTATCAAATACCACAAGCGACACAATAAAATAATGACATTATTTTATTATATAATAATGAAATCTTATAATATTTAAACTTATTGATATTATATTATGCATTTATCCAAACGCACAATCTCTTGCACGAAGAAAATATCAAATGAATACTACACTTGATCATAGCCGGAAAGCCAATAATTTGTTTGAAAAGAAAAGGTGTTGCTACAATTTTTTTTCTTTTTTCACCCTTATATTTGTGCAATGCGAGGATTGATGGAGGTCATGAAGAAGTCCTTTGTTTTTCACAGCTTGCCAATTTATCATTGTCGGGTGTAAATTTTTACCCAATAGAATGAAGAAATAGTTAAATTATATTTATTTTCTCTACTCCAGAGAAAAGTGTTTCTAGAAGAGGAAAAGGAGTAGAAATTACTTTTCCAAGGACTCCACGGTGCTGCAGAATTTCACCGACCAAAACAGAACATCCTTGAAACATCATCACCACATAGGCACGACATTAATTAAAGGAGAAGACCTGCAGCATACTACCACAGCACAGAACACAAGTCGTAGCCGTTGTAGGTTTGACATTGAACTATGTAGGATGTGAATCACGGGGTATGACTGTACCAGTGTCGAGAAGATTGATCGCATGCGGGGGGGGGGGTTGGGTTTTGATATCTTCTTACGTAGTGAGGCTTTCTTTTTCATATATTACAATCCCAGATGAACCAACTGAAAGTGCTCTTGCTTAAGTGGGAAAAGGAGTAGGGTCCTAGGTTTCAAGGTTCAATTAAAAGATGCTATCCCTGATTAGACAAGGAGAACCATTTTAGTAAAAGGACACTAGCACTGTTTCTTCTTCTTTTGGTAGAAAAGACATCAGCACTTTTTAGTTTTTTTTTTTTTTTTTTGGTAAGAAAGACATTAGCACTTGATGGTGAACTTGGACTATGCTACAAGCAATGGGATGCTAGAGATTCCTTTCCCCACCCTCCACATGACAGGACCCCTTGCGATTTTACTGATGGCCCCATGATGAAGGCACCAGTCCACATTTTTATCGCATCTCATTGCTTCTTAGAGAACATCTTCCTGACTGCTATACTGTGGAATGAGTGGTCAAAATAAAGTTTTTTTTTTTCTTACAGATTCATAATTTTAGATTAAACAATTATAAATATATAATGGTTAAAAGTTTGATAGATGTCTAATCCATCAATACTCTTTCTATCTGATAGAGTCAGTGGGTTATATGTACAAATATCACTGACATTATTTTTAAGAACACACCTCTTTTCTAAGCCTACAAAGGTGACATGTCATTCAATTTAAATACAAATAAAGACATTTAATACAAATGACAAGTTAGAGATTGATTCATATCTAATCTCTCATCTCCTTAAAAGCAGCTAATCCAATAAATTTTAATTAATTTCTCCTTTAAACCAGCTCTATTCATAACCCAGTCATGTTTCTGTCACGTGGCATCCATTACGTTTCTTCATGTAGCATTGATCACGTATTTCATGTGTTCAATTAGATGGTAAGACCCATTCATATTGAGTTAGAATTTGTGGATAAATCCTAGGTGGGGTTGGGATCAATGACGAACGGTTCGGATTATCATCATGTGAGACCCATCATGGAGTTCGGGGCCTGTGTTTGGTTTTAGGAAGAAAGAAGATATATGTGAATATGGGCAGAAAGAAAGAAGATAATTGTTTCATAAATGGCTCATGCTTTATTTGCTCCATGTGAGGTGGCATGCGCATATGAGGTAACATTGTTTCATTGGACTTGTTGAAAGGGGCAAAAACTCTCCTTTTTTAAATTATATATATAGGGAGATGCTCCTATAAGAGATATCTCTCATCTTAAATGAGAGATTGTATGGGGGACCTCAATCCATATCCAATACCAACAACTTAAATGTGAGGGCCCCCACCTATATCTCTCATATAAGGTGAGAGATATCTCTCATAGGAGCATCTCTCATATATATTTATAGGATATATATATATATATGAGAACTTCTCAAAAAAATTCATTTTAGAGAAATAGTGACACAACAGACCATTAATGTCACCTCAACAGATAATGCAAATCTTGCAAAATCTCAATTCCCAGAACTATACTCTTCTTTCCTCCTACCCTCCCGCCCATCTTCCATTGTGACTGTTTTTCATTGATGTCACACCTTACACACCTATCAATATGGAGACATGTCCTACCTTTTCCACAAATCATGAAGAGATGTTGGAGCCTTTGATCCCACTGAGCATGCAACTTGTTGGAGCTTTCCCATTAATCATCCAAGCTTTCGCATTAATCATCCAACTCCCTTGGTCCTCCTTGAATCAAGGTAATTTTTAAGGTTTGCATGTGATGGGCCACTTCAATCGTACCTCAACGTACCCTTTGTGAAGTAACAATCTCTCATGTTAGGCCAAGGGATTTATTAGAAGATTCCCATCGAAGAAAATCTTAGAGCTTCATACACATCATTGGGTTATTAATCTTTTATGGATTATTAGCACATGGTGGACCGCTTCAATTAGACTTCAAGCCCTTGTGAAGTATCAATCTCCCATGGGGGTCTATGGATTTATTACAGGAATGCCATTAGAGAAGATTAGGCTTCATGCACATTGTTGGTATGAATATAATACTCCTAGGTTTTTAGGGGAAGATTATTACGTTAGGTGGGTTAGCTAGACAAGATTGGAAAAAAAAAAAAGAAAGAAAAAGATTAGCTAATTTCAAGGAAGAGATGATGAATATGTATTTTAACCATTTAAGCCTCTAGCAGCATGATAGTAATGTCTCATCTCTTTTCAATGGAAGTTAGAAGGGGCGTTTTCTTCCAAAACACATGTCAATATATGGAAAGAGAAATTTTCAAAAACTCTCTATTTACAAAGGGGTGTTTTTGCCCCTTCTGACTTATCCAATGACATAATGCTACCTCGCATGGTGAATGCCAATTAAGAATGAGCCATTTAAGAAATATATGTCATCTATCTTCCCTCCTATCTTCACATATATGTTCTTCTTCCCACAAAATAACACATGCTTAGAATTCTACCGTGGGGCTCACATGATGATAATCCAAACCATTCATCTCAAATCTCATTCCCACAAGGAATCTATTCTCAAGTTTCATTTCAATATGAGTGGGTCTCGCTATCTAATTGAACATATAACATAAATGATGCCCCTAAAAAAAGGTTGTTTCTTCTACTTGTGTAATGTCCAATGAGAGGAAAATAATAAATATTTTATAGTGTTAATCTAATGGTGAGACCAACTCATATTTGAATGAAGTTTCTTGACGACCCAAAAAAGATGGAGACATTTATTGTGATTGGTTTGGATATTTCATAAACAAGCCCCACCAATGATGGCTGCCAAATCACCCATATGTAAGTTACACATGATTGATTTGCATGATCTCCTCAAATCTGCTAAAAATAGGAATAGGAACGAGTTTATCTATATTGAGATAAAAAAAAGCATGCCTTCTAAGAAACTGGAAAAATAGAGAAGGAGATCTAAAGTCATTTGAATGGGGAGAGAAACTACGAGTTTCTTCCACCATGGCGTTTTATAGCTAGCCCGCCTCATACATACATATATGAGTTACGCTACAAAACTCTCCAAGCGATTTTTTACACGTGTCATTAGTGATACACATATTCGATTCTCTCTCCTAAATATTCTCATACAAAGGTGGATCTCTTAAAATACTAACAAATCATTGGCTATTAGATAATGGCAGAAACTCCCCTTTTGAGATATGGTAGTTTTTGAGAATTTCCCATATATATATATATATAGAGAGAGAGAGAGGAGCGTTACAAAACTCTCCGAGCGCTTTTCACAAATAAAAAAAGGCCCATTTTCTAAGCCAATAAAACTATGACACGTGTCATCATCAAGTTAAATGCGAATAAGAAAGTCAAATTTTCAAAAATCTCTTTTTTTCCCATGTTTCCTATGTGAGGTGGCAAAATCTCATTGGACAACTCAAATGGGGCAAAAACTCTTGAGAATTCCTCATATATATATATATATAGGTAATATTCAGGTGAGAACTAGTTTTCATATATTATATGAGAACTTTCTTATGGTGCCCCATTTGGGGATGGGACCCGGGGGATGAAAAGTTCTATGTGAAACCACCCCAAGTATCAAGTTTGACCCAAACTCATGCCCCTAACCTCTTCATCCGTGGCCTACAAGGTTAATGGCTTCATATTCAAAAAAATATTCAACCCTTGATTCAACGGTTCAGTCTATTCGGATGTGTGTCAATCCTTGGGATTAGTGAATATCAGGGGGTTCCCTATTGGTTGCTAGGTTTGGATGGGTTGCTAGTTGGGCCCCGCAAAAAAGTTCTCATATAATAGTTCTCACTTGAATATTTCCCTATATATATATATATATAAGTAGGGCTCTCCTAAACTGGAATAGTATTAGTCTCATAAATCAAAGTTGATTATATCTGTTTTTTACATGATGGAACTGGAAAATTCAATTTTGATTGGAATTATCTTGATTTTGGAGACGATCATCATGCAAAAACTGCGATAATCGATTTTGATTTGTGAGACCAGCATTGTTTCGGCTTAAGATAAGCTAAGCTTCAGCTTAGAAGAGCTAGCCCCTATATATATATATATATATATGGTAAGGCTCTCTTAAGCTAAAGCTTAGGATAAAATCTCGTTAGCTCATGCTTGTGGACCCACCCTTCTCCATCCAAATAAACTAGACACACGACCCCCCTAAATTACACATGTCCACCAACTTTTGGTCAAGTAGTCAATTATATATATATGAAAAGTTTTCATATACAAGCTTTCCTTACGATCTTACGGTACAAGCCACCTAGCTAGTGAGGCCCACTAGCAGTGACGGAGCCAAGATTTTCTTCTAGAGAGAGCAAACGATATTCAACTACCAGCGGCGAAACTAGAATTTCTTTTAGAAAAGATTGATAATATTTTTATATTTATTGATTTCTTTTACTTATCATTTAAAATTCTATTTTTATTTTTTTTTATAATATCCAAAAAAATCATAAACTTGAAACAACCAATTAAATCTAAAGATAATTTATCAAAACTTTGATAATAATTTAACTACAAAAATAGAAGAGCTCACTATAATGAATCCAAACAGCTCAAAATAATCATTTACTCCTTATTTTAGGATTGAGAGCTGTATCACACTCCAATCAAAAGAGGGCACTTGTAAATCATTCCTCCCACAATTAATTTATGAATTTAATCACTGCTTGTGATTGTATAATGGGTCACAAGCCCGTGATGGACATGGGTGGTTGAAGATCTATAGATTAATGACTTGAAGTCTTTTGATGGGCCATGATGACGGCAATAGAATAAATCATTGAAAGAATATCATTTATAACCAGTCACTAATACTATAAAATTGTGTACAACGTTGGAAGATCAATGCTACTCAAAATAAAAGCTTTTTTTTTAAATGGTTTTCTCAAATTTTACTCCAATGAGAGTTAGTCCCACCATGAGGTTGAGCACATGATATTTATAATCGCGTGCTCAATATGGTGGGACCAACTCTTATTGAGTCAAAATTACAGATAACCCAACTAAGGAGAGGGGCTTCATTTTTAATGGCTTGATTTTTGTTTAGATCATCCTAGCCCTTGATTTAATAGTCAGAATGTTCAATAGTCTTTTAGACGTAGATTTCTTTGAGATTCAATCCAATGGTGGATCTATAAGTAAAATTCAATTAAAAGAAACAGCAAAGATGCCCAAATTTAGTTGTAGAGAGGCTTCTCTCAAATTGTCCTAAAGATAAACATCTTGGAGATAAAAGAGGGAAATGATTGATTGCAAGCTGCAACCTATTCTTAAAATTCAGAGAATCTTTTACTTGTCTCTTTGGAAATAGTTAAAAGATAAAAATGGATTAGAGTCTTTTTAAATTCTCTCTTTTTTCCTAATGAAAAGCAAGTGAGTAGGGGCAAGATTGTAAGGGACAAAAATTCCATAAAATTTGTTGCAACCTCTTCCATGTATTCAAACTAATAGAAAAAGTTGAGAGGAGGCAATTGACCCCACTCAACCCCCCTCCCTCCGTCCCTGCCCACTGGAGACCCCATAAATTACGGAATAAGGGGGATCGAAAGATTCGAGTGGGGCCAACCTAAATATCAAATTTGAAGTCAATCTAATACCTTTAACCCATTCATCCGCGGTCTATAAGTTTAATTATTTTATATAAGACTACAAAATTGACCCTTCATCCAACGACTCACTCTATTTTGATCTATCAAAACTCGGTGGGACTTGTATAAATGGGAGGGTGGGTTTGAATGGTCCGCTTGGATGGACCAATTGGTGGCCCTATGAGATGGCTTGTACTGTAAAACCGTAATGAAGGCTTGTAAAGGGGCACTTCTCTCGGTTTAATGGTTGTATACCCTATAAACTTCGTGTGATGCAGCCCTTGACTCCTTGGTGTCGATTGAGACCATTTTGCAGGGTAGGTATACAGGAAGGATTATATCTAGGGTTGTAAATGGGTACCCGATTCTCCGATTACCCGAAGGTTCCGACCCGTTAGGATCCGGGTTTGGGTCCTTATTTTTGTCCCGATAAGAAAATGGTTCCGGTTCCGGATCCTTTTTTTGGAACCGATACCTAAACGGTTCCGGTTCCGGATCCACAGTGGCTCAGACCCGTGGACCCGAGACCCGACCTAATATATACTAACATAATGTAACTTTATTATGTGAGAACAGAACCCTTTTTACTTTTCTACTTTTCTACATTAGGATTTTCTACTTTTCTACATCTCATTGCCTGTTTGGATGTGATTTCTGAGTTTTTGGTTAAAAGTGTCTGTTATTGATAGACAAAATGTCACATTAGTATTTATAGGTACGTGATCCAATTGAAATGTGAAAAAGCATAATTTTTTTAAAGAAAAATACAGGTATTAGTCTAGACCCGGAACCGGAACCAGACCCGCCTCACAAACGGTTCCGGTTCCGGTTCTGGTTCCCATTATTCTTAACGGTTCCGGTTCCGGTTCCGGTTCCCCTTCTTAGAAAACAGTTCCGGTTCCGGTTCCACCCTGGACCCGGACCGGAACCGACCCGTTTACAACCCTAATTATATCAATCCAATGTAGGCCCTATATGTATCATAAAAGGATGCAACTAAGGAGGGGCTTCATGATTTTTTTTTTTCCTCCAGCCAAGGAGGTAGGGCCAATGATAGCACCAAATAAATTTCGCACAAGAGAGGGAAGGAAGCCCACGCAACTGGGAAGATAACCCATATACGAGAAAAAGGAGCCCATACAAATAGAAAAGGAAGGCATGCCCAATGATAAAACTCTCGCACATAGTGAGATGCCCTTGTTTCTCTAAAGGGCTCCATAGTGGCGTTTCCTTTTTCATACTAAGAAGTTGTTTCTAAAACCCTTTTTTGTTGAGGCAAATTCTGGTGTTGTGTTGGGTCACTCGTCTCTCTGTGTCACTGGCTCTGCAGTTGCACACAGCCTACTCTGCAGGTGCACTAGAAAGGGCTCGCTCTGCAGTTACACACAACATTGCTAAATTTTAAACGTCCATATTGTATATATTTTTTAAACTTAAAAATTAGATATTACGAACTAACAAAGGGGGATTTTTTTTTTTAATATGAGAGTACAAAGTCCTATTATACCTACTAGTAGGGAAAGAAGTGTATATTCTACCAATTCCATTTAGAGGTAATAATTCCCTGCCCTATTTGCTAGTCCAACTCAAACCCAAACATTTAATTCGATTGACCCCTTTTCTATTATTAGGTAGGGTTTGAGTTGATATGTCTACCTCATTAAAAAAATGGGTTAGTTCCACATAGGGTCCACAGTACACTTGCTAGCTAACCCAACAACTAGACAAAGGCAGACTCTTCACATGAAGCTTTTCCAAACCCAACATACTAATTTAGGGTTGGGATTAACCATTTCAACTTCTTAAGTTAAACTCAAGTTCAGATTTTGGACCCAATTAATTAATGGGTCATCTCATATTTGAGCATATATGCATCTTAAAAGTTATTGTTCAATTCAACTATTGCACCCTTAATTGGGACATTGCACTCAGGTAGGATTCATGCATGCATTCTGTTTGGCATTTGATAGCTTGCAATACTTTATAAGAACATAGATAGAAAGTGAACTAGATAGAAAGTGAACTGCCCCCTAGTGCAGGTGGTGATGTAAGCTGAAAATGCTGCCTTTTGCCATATGCTGCAGCTGATAGCAGGAGCCGGTCATGGGATAATTTGTCCATGGAGAACAGAACCAAAACGTGCGATTTGTAGGAATGACCAATGACACAATGGCAGACGGGACAAGTTTTTCTCACTGATGGCTGATGCTTCCGAAAGCCGAGAGCGACATGCAACGAACGCCATACAACTGATGGCGTCCTGCGCATAACATTAGCTGAACGGATGCAGTCAACCTTATCTCGACTAAATGCATGAGGGGCCCTTCTCTAATTTTGACATGCTCCTTCAATCTCAAGTCCCATTGTACATTGTAAATGATGGGTTTGATGACAATTCATTAATTTAAACCATCAATCAATTGCGTCTGGGCCATAGGACGTGTTTCAAGCTACATGCTACACTGTTTTTTAAGTTTTGGAAATTCACTTGTATATAATTAATAGGGCCTATTACGTTTATTGCAATGGAGGATTTTAATAACTTCTCCAAAAGCAATCCCTTTTGGGTGGTGGAGTTCCTAGACCCTCTTTTTTAGTAGAGCATTTAAAATTCCGGCAAAATGTAAGGAAATTATTGAAATTCAAAGGATTCTAAAAGGCTATTTGAGATTTTTAGGTGACTCAAATTTTGAATTTTCCTAAAAGAAATATGGTATTTCAAAAATGTCAGAGATAAGTCATCGCATCATTGAAATCTCCACCCCACAAGTTCTCACCAAGAATTCTCAACTAACAAACAACTTATTTAACTCTACCGAGATTCAACCACTAGCTCATTGGTTAGGCATCTCTCTTTCCACATAAACATCATATATTATTCTTCAATTGTGTTAACGAGGGTCTTGAGAAGTGCATGGGAGCAGTAGAGTAGAAACAAACATGAGGTCAATTATAATTTCCATATGATATGGTTGAGGGTCAAAAATTGATTAGACTTTAAGAGGCTCCACTGAGCACCTAAAGGTTACCTCCTAGGCTTTTGGGTGTCTTAAGATGGGTTCATAGTAGGCCACTAAAAAAAAAAAAAATTGATTAGACTTCTATTGATTTGCTCAGGCACTAATAATGTAGTCATGTACCTACTGCACCTATGCAACCACAACTGACTGTAAGATACATTGACATTAAGGTGAGGTTCATTGAGCCCACTGTATAAAATAGAATTTGGTGGATTGCATATTTAAAAAAATCGAATCCGTCAAATGTTGCTTTTCATTTGATGAAAAACAATATTTTCAACCTTTCCCTTCAATATTTTCAGTCTACATTCATCTTCTTCAATCTAATTGCGGTAAGTTCACTTCAATGGAGCTGCTACTTTTACCGACGGCGAGCATAACAAACCCTTTTTCTAGTGACAAAGCACCTAGCTGATATCTCCATCTCACATGTGTTGTTATCATTGCCAAACTTACAAAAATGTCTTAGAAGTCCAATCCCAAAGAAAACAACGATGAAGGCTGTTTATTGTTGGGTTATTTGCATCTAATCATATGCTTTGTCCTATTTGGAAAAGAAAATGTCTACACCGCCCGGTCTCAGGATCAGGCGGTGTAGCACGGCTGTTTGGAAAATGCCCTTGCCTTTTCAGCACCTTGGATTGCCTCTAGTTAATCATCTTCAATTGGGTTTATAAACTTTAAAAAATAATATAAAATCATTGAATAAAGTGAGAAAATAAAAAGGACATTTTGGTAATACAGAGCATGTTTCTTTCCTAGAATTCTAGGAATCCATGTTTAGAGAATTTCATATTCTCCAAAAGGTGTACCCTTTGGGTGGAATTCAAAATCCCTCCTCTTGATGGAGTATTTGAAATTTCAACAAAAAGTTAGGAGAATTATAATTTCAAAAACTCCAAAAGATCATTTGAGACCTAATTTTAGCCGGCTGGCATTTAAAATTTTGAAAAAAGAAACATGACATTTTAAATGCCAATGGACAAACTATCACACCATGTCAAAAAAAAAATAATTAAATCCCAAATTCTTATCATAAATTTCGATAAAGAAACAATCATTTCACTAGAAGATTACATATAGTCTATATCTGAATATTTAACTACATATATTTATTTAAAAAGCTCAAACCTGTGTGAACATTAAAGAAAGGTCCACTGTCTGCCGAGCACCATTTGTAAACACATCCTTGTTGGGAACTTTGTGCAGACTCGTCCACATTACATTTGCTGCACATGTACAACAATCCGTTTCGACTGAATCATGACCAATCAACCATTTTGATTATTTACATTACAGTAACGACAACCGAAGAACACACATCTAATTAAACAGATTCATTATGCGACATACATACCAATGGTTTTATGGGCTATCATGTGGATGGCAATAAATACAGCAGCATCCTTGTTAATTGGGTTTGTTTAACCATCTGATCATTCTCTATAGGAGGGCTATTGAATGAAGTTAAGAATTGATAACTGAAGAGAGAAATAATGACAGAATAGAAGGGAAGGAGAAAGTAAAAATGCGCAGGAAGAGAGTAAATTGGGGTTTGGAATGGAAGAGGGGGTTTTCTTTAGGCAGAGACAGTTTTGTTATTTTGAAAACTTGGGTTTTTTCTATCATTTTTTTTTTTTAAGTGCAAAATGTTAAGGACCATTTTTAGATTTCTCTTGAATTTGAACTTATTATTCAATAAACCATGCTTCACACTGGCTTTCTTCTAGATTGCTATAGTTAGTAATAACTATTCAAAAGGCAGGGAGGGAGCCTTCTATAAATAAGTCAAAATCAATGGAGGTAGATTCAAATAACCCATTGTTAATCATGAGCCTGAGATAAGAGAGAAACGCCAGCAACATTATAATACTAACAATCTAGAAACGTGGAAAAACAGGGTGAATTGGATACCCAGCAGGAGCGCAGCAAAGATAGACATTTATGGCCTAACTACTGCTCAGTTATAATAAAACATTACTCTGATTTGTCTCGCAGGCAGCGAAAGATAGTTTAATATTCATTCTTTTCTTTCCTCGGATGACTTCCTAAGATGAAGATTCTGTTAAGACATAATGTTATTTATATTGGATTTCAGCATCTGACGTGGGGATCCTGCCCACTTTATCAACCACTTTGCATTTGAGCATCTCAATCTTGCAGTGTGAGGGACTTTTAACTTTTTCTCTCGTGTTTTTTTTGGGAGTGGGACAGCCATTTCTCCATGTTAATGCTGCGCCAGAGTGAGATGCTTTTGTATTTTTAAAATCTTATTTTGGTGTACCGAGGAAGTTGATGTCATTGGCCACAGCACTAAGAACGGGTTATGGATTAGGCATGGGATAGGAAAAACGGGATTTTACATGAGTAAATGTTACATATGTGAATATAATACAAGCGAAATACATTACCAGATCGCGGTTCTCACATGAACAAAGAAGTATATCCAACAGTTTATGGATTTCTTAACAAATTCTCTCAAAATCCATAAAGATTTTGAGATAAGAAATTAAACGATATAAGGTTTCTTAGACTTGTAAAGAAGTTGAATGGTTTGAATCATGATTTGTGGGACTACAAAAATTAAAAATTAATTCGATTGGTGGGGTTTTAACCCACAACATGTGTCAAATCATGCCCATGCTTAGCGATTGTGAGGTGGGTTACACTTTGCCAAATCTTTAAATGTAGAAATCTTGGTGTGAGAATAACCTTATTTACACATCATTCTCGTATCGTACGCATATGAATCATTTACATTTTCTAAATGAGTGCAAACAAACGACCCCTTAATGGCATGTTTCTTTATTAGAATTCCTAACAGAAGTTTTAGATGTTGGAGTTTTGGGGACTAGATGTGACATCATGTCGTCTAAAATTTGCAAATCCCATATTTCTTGCTTAGCATCCACGAAATCTAGCTACATGAAGCGTTCGGATCCCCTTTTTCGTAGAAACACGGAGATACTATTTCATTTAACCCACAATCGTCGACTAGGTAAAATCTTATGCGCTAAATGTGTAAAATCTTACGCCAGCTAATCCACCCTCTCAATTGCTTTCTTGGAATGAAAAAAATCAAGGATACGATTTTACACAGCTGGCGATTGTGGATTGGATGAAACACTATCTTCTTGTTTCTACGAAACAGGGAATCCGGACTCCTACTTGAAAGGTGCCAAATGACCTTTGAAAATTCAATAATTCTACTATCTTGGCATTTTGGTGGAATTTTTGGATGCTCAACTTCAAGGGAGTATCCAGGAACTCCACTATGTCTCAGAATTCAGGAATTCTTCAGATAATAATTCCTTGAATTTTAAAAAAGAAACGGGCCATAAATTAGTTGTATGCTTCATAGTGATTATTCAAGGGGTAGGCTCAACTCCTATAATTAGAGTGAGATTTGATAAGTCCCAAACATTAAAAGAGGGATTTTATTTTAAATGATTTAGGTTTTTAATATGTCCTGTTATTTTAAATGATTTAGGCTTTTAATATGTCCTGTAAAAAGCCTCACACTCCACCTTATATTCTTCTCTTGCCTCTTAAATATTCTTCACAAGAGCCCACTTTACCATGAGTTTCTAGGAACTTAAAAGGAGCTATCCACAGTAGAATTGATACGAACTGTATAGATCATGGATATTTTTAATTATTTTTGTTATGTTCTTCTTTGTTATGATCAGTGGGTTCTCACAATTTGTTATCTTATTCCAACTGGTGATCAATTATAGCTAACTAGGGTTATCCAAAAGCATGAAATTAATCACTTAAGTGTAGACTAAGTTATCTATGTTATAAAAATCCAGACTAGCTAGCCCTTTATAATATTTTGTCAATTACTGCCATCCAATCTCTGTCATACTTCTAGAATACAAGCTGATCGAAGAATAAATAAATGGTAAGAGTAAGAAACCAACTAGGATCTGTTAGACATCTTGATGGACAGTTTTAACGAGATTAGTCGCTGGTGGTACCTACTAAATCCACACAAATGCACCATGATCTGGTGCAGTTTCAAAGACAAAATTGTTAGAAATGTTAAATGAGATTATTTTATTAGGACTTTCAACCTTTATGCATTTCCACCAAATGAGTAAAAAAAAAAAAAATCCTTCATTCTATTAACATTTTGCACAAGGTTGGAAAATTCATGACTCGGAATTGACTCGTCCAATGTAAAAAATAAACTCAGATAGAGTAGACACAATTACTCAAGAGCGTCATGTTTTTTAAATAATTTTAAAATCATTTAAAGACGGATCAAATTCTAATAAAATAAATATATATATATGTGTGTGTGTGTTGTATGTGTGAGTGTGTGTTTATATGCATTCATGATAAACAATCCAAATTAATAAATTTATATATGTAAGAAAAGTAAAATAAAAAGAATGCTGCATATTAGATAATTTGTAATTAATCCAAATACAAGATGTAAGATATCAAATATGAGTTTCAAATTACATTTCAATTATTATTTTTTAGTTGTTGACTCCAAACCTCGTACATGCTTACTTACAAAAATAAACATTAAGAATTTTAAATTAGATTTACCTACTAAATGATTCGAATGAAAATAAGTTACAAAAATGAGGTAACTATTGGGGGGAATGTTCATATGCATCTTTTTCTCTCAATAGAGTGAGGGACACTCCCCTTTTTACACATAAAAAATGCATTTTGTACTTTCAAAATTTTCAAAAAGGGAAGTGTCCCTCACCCTATGGTGACGGAAAGATATATGCATATGAATGTTCCCTAACTATTAGATTGATTTGTTCTTAGTGGACGAAAAAAAATTTAAATATCACTTTAATCAAAATATTATTCACTGCTGAACTGAGATATTGTGGATATATGCCTATCATCAAAGAAATGAGTACATCACTACTTCATTATTCCCTCACCCTATGGTGAGGGAAAGATGCATATGAATGTTCCCCAACTATTAGATTGATTTGTTCTTAGTGGACAGAAAAATTTTCAAATATCACTTTAATCAAAATATTATTCACTACTGAACTGAGATATTGTGGATATATGCCTATCATCAAAGAAATGAGTACATCACTACTTCATTATTCCATTGTTTTAATCCACTGTTGAAAATATTACCTGAGATACACCACATTAGAGTTACAAATGAATACTCGATTTTTCGATGATCCAAAAATTTCGACCCACAAAAAATCGAGTCTAGATTCCATTTCATAAATGAGTCCGGATCTAAAACCCAATTTTTTCCGTTTGCTATGTGACTGATGTGGTAAAATCTCCTTTTTTATGAAATGTAAATATGCTGGTTTCTCCTTTTCATTGTCCATTTAGTGGGGGACTTTTCATGAACGGCAGGAGGTGAGAGAGTGGGGACATTTTCTGCAACATTGGGTGTCCTGTGCAAAATTCAAGGCTGTTATAAGGAAATACACCAGGGGCCCGTATTCAATATAAGAAAACCGAACGGCCGAGATCTACCAACCTGGTTACGTTTTTGAGAGACTCTTCATCCAAATAGCTGGACCGTTAAGTCAAACTCCAAAAGACCAACCAACTGTGGCCCGCCACAGATGCTTAAAGGGAACACTGTTAACATACCATAAAATAGTGACAAATAATGTCAATATTCTATATTTTGCTCTACTTCAAGATAAAATCCACTAACCTATAATAAGTGGACAACCCAATGGGAGGAGTTCCATTCTCACACAACTGCCCAGACTTTAATTCGTGGGTCTTATCCTTGTGTGTGTAAATAGTCTTCTCCTTAGCTTGTGCTGGAACTCACCCTCACAATCAATCGGATCTCTCAAGGATCCAACCACTTCATAGGTGCCCAAAAAATACATGGAAGGTGGGGCGGGGGAGGCGGGGATGGAGCCATGAACCACTAAGAAACATTTGCACCAATTAGCCAACAGTGTGCCAATGAAATTGAATGATAAACATCCCACAACACCTATGTTTTCCATGACAATTTTCATTATTATCACTATTATAACCTTATTTACAATATTATTTGCATGCGGATAGATTTATAGTATATTATATATTTAGTTTGATAATGGTTTTTCTTTTTAGAAAAATAAAAGCTTGAAATCTAACACTTGATATTATTCTTATTTACTGGAGTTGAGACCTGCATATAATATAATGGGACATTACAGATAGGAAGGAGATGTCATGATCATATAGATGCATCTTGTTTCTAAATGCCCTTAGTGAAATAAAACATGGATCAATTTTATATTAGTAACAATATCAAGTGATTACATGATTTTAGTTCATGGCTTGATTCCAAAATAGTTTGGAATCTTGATTGTTTTGGGGCTGTGTAAAAAAGGAATCAGTTCCATATTCATATCACAAATACATGTTTGAATATGAGCACATCCTATCAACACCTTGAGTCTTAACTCTCATTTCTCAATTAGAAAGAACAGTTCTGTCTAAGTGAGTGATTCAAAAATATAAATTATCCCATCTTACTTCTGATGAACGGAGTTCATATATGTGACCCACAAATCATTTATATCATTGTACATTTCAAATATTTTTTCATATATAAGATAAGTGGTTATAATAGTGCATCGCTATTGATAAGCTAGTTAAGGACATGAGAAGTATGTGTGGTTCATGAGTTACTCTCTTACATAAATAAAGAACAAATAACGATGAAAATAAAAAAAAATATTGATTGATTATGACATATGGGAAATTGTAAAACTGCCCCTTTATCATATACCCTGTTTTCTTATACATAGGCCATATGTGATCAATCTAGTAGCTTCATGAGCAATTGCTTTCCCATAGCTAGGAGTGGGACGTTGGGTGGGCGCATTTCCCCAATGGGCTTCACCGTTTGTTAATTTAAATAGTGTAGTGAAGGTGATGTATATGTCACATCATTATTTTTTATGGGTGAAAAAGTGAAATAAAAAGAATGAATAAAATATAAGTGGATTATGATGGTATTTTATTTTTAATTATTTGAGATGAAATATTTTTAACTTTTTGTATGGGGAAATGTAGTTTTTTTTGTCTTTTAGTGAGTAAATGTAGTTGCTTTTTGACTTTTTGTTGAAAAAGATGGAGGGGGTTTTGGTAAAAAGTATTTTTGATGTGATGTTTAACTTGACTTAACTTTAGAAGTAAAATTAACAAACGGGCCAGGGAAAATTTACTCTTACATAGCCTCAAACATTGACGCCTCAATCATTCCGTCTTCACTATTATCTTTTTCTTGAGATGACATTTAGCCTACCTTAATACAAAATCATTCCATCTTCACCAGTACTTCCTTTATTGCAATGCAAACGGTGGGCCCAATTGGAGGCTCACTTTGTTGTTTTGTTTCTAATCTTATAATATAAAATCATCCAAACAGGATAATCAGGGGACGCCAGCAAAGGGGCATCTCTCCTCCGCCCCCTTGGCTGGCGCCCCCTGAATCGTCCAAACAGGAGGATCCGGATCTAATAAAATAATACATTATTTACAAGGTTAAGCAGTAATTGCTGTGCAGCAGCATTTGGTTATTGACTTACCCCGAACTGTATTGGACCAACAGAAGGGTCCATACTAGGGCGGTACAGAATCGGACCGCAGACCGGACCGAATCAGTAAACAACAAAACCGGACCGGATTTGCAGTCTCAGTAGTCCAAATCCAGTCTGGTCCAGGTCTTTTGTGGGTCTGGTCTGGACCGGACCGAACCGGATTTATTAAAATAATAAAAAAAAATTAATATGTGATGATGCCAAAAACAGGAATTCGGGCACCACCGGTCAGATAATTAATGCTATGCAATAAATGAAGAGAGATGAGAGATTTATAGTGGTTCGGTCAAGCGTGACCTACGTCCACTTCAAAATGGTGATATTTGATTAATGTCGAGGGTTACAGATATGAGAAAGTAGAGAAAAGCCATCATCTCTCAAGTGATGAGAGGGCTCTATTTATAACTCTTTCCCACCAGGTGGGAATGCAATCGGTTCAACGTCTCTTTGGAGCGTCAGACGTGTCCTTGAGGATTGAGCCAGGTGGAAGGCAGGTGAGATCCTCTCCGTGAGACTTGGTAAAAGCAGGTTAGGGGAGGACTTCGTCACGATGACTTGGAGCCTGAGGTGACGAGGCTTCGTTTAACGAAACCCGGATCTCAACGGAGCTATTCCGGCCTGACCCAGATCCCAGACGGACCGGGTCACTTGGACCTGACTCGCTACCGCGATCCGGATTGGGCTTGACTCATCAATATGGATGAGCCCATGAGGCATGACCGGATTTATTTATTAATGTATTTGTTTGTGTGTGTTTGAGACATTTGTATTTTGTCTTATGGTGCTTAATTTTTTGGGACATTTGTAATTAATTTTCTTTATGCTTTTTAGATGTGAGGTGAAAATGAAAATAAAAATAAAAATCAGTCTTGACCACTTTAAGTGGTCCAACCGGACCTTATAAGTGGTCCGGTCCGGTCCGGTCCTTTATTTTAAGCTGGACCAGAAATCCAATCCGACTGAATTCTGGTCTGAAAATCTGACCAAAAATCCAATTGTTCAGCCCTAATCCATTCTGCATATTTTGGATCAACGCATTCGTAACCAAATTTCCATTTACGGAATGCTTAGTAGACATTGGAACAAAACAAGAAAGAAAAAAGAAGCTGTCAGTTCATATAAAATCTTTCTTGTTGGATTCCTATCCAAAATAAAAATATAGATATCTATACGTTTTATATCTGGACTTGCGGACCACTGCTACCAACTGTTAAAGGTTGAGAGACGCCAAACCATGGCCCATCCGAGGTCGGATAATAATATGAATGAACAGTTAGGATCTAAGTTTGTGTGTGTGATGCAAATAATAAGTCCTGTGTTTGGGGGATTGAATCGAGCCCCAAATCATGGATCCAATGCAAACATACATTGGCCATTGCAATTATTGCACGGAAAGCATGTGCGTTTTAGTCCACACATTGTATATCACCTAAAAACACAATCAACTCAGCTTTCAATGCACGTGCTATTGGTGCCCATTTGTCAGACCCCCAACTCTCCTACCCACCCCCAGCCCAATCCTTTTGAGGGGAGGGGAGGGGACCCAGCCATTTCCTCTGCTGCTCACACTCTCTTGAATCCTCCACATCTATTTATTGTGAAGAAATCCATCTCTTCCATTTTGAAAGCTAAAGCAAAGCAATAGACACAAATTCAAACAGATCTCTCTTTTCTCTCTCTCTCTCTCTCTCTCTCTGTCTCTCATCACAGACACTCAGAAAAACAAGAAAGAAACATTGAAAGCCCCCTACAAGGACAATACCACCAATTCCAATTCTCTCTCTTCAACTTGATTCTTCTTCAATGGAAGAGCTCATTTCTTCAACATCTTCTTCTCCAACTTCTCTCTTCCCAATCTGCAATGAAACCCTCTCATCTCTCCAACAGAGCCTGCAGCTGCTCGTCCAAAGCCAACCCGAATGGTGGGTCTACGCCATTTTCTGGCAGGCATCAAGAGACCCCTCAGGCAGCATCCTCCTTTCCTGGGCGGATGGGCATTTCCGCGGATCCAAACACATGGACAAATTCAAGAAAAACCCACTTCATAGAACTGGGTTTGAGAACACTGAGAGAAAGAAGGCACTGAAAGGGTTCCAAGCTCTAGTAGGAGATGGAACTTGTACGGACATGGACAGCTCCGCCGACGGGGACGTCACCGACGCCGAGTGGTTCTACGTGGTGTCTCTGACGAGGACTTTCGCCGTCGGGGATGGTATCCCCGGCCGGGCTCTCGGTTCCGGCAGCTCCGTCTGGCTGGCCGGAGGAAGAGAGTTGCAGGTTTACGACTGCGAGCGGAGCCGCGAAGCGAATATGCATGGGATTGAGACCCTGGTCTGCATTCCAACCTCGAATGGGGTTTTGGAATTGGGTTCGTCGGATCTGATTCAGGAGAATTGGAGCTTGATTCAACAGGCCAAGGCGATGTTAGGAATGGGGTCCGGTCTGAACCCGGTTTCCAAGCCGGTTCAACCCCTCCCGTTCGCCGATATGGGTCTGGCCGTCGGAGTTCTCCGAGAGAAGGCTGCGGATTTGAAGAAAGAAGGCGCGCCGACGGGAACGGCCCACTCGTCCTCCGTCGAGTCGGAGCATTCCGACTCGGAGGAGGGCGGCGGTTGCCCCGCCGCGGAGGTGCGGCGGCCGAAGAAGAGAGGCCGAAAGCCCGGGAACGGCCGCGACATACCTTTGAACCATGTGGAGGCGGAGCGGCAGCGGCGGGAGAAGCTGAACCTCCGCTTCTACGCCCTCCGCGCCGTCGTCCCCAACGTCTCAAGAATGGACAAGGCGTCTCTCCTCGCCGACGCTGTCACCTACATCAACGAGCTCAAGCAGAAGGTCGAGGAGCTGAATTCAGAAGCCAAGAGAGAATCAACGAGAGTGAAGAGGGAAGAAATTGAATCTGTAGTTCGCGAGAGCGATCGAGCGAAGAGCAGCAGCAGAAGCTTAGATGGTGAATTGGGTTCCGGGGTGGCGGAATTGGAGGTGAAGTTGATTGGATCCGACGCCATGATCAGGGTACAGTCGAGGAATTCGAACCACCCGGCGGCGAGGACGATGGCGGTGCTGCGCGAGCTCGAGCTGAAGGTTCACCACGCGAGCGTTTCGAGTGTGAACGAGCTGATGCTTCAGGACATTGTGGTTAGGATTCCGGATGGAATGCAATTGCAGGATGAGGAAAGCTTGAGATCTGCTCTGTTGAGGAAGATGGAGATGATGCAGTAGCAGTAGTTAGTCTTATGAAATTAGAGATCAACACAAGGGTGTTTTTTGGAAATAAGATAAGATAGAGATGTCCTGATTCCCTTCCTGAAGTAGCTCAAAATCAAATCATTCATGAATCAGGCTACTTGCTGCTTCCTTGACTGGAGCTGGAGTGGAGTGAGGAGCAGGAGACTGAGATGCCAGGTACGTTAAGAGTAGTAACTGTAGTATAGTATATTCTATGTAAAAAGAGGGGTGTGTATGTAAAAAACCCTTTTTTTAAAAAAAAATTATGTGAGAGTCTGTTTGTAGCTCCTCTGTGGTTTTGGATTTTCTTGTAATTGGTAAGGATGAGAAAGGTGTTCCTGATGCTCTGGATTTCAGATAATGGATGGGGATAGAGCAATCTTTTGTGATTTCTCCATTTAAAAGGAGGAAAATCAATTAATTGTGTGATTTGTAATTGGAGAGAAATCCATCATGCAGGAAGTTCCAACTCACAGCACTAGCTAGCTAGCTAGGTTGTCTGAGGATTTTTATAGTAGGACATGTTGCAACAAGACATGGGTTAGAGTTTGTGGGTCTACTTACCTATCATATCTAAGAGGGATTTGATATGTACTCATTTATAAGAAATTAATTAGGTTCTTTGATATTGGAAATTACCCAATTTAAGTTATGAATTGGACAATCAGACATAATTCTGACTATGACTTATTTCATTGATTTAGATTTGATAGATAACAACATTCGATGTATCTGATCTTTTTGAAAAATTGCAGTAGAGAGGATTTTGCGAAAATAAAAATAAAAAATTGGCCATTGTATCAGAGTTCTCTGAAAGGCAAATTGGAAAGTTGAAGGGCTGGACACAACAGACATGGCATATTTGTGGGCCTAGTCAGCGTCACTCCATAGAAGATGGATTTGTGGATAATAGCCTGACTCCATGGAAGATGGATTTGTGGATTATCATGTACAAATTATTAGAGTTTTGGATATAGTTATGAATTAGTTTTATAGTTTGATTAGTAAAAATAAATTTGAAGAAAATTTGGCTCCTAATAGATGAGGATGGAGAAACAAAATTCATGTAATATAACCAAGGTCAACAATGTTGGGAAAGGCTCTAATGGTGATGATTAGACAGCTAATTGCATTAGTTTTATAGTATTAGATTAGATAGATAGCTAGCTGGGTCTTTCAGATAGCTGTTCTGCAAATCACTTCTGCATCGATCGTGTGGGGCCTTCCAGATTCTAGGCTGGATAAAGACGCCACTCTGTGGAATAAAGTCCTCCTGTGTAATCTTCCCAAGAGTTCAGCTTTGGTTGGAGAAGTACTTTGCAGCTCTTTTTAAAATTCATGACATGCCATGTTTACTAGTAGCTCCACTGTAAAGAGGGAGAGTTTCTTGATTATCCATCTCCTAGAACTTGATCACTAGATTTTACTGATGACCAAGTTTAGAGTCAAATGTAGAATCTTTAGATTACAGGAGAAGTTGATCTGTTTTATAAATTGTAAATTTAACAACTAACAAAGTATAAGGAATTTACTTCTTAAAAGATGACTAATCCATAAGATAAGTTACATAGATTTGTTAGGGACAACAAGCCCTGTAAAAAAAAATAGATGCTTAATTCAGAAGCTAGAGAATAGCTCACAATATTGTCTTCAATTGGATGACTGAAACATCTATAGGCACTAATTATGACATTTGCTAATCCTTAATTAAGCACTCTTACGAAAATAAGATCATTGGGCCCTACCCTACCATCAAGACACTCGTGAGTTCCTCATGCTCTTAATCCATTAGAAATGATTTGTCTCGATGTAGTACTGCTCTATAGCACAAAGGGTAAAGCTGCTGAAAGTATCCAAGTCTTCTCTGGTTTAAGAAAATCCTATATGTTGCATTGTAAATTAAGATTTGTGAAGCCACGAGATGTACATTGGATGTTGCGAATTATCTAATATAAGGTCACGAGATGTATAACAAAAATATTAGTTTTGCGTTCATCATCCACTTTAATGTTTGTTGTGTAGCCTTAGAGCAGACAATTGCACGCTTCAAATTGGCCTTTTTTTTAATTACTCATTGTTGGTAAAGTCTTCAAGATGACTCCCGAGTCATCTCATTTTAATAAAAGACCGAGTCAAAAATAAGAGAAACTCGGCCGAGTGATCTCATTTTAATAAGTTGTTTGCATTCCGAACCATTTAATAGGCAACTCTAATTCTCAATAATTAAAATTTATTTATTTGTAATTATGCATGAGGTTTGAAGTAAGTAATTTGAATATGATGACCGGAACGTAATTTGGAACTTATATTTGATTGTAATATTTTTTTTTTCTTTTAGTTTCTTTATTATTTTACTTTTCTTGCATATATAAATTTATTAATTTGAATTGATTATCTCGAATGCATGTAAATGAATATGTTCGTATATTTTGTAAGTAATGGATTTATTTTTAAATACTTTTAAAATTATTTTAAAAAAATACGACTCCCTTGAGTTTCTGCATTGGCTCTATCTGAGTCTTTTTTCTTTTTTTTTCTTTTTTTGGATTTAACAAGTCGAGGCCGAGTAACGATTTTTTCAACGTTGTTTTTACTATATCTCAAAGTCTTCTTTTAAATGGTGGGCTAGTGGACTTTAGAAACTTTATCGGGAGCCATGTTTAGACAGCAGCACATAGAACCTAACATTATTACTTCGTCAAGTTTTGCTTGCTTCATCTAGAATCCACATAAATTCATAATGATGTGGGTTTTATCAAAGGATGCTAAAATAGATAAAGATGTGAAAGGACCTGAAGAAGAGTTGTACACGACACCATCACTTTCCTAATTAAATTTAATTTACTAGTGATGAAGGGAATATCATCTTTTATCAAGAGGAGGGATTATTTGACATCTTATAAATCCCCACCTTCAACATTGAGTTTCAACCCCTTTGCTAGGAGGATATCACTTTGAGATTTAGGAATTCAGCTCATGTATGACTTTTTAGCTTATAATGTAACTAGTGATTTTTTCTATCAATTACATATATGCTTCCTGATTCCATTTCTATTAAATAAATACATGTGTCGAGTAATCCGGACAATTTCCTACCACAAATATTTCTTTCACAAACATATCTATGGACTATTAAGCCTATAATGAATACTCTCTATGGTTATATTGTTTTGACAAAACTTTCAAAATGAAGTCCACACAAGAGACCGTGTAAAATTTTCAAACTCTAGCAACTCCGAAAGTAGAAACCTTTTAAGTTTGGGGTTTTTTTCTTTCACTTTGTTCATAGACATGATGTGAGGGCTTGTCCAATTGACATTTGAAAATACCATATTTTTTCATTAAAATTTTAAATTTTGGCCACTTAAAAGTTACAAATAGCCTTTAAAATTCTCATAATTTTAATTTCCTTAACAATTGCAAATCTTGCACCTAAGAGGAGAATTTAGGAAGGACAATTTTTGTGGAGAAATTAGAAATCCTCGGAACATAAATTCTAAAGACAAATCATGAATCAATAATAAGAGTGTTTTTGTCATTGGCCCATCTATTTGTTATCAAACCCAATTATTTGCATCAATCAATGCTCTTTCTAATAAAAAGTACAATATTGTTTCTACACTTGCATCTCAAGTCAAATTTTCATATTTTCTTTACTAACATGATTTTCATATCTATGTATCTGTAAATCACCCGTGTCCATGTATCAATTCTACTCCTCACCACTGTACATTTCTCCCTGCCCGAATCTTGAAAGAATTGAGTCATTGATGATGATGTCTTTTTGTTTTTTTTTAAAGAAACGAGTCATTGTCGTCTAGTCTACTTGTCCATCCGTGCCAAGAGTGCTCTCAAAGCTAGAGACGGAAGAACTTCCAGACTGACAAAATGGTTTGGGATCTAAACTTGCTTTCTTGGATTTCGCGAAACCAGGTTTTAGTGTTTCCAGTTGGTTTGACTTTTCTTTTCAGTTTTGACTTTGTTGTTTTTTATCCTATTGTACTCTAAGGTTGAAAAACTCATTAATAGAGGCTGGTTTGACTTATATTTTTTAAAGGAGGACAAGTCGAAAATGAAGTTAGAAATACAACACAGACTCTACTTAGACTCGGATGAGTTTTCCAATGGCTCAGTAACTCAGCCTAGTCATATAATCTGACTGAAGTTGGGTACAGTGTCCTTATATAATAAGAGATACAAGAGAAAAACTATTCTAATTTTCCATATAACCCACTATTCAATTGTTTAATATGATATGTTTTTTATCGCAATAAGAAAAAAAGAGTTGATTTTCTTGACATAGAGAATGTTAATTTAGCATGAGAGGAGCGGGAATGCAGAATTTCTTTCTTTCTTTAAAAATAAAAGTACAAGGTAAATAAGCCTTAGAGCATATTATTTGCATGAAGAATTAAATTCTCAGGAATGTATAATAAAATGCTATTAAAAAGAGAATATATAAAGAAGTGATATCGATGGATCCCTGTGCCTTGTATTAAGGGGACCCTCTAGATATTATATTTAATGAGGTGTGGGTCACTCTCACGGCTTCTCCACACTATCCAGACAGGCTGGTGGAGTCCCATATTCCCATCCAGCATTCAGATTCCATACGGTCGGATGTTGCAGTGCAGCAAAGCTGCAACAAATCTAGGCCATGTAATAGATTCACTCAAAGATAATAAAAAAAAACACTGTATGAGGTCCACTCAAGTTGACCAAAATCATGTGTGGGTGAGTTCATTACATACGTCATTTCACGTGGTTTCATTGCATGCATGCGTCACTGCAAGGACAAGATGACAGGAGTATTATTTTACAAGAAAAATTAAATAAAAAATGTGTCCATGCATGATGTGTTTGAAGCCTTGAAAACGGATTTTCTGTTTCGTCAAAACAAGGGAGTAGTGTTTGGACGAACGAGGGTCGCCACGTGATTGAGTGGAGGGGAGCGAAGAGAAAAATAGATTTTAATTTTTTTGCCCTCGGGTGTCGTCTTTTGATTCGTTCAAATAAAACTCTCTTGTTTGGATGAAACAGACGATCTGACCTCCAATGCGACCGAACAACTTGTATAATTCTAAATTGTAAATTTACTGATTGTGGAGTGGGCAAGGCCCACATGTGAAATTGGGCATTTAAAATAAGGACCATGATTAGATCTGTTTCTAATTTACTAAATATGAAAATTTATATAAATTATAATAAGATTTGAGTATGGTGATGTGATGGGTCCTACTGTCCTATGACTATTATCATATGAATGTAGTATGTTAACTAAATAATTAAAGGTATTATTTAAGTATGTAATACTGGGGTCCTGATTCATGTGGGCAATCTAATTTTTTTATTCAGCTACTTGAATATAAATATGGTTATGGGAACCGGTCAGGTAAGTTAGACCAAACTTGGGACTTGGATTAGGTGCGTTCGTAAGATGCAACTTGGGTCGGGGCATATGGAATGGGCTCAGTTGGGTTTGTGTTGGGCACAAGCCTAGATTTGTAATCCACATAAGAGTTTTGACTTTTGAGTCGAATTTGGGTTTTTAATCCTGAGTGCCATAAATTCGAACAGGCAGCTAACTGATTAACATATGTACATGTATTGTATAATTTATAGTATACATGCATTCGCCGTACAAGCAATTTATATGAGGTAGCTATACAATTTGAATCGAAGATAAAATAGGGACCCCTTGATAGTCACAAATTCTTGGGTTGTGCACCTATCTGATTAGGCTAGATCGTTGGACTAAGGGTTATTTTTTAAATAAAGTCGTTAAAGTTGTAGGCAGCGGATCAAGGAGTTAGAGGCATGAGTTTGGCCCCGAAATTTGATATCTAGGCCCATCATGAGTGGATCTTCCCAGTGGCGGACTGACATAGAAGGGCTTGGGGGCTTCAGCCCCCACCCAAATTGAAAAGGCCCAGAAGGGCTATTAGGCCCTTTTGGCCCAGCCCCCACTTAAGAAACCCATCAAGCCCCCCTCCCTTTCTTCAACTTCAAAGAAATGACAGAAATCCTCTCTCCCTCTCTCTCAAAAAGTTTTCAAATCAACAAAAATTAAGTAATCATTTGAATGATATTCTTTAAAATTCTAAAATTATTATGTCTATATAATTTCTAGATTTATGATGTATTTTTGTAAGCATTGGAGATTTTTTTGTAAACATTTGAGTTGAGTAGGAAATTGACTTTGGACCATCCTCAGCCCCCCTCGAATTAAAATCCTGGGTCCGCCACTGGATCTTCCCATCCCCCTAGGTGGGCTTCATCCAGCATTTCCCTGATTCCTTGAAACAGGGGATCTGAATTCCCCTGTGAGTAACCCAGGGACAACTTTTTCATGCCTAAAGAAACTCATGGTCCAAGTGACTGAATCTTTCTAAACTGTTGCTAATAATGTAAACCTATTCAAAATTCATGTCCCTCCTTTGAGTACCCAAAGAACCACGGGGCCAGTCCTAACACCCACTGAAACTGATCATGGTCCACGTTCTCAAGCTCTAAGTATAGCTGAATCTTTCTTATCTACAATGGAGCAGACGCCAGAAAGTGGGCTATGTTTGCCTGTCGCTACCATCTTTAATAATGCAGCATGGACCACTGTTGGAAGAGTCTTTCTGGGACCACTGGGATGTGGGCGAGTTCTTGTGAGGGGTACAGTGTTTTCCCTGGGAAATCCTTTTCTGTCCATTTTGCTCGTTTTGAAGAAGAAAAGGAGAGACAGCTTGGTGTGATTTTGCTGTGTTGTGAGTGTAGCCTTTTCAAATCAGTGGGTTCTGTTTTCCATTCATGTTTGGGTTTTATTTAGCTGGCCCAGCTTGTGGGCTTTAGTGTTTTTGGGTTAGCTCTTTCTTGGCTGTGCCTTTTCATGTTTCCTGAAAAAAATTAAAATTGGTATTAAAATTGGTGAGGTTTTCTCCAACTTGTTGGAAAATATATAAAAACTCCACCCATGATAGGAAAGCAGTTATATATATGGGGCAATAACTCTACTATATCTGGTGGGGCCACATCCAACTTTCAGGTAAAATAGGTTATTTGCTATTCCTGGCTTATCATTTTTGGCTTAAACATATCTTACTCTACATATAACTCAGGGGCCATGAAAAGAGTGCAGTTAATTTGAAACTAGTGGAAAAGGACAATGATTCTTTTTTCAATGGTGTTATAACATGAGTTTGGGTCTTTATTACTGGGGACCAAAGTTGTCATGCACCACACGATCTAGTGGTTGGCACAATGGGTTAGCTTTCCATGAAAATAAATTCATAAAGTTCAAAAGATTGAGAATGCCAATTTTCTCTTTATCCTTCTCATGGAGAGTAACATCACCTTCACAAAACATGGGCATGACTTATTTTAAAGATAATTAGTACGTATAACTAGATAATACTAAGATGATAGTAGTAGTGATAATAAGATGTTTTAGAATTGTCAACTGGTCTCTATCATCAATATTTAGAATAATTAAAAATAAAAAAAAAGATTAAAATTTCATATATAATGATTGTTTCAGAAAAAAATTACATGTAAAACTTTAGAATAGAATCATATGGTGTGATAGAGTTTAATTAATAGAGTTATGGATTGACACTGTGAATTGGATATCAATGGTTGTTCCTTTTTCCAAGTTCAATCTATGTAAACTGACTTTAATTAAACCATACATGCACCAGTAGGTCAATATGAGTTCTATGTGGGGCTAGGTGAGCCCTATTAGGGTTGCTTCTGGATTGGGCTAAAAAAATTACGGGTCATGATACCTCTCATGGAGAATAGGCCCACATTCCTCTCCTGTCATGAACTGCTGGAGAAATATCAATCTTGGGAGATTATCATCTCGGGAAAAATGTCGGGATATTATCGAATTTATGGTTTTCTCATGATATTGATGGGAAACTTTCACAGAAAAATGAGGTTTTTTTTTAATAATTGAAAATCATAATGATATAAAATAAATACAAATACTGATAGATTTTTATGGGATTTTCCTTGTGTTCTTTTTTGTTCTATTTCTCACGATATTTAGAAATATTCTAAAAATGTTGAAATAATATGGAGAAAATACCATTTCAGGTACATATTGTGATATTATGACCATATTCTTAAAACATCTCTAATATATGTGAGAGTGTTACAAACTGAAGAAGGCCCTCTCACCGTACTATGCCTATAAACAATGAAAGCTCCTGAAACTTGCATAAGAACATTACTATCCGAATTTATGACTAGAATTTGGGAGATTAGGGTTTTTGTGGACATGATGTGACATATTGTCCCTGGCGTTTGAAATGTTGTGTTTCTTTCATCGAAGTTTCAAATTCTAACCACCCAAAAGACCTTTTGAAAATTTTGGAATTCCACTCTCTATTACATTTGTTGGAATTTCAAATCATCCATAGAAAAGAGGGATTTAGGCTCCATAAAAAAGAGGAATTTAGAAATCCACCTATAAAGGGACAATTTTTTGAGAATTTAAAATTCTCTCATACATGAATTCTTAGAATCTTGATAAAGAAACGGGCCTGTATAAATAAATGGATGAGAGTTCATCTATATTTCAGGTGAGATTTATGTCTAACGCAAGCCGTGTGATTGCTGGCCCCTTAGACCATTTTAATCTGTAACTATAGAAATAAAGAAGTATAATTTACAATTAATTTTTTGATAACTAGTTTAGACAATTGAGTAGATACTAATTTTTCATGTGTACAACTTTCATCCCACTTATGTGAAGCCCACTCTTGATTAATCCAATCCATTCACACACATACAACCCATAGACAAGATATCGCTCTAAATTCTACTTTGATTGAAGTAATAATACACAGTCTAATTAGATTCATCAGAGCATTAGAAAAAATCAAATAAACATTATAAGTCAAATAATTTTTTTATATACATTGATCAATTCAAATGCATATAAGTAACAATTCAAACATAGTGAACCTATGCCACTATCTATGCATGGGAGGCATGCAGATCAAGCATTGAAACTGCCATGCAAACATCAGCAATGATCATTTCTCATTTGTTTAATGCATTTTTTTATTCAAATAATCATTTTCTTTTTTATAATTAGATGAGTCATATTTAGTGATGTAAATGGGTTTCGGTACTGAGTCTAGGTCTATGGTGGACCTGGAATCGGAACCATTAATGAGAAGGTGGATCCAGAATCTTACCCGGTTCCTTGGTTCCGGAACCATATACGAGACGGGTTTGGGTCTAAGTACAGTATGATATGAGAAAAACCCTAGTTTTTAAGAGAGATTCTCGAAAATTGAGGTATTTGGTCCACGGGTCGGAACCAATGTGAAACTGGACCCGAACCCCATTTAAGTCATGGGTAAAAAGAAAAAAGGAACTAGACCTGGACCAATTTACTTATCAGGACATAAATAAGGACCAGACCGGATTTTTAACGAGTCGAAATCTCTAGGTAATTGGAGAATCAGGGCCATTTACATCCCTAGTCATATTGGATTGACCCCACATATCTTCAGGTCAGATTAGGAGTTGGGATTTTCAACCCATTGAAAAACAGGTAAATGTCAGATTGGGTCATGACCCATAATCCATGGTCCTCAATCCGGCCAGACCCATTGCCACTCCTAAATATAAAAACTTGAAATTCCCTCTCCCCATTTGTTTGGATTTGAAAAGCAAAAGCAGACTCTCTGTAGAAGGTGAGAAAAGCTTTTGCAGCGAAATTGGGCGGGAAGGGGATGAGCTCGTCCGCACTGCAAAACGACACACCCGACCTCGTCTGTCAGCTCGACAACGTCCAAGGCATAGTCGATGCTCTCTCCTCCGTTCGATGGAAACGCCATCAGGTCTCTTTCTCTCTCTCTCTAGAAATCTCTTTCTAGGGTTTCTGCCATAACCCCCCTCTCTCTATATATCTCTAATGCATCTCTTTTTTCTCCTTCAAAACAAACAGGATGCAGTGATCGAGCTATCAGAACATGGCTTCGTATTGATCGTAGAAGAAACCGGATGTCTGCAGGCCAAAGTCTATCTCAAGCGCGAGGTATTACTATCCATTCCCCCAATCTTCTGCTTTTTTCTGGTTTCTTTCTTTGTCAGTGGAAGTGATTTTTTTTAGCAATCTTTCTTTGTGGGCTGCTCTTAGCTTTTCCTCCTATATGAATATGGTGCCGCGGAGGGGCGCCCTAGATTTGGACTGAGCTTAGGCCTCTTTGTGGACTGTCTTAATGCATTCTCGACGCCTGGTCATGCATCTGTTATTGAGATCAGATATCCGGGGCCTGATATGCAGCTTCTTCTCAAGTAAGATGCTGATTTCTCGTTTTTGTTTGTTGACAAGTGTTATTGTTTTTGCCTGCTTGGGATTGTTTGTTTAATTGGAATTGGGTCCCTAGGGTTTCAAAGGAATGCCTTTTTTTTTATGAATAAATGGTAAGGGCATATTTGTTTCATGTAATTGAATTCCTAGGAATTGTAAGGCCTTGTATTTCTATAAGTGGTTAAAGATGAAGAATCAAAGGTGAATTCCAAAAATGACCATCAAATAATCTCCCCCTTAATGGAAATTGAGTCAATGAGAGATGTGAAATGAATAGCCAGCCATCACCCTGGTAATTCAAATCCTAGGAAAGTCAAGGTGACATATACATCACTGGCCTTATATACTTCACTCATCACCTCATATCTTGGACCCCTCACCACCTCTTTAATAGTCCTTCGATGGAGCTCATTTGACCATGAATTCCTATGTATTCTATGCAAACAACCAGGCCCTGAAAAGTAAAAAGATTGAAGGCGAAGCTCTACAATGGGCCATCAATTACCTCTCCCTTGATACCAAGTGATTACCCACCCATCAGCCTAGTTTGTGAATTAAATCCTGGGAAAGTGATGGTCTTGTCTACATCTCTACCCTAGACCCTTCAATTATCTCTTCTCCGACCCTCCTTCAGGAAAACATCCTTCGCCATGAATTCATAAGAATTCAACAGATTCCAAGAAATGCATTGTAACAGGGTTCTTTTATCGAATGGGTATTAAAGAGGAGAGGAGTGAAGGGCGCGTGGGGTGGCAATCTAGAGGGGACCGTTATATTCCTAGGATTACTCATTTCATGTCAAAGGGGAGATTATTTGAGGGCCTTTGTTGATTTTCACTTTTTAACCTTCACTTTTAACTCATTTGATAGCAAGGCATTGCTCAAGAAATCCCAAGATTCTGAGGTCTAAAAGTGCTTTGGAAGCATTTAGATATCTATTCACTTGAAATCATTAATGACGAAGTTTATTAAAGTGAGCAGTTTCATATTATGATTCCTTTCAAGTGTTTGCCTGCATTCAGCTTAGAAATTCTCAGAGTTGCAATATCATGATAGCAATTAAACTATGAGTCCCATGAGAGGATCATGCAATGATTTTCTTGGGCTGATGAGGTGTCCTCATAGGGCCCATGAATTTGACAATAACCTATAGCTCAGCTAAAAGGTGCTCATTGTTGCAGCTACAAGGTTGCAGGTTCAACTCATGTTACCAATGAAAAAAAGGCCCATGAATTCTGTCATTTTGAAGGAGTTGCAATCTGAAATTCTCCACTTTATTGATGCTTGATTAATATTCCATTCTAGTGTTACTTGAAAGTTGCATGATCGCTTTATGGCACCAGACAAATATTTCATTGTGATAGTTAGCTTGTGATCAGATGGTTGATGGGATCTTCTAATAGAGAGGATTTATTTTTAAGCAAAAAAATAAATAAATAGAGAGGATTTATTTTCATGGGTTATCCATAATGACTAGAACTAGAATAATGACTGGAAGTTGGCCCCAGCTGTCTAATTGCATGGATTCAACAAGCTATGGATTCATCCATGGTTTGTTTAATTTATGATACGAAGTGATGAATTGATACGACACTGTGGAAAGTGCACAGGCTATAAGCATAAAATTGAAGAGACAGCCATGGTACTTGCGGAGACTTACCTATTTAGAAATAGACATGTCAAAGCAACTAAGGCGACAAATATAAATAGGGTTGTGGCTTGGCCTCTTACCATAAATTAGCTTCATATGACATGTGTAGCCCTCCTATATAAGGCCATGATTGTGAGTCTCATATTGAGATTTATTTCGGCCATCTCAGTTAAACCATTGGATCCGATGGCTAACGATTTCCCATGGAGCTGACTTCTGGTCACATGGTCAATCCACAACTCCCTCTTTAAGCTAGTATAGCCATTGGGTCCAACAGCAATCCATGTGTAGCCATTCTGGGGTCTGTCACTTACATTGAAGTGATAGCCCCCAGTCTGTTTAGCTTGTCTCACTTGGAATGTGTTGGTGTCAGTTTGTATAGTACATATTGCAGATCACCGACTTACAATACCATATTTCTTGATTTGTACTAATTTGTTGTTTTGGCTCCATGTAAATCTATCAAAATAAAGCGTTAATAATCCATCCAAAATATAAAAGTTCATTAAATATAATGAAAGTTTTGAACTTGAGAATATTTTTTCAAAATTGCCATCCAAAGAAAAGAGAAGATTTTATCAAAATTGGAGTAAGAACTAGGAGCATGCTGAATCAGTGCAATGAATTGAAAAAGATTTAACCTGCAGACTTAGAGACATAGTACCAAGTGCCAACAATTAAATAAATAGGAGTGAATTGAATTTACTGTCGCGTATTTACTAAGGATCTACTATAAATGACTATGAACCGACCCAAACAAATCAACCTGCAAAAGTGGTAACTACAGATGATAATAGGGATCAATAACTACAAACGAGCATGCTGAATCAGTGCAATGAATCGAAAAAGATTTAACCTGCCAACTTAGAGACATAGTACCAAGTGCCAACAATTAAATTAACGGCAGTGAATTGAATTTACTGTTGCATATTTACTAAGGATCTACTATAAACGACTATGAACAGATCCAAAACAAATCAAACTGCAAAACTGGTAACTACAAATGAGAATAGGGATCAATAATTACAAGTTTTCTTGGAACCACATGACGAACCGCCTTTTTGTTCTTTGACATTAAAGGTTCATGTTAAGAAGTGACAATTAACTCCAAGATACTGAGGAATTAGATCGATGTTGGACTCAACGCTGCAAGAAGGAATTTGACAGAATTATCATGTATAAGTTTCCTAAAAAGCCAACTCTAGATTGATGGGATAAGGTTCAGATGATGATGAGATTCCGTTAAACAATGTTATGGTTTTGCATTGCGTTGTGTCATTCAAAAGTATGTGGCTTATCATGGGAAATGATTTCACTCTAAAATTATTATGCTTTTATTCTGAAAAAAATCTTTTTGTAACATAAGTGAAATCAAACTTGAAACCTTGTGTTTGTGATACTGAGCAACTTCCAACTGTGCAATGGGTTCTTGCCTTTTTTTGCTCAATATTTGGGAAGGCTACTGCATATTTCTCCATCTTGAAATCTTCTTCCCACTCTCATGTAAGCATTGGAGTGCATGGAGATCAAATGTATGATATCATTCTGTTGCCCTCTTACACCTTCAGTCTTCTTTTTGAACACTTTGGAGGAACAGCTATAGAAGATTGATAGTGTCCTTATGATGGAGGTTTTTGAGGCACAGGTGGTGCTCATACGTATATTTGCTATCCCAGTAGAGATAATTCTTTTGCATGGTATTTACTCAGCAACTTGGTGGATGATTGTGAATAAATGGAGAATAGGCACTGGTAAAGCTTAATTCGTATCTCAAAAAACTGCTGCTTGTCACTCACATTTTATATAATATATTATACAACCAAAGTTTCCACAAATTAGATTCATTAAAGCCTACATTGTGTTAAAGTACATAGTGATGGTGAAAAGGGATATATGGGATGAAAAATTACAACGGTGTCCGCTGAGTCTTTAAGATACTGTTTGGGTATGTTCTTAAAACTTTCAAGAAAATGATTAAAGTTCTGCTTCAGTCTGCAAGCTGGCTGCCCCTTACAGCTCCATACCAATGGAATACATGGCTTGCTAATATCCAAATGTTTCATGTGATGGGCCATGCCATAAAATATGTCAAAAAAAAGTATTCTAAGTTGGAAGAATTTGACCACCCGCACTTGGCCCGACCCATGATAGTCTGGGACACTGAGCCAAAGATCCTGCATGCACAGAATAGGAGGGCAGCAAACTGTACATTTGCTGCCTTTCAAGACTACTATATTTTCATTTTAATGGTAAGGGAAAATTCATTAAATAAGGAAAAGGACAAGGAAATGGTACCCGAGCCATTGGCAGGGTTGATGTATTCTCCGAAATCATAGAAGATTTTTATATTTTTGATTGCACCCACAGTCTCGCATGTTGATCTGTCATTGTGATAATCACGGTATTTTTTCAGAACTCTCCTCATGTCTTTTTACCGTTTGTGATGCAGGTAATGAAGTTGAATGCATATTAGTTACTGTGACATCCTATATTTCCCCTCATGTGTTACTTAGAACTTTAATTTTTTTTTTTTTCAATATTGCAGCATTCATTGCATTGCATTATGTTTTCTTTTGCGTCTGAGTGGTCAACAAAATAAAAGAACATTATTGGAGCAATTTCTCATGTTTGTTATGGTAAAGGCAAATGTGTAGGACCACCTGAATACATGCTCATGAAGTAGGAGATGTGAAGCGAGCATCATGAATTGGGGATGGATGAAATTCCATTCCATTTGGATTGTCATAACCATTAATTAAATCAAGGGCCTTCAAAATGGATGGTTGGAACAAACCTTTCCAACTATCTATTTTTGGGGTCACTAATCACATTGGTGACGGTCAGCCTAAGGCAGAATTTCCCACATCCACAAATTCATAACAAGACTCAGTAAATTCTCACCTGATCACTTACATTTTTATATTGAAATATGGCAATTTCTCCAACTATACCGTAATTTGTCTAGATACATAATTCTGTCGCGGTTCACAAATATCGAATTAATAAGTGAACATTTTTATCTGTATTGGATTTTTTAGGGATAACTTGGCCCTCGGAGTGATGTAACTGTATTTGGTTGTGCATGGCTAGGTCAGTTGATTCACCAAATGCCTGCATTTATGCGGAGATCAGGACAAGAATTCCAGATACCATCTCATGGGACTACAATTTTGAGCCCACAGGAAACATCCCAGTCAGTTTTACTGTTAAAGTAATCCTCTGTAATTATGTTCTTGTACTACTAGACAAAGATTTGTATGTTCTTGAAATGTCCCCAGATTTGAGTATATTTGGATATGTAGGTGGTGCCACACATAGTTGACTAAGTTTTGCATTTATGGTGGTGTCAAAAGCAGAAATTGCATTAGCCAATACCCAGTTTTTTACCTCTTCACTTGAAACCAATGGCAAGAGTGTCTTGATCATACCTCTTCAATTCTTTTCCATTTTCTGCCCCATGAATCCTTTTCAAGAACCAAAACCTACCTGTAATCATCTTATTCATTGTGGTTTATTTTTCATATTTAATCTGATGCACAGACGCCTTTTTCTTCTTCTTACCAACAAGTACATGTTCCCAGTCTGCAGTGCTGAAGGAGGCAATTGATGATCTTGAATGGCCCGGTTCAAGCATCCAGATCACCCTACAGCCAGAACCACCGTCAGTTACGTTCAGAGGTGAAGGACATGGGGACCTACAGGTACATCTTGGGATCTTGTTTTATTTTAATGCAGCATTTACTAACTAGCTAGCCTTAACTCACTTCATTAGTTAAAAGGATTTGTCCTTTTTGACAGATTGACTTCTCATATTATGCAAACACTGATCTGTTAATTGCATATCAATGCGATCGCCGGGTATCCTACAGGTAGCTTCTGATCATAATTTTCATAATATTCACTTGAGGGGAGTCATATGATCCTCAACCTGATTAGAAAATTATCCTCAAGTTTTGAGATGGTTCATCCTAACTTTTGATCTGATGGACCCCACAGTTGATAGTTTATTCCTGAAATTATGCAGGATTGGGATATTCTGGCCATTCAACATCTGGATTTTTTCTTGTTGAATGTAGACTGTTTCTATGTTTATTTGGCTGAGGTCCAAGATTTAAGATGTTCCATGGGAGATCGTTTGGGGATACTATCCATGTTGTGGTTCATCATAAGGGTCTTGTTAATAACAATAGTCTTTTCAATTGAGACAAGCTCATTACAATCAGAAAGTGCTCATGGTCAAAGTCACAATTGAGGTTGTAGTGCTCATGGTCAAAGTCACAACTGAGGTTGCAGGTTCAAATCACATTACATATCAAAAGAAGTTGCTTAATTTAGAGCCATGAGCTCAACTTTACATACATGAGGCCCAAGAATAATGTGCATAGTCTAGGCATTGTTTAGAAGCTCGGAAACTTGGCTTGGCTTGATGATGCAGCAGCAATACCATATCATTGCAACAAGACTCGTGGGCCACATGTGGGACCCATGAAATTCTAATTTTAATTAGTTTTATTTTAGTAAGAGTATAATTAGGATTAGTTTCTAATTATTATTTGGTTTCCTAGTTTGGTTGTTTTCTTAGGCCTTAAGTATCTTTTCTTATAAATATGACATTGTAGAGATTGGTAATCTCATAGAGAGAATTGAATTAATAGAAGATTTATCGTTGAAGACTGTTTCTTCCTCGTGTGATTGTTCCCTGGGAACCCTAATTGTGCCCTAGCACTTGCATCCTAACCCTAGGACTGCATCAATTGGTATCAGAGCCCAACGATCCCTGATCATTGGAGTGTTACCGCTATCCCCATCCCTGCTACCTTCCTCCCGTCAAACCCAAAAAAATCCATTCCAGATTCGCTGCCGCCCTACTTCACCGAGTCCAACATCCAACCAGTACCGTCATCAATGTAAAGAAATAAGTCATCAGGTCAAACCGACCTAATGGGTCAGCTCGACCCATGTTCTAGATAGATACTAATGAGCTGTCATTAGATAGATACAATTCTTATGTTACTGCTGTAATCATGTGATTAGATTTAGTTCCTTTATTATTCCCTGTAATTATGTAATCAGTCTCCCTAATCTAGGCAACAGTGTATTATAAATAGCTATCTTCGTCAATACAAACATACAGAAAATCTTCTTGCAAAGTTCTCTCTCGTCTGCATATCTTCATGTTTCCAGGCCATTTCAATATCATCTTACATGGTATCAGAGCCTGATCAGCTGTCCATTCTGCATGAGAAAAAGCATTCGACAGTTCAGAGAAGCATTGCATCTGCTGTGATCAAGGGTGGCCCACTTGCTGATCATTTTTTCTTGTCATCAAAATCTCCCTATCTTGGTCGCCAATCACTCCTGGGAATTCTACAAATTTTTCCAAGATTTTATACTCATCTGAGGTAGGCCATTGATCTGATCTGTCTGTGACGACTTTTGTGCAATTAGTTTTCATCAAATCCGTTCAGATTTTTTGTTTCTCAAGCAATCACCTTCATTCCAGTTTGAGGTGTTTCGGATTTTTGAGATAAAGATCACTGTGTGATCTGATCATCCAGTTGATCATCTAGTGGGGCCCACAGAACAGATCTGTGCCCAGATTCATGGTCGTCTGGGACATTTCCTGAATTTTTTTTTCCAATTTCAAGTGATCTGGCAATCTGATCACTCAGTGGCCCATCGCACTCTTCTGTACTAAATTTCCAGTGATCTGGATCTGTTTATTGAATTGTTTTTCAAGATCTGTTTACTTATTGTGGCTGGATTTCAATTCTGCTTGGCGTTGGGGCTGGTTTCACTTATATTCAGACAGTGAACACCTGTGAAGCAGTTAGTTTTGCATCAATGTCTTCTGATCGTACTGTCACGGGTATTACCATCAAACTTGATGGTACTAATTACCCCTATTGGTCCCACTTAATGCAAAATTTCCTTAAAGGTCAGAAACTTTGGAAATATGTTGCTCAGCAAATCCCTCAACCAGATAGTAAGGCGGATACATTTGAAGAATGGGAAGTTTCTGTCGGAAAAATAAACTCTTGGATTGCCAATTCAGTCACTCCATCCATTGGGAATCAGTTGGCTAAATTTAATTATCCTAAGGCTGCTTGGGATTATTTAGCGCAACTATACACTCAGTCCAATGCTGCTCGTCGATATCAATTAGAATGGGAAATCAAAAATGCAGATCAAGGCACTGACTCCATTCATGATTTCTTCATCAAAATGACTGCATTATGGGATCAACTGGCTCTCATGGAGCCCACTTTTAAAACAACCGATGATGCTCACACCTTTGAAGTCTATCGGCAGCAGACTCGTCTGGTTCAGTTTCTTATGGCCCACCGCCCTGATTTTGAACAAGTTCGTAGTCAGTTATTACATCGATCACCACTGCCTTTTGTTGATATGGCGCTCTCGGAACTTTTGGCAGAAGAACAAACTCAACTTTCTCTTACAAGGAAGAAACATGTCGAACCCACACATGTCTTGTCCGCAAATGTTGGTACCCCTCAGACTGATCGATATTTTCCTCCTGGTACCAATGACTTTTGCAACTACTGTAAGAAGAAAGGACACTGGAAACGGGACTGCCCCATCAGACCTCCAAGGCCTAATACTAAGAACAACCAACTGGTCAACAGTCCAATCGTGGTCCCATGCACTCTTATCCACAGAGAACCTATACAGCCAATGTTACTGATGATGATAGTTTTGTGCCTCCGCAAATGGATCTTTCATCTCAGATTCAAGCTATGGTTGATGAGCGTATGCAACAATTGTTTCTGGCTTCCTCTCCTGGTTCTGCTTCTCAGATAACCACCACATCCTCAGCTCCTGGTTCTGCCATGTCCATTTCTGGTCCATCAGGTACTCTTGACTCTTCATGGATATTTGATTCTGGTGCATCCTACCATATGACAAATGATGTTTCCAAACTTCACAATTGTTATACTCCTGCTAGCTCTCTCATAATTCATACAGCTGATGCTACTCCTCTCCCAGTCTCCCTTATTGGCTCCATTTCAAATAAGTTGATCTCTCTCACTAATGTTTTGTGTGTTCCTCATCTATCTATCAACTTAATATCTGTTAGTCAATTGACTTCATCTGGCCTTCTTGTCTCATTTTCTTCTACTGGCTGTTCTGTGCAGGATCCGCGCACCGGGAGACAGATTGGGACCGGCCTTAGGTCAGGAGGACTTTACTATCTCCAGTCACTGCACCTTCCATCCTTCACCATCTCTCCTGCAGCACTCGTTTCGTCTACATCTCCTTTTGCCCTTTGGCATTCTCGTTTAGGCCATTTATCTTTAAATAAAATGAAATTTTTGTTTACTAGTGGTGTTTTTGGCAACATTTCTGTATCAGACATTTCTTCATGTTTTGGTTGTCAGTTTGGTAAACAACATGCTTTCCCTTATAATAAAAGCACTTCCTTTACTACTGCTCCCTTTGATTTGGTGCATTCTGATGTCTGGGGTCCTGCCTCTCAGCCAACAAAAGGTGGTTCTATTTATTATGTGCTGTTTATTGATGATTTCACTAGATATACTTGGTTATATTTAATGAAAACTCGTTCTGAGGTATACTCCATCTACACTGCTTTCTCTAAAATGGTTTCCACTCAGTTTAACAAAAAGATTAAAATCTTCAGGTCCGATTCCGGGGGAGAATACATATCTCACAAATTCCGTTCGTACCTAACCAGTCAAGGGACTTTAGCTCAATTATCCTGTCCTGCCACACCACAGCAAAATGGTGTCGCAGAACGGAAACATAGACATATCATTGAAACTGCTAGATCCATGATTTATTCCTCACATGTTCCTTTGCAATTTTGGGGGGAAGCAGTCCTAACTGCCATATATCTGATTAACAGAACTCCTTCCTCTGTATTATCTGGCACATCTCCCTATGAAAAACTCTTCTCTTGTAAACCAGATTTGTCCTATCTCAAAGTTTTTGGCTGTACCTGTTTTGTCCTGTTGCATGATCATGAGCGAACCAAACTTTCTCCTAAATCCAATGTATGTGTTTTCTTAGGGTATGGCATCGAACAGAAAGGGTATCGATGCTATGATCCTAAAACCAATAGGTTACGGGTCTCTCGTAATGTCATCTTCTTGGAACATATACCCTTCTATACATTACCTTCTCAATCTCCTTCACCTGAGCACCCTACAGTCTATCCTCTTGATCCATTTCCAGACCTGTTTCCCTCCGATACTCCTTCTCCTCCAACCCTGCAGGTATATCATCGTCGACCCAAACCTCCGTCTGCTCCTTCGGAATCTGCAATCTCACTTACTCCTGATCATGGGCCTATCTCTTCTGCTCCAGATGTGCAGGATCCTCCTCAAGCTCCAAGGTATCCTGTTCGCACCAGAATCCCTCCCTCTCGGTTTGGCTTTGTTTGCACTGATCATTTTTCTCCATCATATAAGTCCTTCCTTGCAGCAATTCATAACTTGGCAGAACCACATTCCTATAAGGAGGCCATTGCTCATCCAAACTGGAGGTCTGCCATTACAGAAGAACTTGCTGCTCTGCAGAAAACTCAAACATGGGATCTTGTTCCACTTCCCTCTGGAAAACGGGCTATCGGTTGCAAATGGATATTTAAGATCAAGACCAAATCTGATGGATCTGTTGATCGTTACAAGGCTCGCTTGGTTGCCAAAGGATATAATCAGGAATATGGGATCGATTATGAGGAGACCTTCGCTCCGGTTGCTAAAATGACAACTGTTCGTACATTTATTTCTGTTGCTGCTGTTAGACAATGGCCTCTATATCAGCTCGATGTTAAGAATGCCTTCTTAAATGGTTTTCTTCAGGAGGAAATCTATATGCACCCTCCTCCAGGCGTTGTGAGACCTCCTCATTATGTATGTCGTCTCAAACGTGCTTTATACGGTCTCAAACAAGCCCCTCGAGCTTGGTTTGAACGATTTAGCACAAGCATCATCAGCATTGGTTTTTCTCAGAGTGCTCATGACTCAGCTCTCTTCACTCGCTATTCGCGATCTGGCTGTGTTTTTCTGTTACTCTATGTCGATGATATGATTATCACCGGCAGTGATGCTTCTGGTATTCTTTCCTTAAAGCGTTTTCTTCATCAACAGTTTGAGATGAAAGATTTGGGTCATCTGCGGTACTTTCTGGGCATTGAGGTTGCCTACTCTCCCACAGGATATCTTTTGTCGCAAACAAAATACTGCAATGACATTCTCCAACGCGCCGGGCTCACAGATTTGAAGCCTGTCTCTACTCCGATTGAACATAATCTGAAGCTTCGGACCACTGATGGCGATCTACTTCCTGATCCAACTCGTTATCGTGAAGTGGTAGGCAGCTTGGTTTATCTGACCATCACCAGACCAGATATTGCCTATGTGGTACATGTGGTGAGCCAATTTGTTGCGCAACCCACTCATATTCACTGGGCTGCTGTCCTGCGCATACTGAGATACTTACAAGGAAGTTCCAATCGCGCCCTCCTTCTTTCCTCCAGTCAGAATCTTACTCTGCATGGCTATTCTGATTCCGACTGGGCAGGAGATGTCAATGATCGTCGCTCTACTACCGGTTTCTCTATTTTTCTTGGCTCTTCTCTCATCTCTTGGAAAAGCAAGAAACAGGAAGTCGTCTCGCGATCATCATCTGAAGCTGAATATCGTGCTGTATCTCACACTACTGCTGAAATTATTTGGCTTCGCTGGTTACTTCGGGATTTGGGAGTTTTTGTTCCTACATCTACCTCTCTCTTCACGGACAATGAAAGTGCACGGAAACTGGCAACAAATGATGTCTTCCATGAACGCTCAAAACATCTTGAAGTTGACTGTCATTTCATCCGTCAACATGTTCGGAGTGGTACTATTAAGCTCTTTCACATCTCATCAGCTGCTCAAATAGCAGATTTTTTCACCAAGAGCCACTCCACTTCTCGTTTTTCGGAGTTAGTTTCCAAGCTCTCAATGGTCACCTTCTCCCATCCAGAGCTTGAGAGGGGGTGTAAAGAAATAAGTCATCAGGTCAAACCGACCTAATGGGTCAGCTCGACCCATGTTCTAGATAGATACTAATGAGCTGTCATTAGATAGATACAATTCTTATGTTACTGCTGTAATCATGTGATTAGATTTAGTTCCTTTATTATTCCCTGTAATTATGTAATCAGTCTCCCTAATCTAGGCAACAGTGTATTATAAATAGCTATCTTCGTCAATACAAACATACAGAAAATCTTCTTGCAAAGTTCTCTCTCGTCTGCATATCTTCATGTTTCCAGGCCATTTCAATATCATCTTACAATCAACACCGTCCCGCTGCCAAAAGCCTATCCAGCCCTAGCCGCTGCCAAACACCCATCTCATCCCTGCTCCCTGTCTGCGCGAAACCCAGCCGATCCCATAGACCACTTTGAACAGATTCCGCAACCGGAAACCCTGCTACCGGAAACCCACTTCCGAACTTTCAACTTCATCCGCTAAAACTCAGTCTGGACCACACCACCACATCGCCACCCCAGACGACCCGCTTCCTCACCAACGCAGAACCCTTCTGCATCACTTCGTCCAAAACCCTAGACCTACCTTTGTCCTTCATCTCCAACCCAGACTCCAATCGCATCCAAACAAACCCCACATTCATCGGAACACATCTCCCATTCCCCAACCAGCGCCAAATCGCCCCAAACCAAAAAAAAAAAAAATCAGAAGAAGAAGAAAACAGAGAAGAGCAGAAGGGACGACGAGGCGTACCGTTCACCAACGCCATCTCTAGCTTTGGTCCACCCATCCTCACACGATCGTCGCACCATCAGCAGCTCCTCGCCTTCGCCACGCTACCTAGTCAGCACCGCAAGCCGTCGCTGACTGACGCCGTAGCCATCATCTTCGTCACTGCATCTTCGTCGCTGCGTCCAGGACTTCCGTGTAGTTGAGCAAGTAGAGAAAGGGAGGCCAACACCCTTTTCTTTCTTTGGTGCATCGAACCCGAGGAAAGACCCACGTACCTCCAGTTGGGTCTCCACAAGTGGACCTCAGTTGCGTTGAGTTCGACCCACGGGCCAGCAGCGGTACTTACAAAAAAAAAAAAAAAAGAGGATCTGTAGTCAAATATTTTTATCCACCAGTGGGCCTAGTTCCTTCAAGTCTTCAGCCGTTTCTTTTCAAATATCCAGATCTACACATCAGGTCAGTCAAAAATTTTACATTTGCATTAAACAAAAATGCCTCCTAAGAAACTGATTGACGCGGAGTCTTCCTCTCACAATGATGATGATTTGAGGGGAACTGTTGCGCAATTGTCGGTAAGTGTTCATCAAATATCCGCAACGATGGCTCAAATGCAAGTTCAAATGCAAGCAACTCTTGAACGGATTGAAACCTGATTAACCAATTTGGAAACTAATCGGCGTGATGATAATCATCGCGATGATGGAGGACCTCATCGAAATCAACGAGATCCACATGTAGTCAACGTTGATCGTGATTTGGGTATTAAACTTGTGATTCCCGAATATGATGGGAAATTGAACCCAGATGAATTCTTGGATTGGTTAGTGTGCGTTGAAAATATTTTTGCACATAAACCAATGACGGATGGTCATAAAATTACACTGGTGGCTACTCGATTTCGCAATTATGCTGCGATATGGTGGGCCGAATTGCAAAAGAAGCGAAGATACCAGCAAATTGACCCTGTTGACACGTGGGCCGAGATGAAAAATTTATTGAAGCAAAAATTCTTGCCTGTCAATTACTCCAGAGATCTGCGTTCACGTTTTCAATACTTGAAACAAGGATCTAAGACAGTTGTTGAGTATTCTGAGGAATTTATGACCATGCAAGCTCGTTGTGGTTTGAATGAAGATGAGGATGTATTAGTTGACAGATACTTTAATGGGCTGACACTTGACATACAAGATATCCTCACATTCAAGCATTTTGAGAATGTTGATGAGATTGTTCAGCATGCTATCAAAGCTGAGGGAATTGCACATCATCAAGCCAGAAAACTTAATGCCTCTAAATGGGTTATGCAGAAGAATTCTTCACTTACAGGTTCTAAACCGAGTGATTCATCGGAGAAAGAATTCACCAAACCCGAAGGTCAAAATATGATCACCTGCTTTAATTGTCACCAACAAGGGCATCGTGCAAGGGAATGTCCCAAACGTATCCACTTGATTGAGAATGAAAGTGATGAGAAGGATGTCCCAGATGATCCTACAGAAACAGAGGTTGCAGCTGAGACAGAAGAATTAGAGATTTACAATGCAGTTGAAGGTGAATCTCTCATGGTCATCACCGATGCTCCCTCAACTACTACGACAAAGTGGTTGCGAGAAAATATTTTCCGCTCCAAAGGAACAGTCAATGATCATGAATGCACGGTAGTCATTGATGGAGGCAGTTGTCAGAATATTATATCCCAAGCTTTTGTGGATCGCTTACAGCTGAAAGTTCGGAAGCATCATCGTCCTTATTTTGCTAGATGGTTAATGACAGGTGATGAAGTGCAAGTCCGATATGCATGTCCAGTTACCTTTTCCATTGGTACAGATTATACAGATACAGTTTGGTGTAATGTGGTACCCATGGATAGTTGTGATATCTTATTGGGTCGTCCGTGGATGTATGACAAGAATGGAACTAATAGCATGCGCGACAACACATACACATTCATGCATGGTACCAAGAAAGTCACACTCCGTCCTATGAAGCCGATACCACTGAAGCAAGGGTCAAGTTCTCGTCTCACCAAGGATGCACTTCACGTGCACACTATCTACAGAAGTAACATCAAGAAGAAGAGCCGAGTTCGAGGTCGAACTCTTTTCCAACCTGGGGAGATTGATGCAGCAGCAATACCATATCATTGCAACAACGCTCGTGGGCCACATGTGGGACCCATGAAATTCTAATTTTAATTAGTTTTATTTTAGTAAGAGTATAATTAGGATTAGTTTCTAATTATTATTTGGTTTCCTAGTTTGGTTGTTTTCTTAGGCCTTAAGTATCTTTTCTTATAAATATGACATTGTAGAGATTGGTAATCTCATAGAGAAAATTGAATTAATAGAAGATTTATCGTTGAAGACTGTTTCTTCCTCGTGTGATTGTTCCCTCGGAACCCTAATTGTGCCCTAGCACTTGCATCCTAACCCTAGGACTGCATCACTTGAAGTGTCCAAGCTGAGTAACTCAGGCAAATCTGACTCATTCCTTCCACTCACCTAACTCATTGACCTGATGAGCAGAGCGAGTCGTCTTAGCCAAGCCAGGGCGAGTCAGAATGATTTTTCAAACCATGATCCTGGGGTGAAGGACATGAATTCTCTTTAATTAAAATAACTGTGTTAATCCTAAGTTCATACTTGCCAGGTACAAGTACAAGTTTCTCCGTGCAACCACTTCGAACATTCCTAGCAGTGTTTTGAAAGATAACAGAGGAAGCAAATTTACAGTTGGGCAAGGTGGGATGTTGAAAATCCAGCATTTGGTGTCTGTCATACGGTCAAGCGGCCAACATCCTCACAATGATGCTGGTGGATACCAGCAACCAAGTCGAATTGCTTATATTGAGTTCTTCGTCAAACCAGAAGAAGATGGCGATCCTGTAAATGATTCATAGGCAAGCTTACATGTTATTTTGCTCTCAACCTTTTGCTATGATGAATTTCTTGTGGCCTTCGTGTTTTCCCCTCTTTTTTCCCCTCTTTTTCGCTTGAAGGACTCAAATTTGCACACCCTCACCCCACTAAGGAGGGTATTTGGTGCCCATAACCAGCTAAGCTATCGTTGGGGACCTTCTATCTTATGGCATTTGTTCCAACAGTTCTCCATAATTGCTCTGATAGATTTGATCTGCTTCTGTGACACATGACAACCCAATAATTGGAACCCGTTTACAGCTTGTACATGTAGTTGGAAGCTTGGGGTCCCTTCTATCTTATGGCATTTGTTCCAACAATTCTCCATAATTGAGCTGATAGATTTGATCTGCTTCTGTGACACATGACAACCCAATAATTTGAACCCATTTACAGCTTGTACATGTAGTTGGGAGCTTGGGGTCCTTTCTGTGTGTTCGTAAGTTTTATTGTTCAAAATAAATCTTACTTGGGGTCATGCAGTTCATATTTTAGCTGTGCTTTTACTCTTAAAACCATTACTTGGAATCTTGCAGTTCATAGTTTAGCTGTGCTTTGCCTCTTAAACCATTCACTTGACTACATCCATGTGCCCATTTTTCTTTAATATTGTTGAAGTTTCCCTAATGCACTGTGAAAAATCACTGCTCTCATGCAATAACTTTTTAAGACATCCATGTCTCTGTTACTTTATCCGGACAAATATGAATTGTTTGTCTCTAATCTATATGCCTTTTAAAACTAGAAAGGGATATTGTCTCTATATGCCTTTTAAAACTAGTGAGGGACATTGACTGTACAATTGCACTTAGACCTGACATTTGCTTTAGAATTGTCGAAGTTAAAATATTTTCTGCAAAGTTGTTCGTACAATAATGGTGCAATATCGCACGGACTTAGGCTATAGCATAGTAGAATGTGTGCGATGTCACATGGCCTAAGGATATCGCATGAACAGATCTGTATAAAATACTTAAACTTCAACTGCTTAGGGTTGAATGTTAGGTATAAGAAGCAATATCCCAACTAAAAATATAACCCATTGTCATGGTGACAGTGCATTTCCACAACGTTGACAGCAAGCACCAATCAAGGTCAGTATATTGTTTTACAGCAGGACCTCTCTCTTTCTCCAGTTTCCATAAGCCAGTAACCCAGCCTCATGGTCTTGACATTGCATATCTTTATATTTATATTTGTATGAAAAGCAAAGAAAAAGAAGATTTGCAGGCATCCATGTCTTTGACACTCTGACTATATATCAACTCTTAATATATTGGGTGGGGTAGAAGGTGGTGTGTACAGTGACTACAGTCCTCTACTGGAGCTAAATGATGATGTTAATTTTAATGAAGTCACAGTTTAGCATGACTACATTGCAGCATTGATCAGCTTAACAGTTGGCCCACTGAATTGATTTGTCGTATTTAAGATATAAACTCAATGGGTCGTAGGGAATGAAAACGGTTTTGATTTTCCAAAGCTGTGCTGTTGCATTAATCGCTAAAATCTTTGTGCGGGGCCCAACTTTGGAAAATCCAAACGGCCATTCATTTTTAATGGCATTGTTTAAATATATATTAACAAAATGAATTTTCTTTTCTTCATGTCCTGGCTGGCATTTGGCCCACCCCAGCCGGCCAGCCTTGAGTAGGGTAAGGGCCTAGTTAGTGCGGGCACACTCAGGGCTTCAGCCAGACCTTAACTATATAAATCCCCAGTCAGTGGTGGCCGGGTGACCTTAACTATAGAAATACTTGGGAAAATTACACTTTACTACCCTCAACTATCACCTTTTTTTATTTTACCCTCTAAATTTTAAAAAGTATTAATTGACCCCTTAAACTAATCCAATTGTACGGCCGTTACCCCCTGAGGCCAAAATCGAGTTAAAATAGATGGAATAGAGCAACACATGACACGCACGTGATCCAGTGCCCAATTGGTAAAGGTGTTATGGTGGGCCCTGGATCACCTGCGTGTCAAGTGTTGCTCTATTCCGTCTATTTTAACTCGATTTTGGCCTCAGGGGTAACAGCCGTGCAATTGGATTTAGGGGTGTTCACGGGTCAAGACCCGCGGGTTTCGGGTCAAACCCGACCAGTTTTTTTTTTTTTTTTTTTTTTTGGTGAAAACCCAACCTGTTTGCATCACGGGTTCAACGGGTCGGGCTCAGGTCAAGCATAGTTTTTTTTTTTTTCCCCATGCAAAAGCAGCCCCACATACTCATTCCCAGTTTGCATATTGTTTTAAGTGAGCATCATCTTGGGCCTGGCCCAAAAGCATTATAGTCAGTGAACCACAATTACATCCCCAAAACACTTCAATAAGAATATGGACCTCAGCTCCATGATGCGCCCACTGAGGTTACAAAGATATTATTTCCTTATTAGCATTTCTAGCTAGAGATGTCACAGTTGCTAGCCTAATCCCCTAGTAGTTTTATGTCTAATCATTCAAATGGTTAATGATGCAGGCACCAGGCCCAGGTTTGAAACAATTTACGCGACAACGCCTGACTTGGGTCTTATTTTCAACCTGCCCAGTTGGGACATGCTCAAATTTGGTTATGAGAGTAAACTGATTGGATTTGGATTCGCAGAACACAATCAAACATACCTTACATGTAAGAGATAAAAGGGCCGGCAATGGACTCAGCACGGCATAAGAAAAAATCAAACTTACTAATACACTGGGCCTACCAGGCCAGCCCAACCAGTTCAAAATTTGAGCCAGGAGGCCTATCCATGAAGCATCCATCATGTGGGCCGAACCGCCGAAGTGCATATCAATAAAGGACCATTGGCAACTCTTTACACTTGGGCCATCAAGGCCCACTTGATCATCCAATTCCTCCAAAAATCTTGTACCCAGATAAATTAAGGTGTGAGACCCTTGTACTGGAGGGGTTCTATTTGCACCACAATTTCATCTCTCCACATCGCAAGAAAAAAAAAATATTTTTTTTCTTCCCAAACTACCCCCTCCTCCCCCTCTCTCCCTCCCTCCACAGTCCACTCTCTTCCCTCATCCCCTCCCTCCACCCCACCCCACCTCACCCTCCAGGTCTCCGGCGGGGAGGGATCCCCGGCCGGCTGCCACCGCGCCGGTCCCCCTCCCCCTCTCTCCCTTTCTCTTCTTCTCTCTTGCTTGGTCTCTTTGTTTCAGGGAAGCTGTACTCATCTCCTTAACATTTTCGACTTGTATATATATGAGTGTTTGTTTCTATCATTTAAAATCTCAGCTTGCATTCCGAAAAATAAGTAACCACCCAAATTAACCCTCTCTCAAGTCTCTCTCTTCTCTCTCTGAAGAATACGATTCGTGAGTCTTTGCTATTCTCCTACAAATGGTCTCTATATATATATATGTGCTTTATGTTTCATGCAATCAAAATGGGGTCTTTCATTTTTCCAAAACCGGCTTTGAGAAGGTGGTTTCCCGATGAAACCAGTAAACCGCCTTTTCTTGTGAGCGGTTTTGGAAGATGAAGGCAGTTTTATCAAGTGGAGCGACTTGTACACTGCCTGTTAAATGTTTGAGGTTTAATAAATTTTCTCAGAGATGTTCGTGCAGCTGCAACCCTCCTGCCCAATCTCCCTCCCTGCCGTCGGCTGGGAGGGGGAGGGGAGGAAGGGAGAGAGGAAGAGGAAAGGAGAGAAAATAGAGGAGGGGGAGGGAGGAAGAAAGAGGGAGAGAGAGGGGGAGGGGGCCGGCCAGCCGGCCGGGGCTGCTGCAGCAAGAAGCCGGCCGGGGATCCCTTCGCGCCGGAGACCTGGAGGGTGGGGTGGGGTGAGGGGATGAGGAAAAAGGGTGGGTGGACTGTGGAGGGAGAGTGAGAGAGGGAGGAGGGGGTAGTTTAGGAAGGAAAAAATAAATAAAATTTCTTGCGGTGTGGAGAGATAAAATTGTGGTGCTAATAGAACCCCCCCCCATTTTATATTGTCTACCTCCATCTGCTTCAGTAAAATTTTAACCATCTAAAAGGTCTCAAATGACCTTTGGAGATTGAGAAATTCTAACCCCTTTACCTTTTTATGAAATTTCTGGATGCTCAAATGCAACGGAGCATTCAGAAACTCCACCATCTTGAAAGGAATTACATGAATTCCAATAATAATAATAATAATAATAACAATAATAAAAACATGCCCAATATGTGCGTGATAGTTAGCTAGAAGTCGATCTGTGGACCCAGTCCATCAGATGGGGGGTAAACCCCATGGATCCGATGTAATTTAGTAGAGTCCTTATTTGTCGTCAATTTACATGGACCAACAGTGTACCTCCACAGTCAGGTGTGCACTTGATCCTTAAGAGTGTTTTTCTTTATGAGAAATTTTAAGAAAAATGGGTTGTGTTGCTTTTTTGGCATGATGCGATGACTTGTTTCTAGCATCTTTTGCATGGGCCCGTTTGACATCTTTCTAATGTTGTTTTTAATTTTGTGCTCAGATTAGTTTGTGTTGAGATCGGATTGTATTGAGGTTATGCACTGCAAACTTGTTTCACAACATTATATTAGATTATTTTGGTAAGAATATGTTGTACACAACTTGTTTTTTAAGTGGTAACATTATAAAAAAAAAAACTTATTCTAAAAGACAAAAGCAAGTGAATTCATACATGAAACACACATTTAGAAATTACAACGCCCTACCTACTTTTAAAAGTTAAAACATGGGGCCCACCTTTATAGGATTAATAATGTGGGCCCATTTTTTGTGTTTGTGACAATTAGATCAACCTTTACCATTTATAAAGTGGGTTACTTTCTTTGAGATTGTGAATATACAATTAGAATGATTGAGATGATTATAAATCTTCTCTAAAAGAAAAAAGGGAAGATTTTCAAATATGGCCTTAAGTTCTTGTCTTGTTTCAAAAAAGGACATAAGTTTCAAAACTTTTCAAATTAGTCCTTAAGTTTTTCGATAAATTTTTAATTAAGGACATCTGGTCATTTAAAGGTATTTTTTAGAGATTTTATCACTCAATTATTTTAAAATACCCAAACCACCTTTCATTAAAAGTCATGACATGATTTCTGCAGCCACTAGATCCAGCGATCGTTGTAGCGTCGTTTGTTGTCTTTGATCACCTTAGGATGCGGTGAAGGAACTAAGGAATATAGAGAAAGTGAATGAGAGTTTTATTTCAATGAAGTGTACTTTGGGTATTTTTAAGAAATCGAGGGAAAATTTTATAGGAAAATATCTAAAATGAACAAATGTCCGTAATTGAAAATCTCCTGAAAATTTTAAAAACTAATTTGAGAATTTTTGAAACTTATGTCCTTCCTTGAATTAAGGCAAAAACTTAAAGCCTTATTTGAGATTTTCCAAAAAAAAAATGGAGTTGCTATTGCTACAATTCCACTTGCTCACTCCGCATCCCTTTTTTTCGAAACCTGGGCACTCCTATAGAAAATCCCCAAACTACTCCTCTCCCTCCCCTTGCTCACCTCCCACCTCCGCTCGCGCCCTCTCCCTCTCCCTGTCGTTCGGCCACTCGATGCCGAACAAATTTAATATTGTTCAACCCTGAGTGGCCCAACAATATTTTCTTGTTCGGTCTTGAGTGGCCGATCGACAGGGAGAGGGACGGCGAATAGGGACAAGGAGGGGGAGGGGGACAAGGAGAGGGTGCAGGTAGGCCTGTTAATGGGTAGGCCTGTTAATGGGACGTGTTGACACGGGTAGAAAGCCCAGCCCGACCCGTCCTAAGCCTGAAAATACAGGGCTTTTAAAAAATTTTGAGCCTAGTGGGCTGGGCTTGGACAATACATTTTAGAGCCCGCCCAAAATGGGAGTGGGACTGGGCAGAAACAACACAGCCCGTTCAGGCCCAATCTGGCTCACTGCAAAGTCATTTAATAATAATAATTTATATATTACAGTTTGTGCCCAAGATTGGTTTAGTCATGACAACACTAGTGATGATTATTTAGACAATGATGAGAATGCACTAACTGATGTTTTAGACATATTAAAAGACAAGATAATTTTTGTTGATTTCTTTTTTTACATTACTTGACCCATATAGGATACTCATTCTCATTCATTTTATTGATTTTCTACTTTCACCTGCAAAAAAAAAAAAAAAAAAAAGTTTTTAACCGATCTTACATTACTTTAACTTGATTCATATAAGATACTCATTCTCATTCATTTCTATTGATTTTCTATTTTCACCAGCAAAAGAAAAAAATATTTTAACCGTTCCTACATTACTTGTCCCATATAGCCTATAGGATACTCATATATTTCTATTGATTTTCTACTGTCACAGGCAAAAAAAAAAAAGGTTTTTAACTCCTCTATGTTGCTTGTTGCTTATTGCATTGCATTGTCGGTCCCAAGCCTGAAAAAAAAGATGAATGTTTAAAGTCCGGTTCATACTGAATGTCTAGGGATAGTAGAAATAATTAGAGAATGTTTTGCTTATATCTAGGATCGGGCTAAGCCCAGGCCTGACCCTGTCCCAGCCCAGGCCCGTACGGGACGAGATTTGATGTATGCCCGTTCAATTTACGGCTGTGATTGGGCAATACCCAGCAGGCCCGTTTTATTTTCGAGACGGAATTGGACAACTCAAGTCCAGGCCCCGGTCCAACCCATTGACAGGCCTAGGTGCAGGCAAAGGTGAGGGATATTGGTAGTTTGGAGATTTCCTACATGCATGCCAACCTATTTAAAAAAGAGTCGCAAAATGAACAAGTAGAACGGTGACATTAGCAGCTCTAAAAAAAAAAAAAAAATATACGCGGGTAAGTTGTTTTATAAAAATAAAATGAATTTTTTTTCTTAACAAGAATTCTAAATTTTTAAAGGGACCTAAAAGGCAGCCAGATCACGGGATTACCAAAAAAAAAATCAACTGGGATGAATTGATCAAAGTGGGCCCGAGTAGGCTCCATACGGCTGCAGTCGAGGAGTAATATTTTCCATCATCGCCCTCCCTCTTTTCCCAACTCCCACGCTCTCTCCATTCTCCTGCGACTGCTAAACCCCTCCTCCTTCCCTTCCCAGCAGCCAATTCTTCATCATCTTCTTCTTCCCATCCAATCTTCCAAAACCCTTTCTCTGTTACCCTTTCCTTCCCAATTCTCCTTCTGCAACTGCCCCCCCCTTTCGATTTTTCATAGGTTTCTAGATTCTAGAAGCCCTTATTATCGTTATTGACCCTTGCAACTCGATCTCTCTTTATTTAAGAATGGGAGGCCACGGAGGTCTAAACATTCTCCCCCAGAAGAGCTGGAACGTCTACAACTACGAAAACAGAGAGAAAGTCCGCCGCGACGAAGAAGCTGCCGCCAAAGAAGAGCAGCTCAAGCAAGACCAGTCCCGGAAGCGCGACGCCGAATTCCGCCTCGAGACCCTCCGTCAGGCCCGCGGCATCCATGCCCCGCGCCCCCGCTCCCCCTCCCCCTCTCCCTCTCCTGACCCTAATTCTAATTCCAAGCACATCAATCTCTTCGAGGGCCTTAGAACCTTCCCCTTCTCCGGCCGCCCCGAAGACGATGTACAAGAAGATGGTCCCAAGAAGCAGAAAAGGCAAAGGAGAAATGACGCCCCAGCGGCCGCCGCCGCCCCCAAGGTTGTGTTGCCTGAGGATGAGAAGTACAGGCTTGGATATGGGGTTGCCGGCAAAGGCGTGAAGGCGCCATGGTACCTCTCTAGACCGTTGGCCTGTGATGATGGCAATAGAGGGTCTGCCACTGCGCCCCAACAGGCGGAGAGTAGCAGGAAGGCGTCCGGGAAGAAGACTCTGGAGGAATTGAGAGAGGAGCGGATGAAGAGAGAGAAGCAGGAGAAAGAAAGGGAACGGTCTCTGTTGTCAGAGAGGAAGAAGAAGAGAGATAGAGCTTCTGCAAGGCTCAGATGATTTTCAAGGTATGTCATTTGTGCGGAATTGTGTGAATGCTGTCTTTCTAATCTATGAATTCATAATGATTGTGCAGAAATTCATATATGTGCATCTCTATCTATTTGTGTCTGATCCATTGTTGTATATTCTGTTGTGCACTGCTGATCAGAATTATAATGCTTTGTTGGTGCTAGAATTCTACTTGAGAAGATGAAAATGAGCCAAGTTTGGAGGATTTGTTGAGTTCCTTTACACTTTTTGCTCCTTATCAATTCTGCATAAGCCTTCCATGAAGAAAAGTTGGAATTTCTCCATTACTCTGTTTTTGACATTGTTGATATAGGTCTTCAGGAGACAAGGTCCCATGGCACTGTGGAAGATGCTTACTATTGCAACCTTGAGGTTGCAGGTTTAAGTTATGTTGCCAGTCTAAAGAATATATATAGGTCTACAAGATAGTATACCACCTAGAAATTTTTTGCATCAATCTAGTTTTGATCTTTTCACATGTATTAGTTTTCTACTTACCTTGTTGATGTGGTACTTGTCAATGAGCTTTCCCGAGTCCAGGCCTTCATTGAACTTAATTCAGAGAAGATAGAGCAATCAATAGGCTTTGTTGGAGTTCACGTCCTTGATTAGGAGACAACACCTCTAATGTGTCCCACGGTGTTCACTTGTTTGGCCAAGTTGCACCATTGGAGAATTGTTTTGTTTTTTCAGTAATGGTTATTGCTTTTTATGCCAAAGATGTTTAAACCACGTGAAATTGGATGCTATGGATTGATGTATTATTCGTTTGCCTTTTTATTTGCCCAGGTTCCTACAATGTTGACATGTACTGTGTTATAGTCCATTCTCTAGTAGGGAAAGGTGAGACTGTCTGGCCCTAGTTTCTTATCCCCATTGATCAAGAAGGCTGCCTTTTTCACCTCATCCAGCCATTCACCCAATTCAATGGTTTCATAGATGGATCAATATCATACCATCAATTTTGGTCTCTTCAATCCCGTGCTTCCATACTTCTGTGTGCGTGCACATGTGAATGTTTGTGTGTGTCCCGTCCGTTATTTATTTATTATTATTATCCCTTTTCACCTCCTAGGTGCTCAGCCATTCACCCAACCCAATGGGTTCATATCTGGATCAATATCGTACCACCAATTTTGGCATCTTCCATCCATCCATGTGTGTGCGTGCAAGTGAGTGCATTCGTGTGTCCCATTCTTGTTTATTCCCTTTTCACCTCATCCTCTCCAACAGGCACTCAGCCATTCACCCAACCCAATGGTTTCATATCTGTATGAGTATCATACGGTCCATACCATCAATTTTTGGCCTCTTCCATAAAATATTGTCGTGTCATCCCCCCCCCCCCCCAACCACCACAACCACCACCACCTCATTTTCTTCAGTTTGGCACTCAGCCATTCACCCAATCCAACAGATATATATCTGGATCAGTACCATCAATTTGTCACCTCTTCCTTCCCTTTCTTCTGCATGCGCGTCTACGTGCGTGGATGAAGGGTTTGAGGTGGAGATGGAGAAGGGACATTGAATTTCCAAGGTTTTGATTTACTAGAGTGATGGCTGGGTATTCATTTTCCTTTGCAGAGGATATTAGTCGATAGCTATTTTTGGATCTTCAACTTTTTTAAAAGCCACTTTAGAATGCATTTCTTAGGAATCCTAGGAAAATTCAATTCCATGCAAAAAAAAAAAAAAGGTCCTTAACTATGCTTATATATTAAATTGGGTGACCATTAGCATTTTTGGAAAACTGATACTGGGAATGATGCTTCTTCTTCATAATGGTCTTTCTTATATTTCCTTATTTCCTTTTTCCTCACCAATTTAATGGTCTTTCTTGTTTAGATAACCCCTCTTAGATATTTCAAAATCCAAGGGCAGTCTTCATTATTTTACCAAATGGCCGTCTCCTTGTGTCTTATTAGATGTTCATGTGAGATTATAGTGTAATGATGTACAGCTCAATGATATAGATGCAGTGGGGACTGTCTGCCATGAGGGCAGGCTGTTGTATCATAACCTTCCTGTGACTAGGGATAGCCCTATAAACATATGATTGTATTATATGAGTAAGTGATCATTTTGGGGGTGGATTTGATCCTATGGGTTTCCTCAGGAATGAGCTATATAGCATATTGTTCATCTTTAAGATGCTACATATAACTTAGGCTTCAAAGAGAGAGATGGAGCGTAATGTGAAACTGTTAATTGAAAATCTTTTCTCATAAAGGGATATCTAATTGAGGAGAATTCTCCTGAGAAATCCCTTACGTGTGAGGTGCATGGGCGACCATGTGGGGCTCACCTGTGAACCCATCCCCCTTCACTTCACACTCACTTCCCCCTCCCACCACGAAATTGCAACCAAAATCAATTTGACACCCATCTGAACTGGCTGGCTATTGGTTTCAATTCCAACCTTTTCGAACCATTGATTTCTGAGGACCCATACCTCAATCATCTTATATCTTTTGGATCATAGATTTGATGGGCTCTCAAGTTTCACCCATGAAGCTCCTCAGCAATCTTGCAAGCATTTGAGGAGGATTTTCTCCTGAGAAAGCCAATGTGGGGAGGTGCAACATCATATTCTTTTGGTTCTACTATCTTAGATAATATATACCTATATTTATACTGATAGTATCAGAGCAACTACCCATTCTTCGAATGCCCTGCCAATTTACAGAAATTTTTAATCATTTGATTGCCTTATACTTGACAAGATCGTCTGGGCGTATGTCCAGGTTATTGTGATGGGAGCTAACATGAGCTGCATCCAATGTTGCCGTAGAACTGCTCACATGATCTCTAGGATGAATGATGAGAGTACTTTTCTAATGGAATAGGACATGGAGCTGTTTACTGTTATGCCGCTGTATTTAGTTCAGCTATTTCTAAAATAGTTTTTTACAAAAAAGCCCCTATCTTTTCACATAACCTCAAAAAAAAAAAAAAAAAAAAAAAACCCTACATTTTATCTTTTTACTAAAGCCTCCCTTGACTAATAGTAGACTTTAAAAAAATAGTTATGACCCTCCACATTTTTTGACTTGACCAATTTACCCTTAGAAAAACTCGGTGCAACACGGGAGAGAGAAGATTACCAAAACTGCTCCGACATTCAGGCCTTGTCCAACGTTCCATGCTATGCGACCAAGCACTCCATACCGCCTTGCACATGGTTTTTTTTTTTTTTTTCTTTTTGCTTTCCTCGTTTCAGGCTTCTTCATTTGTAGAGAGTTATGAACGTGGAGACATATTTGCATAGAGCAAAGTGAAGAACCGTTCAATTGCGTTATGAATGTGGAGGCATGTTTGCATAGAGCAACTTGCGATGATCTAAAGATACCTATTTTGGCGAGGTTTCTCAAGCAGTTCAAGACCCAACTGAGTAACCCATGGCAAGAGTTTGACGGATGGAACCCTCCATGTTGGGCTGCTGCCTCCTGATGCATGCTCAACCAAACATCCCTTGTTTTCTTAATCCCGAACCAAAGACTCTGCAACACCCATCTTATATCCTCTTATCCCCCTTAAACGAACAAGTTCCTAACCTGCCCATCTATTCCATTTCTCTTCTCAACCATCTCATCCTTACAACCACCGGTCATCACCATTAGAACCCATTCCAAGACCCACCTGCAACTTTACATCTCTCATCACCCATTTGAAAAATCACAACCAACGTTCCTTCCTCCCTCTATTCGTTCAGCCAAACACCAACAGCCTGTTAGCCAATTATCTCATTCTCCACCAAACTCGAGTCCAAAATAATGATTACGGTCAGCATATCTATTGTGGTTCAAATACAGAAGATAAAGACAGATTTGTATTTAGATGATTAGATAGAGATTTGTATTGAATTTATCTCTTATCAGTAGGATCAACATTGTAAATCTTGGGAGTTTATTATAAATACAGAATACAAAAACAGTAGATTGACTCTACGTTGAAATTAATATTTCGAAAATGGTATTAAGTGCCCATCGAGCCTAAGAGAATACCATTTTTTTTTTGTTTTATTCTCTCTCATGTGATACACTATTATCATCCACTTAGTTGTGTACAACAAGTGCTTTACCTGTATTTTCTCCTGAGTTGTTTTCATATTTCAGTAGTTACAGGCTATTTTTTGGTCTTCTTCCATGGGTGCTTCCTCGGTGCTATTCCGTTCTTGTTTGCATTCGGCACCAGTGTTACTGCCTTTCTATAACCACTGCCCTGCTCACTGTCCCTTTCTAATTATGGGTGTTCTCGTCTAACTTGGGTGTTCTGCCTTTGCCGCCTCCTATCTTCTTCCTGTTAGCGGTTATTATCTTCAATTGGGCATCTAATTCTCATGTCTGGGTCACTTTTCTTCACCGCCGTCTCCTTTTTCTCCGCCACTAACACATCTTCCTATGATCACAGCAGCCCACACCACCTTCCTTACAAGGTGGGGCTATTGGTAGGGTTGCAAACGGGTCGGGTTCGGTCCGGAACCATACTCGACCCGGACCCGGTATGTAAATAAAGGAACCGGAACTGTTCCGGTTCCGAATTGGAACCCGTGTCCTTGTTCCGGTTCTCATTCCGCCAAGAAGCTAGAGATCCGAACCGGTTCCGATTCCGGCTCATGTCCGGGTCCGGTTCCGGTTCCGGAAACACTTAGACCCAACTATAATTTACATCAGCTAGACTCCTACTGAAAAAAAAAAAAATGTATAAAGTCAATGGCCCAAGTAGTCTATATAGCGCACCACAGTACAAGGAGGAAAAGTTCAGAGTTGTGTTTTATATATTCTATTAGGTAAACCAATCTGATGAAGGCCAGCACTTCTTAGGACTCTTAGCCAACTTACCATGTGATATGTGCAAAACTTAAGCTTATTAATGCTTCAAACATTTATTCATGGGCACAAAACCATTCACACATTTGCACATTCAATGAATCTTCAAATAAAAAAATAGATAGCAAATCGTTGTCTGTGATATCAAAATAAAAAAATACAACTTTTATTCAACTCAAGTAAGGAATCTATGCTATCTTATTCATCACCTAAAAGAAAGAGTCAATTAATATACTCAAAATAAAGGATCAATAATAAATTTGCCCAATAATAATAATGTGGAATAATAAGAATCTAAATCCATGCTTTTTCTTCTTCATCAACTTTGAAGTTCTCCACGCTTTCTTATTCATTGCCTAAAAACAAAGAAAGTACCATTTAGTAAAATTCTGCATATAAATTGTCAATTCAAAACCATCATTAGTAAAGTTGGATTACCTCCAAGGAGAATTGTAAAACTGTATTTACATAAACTCAAGAAGCATAAAACCTGTAAAATACAAACTCATTAAATTATCTGCAAATGGAGATTTTAAAAATAGAATAGAATTTGAGATCTAATTGATAAGGAACATTAGTTTAATGCATATAAAAATTGTGTAATATATAAGGAACATAATAATTGTCGTACAGAAAAGGCAAACAACTCACAATTTATTCTAAATTCTCAACATGATTTGTTATCACGCTTTCTTTATCTGCAACTTCAACTTCGGTGGCATTTGTGACAGTATAGAGGTATGATTGAATATCTGAAAATTTAACTAAAATATTAGAAGACTTAATAAAGTTCATGAAGAAATTAAATAAGAATAAGTACATGATTACCTTTTTTTTCATTTCTCAACCAATCTTGAGTGCATATTAAGCTCTCCACTGTTTCAGGGAGTAATTTACTCCGATAATCGTCAATTGTTCTGCCACCTGTACTAAATGCAGACTCCGATGCAACAGTGGATACAGGAATAGCCAAAATGTCATTTTTTTTTTTTTTTGCTTTAAGGTAAACTTATATTGAGAGAAAGAAGAGAACAGGGCAAAAGGCCCCAAAAAACAAGGAAAGAAAAGAAAGGGGATGCTTACAAAGAATGCCATCTCATAATGACAGAAAAGCTACAAAGAAAGCCAACCCTGAAAACAATTGCAAACCCAAAAAACAATAGGGGCAGACAAAAACAGGGGAAGAACAGGCAGAAAAAGGGATACAAGAAAGAAAGAATCACCAGACCACAGCACATAGCTCTGCACTTCATATTACAACATTGATTGATACAAATACTGTAAAAAGCAAATGGTATTTAGACTATTCCAAATCTCTCTTTAATCAATCTTACTACAACTAATGGATGCAATCACTCATTTCATTGAAACAATAGAAAAGTCATCATTGCAATATTACTAGCATCATCATCTACACAATAAAAAAGCCATGCAAAACGAAGAACTAAAGATGCATTTGATATACCTTTGTAGTCTGCACTAACAAGATGGGGAGCTTGTTGCACTCGTCCGAGATACCGAGAGAGAGAAGATCGATCAAGAGAGGAGGGCTCGTCTGAGATACCGAGAGAAAGAGAAGATTGATCAAGAGAGGAGGGCTCGTCCGAGATACCGAGAGAGAGATTGGGGCTCTCTTCTACAGTTGGGTGTGAGACGAGAGTAAAAGAGGGACGATTTTAGAGGAAAAGATAAGTAACGAAAGAGAGAGGTCTTACTTCTCTTGGGAGTTGGGAAGGACTAAGGAGGTTATATAAAAAATATTAAAAAAACCCTAGTAAATGTAGCGGGTCCGTGGGTCGGGACATCAAATATCCGGATCCGGACCCGATTTTGTTCCGGGTCCAGAAATAAGTTCCGATTCCGGATCCGAAATCAAAACGGAACCTGTTTTAGGTTCCAGACCCGTTTTCTATCAGGTCGGAAATCCCGGGTAAACGGGTAACCGGGTATCCGTTTGCAAGCCTAGCTATTGGGGAAGATGACCGTATTAGACACTGGTCGTAACCGAACTGACGGGGCAATTCTCAGTTGTTCATTTCCCTCCTCTCCACCTTGAGTTTTTCTCAGGGGTAGATTAGTCCAAAATAAAAAATGTGGGGAGTAACGACGGATTTGCAGACATTTTAGTCAAGGGAGGCTTTAGTAAAAAATATAAAATACAGGGGCCTTTTTGAGGTTATGTGAAAATAGAGGGGCTTTATTGTAAAAAACTCTTTCTAAAATGAAGATCTCAATTGTAACCTGATGTATGGGTGAAATATTTATTTTATAACCATAACAACAAAATATTATTGGAAGACACCTCATTGTATGTGAAGGTGAAGTACTTGCAACTTCTTAAGAAACTAATGAAAAAAATGTTAATTTCTTTTTTTTCCTTCAGTGGTGAAGTGTGGGATAAATTTTTTTCTCATTATTATTGAAATTAACAAAATAGAGGTCATTCATGTCATTTACATTTTTTTAATGGATCTTAAGGGTCTTTAATCAAAAGGGGTAAAGGCTGAAGTTTTACAAGTGACCACCGTTTTTTTCCTTGTGTGCTTGAATTCATTTTCCAAAGAAAATTGCCAGACTTTCATGCCCTAACCTACTATTACTCTATTTCTTTCACCAAAAAAGCTCCAACCTTCTCCATTTTAGATAACAATTAAGAAAATTCCAATCGTCCCATTGGTCTTACTGGATGTGCTTGAAAGAAATATATCTAGTTTTTCTACTGACCTTATTTCTACCAAGAACCAGAGGTTGTTTCTGTCTCATTACCTTCTGCACATTATTTTTTCGCAGGATTGTTGGATTATGCAGTGGATGTTGGCAAGAAAGATGTTATATAAGGAGGGATAGTGTATTTGAAGGTAAAGAATAACTTGAGGAGCAAGAAGTTGAAACAGATGCTTGCTCTGTGTTTTTTTTTTCCTGGTAAAAGCTGTGTGGTTTGAGATCAATGTGTTCTACTTCGTTGTTAGGTACTCTCCTTTATTTGTAAATGCCAGATTTGTTTGTTTATGTTTTCTCTTTTTGAACAAAGGAATTGCAGAATACATCTAGATGAAGGCCCCATTACAATGGCTAAGCCACATTGTATCTCACCTACTTGGCAGTAGGTTCCACTAAATCACCAAAGTTACTCTTAAGAAGAAGCTTGGTTCCATGAGCATCCGGTACTTAATTCTTGAGGTCACGGGCTTCTGTATGGATGCAGGTAGTATTTGTCAGTTCTCATGCTAAACTGGGAAGAAGTTGCTTGCTCTGATGGGGTCTCATGCTTGTATCCTTTTCTTGTTTTCCTTTTGAGTTTTGAGCTTGCCCAGTATAGGTCTCATGTACTGCTTACTGTTTTTTATTCAATGAAAGTAGCCATTCAAAACGAGCGGGGGGGGGGGGGGGGGGGGGGGGCGGCAAAAAGAAAAAACTACTGCACGAATGCACATGTTTTTGTCTGTCTTCGTGGAAGAGTGCTAAGATTAGAATTTTCCTTGATGAGGGCACGCCAATTCTGTATGGGGCACGACTGAAAAGGAGATGTCTTTTGGTGATGGTGCTTCATGCAGGAAGAAGAAACCGCAGCCCTCCTCCCATAAAAATTGTATAGATTTGATTGCCCACCCATAGTGGTGGAAGGGGAACTCGGCTTGTGGGGATAAAATTGAATCAAATAAATGTTGGGGCTTTGACATATTAGTCTTTTTTAAATTTTATTTTTTTAATTTCATGAACAAAATTCGGATAACTCTGGTCAACATTTTCCCCCAAGATCTAATGATATCAAGGCTACAATGCAGCATCTTAGGATGGAATTGTCCCATGATGTCATTGTTATGAAAAAAAAAATCAAATAATGGAACCTTAGAAATGGTGGTTAGATGTGTATTTACTTTTCACAAAATGTTATTTTTTGTGTTTTATAAAAAAAAAAAAAAAAATTCACACTTGCTGATTGTAGAAAGTATATGATATGAAAAACTGATAAATTCCGGGATATCATTGAACTATCGCATGATATCACGGGGATATCATGCAAAAAAAAAAAGTTATAAAAAAAAAAAGCGGTGACTGGGTAATAATAAAATTGAAAAAATTGAGTTAGTGGACTAATACGTCAAAATCCTATAAATATTTTTCCATGGCCGGAGGATCAATTCGGGTGGAAAAGAAAGATATTGGTGACATAAGATAATGCATGTAGCCTGCAAGATTCCGGAGGATGGAGAAAAGGCACATGGATGAGCATTGATGAAATGAACGCCTTGTCTCTCAGATTCACAAAAAGTTTGTGAGGCCCCTTATTAGGACCCTCTAATTTAGAGTTTAACTAAAAATAAATACCTATATATGGCAAATTTCATTCAAATAGGAGATTAACCCAAAGGCGGATTGATCACCTGAAATTCTCAAATATTTTTATTTCTGCAAGGGTGGACAACACTCCTACTCTCACTTAATTGTGTGAATTTTAGAGAAAGCTCAAAGAAGAGGTAATATCTAACATTTATTCTTCACATTTAGGCTTTTTAATAGGTGGATTGTACTAAGAAACATCGGCCAGGTATACAAGCAAGAATCATTCTAGCTTCTCTTGGGGAATACCCTTTGTTCATCATGGAGAGCAATGACATGACCAAGGAAGAAGGTAGCTAGAGTACGAGCTCACTAGAAAAGGAGAAACAGAAGTGGGAATGCAGAGGGATGCCCGATTCTTTGACCACCCGGAGTTTCCAATCCCAAAATAATTGGGTTTGGAGCCTTATTTAAGTTTCATATGTAAATAGATTTAATTCTAGAACCACGTAAACTTGGATTTTTTTTTTCTTGCGAAGTGAACTTTTCCACCAAGGGATCCATCCGTGGGTGGAGTTGTGGGAGTGAGAGCTGCGTTATTCACAGCAGCACTCTAAGATTTCCACGTAAACTTGATTTTGACATGTGGGAATGTGTAAATCTTTTATGTATAAGAACCCATGTTTTATCAGAAAAAAAAAAGTATGACGTAGTTATGTTGTATGCCATCAAACAACCTTAGTTTCCGGTGCTGGTTCCAGCAGAAAAAGAAAAGTATACTCTTATGTTTTAGTAAAACAAAAAAAAATCAACTAAATAAAATGAAATTAGATTCGTAACTAGAATTGAACCTGGTTCCGGAACATCTCTCTTGGTTCCAAGCCGGAACCAGATTTAAAACCAAAACCATCATTGCATTAATGATTTTGGTTTGGGTTATGAGTCTTATGACATAGAATCGGTCCGGATATGCCCATGTATTTGTATTTAAACAAATTGATTATACCTGATTTTAGTTATTAAAAATATAGACCATGACTACTTTAATCCAAAGATATCTAAGTTGGTCTAGGACTACGACTTGGTCACGGAGGATATAGGTTCGAAGCTACACTACCACAGTAGGGCTACATGGCAGTTTATTTGGCTTTTTTTTTTTTTTTTTTGTCCGGAGGGATTGGTCCGGCCCAAAAAATTAAAAACCCTTGGATAACAAAAATAAAAATAAAATAAAATATATCTATATAATAAGGGAGCTCAGTTTTTTAATTCTCCATATTTTGGACCCTTAGATTTATGTACATAAATCTAGGGATATTTTGGACCCTTGGATTTAAGAGGGGAATGAAAAAAAAAAGGGGGGGGGGGGGGGGGGGGGGGGGGCTAAAAGTTAGAGAAATTTACAAGTTTTTGCCATCCCCATCAAAAGCACGTTGAGTGTTTACTTTTTTATTGTTCTGCCATTGATAAAAAAGGCGTCAAAAGCAAAAAAAAAAAAAATTCTTTTGTAAGGGAGCTCAGTTTTTGAATTCCCCATATTTTGGACCCTTGGATTTATGTACATAAATCCTAAGTCTGATATTAAGAGGAAATGGGCTAAGGGGTTTAAGGGAGTTTGAGAGTCTAGAGATCTGAAACACTACTTCCCTAGATATTTGGACTCTTTCTCCCTTATCCGGGCGACGGGTCAAGGAGTCTGGACCAGGTCTGGGATTAGGTTCAAGTTAGATGGGTTTGGGTTGGATTTGAGTTCGGATTGATTTGGGTTAGAGTTTGAAGGGTTGGATTGGGTCAGGTTCAGGTCAGGTCTGACGGGTTTAATTAAGGGCCCAATCAGGGTCTGGATTAGAGGTTTGGGGCCCAAAAGGTGGGCTGCAGTGGGGTTTGGTATGAGCAATAATCACTGGGACCGAGGTTTCAAAGTTCTATATATGGATGGAAAGCCCTCAATGATTAGATCGCGATGAGCTAACTTTCGGGGAGATTAGGGGTCTAGAAGTGATCGGTGATTTTTTAGGTGGGTACCCCGGGGTGCGAGACCTGCTATTATGATTTTTGATCTGCCCGTCGGATCTCGAAGTTCTATATATGGACGAAAAGCCCTTGACGAACAGATTGCAATGAGCCAATTTCTAGGGCAATTAGAGGTCCAGGAATAATAGGTGATATTTGACTCGGGACCTAATCAGGACATTGTTAAATAGGGTGGACCAAATTACCACTCATAGGATTCTAAAATTCAGGTTAGCTGTTATGTGGTAAAAAGAAGAATAATTAGATTTAGCTGTGCTTAGAACATGGTGCACCCTGCACTCAGGTTCGGACAATCACTAGTATATATAGACAATCACTATATATATAGATATGGTCCGTAATCATTCAGCAGAGCAGAGCGCGTAACCTTCACATGCACTTCAGCTCGTGACGCCAAGCTACATTACATAATTGATAATACATTACATAATTTCCCGTGCCTGAAGGCACGACGCACCACCGGACCTGGATATGCCTCAGACCGACCGAACCTAGGTTCCATGCGTCTCGAAAGCAAGTCCAACCATAAAATGGATTCCACAAAAAAAAATCCAATTGATTGCGAAATGATATAATTCTATTCATTCATCAAATTTTTAACCCAATTTGCTCATCTCATCTTCTTATCTTGGTCCCATCTCATCATCAATGAAGTAGTGCTTTAAAAAAAAAAAATGAAGAATGGATGACAATACATGTAAATAACTCAAACTTGCTGACCTTTTTGCTTTTGCTGGGGATGGCAAAAACTTGTAAATTTATCCAACTTTTAGCCCATTTTCGTTTAGATGAAAAAGGGATGGCAATACCTGTAAATAATTATAACTCGCTGCCCCCTTTTGCATTCCCTTCTTAAATCAAAGGGTTCAAAATATCTCTTGAATTTATATACATAGATCCAATGGCTTAAAATGTCCCAGGATTCAAAGTCTGCTCTCCCATATTATATATATATATATATATATGGTCCGTAATCATTCAGCAGAGCAGAGCGCGTAACCTTCACATGTACTTCAGCTCGTGACGCCAAGCTACATTACATAATTGATAATACATTACATAATTTCCCGTGCCTCAGGCACGACGCACCACCGGACCTGGATATGCCTCAGACCGACCGAACCTAGGTTCCATGCGTCTCGAAAGCAAGTCCAACCATAAAATGGATTCCACAAAAAAAAAAAATCTAATTGATTGGGAAATGATATAATTCCATTCATTCATCAAATATTTAACCCAATTTGCTCATCTCATCTTCTTATTTTGGTCCCATCTCATCATCAATGAAGTAGTGCTTTTTTTAAAAAAAAATGAAGAAGGGATGGCAATACATGTAAATAACTCAAACTTGCTGACCTTTTTGCTTTTGCTGGGATGGCAAAAACTTGTAAATTTATCAAAACTTTTATCCCATTTTCGTTTAGATGAAAAAGGGATGGCAATACCTGTAAATAATTATAAACTCGCTGCCCCCTTTTGCATTCCCTTCTTAAATGTTCAAAATATCCCTTGAATTTATATACATAGATCCAAGGGCTTAAAATGTCACGGGATTCAAAGTCTGCTCTCTCATATTATATATATATATAGATATGGTCCGCAATCATTCAGCAGAGCAGAGCGCGTAACCTTCACATGCACTTCAGCTCCTTCACATGCACTTCAGCTCGTGACGCCAAGCTACATTACATAATTGATAATACATACATCCCAACATTCTTTCTACTCGATAGAACCCCCAAACATTACTCAAAGCAAATGCCCAACCCAACACAACAACACAAGGTCGAACGAACCCCCAAACATTACTCAAAAGCAAATGCCCAACCCAACACAACAACACAAGGTCGAACGCCATTCACATCCGAACCCCACCAAATATACGGTCCGGATTGCTTACCCAGCAAGCTATATACGCCAAATCAGCCCAGGCCTGAGGCCGCATCCTCTCTTCCTCTTTCCAAAGACACCTATAGACAATATAGTTGACTCCCTCTAGACCTTGGCCAATGCCATCGTGGTCCCACCTAACCCAGCCCCGATTAACCAGGGTCGTCGGATCAGATTCCATCCATCCACCCCCTATAAATACCCTATGCCCCTCTCCTCAACCCAAATACCTCCCCTTCCCTTTCTCTTCCCCCGTACTTTTCTCCTTTTCCACATTTCTGAATCCATCCATGAAATCTCTTCCAATCCACCGACGTGAGTAAAAAAACACAACATCTCCACACTCTCTCAATCCCCAATCCTCCAACTCCATAGACTTCTTACTTAGGGTAGGGAATAGGGTTTCTCACTTTATCCCCTATTTTTCCCCCTTCTTTTGAGAATGAGGGTTAGGGTTTTGCCTCTCTAGGGTTTTTAATCATCGGCGAGTTTCGCGGTCGCGTTGCTCTCGATTCCCAGTTGCATTCCTTCATTCGTTGGAGTTGAGACTTTTAAAGAGGGAGGGAGCGAGAGAGAGAGAGGTGGAGGAGAGTAGTTTCTGATTATTGATTCCATGGAGTCCGCAGCTGGGCGCGGCGGGGCTGTGCTGCCGATGCCGCCTTCTCAGTCTGCGAGGAAGGAATGGCGCGCCGTCACGGAGCATTCAGTTAGGAATGCTGGGAATGAGGTTAGATGGGTTTGAGATTTGGATTGATGGAATGTTTTAGGGTTTCTTGGATTCTCTGTCTTTTTTTTGTTTGTTGTTGTTGTTGAATGGGAAGTGGTCGTTTTGCAGGAGATGGAGCGGTCGAAGACCGATGAGAGAACGATATATGAGGTAGTGATTGTTGTGTAAGAGTATTCTTTTTATACTATTGAGTTAGAGTTTGATTATAAATAACCTTAGTGTAATTGGGTGTTTTTGTAAGGTGCAGCATGGGACAGGGCCGCTTGAAGTTGATTTCTGCGCGATCACGATCGATGGTTCCGGGAACCTGAACAATGACCTTCTCAATATCTCCAGGCGGAGGGAGGAGCTGCAGCAGATGGAGATTGAGCTGAGAGCTCAGGTCATCGCTAGATCGGAGATATTGGAAATGCAGAAGAGCTTTGATGCGCAGATCAAAGAGCAGGCCAACACCAATTCAAAACTAAAGGTTTTACTTGCTACTCAGTTGGGGTGTTCTGTGAGGTTTTCTTAGTTATCTAATCTGCTGGCTGCTTTATGTGAGCTGCAGTGATTTTTTTTTTTTAATCCAGGGAGTTGAGTTTTGAAATTGTTATTATGCTTAAAATGTAACTGTAGTTTTAAAATTTAAGTATGCAAGGATGAATGTTGGAAATATATACATAACACACACATGTATATTTTAGATTGAATAGCTCTTTTTTTAAGATGATGGACCCAATGATGGCTGGGGTCTTCAGTCTTTGCGCATTCGCCAAGGATGCCCAGCCATTGGAGTCGTCATGGCTTGCAAGTTGCAACCCCAGAAGTCTTCACACGAGAAAAAAAAAAAACAAGTGCTCACAATAATGAGAGCAAAAGAGAGAATTCTTCATTGAATTGCAAATGAGAGATTGCAAGGTATTATTTAGGAGGGGTTGATTAGATTGCAAAGGTATTATATAGGGGTTGAAAATCATACCTATTAAGGATCTAGAATTCTAGATACAATATTTTTCCCTTTTATTCCCCTTTTATGAAATTTGATTACATAGCAATCTCTTTATTCTTGATGGGATTTTCTTTCTTCTCTCATGTCAATCAATTATCTTTTTACTGATTACATGTCAATCCATCAATTATTGATTACATGTCAATCAATTATTTTCATCCAGGAAACTTTGGAAATTAACGAACTTAAAAAATAGGTATGGTAGCACTAATGGGCTGGCTGTCCATGCGTTGGCCCATTGGATCAGTCATCTATGACTTGGCCCACTATGGGTTGGGCTCATGGTTCAAAATAAACGTAGCGGTTGCAGTTGAGACCGCTACACTATTTTGAAAATAGCGGCACTACCGTCTAAAACCTATAGAGCCAAGTAATTTTAATTTAAACACTGTTTTTTATATTTGCTCTACTCAATAGCCTGTCCTAAAGTTGTCTCTACCCTTATATGGTTCCAAATCACTAAAAACACACAAAATTGGTTGCTACACAATATTTGAATTTTTTTTACCACTTAAAATGTTAAATACCAGCACGCCGCTAAGTATCACCGCAATAGCTACGTATGGCCCGCTACTTAGCATTTTGGTCATTGACCGCTACACCCACCACAACCGTTATTTCCATATGTGGTTGAGCTCGATGGGCTGGTTGGCTGTGGGTTTTTTCTTGGGCCCCCCTTTTGTAGGTTTTAAGCCCATGATGCGCTTGGGCTACATCAAACTTGCTTGGCTCGAGAGATTTCAAATCCGACGAGTTTAGTTGGAGTCCTCCTGGATCGAAGATTAGCCATACCATCTCCTAATTGTCTGCTGATCCATTTGTTTTTGTTGCTGCGTGGGTGATTCACATGGTCCTCTCCTCCATCTAGAATTGGAGCAGAGGGGCAATGCCTCTTGATGGTTAGAGTTGATGGTGCCATGTAACTGTTGGATCAACAAATGATTTGAATCTACCTGTCAGATCTATGAAAGATTGTAACCTATCCATCAAAGTAGCTTCTACAGGTTTTAACTGTTGATTTCCAAGCACAAAGTCAATCTGGGCCAACTGAATGGTGGGATATGTCATTGGGAGCATCATTGCCAATGATCTATCATTTGATATCTCTCATGGTGCTTCCATATGATCGTTCACAGTGTCTGGATCTGTTGCTTCTGGATGCAACAGTTTGATGACTTCATCTCTTCTTCAATGGCTCCATCCTTTCCTTGATCTTTCATTAGAACCAGAAGTATTTCAGCTTTAGATGCCTTTTTTGTTCCTATCATGGGATTTGGATTTTCTGATTTAACTGTGACCTTTTCTGCGTCATCTTCTTTCCTTTCCTCCTCATCCTTGAGTAATGTTTGAAATACATTCATGGTTTTCCAACGTTGCTTACGTCCTTTGTAGGCGAAGTAGTAGGTATTGCCTTTTTCATCATGGTATGCTGATAGGTTTTCCAACGTTGCTTCATTGATTTTCCCTCGATAATCTCCATGGTCATACATGTTGATAAAACCGAAGGCAAAGAACTAGTTGTGGAATGGATGGACTGATGTGATTGACAACTCAAATCCATCGTTTGCTCAATGGAAATAGACAATGAAAGTAGAAGGGAAGCAAGACATAAGAGCTAGATGACATATGAGACTGAATGGTGACTGAACTAAGTGCTGGATGGTGTTGTGTTAGTCCCAAAACGTTGTCATATACTGTTGTATGGCTGCCCAAACAGGCCTGAAATTGTGGGATTTGATATTGGATTGGTTAGAAGCATAAACAGGGGCAAAAAGGGTGCTGTAAAAAAAATTGATGGGTGTTGAAGAACAGAAACAAGTAGGACTGCTATTTGGGGCAATATGGGGCCTGACGGACCAATGGATCAGTCATCTATGGACTTGGCCTGGTGGGTTGGCCCACTATAGGTTGGGCCCGATGGGCTGCCTGGCAGTGAGCCATTTCTTAGGACCTCCTTTTGTGGGTCTAAAGGCCCATGATGCACTTGGGCTTCATCAAAGGATCTTTTCAAGCCAACATCATGTATGCATGTGAAGAATGGGTAGGGCTGCATGTGGATTAGAAGTAGACCAGAAACATCTCCAATCAAATTATCCTAGCCCTGATTTAGGAGTCTTAAAGTGTTAACCGTTTGATAAAGTAACTCCCTTTTGTTTAATCAAATGGTTTATATTAGTCCAATGAGTGTCAGAATAAAGTGAGTGCCAATCCATGGAGGGTGGGTGTATGTGAGGGTTTGGATTCTTCCTAGTTCTCTCTTGAAAGTTTTCATATATATATATATATAACTTAATGGTATGTTTCAAGTACCTATCATGAAGTGCAGACACTTTTTTAAAAAAATTTAGGAAAAAATATGATATGGAGCTTTGCCTTCACAGGAGCAATTACAAGAAAGAGAACAATGTATACATGAATTGGAGATGAAGATGGAAGAGAAAGATAGAGAGCTGCGAGCAATTAGAATCGACAGTGAAGCGGTTGGCTGGAAACTTTCTCCTGATATTCTTTTTCTTTGGAGTTACTTGTGGTTGACTTCTAAAGATGCATATATTATTTTCTGCAATTGTATTGCAGGCTTGGGCTAAGGAGGACCTTCTCAGGGAACAAAATAAGGAGTTGGCCTCATTCCGGTATTTTTTTTCCTGCTGTTAAGCTTCATTTCATGCTTATATATCTTATAATGTACCATTTCTTTCTCAAAATTAAGGGGCAAGAGCCTGGCGCAGTGGAAGGTGCTCCCTATTGCAACCTTGAGGTTGTGGGTTCAAGTCATGTACCAATCGAAAAAAATTAAATTTGTTGGATAAAAAAATCAAACCATTTATCATGTGTCATTTTCTTTCTTATCATCATCATTATCATGATTTTCATTATTATTATTATTATTAATGAATTCTACTTTTAAATGGTATTCAGAAGATGCCTTTGCCTGTGGCTTTCATTAAGTGAGAAAGAATAATCTTTATTAGTATTCAATGCTTTGATTTATCTTTTCTCAATCAGGGTTTTATGATATGCCATTAATTTGAATTGTTTCTCCAGTGTATATATGTGATGATCCTCCAACTTGAAGGATTTTATAAGGTCCATGCAATTAGGTTCTAAGTGCTATAGTTCTTGTTTATTTACAGAAGAGAGCGTGATAACTCTGAAGCTGAGCGAGCACAACATCTTAAACAGATACATGACCTCAAAGAGCATATCCAGGGGAAAGAGAGTCAGTTTCTTGAATTAGAAGAGCAGGTATTTTCCTGCAAATTCTCTGGAAATTGATGCTTGGCTTTCAATGAGCAAACTAGAGATAATATGATGCTACGACATTTAGGTGCTAGCTTTAGTATGTTTTTTTTTTTTTGAAAATGGTGTGTAATTAGCAAGCTAGCTTTGATATACTTCTGGGCTACAATTAGAATCCTTTGCTTCCAGTATGCTTTTTATTTGGACTTTTCTCCTAAAGAATTGTTAGAATTCCGTACAACTACAATGCAGGGTAAATTGAAGGAATAAATAATACATGGGATTTATTTCTATTTCTGTATAAACTTAAGTGGATTGATGCTGTATAAAGGCCAAGTGGGCTTGGAAATGGAAAGGCATGACCATTAATTTAAGAGTTTTTTAACAAAAAGGCCCCTATATTTTTAAAAAACCTAAAATAAGTCCTTATATTTTGGGGTTTTACTATAACATCCCTTGACTAATTGTCAATGCTAGCTAGCAAAAGTAAACTAGACGCTCCCACTTGTCACTTTTTTGTCTTTTGACCATTTTACCCTCCCCAGTTAGCCATTCACTTCCCCACTTGATCTAATCACATGTTCTCTCACCACAATTGCACCCCACTTTTCTAAACCAATCCAGTCAATTGCACTCCATATCCTTCCCACCAATGCAGCCAACTGCAATGGCACACACCCTTTCATCACATACAACAATTTCTACTCATTTCTTTCTATCCCATCCTCTCAACCAAACACTTTTCAAACTAAACCGTCCTAATCCGAACAGCTAAACAAATGCCTACCAGTCTCCACTTGTAAAAACCCAGCCAAGCCTACCATCTCAATCCGTCCCTCAAGTTATTAACCTTCCAACCAAACACCGTCACTTCATCTTCCTCACACCCAGTCAACTTCACCACTTTCACCTTCCTTATCACAACCATCTCTTAACACCCTCCCCAGAAACAATCTACTAAAATCTGTTCCAACATACTGCAACCGACACAACCTTTTCATCTTCAATTAATTCTGCCAAACACTCAAACCAAACAGGCACAACGTCTCTTGAGTAAACATTATCCACGGCATGCGCACCACTTACGACCCATCCTCACTTCATCAAGCCCAAGCCTTCATCATAATCATCATTACCATTGTCATTGTCTTCACCTATCTTCGAAAAATCATCCACGACCCACCTTCCTTTCCCATCTTCACCGGCATCAAAACCCAATCCCAAAACCTGACATCTCACTTGTGATCCCAAAACCATCATTCCAATCCCATTACCCATTCAACCCGAGCCAGAACTGAATTACTTCTCCCAGCCGACCCAAGTAACCTGCTCAGTGCTCAACCAATTGCTGACCCAGTTGCCAACCCTGCCAAATCCAGCTTATCACTCTTCGCACTCAGCCTAGACCAACTCACGGTACCTTTCCATATCTCTCTATTTTACCAACCATCTCATAGTGCACTTAAACCCAAACTCAGAACCCACCTCACATTTACAACTGCAATCGCACGTTTTCATGACCACCACCTTCCACAAACAGAGCCGCTCGAACTGACTCAATCCAGCCGCACACCTCGCCTGCTACCTTCCAGCCTCCACACCCTCTAGCCCACTCCATTAACAATACTCAAACACAGCTCAGACATCCAAACACACAGAACCAACTCATCCCTCTCCCTTTTCTTATAAGGTTAAACATGTCATTTTAACTTTTCACTAAATAGGAAGGGTAAAATGGTAAAAAAGAAAAAAAGGTAAAGAGTCATAACGTCCGTTTATGTTTTCTTATATTGACTGTTAGTAAAGGGATGTTATAGTAAAAAGCTAAAATAGAGGGGCTTTTTTGAGGTTTCTTAGAAACATAGGGGCCTTGTTGTAAAAAACTCTTAATTTAAATGCCCTTGTGAATTGTCCCGAGATGACTGTTAAATGCCCTCGTAAATTGTCACTAAGAGCCTTCATTTCATGGGAGGAAATTAATGAAATTCTGGAGGCTCTAATATTTTTCTTAGGCTGCAATGGTTTTATTCAGTGGGTGGAGAGCAGAAACATAAATTTGTCTCAGTAAGTAAATTGCCTGTCACATAACCAGCTTAAGTAGGGCTAATAAGAGCTCTTATTGTCATGAAATGCTAACTCATTAAAAAGCCAAGAATGAGGTAATTATGTTAATTTTCCTACCTTTAACGGATTTGTGATAATTCTCTTTGTTCAATTCTTTTACAAGGGGGAGAGTTGTTCAATTTTTACAGAGTATTTTGATTATTTTACTTAAAAAATTTGCACCCTTCTTCCAATTGATTGTGACAAGGAACCACCATCAGGAAACATGAGCACTGGTTTCGAGTTATTATTGCATTGAATGTAGAGGAATCTATCTGTTTCATTTGCTTTTGCAAACTAATTTATTCAGTCAATTCTTTCTTCTTTCCCCACTTCTTTTCGTTGTTTGGTCTATGGTTCCCAGATACTTGAAAGTAAGCATCTTATCTGTACTGTATCATGTCCACAACTTCAGTGTTATGTTTGAATTTTGTTTCCAACTGTATATACACTTTGTTTTTAGTTCTATCATTATCAGGGTATTGTAGTTTTTGATTGGCTTCTTTTGCTCATGAAATTACCAACCTGGGTATTTTACTTTGTTTCATTCTTTTACTAGAGAGCATTTAGTTTAAATTTTCTTTGCTCAAATTACTTTGTTCCATACTGCATTCAGAGAACTTATATTACTTTTGAAATCCCATGGATTCATGCTCCTTCCTACTCTAAGTATATTGATCACTTCAAACATGAAGGCGGCAAGGCATTTCAGTTGCCCACGTGTGGGGCGTAGGATTCATTAGCACACCTTTTAATTATTAAACAATCACATAAAAGAATATATTACTAAAATTAAAAACAGTAGCAATTTGGCTGTTCCAAGCTGCTCAATGAGTTAACAAGGGCTCAATTAAGTTAAATTTGGTTAGAACTATTGTTTTTTTTTTTTAAAGAATTTTTAGTTTAAATTACAGGCTGCCTCCCCCTTTTTTGGTTAAAAAGATGTGTTAATGAGTCATATTCCCTCAAATATGGAGTCTGACTGAATTGCACATTTATCCCTTCATCTAGAGTTTATGGCTTAAATATGTCTGATGCAGTGAGACATGCATCCTAAATGTAACTCATGCCTTAGACTTGACGAGCAAGGATTTTGGGAAAGCTCTGCTAGGAGGTGAGCCTCCCGGCAGAAGCCCCAAACGCTTCTAAAGCCACGGGTATCAGTAAAATGTCTCATCTGTAAAGGTGATTGATATCATCATCACTATCATAGCTTTAATGTCTCTTTTTTCTCTTTCAGCATAGGGCTGCTCAGGAAGCTATTCTAATCAAGGATGAACAATTAAGGGAGGCACAGGTTTGGGTTCAACGTGCTCAGGAAATGGATGCCTTGCATTCCACAACCAACCACTCATTACAGGCTGAGCTCCGAGACCGCACTGAACAATTTAATCAATTTTGGCTTGGTTGCCAAAGACAGGTTGCTTCAATTTTGTCCTTTGCACTCTAAATTTCTTCTTCTCCATGCTCTTTTAGAGGAGGGTAGTTGATTATTTCTAAAAAACTTGACTCTTCTATACCTTCGTGGTTAGTTTGCAGAAATGGAGCGGCATCATTTGCAAACCATTCAACAACTGCAACTAGAATTGGCTGAGGCAAGAGAGCGGAATGGTATTTATACTGAAGATTCACGAATGGCCCTTTCAAATTCAAAGGATGTAGCACCATATGTTCAAAACAAGGGAAACCAGTTCAATGTAAATGAGAGTGGCACATTAAATGGCAACTCTGGAATCATTCCCAATGGGAACTTAGACGGGGCAACTCCATTTGTTTCATCTGGCAATGGATCGACCAAGGTCAGATAACATGTTGAATAAACATATCTCCTAATTAATGATAGTAATTAACTTATGCTTATTATGACATTCTATAGACCTGTCATCTCTCTTGGTCTTTTATAGTGATGAAAACTGAAGATACTGTTATAGCGAAGGAAATTCAATATGGTATCATAGCGTGAGTATTGAAAAGTATTTAGGATGCCTCTCCTAGAGGTTTTGGTAGAAATGGTTAGCTAAGGAAACTTAATATGGTATCAGAGCCAATTGATTGTGAGTTTGAATCCCAGGAGAAACGAATTGGCGTTGGAAAAAAACATGTCGCCAAAAGTACACCAACTGGGTTCCTCCTGAGGAGTATCAAATAGTGGTCTCCACTCGAGTATTGAAAAGCGTGGTTATCATAATCCTACAATTCGTATCCCGTACCTGGATTCGTATCCCGAATATTAAGTAAAACGATTCGTATCTATGTAATGAATCTCATTTACAAATGAATCTTAAATTTCAAGTGTGAATCGTACGGTTCGATACTCGTTTCATCGAATCTTACGATTCAAGCGATTCAACTAAGCGAGAATGACTACATCCAATAAGTTAATATTAATAATTTTGTACCTTTTTTCTTTCTTTATTCTCTCTTTCTTTTATTGCTTGTATTTTTAAAAGGTTTCGTAAGAACTTTTGGCGGCTTTGATAAGGTTTTAAATATGAATAAAAAACATGCATTTAACTAAAGCATTCGTACTGTACGTATGGTGTTTGTCTATATCTTCTTCTTCTTTTAATCTATTTTAGTTTTTTTTTTTCTTCATGAACACTTTCTTAACTTTAATAGATATCCTACCGTAAGATTGATGGTTTGGATTTTATTTTATTTTTATATTTTGATTTAAAGATAATAAAAATATATGTATATTGATACTTTAAACTTAGTTAACTATTTACACATCATTTATTTCATATATATATATTAATATATGCCATGATGCTCTTGATATGATTGTATGATAGATTTATTTGTTATTATATTTATACTACTATAAATGGGAAAATGGATGGCTATGAATAATTACTTTTTTCTTTTAATTTTTAGTTATTTTCAATTTTATTAGAAAAATAAAAAATCCTATGATTCGCGGTACGATTTGATTCATGGGTATGAACGATTTGCGATACGATTCCAATTTTGAAAACTATGTTGAAACGTATTTATGCTGGCTCTACTAACTCCTTGAGGTTTTGGTAGGAATATTTAGCTAATGAAATTTAATTTGTACACTTGCTGGTAACTCAGTTGTTTTGAAGTTCTTTTTCTTTTCCCTTTTTTTTCTCTCTCTTTTTGTTTTTGTTTTGTTCTACTTTGATCTAGCGCAGTGTTATCCTGCTTCATGCTTTATTTGATGCACCCTGGTAACTTCTGAAGTGCATATACGTAGTAACCAAAGCAATAGAAGAGAGATTCACAGATGACTGATCAATCAGTGATGGCACACACAAGAATCCAATTGAGTCCACAAAATCTTCACTACTTCTGAAAAGTGGCTTCACAACCATGCTAACTTTTGGAGAAAGAACCCATACTATGCAGCTCTTGGAACTTGGAACATTTCCTACACACAAGAATAACTGAATAAAAAAGTTGAAAAGCTCATATTAAATTCTCTGATAGTTATTTTTATGAAATTACAATATTACGGAGACCAATCCCTTAAATAACCTACAATTTTTTAACTTGTGCTATAAGCTAATTGCAAGATTTCATACCTAGTCTAAAGTTTTTATTATTAGGTAAAAAAAAACAAGCAATTAGAAATAAATCCTGATTTTACTGAAATCATGAATCTCATCCATAAACTATAGATATCCTGAATTTTTGTATTTGTGTTGTGATATCTTAAACATCATTTCTTCGGAATTTCAAGCAGTTCTTTGTTCTTTGTTAGACTGATCATGCCCCTGGAGTTCCAGTAGTTCCATCATCCATTATTGGAATGGGTGCCTTCCTTCCACCTGGGCAGGTGCCTACACTGCATTCTTTTGTTATGCACCAACAAGCTGTTCCACACAGTGTAACATCTGCCAATTCGCCTATTCCTCAATCTCATGTTGGTCATTTTCAGTCAACGCCTTCAATCTCATCACACCAACATTTGCAGAGTCAACAGGTAACAGTGACATTAAAACTCCAGCGAAGCAACCTTATTTATGGAATGGTTTGCATTGTCTTGGTAATTGCATTTCTCTGTTTAATTTCCTCACTCAGGTAGTAGCAGAGAGCTCTCAAGCACCTAACCAAACTCAATATAAGCCTTCTCAAAATGAGCAAAACCATGTGAGGACTGATGCGCATTATGATTATGAGCTTCCTGCAGATGGACATGTCCATTCAGACTATCTAAATGCTCATTTAAATTCCCAGCAGAGGTCCAGTCCTTTGATTGCCGCATCCAGTGAGGAACTGCAGGTATGAGATAAAATATTTGTCTTCATGCTACTATTCCTGAAAGTATACTTTTATTTGACAATACATGACAAACCATCTTTGGCATCAGGTGATTGGAACAAATGATAAGCAATACTTGTTACCCCCGAGTCTGGAGCAGAATTTACAAGAAAGCTCCTCCCAGCTTCATGATACATTGAAGTCGGACCTGCCGGAGCAAATGAGTGAACCCAAGGTTTGTAATAATTTGTAGAGCTACTCTTAATTTCTCTTCTTAAAATTTTGAAACAATTTGTCTTATACTGTTCTATGTTAGCAGGCTAATTTGGAAAATCAGGCCCCAAAACTGGCTGATACATCCAGGGGTCAAGAGTCGGGCAGTCTTTCTTCTCAGCCAGGAGGTGAGAACAATACAATTGGTGCGACTAAGCAATTGCAAGGGCAGAGTTTGGCAACAGAACCATGGAAATCTTCTGATGTTCCATCATCTACTAGTACAAAAAATCAAGGAAGTTCTGCTGATGTCCCAGAAAGTAATTCCACTGGAGTTATTTTGCCAGAAGTACCTATCTCTGCTGGATGGTCATCAACTTCAGTGACAGCTGGAAAGACTCCAAAACCTACTCTTCTGGATGAAAGATCATTACTAGCTTGTATTGTTCGTGCAATTCCATCAGGAGCCAGTGGTCGAATCAGAATCGGCACAACTGTAAGTTTAATGTGTGGATAACTCCATAGATCGCTTATGTTATGCAACCTTTTATTGTCTCCAACTTCTGAAGTGCTAACTGGTTTGTATCTTGTATTTTCTCATTTATATGCAGCTGCCTAATAGACTTGGCAAAATGCTCGCTCCTTTACATTGGCATGACTACAAGAAACAATATGGGAAGCTTGATGATTTTGTTGTTCGTCATCCCGAAGTAAGTGTCTACCAACAACCCTTTATTTCTTTTTGATAACCATGAAAGTTTCAGTTTATTTTTTGCTATTATCCTAAGGATTTCATTTTGCATGACCAGCTATTTGTAATTGAAGGAGACTTCATCCATCTCCGTGAAGGAGCACAGGAAATTATATCAGCAACCACAGCTGCTGCTAAAGTTGCTGCTGCAGCTTCTGCTCCTTATTCATCATCATTGCCCTCTGTAGCAGTTACTCCTGTGGCACAGCCTTATCGCCTTAAAAAGGTTCCAACCGGTGATGCTAATCCTGGAAAGACTTCTTTATCCGCAGAAGGTGCAGCTGTGGGCAATACTGCTGATGGCAGGCCTTCACAGCTTTTGGCAATCCAGGATAAACATTCTAATGGTGTTGGTCTTAACATTCCTCAAGGTCTTTCAAATGTAAAGATTTTAAGCAAGTCAAGAGATATTCAGGAACCAAATGGTTTTTCATCTGAAACGGGACATGGCCATTCATCTGTGCATATGACTGTTGGTAATGGAGCAAACCCAGGCATGGCCACTCTTCACAACAAAGGATCAAGTAATGGCAAGCATAGAACAAATATGGGAGGGAAACAGCAAGGAAGGTAGTGAAAACTTTGTTCTTGACCCCAAAGAATGAAAATTACTGTAGCCTATGCATTTTTAAAATGATTGAAAATGAAGCCCTATTGAACTATATGCCTGTCTCTCATTTCCAGGGCAACAGGAGCTGGGTTGACTACCAGAAGATAGTATGTTCTTTGCCCCTCTACTTTTCTTTTAGTTGCTGATTTTAAAAATTTTCAATTTATCATGTTACTGTACTTTATTCTGTCATCTTCTTGATTGAAGTATAAGCAGGCCACTACTATAAGAGTTCCATGTCTTTTCAATATGTTAGCTGATCCTAATGTTGTTTGTAGATAATATAGTGAACGCTAATGCGAAACTTGAGAGATGGAGGAGGTTTTAGAATATGAGGGCTTTAAAATAAGTCATACAAAGAATAAATAAATTTTAACTTTTGTGGGGATATGCAAAGAATTGAAACCTGTGATAGTTGGAGCTCGAGAGATACGACAAAGAGATTTATTCTGATACCTTGTCTTGTCTCAATAATTAGTAAGGATGGAGTGATCAAGGAAGGTGTCAGACATAGAAAAAGAGCAGGATGGGTTGAAGCTGAGACTTGCTTCTAAAGTGCTTTGTGATTGACACATACCAACAATATTGAAGAGAAATTTTATAAGACAATGATTCGACCTGCCTTTGAACTATGGAATAGAGCCTTGGCTAATCAAGAAGCAACTGGTGCACAAAATGAGTGTAGTAAAGACGAGAATGATAAGATGCATGTCTAGTAAAACTAGAAAAGATAGAATAAAAAATGAGCACATTCGAGAGCATTTAGGGATACCAACAAAATGCGATGAATTAAGAGACTCATTTGAGATGGTTTGGACATGTCCAACGCAGGTTATCAATGACGTCAACGAGAAAAAGCTTTTCTATGCAAGTTGATAGCCCATCAAGGAAACCGGGTAAAGCGGGCATAGATGGAAGTATTAAGGACATATATGAAAAAGTGAACTGGCTCATGATAGATTGGATTTGGTTCATGATGCATTAAAACATTCACCACCATCATAGCCTTCTTGTCCCATCAGTGTTGGGTGGGCTACATAACCCAGTTGAGTTGACTTGGTGCATTTTAATGTTTCTTGAAACCCAGTTCATCTGAACAGTTAACTTGCAACTTGGCTTGTTTCACCCTTGTACGGTCGAGTCAGTTTAATGTTAATAAGATATTTATCCTTTCATTTTTTTCAAAATTTATTTATTTATTTATTTTTTGGGGGGTGGGAGTGGGGTTGGGTTTAATTAACTCACTAGTCTAGTTGAGCCTCTGGGTTGAAAAACTATGTATTTACTATTATTGATTCAGTTTGTACAATTAATCATTTCATTATGAGTCTAGTTCTGCTGTTGCTTTTTTTTATTCGCTTAAATGTGTACTCATATCATGTATATGTTCTTTTCAGAAGCTAATATTGGTTTCTTATATTTATTGCAGAAATTGTTTTGGAGACTTGATGTCAATTTCTGCAATTGATGGGGCTGCTATTGCTGCTGTGGGTAATTGCCAATGAACCTGTTGTTGCAATGGAGAATGCAGAATAGAATGCATTCTTAGGTTATAGAGTCTCCCACAGCACCTCTTCCATTAAAATTTTTGATGGAATGATCATATTTGCTTCGGTTTTGTTTGAAAACTTATTTATATATTTAGATATATCTCTCTGGTCTGACATTGAGTTTGAAGGGCTGAAAACTGCAGTATTTTGCATCAACGCTGTCATATTTTGGTATGTCATGATTCCCCCAAGTTCTAAGAAACTAATTACTAATGATTTTCTACAAGCTCTTTTCGATCCTTGGGAAGCCTGAAGTCCTTACCTTGAGCGCCTGTTTGCTAAGCTGCTCATTGTACAGTACGCTATGGCCAATATTCTTCAGCTTCCTAAGATCAAACAGGAAGCTATTTGGTGGATGGGTTACTACGGTCAGCTAGGTACTTAACCTAAAATTTTCATTACATTGAACACACATCTCTCCCCCTAATCTTTAATCCTAAACCAAGGGTTTGGAAGAATTTGATCCGGAGTGTTTTTTTTTTGGGTTCTATAACCCCATCCTCACGTGGCCCTAGTGGCAAGATCCGCACCGACTAGCTAGCTCAAATTTGAAATAAAGAACATCTTATAGTGGGCTGCACTTGCCAATGGCGGGAGAACAGTGGGATTAGATTGATCTTACTGTTGTTTTGATTTGAGAGGGTAAAAGATAATTTGATGATCTTAACCACTTGTTAGTGGCCCTCAAAAGTTCTAATGTATACAAATTTAGGGCCCTTAAGGCTTAACACATTTTGGCTTAAACAATTTCTCTGGCTCTTGAATTGATAGGATGATCTGATGGGAGTGATTGTTTGCATGACCATCAAGTGCTAGGGCTTGCTAGCCACTGGGTACATCTGCTTTATAATTCAGATCGAGTTGGTGTGCTGTGCTTCACAAACAATCCATTTGATGATGCTTCATAAACATCTGCTTTATATCCCCACTCACCCGCAATTGTCCCCCTTCATTTTTCTTCTTCTTCTTTTACTTATTTTTCATCTTCTTCCTCCTCTTCCTTCCTCATCCGCTTGTTTTTCATCTTCCACCTCCTTCAATTCAATCTCAAACCCAAACCTTGCACATTAAACGTCAAAATAGTAGAATAGGGTCGGGTTTCGTTTTATGCACTCCTTGATCTCCGACGAGTTGTGGGTCACGAAGAGGAAAAATACAATTAGGATCTCCGCGTGCTTCTTAGAAGGTGAAAAGAGGTGGAAGAGGAAGTATTGCAATCGACTGGGAGCACTTGTGACCGAGTGGGTTGAGATCGATGGACGAGGTGAGGGAAAGCAGGAAGGTGAAAAAATGGAAAAATGGGATATGATCGATTCTAGAAAGGCAAGAGGAGCGCCGATATCCTCTCTAAGGGAAAATTGAAAAAATTAAACTAAATCAGGCCTGTAGGACCACTAAAGTGCATGGAGACTTTTTAAGCCCCTTTTGATCTTCAATGAGTCTAAGGGGACTTTTTCGTACAATCCTCTTTATATTAGTTTTATAAATTTCTGGTAGTTGGAAATTTTACTAGCATCAAAATTCAAAATTTGAAAATGAAAAGGATAAAATAACATAAGATTGTCTATTGAGTAAGAAATTAATACAAATTTAAGGTGAAAGTTGAAAAATTAAAAGGAAAAGTATTTTGTACTTATTTAAGAATTTGTATAAAAAATCAGAAATGAAAACAAAATTTTGCAACTCTTGATAATCCTAGATTTTCAATTATAGAAATCAAAATATATATTTATAATAAATTCCAAAATAATTGTCTATTGCTACTATTGTATATCTAAGACTTTATATCTAAAACCTAAACCCTAGCTAAGGGCATGTTTGTGTGATATCTGCAGAAGATCTTCTAGTTTGAACACACAATTATATATATTAAAGCAAAGGGGGAGGTGGGCTGTGAGGGGTGTCACCTCATCCCTAAAAAGTCTCTCCTTTCAAAGAAATACTTATAAAATCACATAGAGCTTTGGGAGTGAAAGGTGGGCTGTGAGGGGTGCTATGTCATCCCTAATAAGTCTCTCATTTCAAAGGAATATATAAGAAAAAGTGGGCCACCACACTCATCTAAAACAAATCTCCTCCCTAAATCTCTATTTCAATTATTTTTTCCAAATCACCTCCCTAAATCTCTCCATTTCATTCAAGATTTTTTATAAAGATAACAAACTCGCATCTTTATCATATTTATTTTAAGTTAAATACCAGACAAACAAGGTCACCTTTAAACATATCATGATGCACCTTAATGAATTAGGATAAGAGGCTCACTTTTAAATATTACATCATGTGACCCCACCAATGCTCCTTAGCCTACTAACCAAATATTCAATTGGACACACCTTTAGATATTTGGATATGGGCATATCTTTAGATGTTACATCATGTGACCCCACTAAGGATCCTCGGAATGACACATCAGCAAGGTCCCACTGTCCAATTGGACACACCTTAAAGGAATTAAGATATGAGGCTCACCGTTAGATGTTACATCATGTGACCCCACCAAATTATTTTTTCTTTTTTTGTTAAAGTTATATATATAATAAATACAAACTACTTATTTATTTCTATAAAATTTGTTCTTTTCCGATAATATCTCAGAAAAGAATCACATATTTCATTATATTTTTTTAGCCCGGGCACCATACCTCTCCATTTAATTCTGTAAGCTTATGCTTGTGGGCCCACCCTTGGTCCATCCAAATGAACCAAACACACGACCTCCCTAAATCTTTACATTTCCTCTAGCTTTTGGTCAGATCTGGATTTACTGGACCGTTGGATCGACTGTGTACCGATCTAAATGGATTGTTGACCATTAAACTTTTGGGGCTAGATGGAGATGGTAGAAACCACGGTTGAGACTGATTTTTTTGCAAAGAGAAGGGTCCCAGTGAGTCCTTGAAATCCCCACATCACCACCCCCATGTGGGTCGTCAGGTGGGCCCCACCACAAACTTAAGCTTACCTTAGCCTAAGGTTTAACTTAGGAGAGCTGCCCCTATATAGACACACATTCGTACTTGTGTAATGGTCAATGCCTTTAAATTCAATAGGGCATTATGTTATGTAAGTTTACTTCTCATTTTATATTTATTCATCACATGTTAAAATATTCTAATATTCAAAGATAATAAATTTCTTTCTTTTGGACTTATTTTATCTTAATAATATTTTAAAATAATTCTTAATAATCTAATATATTTTTACTTTTGGCCCAGGCTTAGCACGGGCGTTTGGTGCTAGTTAAAATACACAAAGTAAAGTAAAATAGCAATTGATTTTAAAATAGAAATACGAAGATATAAAAAATAAAATAGATTAGATAAATCTAAAGCCAACTTCACCTTAGTTTGAAAACACATTTAGAAAAAATCAAGTTGGCTTGATTAGTCTTTTTTTTTTTTTTTACTAATCTTAAACATTGGAATCCTTATGTATTATAAACATATATATAGACGTGTAAATTGGGTCGGGCCAACTAGGCCCGACACGACCCAGTATAAAAAAACCCGAGCCGTGGGCCTGCATGGCATGAAGCAGGCCCCACATGGCCCAGCACACCATTCCGTTAAAAATGTTGTTTATATATATATATAAATAAAATATATAGCTTAAAATAACTAAAGTTTTGTTTTTCATTTGTAAATTAGCATCAATATTCGTGCATTTATTTTAATAGTTCCAAATTTACTTAAAGTTGAGAACCTTAAAAATCCGTAAGTCTTTTCAATTTATAAATATATAAAAAAATAATATTAGGAGAGGCATGAGCACAACATGACATGAGTCATGAGCCGTGCCATTGGCTGTGCTGGGCCGACTCCAGCCAACCTACGTACGACACGACACGGTTCAAGCACAGCTAGACTAGCCTCAAAGCGATTCTTGTCATGCCAGTTTACACCTATATATATATATATATATATGGGAAATATTCAAGTGAGAACTAGTTCTCACTTATTATATGAGAACTTTTTTGCGGGGCCCAACTAGCAACCCATCCAAACCTAGCAACCAATATGGACCCCCTGATAGTCACTAATTCCAATGATTGGCACACATCCGAATGGATTGAATCGTTGGATCGAGGGTTGAATTTTTTTTTTAATATGAAGCCATTAAACTTGTGGGCCACGGATGAAGGGGTTAGGGGCATGGGTTTGGGGTCAAACTTGATACTTGGGGTGGTCTCAGATAGATCTTTTCATCCCTCCTGGTCCCATCCCCAAATGGGGCCCACAATTGGGCTACACAAAAAGTTCTCACATAATATGTGAGAACAGTTCCGTCTGAATATTACCCTAGATATATATATACTTATAATGCAGAATTTAAACTTTGCCAAGTTAAACATGCTCTAAATTAATATGCCATAAAATTTAGAATCTTTAAATGAGTGATCCAGACCATTAACTTGATAGATCTTACTTCCAGAAGCACACGAGAGATGACAGGCCAAGATGCAAGTATGTATTATTTGAGTCTCCCGTGAGAAATTATACAAATGATAAGGTGCGTATTTTCCTTTGAACCGTGATATGGATTGGATCATTCATCTCTAATCTATCCAACGCCACTTGCCCCATCTAAAACTACTCTACATATGTTTTCTAATGACTTGTTTTATTAAAAAAGACTCTACGTGGCACACTCTCTTGAGTATATCTTTGTGCCCAAGTTTCGTTGCGCCCCCCACCCCCTACTTTTGGCATTTTCTAATGAGTTTTGAGTAAAAATCTTATTTATTGTAATGATATCGAGTAGACTTTAGAAGATTTTGGAAAATGAGAAGCTATAGCTTTAAAATCCTAGTACAAATGTTACAATTAGGGTCGTAAGCGGTCAGTTTTCGGTCGGTTTAACGACATATAACATCCGGGCCGAAACTTTCAGTTTTACAATTTTGCGATAACCGAAACCGAAAGTACGTATACTGGACATTGGAAACCGACATTTCGGTTCGGTCGGTTTCATTCGGTTTTTGGTTAATTGGGTGTTTTTTTTTTTTTTTGGGGTTGGGGGGTGTTTAGGAAAGAGAAAAATATCACCCAAATTGAAGACGACAGTATGATTTATGAGTAGTTTACAATGAAGAGATGGGCCCTACTGATGGATACAAGGCTAGCCTCAAAAATTCTGTGAGGGCCGGCTTGAATGATCCAAATTCCTACAGTTACAAGTAATCCACATGGAGACAATAATGTCACTTTAGAAACATAAAAAAACGGTGTGCTCAATGTAATCATACAAGTATGTACACAAATCACGGTCTGTTTTTCAGTTCTACAAATTAATAACTTATGTTGTTATTTCATCATGTGCCAGCCAACCACACTATTCAACTATCATGGCCTCAAGTGATGTTTTGATAAAAGACTTTTTTTGGTCGGTTCGGTTTTTGACCGAACGGTTTCTACGTAATTATAAAAACCGACCGTTGAAAAAAAAAATTATAAAACGGTTCGGTCGGTTTTGTTTTAAAAAAAATCTATAAACCGACAAAACGGTCGGTTCAGCCGGGCGGTTCGGTTTTCACGATTAATTTTGACAGCCCTAGTTACAATGTATAGAATATAATCTCATTATTGAATATTTCAAAATAAGATGTGGGCTCAACGAGCTCTATTGAAAGTAAAAAAAAAAAAAGAATTAGTCAAAAACTAAAATTGAGATGGTCGAAATTAAAATTAGATTGATCAAAATCATTGCCTCATACATAATGATTTTAGAAAATAGGCACATTCTCAACCTTAGTATGGTATGTAGTTACATCGGCTTTAGCAGGACTTTGGTCAAAATTAGAATTAGATCGGTCAAAATCATTATCTCATACATAATGATATGAGAAAATAGGCACATTTTCACCCCAATATGGCACATATCGGCTGAAATTGACTAAATCACACCCCTTTATAATTAGTAATCTTGAAATTGACTAAAACACACCCCTTTATAATTAGTTTGTAACGAAAGCATAGGGCTAAAATCAAGGAAAATAAAATGGGAAATAATCTTTGGTTGCCAACAATAAACAGGGGATTGTCAATAATAATACCCAATTCATTCTTTGCAGAATTATCTCATGTTCCCCCTGTCATATTTTTTATGGAAGGTAATAAGTTTTCTTGGGAAGGTATAGGTGTTACTAATATTTAATTTGATCATCTTTAACACAAAAAAAAAAAAAAAAAAAGAAAAGAAAGAAAAGGCATAATCAATTCAGAGGTTCACGTCCCTTCATTTTTTTTCCTTCTTTTTTTTCATTTTAAATACTTCCCTTCAACTGTAGTCAAATTTGCTCTGATTGCAGTAGCCTAGTAGGCCGTGTGATGGGCGTGGGCTCATCTCCCTAGAGAATAAAATCAAGCTTTATTCCTTTAACGTGATTGCTATCCCCTCTAATCATATATTCTCTAGTGTCAGGTCAATCTAAGTTGGTCCCATCCTATTGTTAATAACTATCATATAAACATGATTAACACCACATGCCATGTCCGTGGTGCCTAGCAACATTTTTCATATGTGGCGGATTCACTCATTTTGCAATGAAACTTGAGGACCTATTAGCATTAAGATTGGAAAATTTGTGACTCGGACTCGACTCATTTAATGAAAAAAAAAAACAGGGCATAGTCAACGAAGAGACTTGAGAAAGTCATGTTTTTTTTTCTAAAATAATTTTAAAAATATTTAAAAATGGATCCATTACTTATAAAATCGAAAAATACATCTATTTACACAATTTACAATAATCAATTCAAATTTAATTTATATATACAAGAAAAATACTACAATAAGGAAAATAAAAAAATACTCCATATTATATAATTTGTTAGTTCAAATATTGAATATAAATGATCAAGTATAAATTTCAAATTACATTCTAGTAATCATTCTTGAATTACTAACTCTAAACTTTATGCATATTTACTTTTACTTATAAATAAATTTTAATTATTTTAAAATAAGATTTACTTGTTAAATGATTTGGAATGCAAATAATTTATTAAAATAAGATGACTCGATTGAGTCTCCCCTATTTTTGACTCAGCCCTTCGAAACGAGATAACTCAAGAGAGTCAAAAACCGACTAAAAGAGTTTTTCTAATATTGATTAGAATGTGGTTCATTTTAAATGGTCCCAAATTATCTCTGTATGGGCCCCACGATGATAAAGTTCCCAAACACTGAAAGCTTTATATATAAAAAGGGGATTTAATGGTATAAACCCTCCTATACATCTTATTGTTGCAATTGGCCCCAATAAAAAACATCAGACAGATTGGGCCCTGAATCCGCGTTTCTCTTTTTTTTTTTTTTTTTTTTTTTTTTTTGTCTTTTAGCGCTATAGTTGATATCGACTATCCCTGCTACTAAATACCGAAACTTCTCTCTCAAGAGGAATAGTCTTCGGGTTCCTCTCTCAAGAACTTGGTGGCGCATTCGACGATGACGGAGGAGAAGGCCCTTCTCATGGAATCGTGGGTTTCGATCCCGGACATGTGGTGGATCTCTTCCATGATTTCTAGGGTTTTGTGGATGGATTCAGAGATGGAGGTCTTGGAGAGAAGGGAGGAGATTCTTCGGATGAGGATTGTTTTCTTGAGGAGGATATCAGAGTCTGATTGAGGGAGGAGTGAGATGAAAGTGCATGGAATCCAGTCGTCGATTGATTGGAGGAAAAGGAATTCGAGGATCCATGAGGAGATGTTGATATCCATTTGGATTAAGAAGAAGAAGAAGGGGTTTGCAGCAGAGCTAACTTGGGATTCGATTCCGTCGTCGTTGTCTCTTCTGTAATTGATGATAAGGCATTGGTGGAGGCGATGGGGGTTGTTGGATTGAGAACCTAAGAAGGGGTGGGTCTGGGAGAATGGGTTGAAAGGGGAAATGAGGTTTTGGGGAAGAAGAGATTGGAATTGGAGAAATGGGTTTTGGGTGTGGAAGAAAGAGGAAGGTGGGCAAGGGTTTTGCATTTGGAAGTGAGGGTCTCCATCGTGGCAGCCGTCTGCGTCTTCATCTCCCTCACGCTCATCACCATCTCATGGGGATGATGCATATGCAGTGGGTGCATGCTGAGAGGAAGGAAGGAGGAGAAAAGATAAGGGAAAGAAAAAACATGGAGAAGGAGAAGGTGATGGTGTCATGCGAGGAAGAGGAGGGGGTGTTCTTACCTGGTTCCGGGTGATGGTGTGAAGGAGAAGGTGATGCAGGCGGTGGAGAAGGTGATGCACTCGACGCCTGTGGTGTTGGAGAGAGTGAGATGCAGGCGCTGCGGAGGTGTTCGATGAAATGACAAAGAGAAAAGATAATGAAATTTCACGCTCATTTCTCTTATTTTTCTCATGGGAAAGAAGTCTGTTGTTGTTGTGGGGTTTGTCATTCATTGATTTTGCTCACTAGGAGATATTGGAGGAGAGGAATTAGTGAACATGGGTAGGGTTTTCATTCATTGATTTTTGTAATTTTCAAACAGATTTCATGTATATATTTTTTGAAATGTAAGGTCAAGACACAATTAACTTGTAATGTTGTGAATAGTTTCCCCCTATTTGAGATGTTTAAAATGTGTTTGAGATTTCCGAACTCTTGAGCTTTTGAAATGTCTAAGCGAATGGCTGAAGCCTTCCCCGCCAAAACTCTCTACTATGACATTCAAAGATGAAATTGGTATTGGTTGAATCGGTGGAAGCATTTTTTGGAAGGGGGATGCAAGAGTTAATGCGAACTCCTCGTCTGGACAATGTAATCTCCACATAGAAGAGATTTTTTGGAAGGATGATGCACGTGTTAATGTCATCATGTCCATTTTGATTGGTGTTAATATTTGGAGTTAATGTGATTGATAGAAGATGTAGCCATGATGGGCTTGCACATTTTGTTGAAGCATTTTTTGAAAGGGCACGAGTGCTAAACATACTTTTTCCCTTTGTAAAGATCGCCCTTTTTTGGAGTTATATGTTATTGAGAACTTCTCTATGATAATAAAATGGTTGTTTGTATTGTCCTGTTATTGATGTTTTTTATTTTTCCACTTTTATTATTGAAAATGATTAGCGAACCTCATCTAGTAAGTTATAGTATTATACACGTAGTCGATATCAACATGACTGTGTTTTTTATATTTCAGCGAAGTAGTCGATATCGACTATGACTGTGTTTTTTATGTTTCAGCTAAATAGTCGATATCGACTATGACTGTATTTTTTATGTTTCAGCTAAATAGTCGATATCGACTATGACTGTGTTTTTTAGACTTCAGCTAAATAGTCGATATCGTCTATGACTGTGTTTTTTAGACTTCAGCTAAATAGTCGATATCGACTATGACTGTGTTTTTTAGACTTCAGCTAAATAGTTGATATTGACTATTGGTCATGTTAAACAACAAGTGGTACATTCCATTGTACTAAACATTGTTCTAAATATATTGGTACATTCCAGTCACACATTCAATCCACAACCATACATTAACAAACCATTCAATTTCAAATAATGGTACATGAAGTTCCACAACCACTGCGCACAAGTTCCACAATTTCAATTACGAAGTAAAGAAAGTAAGTATCTATGTTTGGCCTCTCCGTCTACTGCCCAAAAAACCTTGCCAAAACTTCTACTAACCAGCTAAGAAAATTATATCAAACAGGTAGGTTCAACAACTCAAGAAGATTCAACCTATTAGCATTCACTCGCCAACTTCTCTTAAATAATTCAATGACAATTCTGCTACGGAAGTAAAGGATGTTGGACTGTGTAAATGTGATAGGACGACGGTAAACACAATGCTCCGCGAATGCCACAACAAAGACTCTGCAGTCATCAACCTGTATAGAGAAAAGGCCTGAAGCAAACATATAAGAGTGACCGAATCAGGTTCTTCTCCTGCTCCTCGCATTGAATAAAATATAGCTAGAGCTTCATCTGCGAGCCCATGATGTACATAACCCATCATAATTGATGTCTAGGACACTAAGTCTTTATTTATTATTCTGTTGAACACCTCCTTTGCATTATCAATTTTGTTGCACTTCACATACATGTTTAGAATCTGATTCACAACTTCAACATTGGGAGCATCGCATTTCATATACATGTCGATGAAGCTTGTCTCAAGAATCTCATCATCATGGTCACAGCCTCTTCGAATTGCATGCACATGAATGAATTTACCTTCAGTAGTGCTTCTAACTGTGACGCCGCTTAGAGCAAGCTCACTAGAGTCACCCGATTAGGATCAACACCCTCTTTTTGCATGTCACACGCAATTCCAAAAGCATCCATAGCACGATAATCTGATAATTGTGAATAACTAGTAACCATGGATGTATAAGCAACAACATCCCTATCAGTCACTTCATCAAACACACGCCGTGCATCCTCAATGCAGACTGCACATTTGGAGTACAACCCCACAAGAGATGAACCCATGAACCTATCAACATTTAGCATTAGCTTTACACAATCCCCATGAATTGCTCTTCCAAATTCCACACTCTGGAGTTCAATACAGCTCTTTAGAGCAAAGTTAATCGCCGAACTGTCTACTCCAATTCTTCGCTCTTTCAAAGTCGAATAAAGCCGTAGAACCTCACAGAAATATCCAGCTCTAAAATATGCGATAGTAGCCGAATTCCAAAGGGAGAGATCCCGATTGATAATTTTATCAAACACCCATTTTGCATCTGCTAAGCTACTAAAGCTGGCATCGCACACCCACCTGCATACCCCACCGAGATGGCTCTCCTCCTTTTCCTTTCTTTCTTCCTTCCTTCTCCCTCTCCCCCTCTTCTTCTCCTTTCTCCCTGCACTGCCCTTTGCCACCTATTGCACACGTCCTTTATTTCTTTTTTCCTTCTCCCTCTCTTTCTTTTTTTTTTTTCTCTTTCTTTCCTCCTCTTCTTTTCTCTTTTCCCCCTCCTTCACTGCTGCACTCCGCCCTCACAGCCCCTGCACACACCTCCTCTTTCCTTCTTCCTCCTTCTTAAGGATTGTTGTGAGATTGAGATCGGTTGCAGAGAAGAAGAGAGATTGTGATTTGAGATCAGTTGCAGAGAGCAAAAGAGAACAAGAGAGAGGAAGAGATGAAAGGGGAAAAGGGGGAACCGAGGAAGAAGACAAATGGAGAATAAAGGGGTTCGGTCACACAGGGATAGTCGATATCGACTATTGCGCTAAAAGACAAAAAAAGAAAAAAAAGAAAAATGTAGATTTAGGGTCCAATCAGTGTGATCTTTTTTACTGAAACTAATTACAATAATACCCTATTTATGAGGATTTTTCCCCGTTAAATCCCGGTAGGAAAGTAATAAACTAACCAAAATACCCCTCGATGCCTTTTTACGGCCTCTCACACTCCCGAGTCCCACCGCCTCCCCCACCTGACCTATCACCTATCCTTGGCCGCTCATTCTCTCCTATCCTCCCTATTTGAAGAAAGTAGCCTATAAAAGAAGGTGGGGCTTCTTCTCCCTCTTTCCCTTCTCACGCCCTCTTCCTTTTATCTTCTAACAAGCCTCTCCGGCGCACTTTCCTCCTCCCCCTCTCCGCGCCAAATTTAGGGTTTTTGCGTGGAAAAAAGAAGCCGCCGCCGCGAATAGAAAGGAACAGCGAGATGCAGCAGCAGCAGCAGCCACCGTCGATGCTGATTCCCCCCTTCCCAAGCACCAACATCACAACCGAACAGATTCAAAAGGTATTTCACGACTCCACCTCCTATTTTCTGTTTTTTTTTTAGGGTTTTGGCAACTGAGCGCTTTGGATGCTTGTATTCCATTTCATTTTATTTTTTCTAGTTCGAAACAAATACAGTCTAATGTGATGTGAATCATCCTTATTTGCGAAAATGTATCGGTTCGACATATGATGTATCAATTGCATATGTCAAATGCTTGACATGGATGGGTTGAGATATTTAGAAGATATGGGTTGGATTCGCACATATTGTATGTAATCTAGTGTTGTAGGATACAAAAGGAAGGGCGCCTGACTGCGCGTGGCTGTGTAGTTGTACTCGGCTCTCCTGAAAAATACAGATTCACTTGCCTTCACTGGCTGGATGTGTGTTGGAATATTGCTGCTGTGGTGCGAGTTTTGAGAATGTGAAAAATTGAGTGTTGTTTTGTATTTTGTAAAATGCACAATGTTTTAATCTTGAGAATTTTAATTTTTTTTTTATCAAAAAAAAAGAAGAAAAAGAGATCATGGTACATTAAGTGTTTGTGATTTTGATTGAAAATGAAAATGCTGCTAGGATGGAGGAAAGAATACAAGAGTTTGAAAGCCTCAAGGAATGAGGAAGGAGAGCAGGAAGAGGAGAGGAAGAGGAAGGAGAAAACAATGAGAAGCGTCGTTTTCAAGAGGTCTAATGCAGAGATGTGTTGAAAATGATTTCAACAAGTTTTGAATGGAAAAGAGTTTGTAAACCAACTTTGAATGAAAAACAACCTTCCACATGCATTGAGGCATGTGAAATGATTTTCTTGGAGAATAAATTTACATGGATGACTTATGCAATAGAGACCACCCAACAACTGGCCTCCCATTTGGGTAGATTTGTTGATGGAAAGAGAATACAAGAAGTAAAGTAGAACACAAAGGTAAGGGTGGGAACCTTTGGCCCTTGGCCTTCCATTTCAGGAAGTTGGAGAAGCTTATTTAATGTGTTGATGCAAGCTTCAAAATGCAAAGCAGCAAAAAGACAAACTTAATTAAGTTCATTGGGGATCTGTTCTCTCTTTTCTTTTCCTACTAGTTCCAGAACACACACACACACACACACACAAAACAAAAAAAAAAAAAAAAAAAAAAAATCCTGCATGGCATCTGATGCAAGAGCAAAATGGGAAATTTTAGAGGATCTAGCCGTAAATCAGGCCCCAAAGCATTTAGATCCATTTAATTGACCAAATGGGGTCTCAGTCCACCTTTTCCACGGATGATCAAATGGAATGGCCCAAGATCCAAATTGAATGGCCCAAATAGGTTGAAATTGATATTTAAAAGTACTGATTATATTGTAAGATCGAACCAGTCCCTAAAAAAGTGGAGATGCCTATACATGTGCATACCTTCATATTCTCTATTGATTGATTGTGTTGGGAGACTCTTCCTTCTCATTTAAGTGCAATCAAGGCTCCTTTATTGAGAAGGCTTTTATGCGTAAAGAGGGAATTAGGGCTTTAGTTTCATCACTTGCTATGTGGGATCCATTACATGCAACAAGAAGCATGATGTCCAAAAAGGGAAACTTGGCACAACTATTGTTTGTTCATTCTGTGTGGATTTATTTCCTTTAATAGTTGGTTGAAAATTGGACTCTTTATGAATAAATTTCTCATGATTAAGATGGTTTAAGTGGCTGGATCTACATGGCAGCAAGTGGGGTCTGTATCCTAGGAAATTCAATGCTCAAGTAGACTCTAATTCCAATCCTTGTATTCTTAATTTATTTCCATGATTAAATGTAATTAGGATACCTTAAATAGGGTTTCTATTATCATTAGGATTATGATTAGTGGATGTGATGAGGTTTAGGATTTGTTGAGATTTCCAACATTATTTATTCATGTAAAGAGATGTTCAACCCATGCTAGCTTATATTTTTATGAAATTTGACAAAGTTGTGCCGTTGCACTTTTATTTCTTCTCCTATTGGTTGAGCATCTGCCATTAGATCAAAGATATCTTTGGTGGATTTTGCGATAACGGTAAGTGAATCCCTATTTTTTCCCCCTGATTGATGTTTGATTCTTGTTGATTGAAGATAAGTGGGTTGGGTTCATAAATCAATTGGGTAATTGTGAGATTTTGGCTTCCTTGACTGGGTGACTGCGTCAACATTGGAACTTTGAAAGGCGAGAACTGCATTCATCCACCGCACTGTCGCAATCTAGCGAAATCACTGCCGCCATCCCAAATCCTTGCTTCCTGAAACCTTCTCATGCCCGATATCCCCATTCCACTGAAACCAAAACCCGACACACCCCATTGTCGATAAAACCCAACAGCATCCACTCCATAGTGATCAACGTCCTTCCCAATCCCCAATCCATTGCAACTCATAGCCCCACCCTAATCCCAACCCAAACTCCCGCCTGAACCCCACACCCAATCGCCTCCCATTCCATACCTAGAAGAAAAAAAAGCAGAAGAAGAAGAATAGATAAGCAGAGAAAAGAAGACGAAGAAAGAAGAGGAGCCTACTTAGTTGCCGAACCCGCAGCCATCACCATTGTTGTGTAGCAGCCCACGCCTCAACTCCAGGCGCTAGCAGAGTCGACATCGCGCCAGCGCTTCCTGGCCATAGAGGCGTAGTGTTCACCAAGCGAGTAGTCGCTGCCGTCATCCAGCTCCAAACACCATCTCCGATGGCATTGTCGACGTCGTGTCCTTCGGCTAGTCTCTTCAAAGTCATCGGAGCTCTCCTCCTCCTTTTCGTCGAGCATCAACAATGAAAAGGGTTTCAGCCCCTTTTACTCTTCTCCATCGACAAACGTAGGCAAAAAACGTTAAAAATAAGAATGAAGGGTTTTAGCCTTTTGTTTTTGCGCACAGAACAAGAGGAGCAACAAAGGGCCCTCACGTGTCTACTGTGACACGTGCCAAGCTCAATTATTTTGTGGGCCTGAACCAATTGGGCATAGATTCTAGATCCGGGCCCGTTTAGGTCGAGTTCAGGTCTACGTCAGTTTGAAGGATCCAACCCTGCTTTAAGCCCATCATTGTTGTGCTGATGTCATCAGTGCATCACTAGAATCTGATCAACAACAGATTTGACCCGATCAACGGTTGAGACTTCTTCTTACGATATCGGGCTCATCCATCGTCAAATTTTAGATCCGTTTTCGCTAGGGTGATCGTAGAGAGCAAATCTACATATCAAGTCAGTCAAAATTTTAAATTTGCATTAAAAATATGCCTCCCAAAAAGCATATAGAAGTGGAGTCTTCCTCCACAAACAATGAGGATTTGAGGGGAAGTGTTGCGAAATTATCAGTAAATGTTAATCAACTATCCGCAACGATGGTTCAAATCGAAGAGACTCTTGCAAGGATGGAAACCCGATTAGCCAATTTGGAAAATAATCGGCATGAGGATAATCATTGAGATGATGGACATAATCGGAATCAACGAGATCATGGTTTTAAAACTCGCCCGCTTATCAAGTCAGAGTCTACATGACTCGGACTCGGCTCAAGTGAAAAAATAGGAAAACAGAAAAAATGTTGCTTTTGTGAAAACAGTTTAAATAGAGGGAATGGGCGAGATAGTATTATAAAGTGAGGGAAAGGCTCTTTCATGGCAAAAAAAGGTTGGGAAAGGGTTTCTAGTTTTGGTTGTGGAGAGAGAGAGAGAGAGAGAGAGAGAGAGAGAGAGAGAGAGAGAGAGAGAGAGAGAGATGCTGGCCTCGTGATGCAGCTGCTGCTGGTGTAGTGCTGCTGGAGCTTGGGACTGTTGCAGTGCTGCTGATGCTGGTGCTGTCTATTGCTTTGCTGCCGGGAGCCTGGTATGCTGGTCTTCTCTCTCTTTTCTTTTCTTTTCTTTTCTTTTTCTTTCTTTTTTTTTCTTTTCTCTTGTTGATGTTGCTCTGTTGCTGGTGCAGGTCGTCGGGCGAGTCGACTCGGACTTGGCCATGCCCGAGTCGGGGTCCCGAGTCTTGTTTTTTAAAATTTAAACCATGAACGAGATCCCCATTCAATAAATGTTGATTGAGATTTGGGTATTAAACTCTTGATTCCCGAATATGATGAGAAATTGAAACCGGATGAATTCATGGATTTGTTAGTGTGTGTTGAAAATATATTTGCACACAAGCTAATGACGGATGATCATAAAGTCACCCTAGTGGCAACTCGATTTTGCAATTATGCTGCGATATGGTGGGCCGAGTTGCAAAAGAAGAGAAGAAATCAAAACATTGACCCTGTTGACACATGGGTTGAGATGAAGAATCCGTTGAAGTATAAATTCCTTCCTGTCAATTATGCAAGAGATCCGGGTTCAAGTTTTCAAGATTTGAAACAAGGATCCAAGACAATTATTGAGTATTCTGAGGAGTTCATGACCATGCAAGCTCGTTGTGGCTGGAATGAAGATGATGATGTCATGGTTGACAGATACTTTCATGGGCTTAGACTTGACATACAACATATCCTTATATTCAAATATTTTGATAATGTTGATGAGATCATCCAACATGCTATCAAGGCCGAGGATAATGCAAATTATCAGGTCAGAAAATTTAATGCATCTAAATGGGTTGTGCAGAAGAATTCATCAATACCCGATTCTAAACCTAGTGGTTCATTGGAGAAAGTTTTCACCAAGCTCGAAGGTCAAAATAGGATCATATGCTTTAATTGTAAACAACAAAGGCATCGTGCAATGGAATGTCCCAAACGCATCCACCTCATGGAGAATGAAAGTGATGTGACAGATACTCCAGATGATCCTAAAGAGAAAGAAACAGAGGAGGTGGACGACATTGGGCCTGAGGAGGGTCTTGAATCTCTCATGGTCATCAAAGAGACTACATCAACTACTGAGAAGAAATGACTGCGGGATAATATTTTTCGTTCAAAAGGAACAATCAATGGTCAAGAATGCACGGTAGTCATTGATGGAGGAAGTTGTAAGAACATTATATCTGAAGCTCTTGTGGATCGATTACAGCTGAAAGTTCGAAGGCATCATCGTCCCTATTTTGCCAGATGGTTAATGACAGGTGATGAAATGCAAGTGAGGTCTGCATGTTCAATTACCTTTTCTATTGGTGAAGATTATACAGATATAGTTTGGTGTAATGTGGTACCCATGGATAGCGATGATATCTTGTTGGGTCGCCCATGAATGTATGACAAGAATGGCACTAATGGCAATGGCATGTGCGATAACACATACACATTCATGCATGGTGAAAAGCAAGTCACACTCTGTCCTATGAAGCCGGCACAACCAAAGAAAGGATCAAGTTCTCATTTCACCAAGGAAGCACTTCAAGTACACTATGTGTAAAAAAGCAACATAAAAAAGAAGAACCGAGTTCGATGTCGAACTCTTTTCCAACCAGGGGGGAATGATGCAGTAGGCACAGTAGCACCACAACAGTAGCACCACAATCTCTGTGAGATACACTCGTGGGCCAGATGTGGGACCCATGAAATTCTGATTTTTAAATTATTATTAGCTTTAATTTTAGCCAAGATTGTAATTAGGATTAGTTTCTAATTTGAATAGGATTATTATTTTGTTTCCTAGTTTGATTAGGATTGATTTCTTAGCCCCTAAGTTTCTTTTATTATATATAGCATTGTAGAGATTGATAATCTCAGATTTGGAGTTGATAAAATTTCCCCTTTTGTGAATTATCGTTGGAAAGCTGTCTTCTTCGTGTGATTGTTCCCTAGGAACCCTAATTGTGCTCCGGCACTTACGATCCTAACCCTAGGATTGCATCAGAAACCTAGACATCAGATTAGACATGTAACAAGCATAAATTTGAATGTCTTTATTGGTTCTTAGATCATTAGGAAACAAAATTGAGATCTTTGTTCAATAGGGAAACAAATAGGTTATCTTTTGGATCATTGAAGGGAGAATGGATAAGGGAGAGGAAGGCCACTATGTTTGACGTTGAATGTTTGGAAGACGATTGCAAATGTAGGAAAATGGAAAGAAAAGAGTAAAATACGAAAATGAAAAATGAAGTCAATAGAAACTTTTAGTGGCATTTTGCACCTAAATTCTTTCCCCCTTACAAATGAATGCAAAAGAATATACTTTTACATCAAGAAATTGTGGGTTCGGATTGTTGGATGCAAGTCTTTGATTCACCAGTTTTTTTTTTTTTACTCCCAACTTTTCTTCAATGATTTCATGGCATTCTGCCTTGTTGACGAATTGGTTTTACACCTTCATGAGTCTGTTGATGAACTTGATCACTTGATCATATGGAGTGATGTGAAGCTTCTCAACAATCTTTTTATGAACACATAAACTATGGGTTGCCTTTGCAATCCCACCAGAGATTATCACACATGATAGGGGGTACCATAGCCAGCTCATAGGACCAGCTCATAGGAGTTTGAAACTTGGTTGCCTAACATATCCCTTTCATGAATGATGACTGCCTAACATACCCATCAAACACAATGGTGGGTGCCTGGGCTACCTAAAAGGGAGCCGAAAATTCAATAGCCCATCATATATAATAGAAACACACTCAAGGAGCTATAAGGCTAAAGTTTTCCTATAAGGGAAAGGTTCTCTTCAAAATATGTTGAGAAAGTTGAAACCTAAGGGGGAACTCAAGTTTGAATGCAAAGTGATCAAAAGTGTAGCAAAAGCTTTGCAAAAGGCCCTTAAAATGTAGCAGGGATGGGGTATTTGTAGGCCTCTGGGCTTAAAAATCATTATGGAGAAATCATGCCTTTTAGTGGGCAGTTTCGGATGATTTTGAATGGTTTCCAGCTGTTATGTAAATTTTTTTTTTTTTGGGTGGACGAGGACAGGACAACTCAACAAGAAACAAGGAATTGAATAAGTTATTGTGTATGGGGTTAATGCTCCCAACCAACCTATTTATAATTACATGTCATTTTTTATAATAGTAATGAGCTTATCTACACCAATACAATAGGTTTGACTAACTACTTGAATCTAATAAAATCTATGTTACACAAGAGGCTATAAAATAGTCCTGATCCTCTATAGATTTTGGTACACCGGGGACCATCTAAGGTGCCTAGATGCGGCAGGGACACACCATGGACATGGTAGGGACATTGATTTTACACAAAAAGCGAAGTATAAGGTATGATACGACATGATAAATTGCCCATTTTGAAGCATCCATGCATCATAGAGGACCATATGAAATTCATAGTCTTCACACCCCCTCTTCAAGCTCACAATAGGTAGCTGTTAAAATTGAGAGATTGGATAGCAATTGCTAGCGGGGCGAGACTTGGTGAATAGATTGGTTAGCTGATGAAGGGTGCAGATAGCTTGAAAAAGGGTCATGTGCTTGCGAAGATGATATCGAACAAAATGGTAGTCAATCTCTACATGTTGGGTGCATTCATGGAAGACATTGTCGTGAGCAATTTGGAGAGCACTTGCATTGTCACAATATAGAGGAATGAAGGAGCACGTAATTGGCTTTAGCAAAAGAAGGGGAAACAATATATTGTTTCTTTCTCTCCCTGGAGATTAGGGAAGGACCAAGGAGGATGCAGTAACCTGTGTTAAACTTAAGAGTGATGGTTGTTGTCAACACGGCCTACCCATTCAAAGTTAGAATAGGTGCCGAATTGAAGAGAGCTGTCATTGGAAAGAAGAAGATCCTGATTCATTCCCTTGAAGGTAGCATAAAATCTGAAGAACGATAGTCTAATGGAGAGAAGTAGGAGCAGATGAATTGGCTAACCACCTGGAATGATAAGCAATGTCAGGTCGAGCGACAGTCAAATAGGCAAGACCTCCGACCACTTGTCTATAGTGAGTGGGATTAGGCAGGGGAGTGCCATCAGAAGTAGAGAGGTATTGATTAAGCTCAAGAGTGTCAACAATTCTGGAACCGGTAAGCCCTGCTGGCTAAAGAATGTCTCTTAAGTTTTCTTTTGTGATAGAAGATAGCCCCGAGGAAAACACGCAACTTCTATGCCCAGGAAGTAATGCAGAGGGCCAAAATCCTCCATATCAAGCTGTGAATTGAGGAAGATCTTGAGAGACTGGATTCCTTTTTGACCATCATTTGTTCTAAGCATGTCATTAACATAGAGAATGAGCACTCGACTGCGGGTGGTGGAGAAAAAGAATAGTGTCGGAGTCATGACAACTCTAAGAATAGCCATCATTAGGAAGAACGTTGATGAAGTGTTCAAACCAAGCACGAGGGGCTTGCTTGAGTCCATATAAAGCACAACGTTGCTTACAAACATAGTGGGAAGGATGGGGAAGACTGAAAAGTGGTGTCATGTATATCTTTTCGATGAGGAGGCCACTTAGAAATGAATTGTTGACATTCATTTGATATAATGGCCATTGACAAGCAACAACACCGGATATATGAGTATGGATGATGGTTATTTTGGTTGTTGGAGCAAAGTCTCGTCACAGTCCATGCCATATTCTTGTTTTATCCTTTTGTCAGCAAGCGAGCCTTGAAGCTTTCAATACTCCATTTACATTGAGTCTCGACATTGTAAAACCATTTGCAACCAATAGTGTGTTTGCCAACAGGAGGAGGGACAAGATCCATGTATGAGTTTTACTTAATGCATCCAATTGAATGGATGCTTCTTTATATGACTGTGGGCCACCAGTGATCAGACTTCAAGATGTTGATGAAATACTATATTAACATGCACGAACAGTCACAAGTATGACTGTATTATTACCAAGATTCGACAACAAGGTCGAAGAGGAAAGCTAGAAGAAGAGGAAGTAGAAGAGGAAGCTCTGATACCATGTCAGTTGCAGAACTTTAGAATGAGAGAAGTGTTTGGAATATCTTGGATGATCCAGACGATCAGTCCTTACTTTATTTATAAAGACTACCAGCTTTAATCAAGGCAATTACAATCTATGTAAGAGGAAAGAATATAAAGAATATAAGTTACAATCTTTTATACATGGTAAGATAATATAAACAGATTTGTAGTCAATCAACTAATCCCACGTGGTGTAGGAGTATGGGCCTATTGTACATGGGCCTTGGGTCAGATGGTGTTAACAATGTGGCAGTTACAAGGGCTTCTCCCCGAAAAGAGAGAGGGACTCAAAAAATGAAGCAGAGTGCAAATGATATCCAGAGGGTGACAGTGTTTGTGTTCAGCTACACTATTTTGTTTAGGCTTTAAGGATGAGAGCTAAGGAAGGGTTCCCTAGTGAGAGAGGAAGTCTTGGAACTAGGTAGAGAGGTATTCGCCGCCAGAGTTAGACCTGAATATCTTAATTTTGGTGGAAAACTGAGTTTCAATCATGCAAGCAAATGGAACATGTGTCATATAGTTCATGTTTACGTTTCATTAAATACACCCATGTATATCATGTATCATCAATAAGCAAAACATAATAGACAAATCCTCATTTGGTGAGTTGGGAGGCAGATCCATAAAATGTCAGTGTGCATCAAATCAATAGAATAGTGCTTCTATGGAAGGCACAACAATAGATTTGGAAACACGACAACTTAAACAATTGGAGAAATCATCAAAAATTACATTTCCGAAAATATCAGATAAGTCCATAGTTTAAACCAAGTAACAGACAAATGGCCTAATCTAGAATGCCAAAGACAAAATAAAGATAGGCGATCTGCAGCAACAACAACAACAGCGGATGGATGAGGCAAGTGCAGAAAAGCAAGAAAGTACAAGCCGCCTGATTTATGTCCTCTCCTAATCTGGCTCCTGTTGAAAGACCTTGCGCATAACATCTGTAGGAGGAAAAAGTTATCACATATCCATCTTGAGCAAGTTGGCTAATAGACAAAAGGTTCATAGATAAATTAAGAACAAAATGAATAGAGAAGATAGAAACCAAACTCTTTTTTTTAAAAAAGAAAGCAAGAAAACAAACTAGTGGTGATAGAGCCTATTTTTAAAATAGGTAGACGAGAGCTGTCAACAGTATAAATGAAATGGGGAGATGAAGGTATGCAAGTGCAAGTAGTAAAGAAATAGAGGTCATGTGACTACAGGCGCCGGAGGCAAAGACCCAAGGGCTAACTTTGTTACCTTTAGCAGAGAACATTATATTGAGAATGATTATTAGATTACGTCAGTTGAGAAGTTAATGAAGGTATGATACATATTGTTAATGGAAATTAAACACGGGATCCTATTTCTCTTCATTAGGATTAGTGCCAAAATTGTGTTTCCCCTTCTTTTTAATGTTGACTCTAAATTGACCACGGTACAACTGTCATTATACACATATGCAGTGTTAAATTTATTTTTTTGTATTCTTGTGCCAAACCATGGGTGACATCAGCTTTTATGAGCTTTTATCCTGGACAAAGTTCCCTCCTTAACAAAGCACTTTGTAATAAAGATGAAGGTTATTTTAATAATTTCCCATTCTCATGATGCAGTAAGTGTTGAATTTATTGGTGCAGCATGCCATTAACTTCTCTTTACATTGTTGGAAGTTGGTGAATTGCCATCCTAGAAAAGAATGTTTTCAGATGCTTGCAAATCTCAATGATTATTTATTATTTATTATTATTATTAGTAATTTTTTGAGCGGTAGCTTTGTATTGGAATGAAGACTGTACAGTATAAGAGGGCTATATTGAAAAAAGAGGAGGGCTGAACCCATACAAAATGGGGCAAGACACATGAAGAATTGCTTGCTTTTAAGAACCAAAATGTACAACCTGGGTGCTGCAAGGCACCAAAGAGGGAACCCTCATAATGGAAGTGGGACATCATTACCAAAAACCATATCATTTTGCCTAACCCCTTCGCTAAACTATCTGCTTCTTTGGTGGCATTCCAATGCACATGAATGAGGGAAATCCTTGTTGCTCAAGAGAGATCATTTATCTCGTCCACCTCTTCAATGATTATTGTATTTTTACCCTTTTAAAGTCATCATTTGCTTGGCTATGGAAAAAAGTTAAGCAAATCTCAATGATTATTTATTATTTATTATTATTAGTATTTTTTTGAGTGGTAACTTTGTATTGGAAAGAAGACTGTGCAGTAGAGAGGTCCATATTGACAAAAGAGGAGGGTCGAACCCATACAAAATGGGGCCAGGCACACGAAGGATTGCATGCTGAAAACAGCCAAAATGCCAATCTGAGTGCTGCAAGGCACCAAAGTGGGAACCCTCATAATGCAAGTGGGACTACATTACCAAAAACCATACCTAACCCCTTAGCCAAATCTGCTTCTTTGTTTGCACTCCAATGCACATGAATGAGGGAAATACTTGTTACTCAAGTGAGGTCCTTTATCTCATCCACCTATGCAAAGATTATTGTATTTTTACCCTTTTAAAGTCACCATCATTTGCTTAACTATGGTCTCTTGCTTATAAGCTTACAATAATACATAATGCACTCAATCAACAGTGAAAATGTGCCCTAGAGCCACTCAACGATGGAAAAAGAATAAAAAATCATGATGTAAACCCATTTGCAGAGACCTTTAAAATTTCCCTTCCAGTTCATCTTATCTTGCTACTGGTTCGACTTAAAGGTGTTTACTATTACCAACATTTGGAGAAAGATGGGTTTGCAGCTTCCAGACTAAAATCCCCTTGCTTCTGCTCTTGCATTGCAACTAAGTTGTTTAATAATTACTAGTTTATGTATAATAAGTTCTTTCAAATTTAAAATAATTAAATTCAATAAATTCAATATATTTATTTTAGGTAAAAATGAGCTTCACTCTAGAATAATTCATTGAAGTTCTATTCCATCTATATGTGTTATGGAAAATGCAGTTGGAGACTGGTTCCATGTGTCCCCAAAACCATTTCTATTATCAGTGTCTTTTAGCTGTTAAGCTGATTTTTATGGAAACCAAACCTTGTTTTGGGTGTATGCAGACTGTCTCTGAAAGGCCTATACCTGTTGTTGTATGTATATTTCCTCATATTATTTATTGCAGTTCATAGGTGCTTTTACTCTTTTTTCTGATTTATATGGTACACTATTTTCATGTTGTTGTTGGCTGTAAAAGATCTTGTAAAACCAATTCAATTTCTACTTTGTTTTGTGATTTGATGGGATATCCTCATTATCATTATCAGTTTCTTATTCCAGTTCCCAACAATGTGGGGTAGATAAGAGGGGACCCAGTTTGGTTTAACAAGTTTCTGTGGCTGGCTGCTTATTTGACGCCAACCCTTTTACCTATCATTGGGTGAAAGGAGATTCTAAAGTAAGACAATCAAATGGGGGCAAAGCGCATGGCATATGAGATGCTGCAATATGCTCACCCAGTTTTGGCTTGGAGAAACGGATCAATAGGGGACTATCAAAGGAGAGGTGGCTATCGCCAAGGTAGCCATTGAATAGATTAAAGCTGCCCTCAGGACCATCGAATAAGGGGTTATCAAATTGGAGCACTAAGTTGTTAATCTTTCCATGCTGACATCACTAAATAGATGTAGGGGCATTTTGATGGGATGTGGTTTCTTTTTGTAATAATAATTGTGATGATTTCTGTCAGTTTTTTTTTTTTACTTTTATTGGCATTTTGGGTTACTCAGTTGATGACTCTTGACAGTCCGTTTATTGGCAACTGAGTCTCTGCTGTGATTATTTTTTATTGGTTGGCAGGGCTGGACGTCAGGTGATCACTTAGCTGTGGGCACCTCCAACTGCTCAGCCCCAACTGTGGGTTTTACTCAGCCATGAGCACATGCATGCGTGCGGGAGTGTGCATGCATGTGTGAATTGTTCTCTTTTTCTATAAAGAGTTCTGTGAATTGTTACACATATCAGGAAAAAAAAATTGTGGATTGTTCTATGACTACACTCCTGTAATTTCATTTATCCAACTGATTGCTCTACAACTCACATGAAAAGCTGTTGAATCTTTTTGCGACCTGCCTATCTGTGACTAGGAATAGGGAATGGAGTAAATGATTTATATCCTTAGCTTAATAAGATGTTGTTTTTTATGCAGTGTCTGGATGAAAACAAGCAATTGATTCTTGCAATTTTGGACAACCAAAATCTTGGAAAACTGGCTGAGTGTGCGCAGTAAGTGTTTGATTGGCAGGAGTCATTACATTTTTTCGCTGCATATGGCTGTAGTAATCTTTTCTTTTTGTTGTATCAGATAACTTTCATCTTCAGCTATAGTGACTTCAAATTAAATTATTTTGCAATTCACACCCATGGGTTTGTGCTAAATTGTTGCACCCACCGCCATTACTGTCTACCCATCACATATATTAGAAAAAATGTTGTGTTCTTTGGGCCTCTTGCATGACTACTATAGTAGATGAATATTTGATGGGTCTCCTGGGTATGCCACACCTTTTTGTAATGAAAATTCTTGGACACCTTGGTGATGGTTGTGAACAAACATGTCATCAATTTAGAGTTTCTTTTCTACAGCTAGTTATAATTGTGCGAATGTGAGGTGAAATTTTCCCAGCATCCTCTCTATCTCGTACAGCTATTTGTTAAATTTACTGTTGATGGAGCTATATATATTTATTTATTTATTTAGGTGATACTTTTGCAGTTATATTGATTTTTTTCCCTCTTGAGATAAATTCCTTGTGATGCTGTTGAGTGAAAAATGAAACATGTTAGTTTTCTCCAAGCTTTTATGCTAACATGAGATGTTTTGCACTTGTAATTGAAATGTGCAATTTTTAATTTCACGAAACAGCGTCTTGCAAGGAGGCAGTAAGTGGTTCTATGTTTCTTTTACGTATCTTGTACAGCTATTTGTTAAATTTACTGTTGATGGAGGTATATATATTTAGGTGATACTTTTGGAGTTCTTATGATTTTTTCCCTCGAGATAAATTCCTTGTGATGTTGTTGAGTGAAAAATAAAACATGCTAGTTTTCTCCAAACTTTTATGCTAACATGATATGTTTTGCATTTGTAATTGGAATGGGGTCAAATTTTTAATTCCATGAAGCTTTGTCTTGCGAGGCATTACTTTTTAAAACTTGGCAAAAAATATTGCAGATATTTTGAGAATGCAGCGACAGTTTCCCGATAATTTCATAAACCAACATTATCCCAAGATGTTGCAAGATTCACCGTGAAATCTCCTAAATATTACATATATACATCTGTGTGTGCGCAAGCGCATGCGGTTTACATTCTGCTAAGAGGTAACTCTCACGGATTGTGTTCAGGGGTAAAAATTTTAACCCCCACGTGAGACCCACTTGGATGCATGCCAATCATCCGGGGGGGGGGTAGTCTAATGGAAATCTCTCATTTTTTTTAAGAGTCTCGACGTTAAATGGTTTCTCAAGTTACATTTTTTTAATGAAATTAAATCCAAAGGCGTGTATAGTTCTGATTGGTGTAATATTTGGGTGAGTGGCAATTCATGGATTGTTAGTGAGTGTGAGGGGAATTGATTGATCATGGGGTTCCCCCGTGGTGGTAAAATGGTTCTCTCACACGCAATCTGTGAGATATACCTTTTAGCAGAACATTATCCATATGTATGTATGTATGTATAAGCAAATCTCCCTGTGAACATGGTTCTCACTGTCTTACGGCGAGGTCAACATAATGGGGCCTACCCTATGATCCATCAAAATGGACCACTACTCCCCTCCCTTGATAGTCACCGATCCCTAGGTTTGCACCCATCTGAATGGACTGGATCGTTGAATTGAGGTTCAAACCTTTTTTTTTGGGTGTGTGTGGGGGGGGGGGGGGGGGGGGGGGGGGGTTAGAGCGGTTAAACTTGTGGGCCACGAAATTTTTTTAGGGGGGGCAGTGTGGGGTTGTTAGGGGCATGGGATTGAGCCCTACGCACATATCTTTCCATGTTAGGGGCATGGGATTGAGCCCTACACACATATCTTTCCATCTGCCTTTTGTCCCATGATCCATGTGGCACATGTGGGCCCGAATAGGTGAAGTCTGTAACACAATGCTGACAGGAAGATTGCGCATATGTATGTATATTAAAATTGTTTTATCTTTGTCAGTATTATTTTGTTTAATTTTAATTGTGGTTTTCCTGAATATCCTAAGAAAAAAACAGAATATCCTAAGAAAAAAACACAAAAGTTTGGAACATTTCCTGGTAATTTCCTGAGATAAGAAATCACCAAAATCGAGTTTTGTTATAATGATTAAAATAGCATGATACTTTCTCAATGTGTAGCTAATAATAATTGCATGATTCTTTTTACCACTACCAATTTCATTATAATGATTAAAATAACATGATACTATCCCAATATGTAGCTAATAATAATTGCAAGTTTTTTTTTTACCATTACCATAATTGACTAAATTGATTCTTGAATGGAATGATTAATGGTTTTGCTGTCCTTTCAATTCAAAATAATGTCTTGGATTGGTAGCCACAGGTCATGGAACTTGCAGGGGCTATCCTATGTGGTTTCCATTAGGAAAGAAATGAATGATCACAAGAGGAGATATTAGGGTAATGAAAAGGGCTTTCTTAGATTTTTAGGGGAGTGATAGCCTAGGTGGTCACAAGGGGATCGTTGGAAGCTCTCAAACTGCAAGCAAGAGCAGAAGCCAGTCATGTTCTTTGGCAGGGTGCAAAGAGGGATGGTGCTTGAGAGTAACAGTATGAAAGATAATGTCTCTTGGTATTGACCACAAAACGAACAGTATGACTGTAATGGGCATGTCAGAGAAGGATTTTATGAGGCTGAGAGAGATTAGGCAGGTGAATTGCATAGGAAGGGTAAAGACCATACTCCTTGACTTAGTCAGTAGTTGAAAGGAGAGGGGGGCATATTCACTTCATGGATTCTAAATTTTAGAAAAAGCAATTGAAGGGAGTCAATTGTAATTGCTTCCCAGCTAAACGAAGGTACATTGTTCTATGACTTGAGGATGGCATCCGGCTGTCTAAAATTTGATTTTCTAGATTCACATTCTTGAGATGGAAAAGTGGACAGGATAAGTTGTTTTTGTGATTCGGCTGACATGTTTGGATTTGTTCTTTAGTGGTGGTAGGAGTTATCTCTTAGGTTTTTTGGCGAGTTTTGATGCCGATCAAATAAATCAGGTCTATGCACTTGCAATTAAATAAGAAAAAAGAAAGAGAGTAAAGTATCTTGGTGGGAACAATTGCAGTTGATGAGGGAGCGCATGTAAAGGATTGCATCACATCTTCTGACAAGATAAAACTGCAAATGAACAGTTATTTTCTTCTACCCGGTTGTGTGCAGCAACTCTACCAGTACTTGGATTCTCTACAACCAGGAGATAGGTGTGTGTGAACGATTTCATTATTTGATTGCATGTAGCCGTGTGATGGAGTTTCAAACATCCTTTTGGTAGCTTCAATCCATGATTCCTGAATACTTCTGCATGCTTAGCTTACCCATATGGCCATATCAAATGGATACGAAACTTATTTTGGTACTCAATACTGCGCCGATACTGCCAGAGTGAAAGTTTAGCACATCTTACTGTATTAAGTCCATTATTTTTTTATTAGTTTCATTAATTTCCTTATTTATTCATGTCATCCTTACGCATTAGTCATTGACTGTAAAAGAATAAAGAACAGAATAGAGAAAAAAGAGCATAAAATTGATTAGGAGCATGCCTTATTGTTGTAGGCAAGTCAAGACAATAAATATCTCCTACTCTGAATACATAGGTTTTTTTCATTTATTAGTTCTGGATCACTAGATGGTCAAATTGATAAGAACAAAAGAAGTTGACTTGACACCACATATGAATTAAACTCCACAAAAGTTGCCTTTTACCCATGTTCAAGTGAGAAGTCTTCATCTTCCTATTCCTCGAGAAGAAAACTTAAAACCTAGTGTGGGAATTCTAGAAGAGTAATGGGTGTGAATGTCTCAAGTCTACAACATAATTATATTTGATTGCAACTCCAATCACTGACCATCCCTCATGAGGCAGTTGGGGTGATTCAGGTTTCAAACAAGGCTTCAACACAATTTGATGTATCTAGCTGCGATTGCAGATGCCCAACCTCAAGCACCGGCAGTACCTCCTCAGGTCGGTCAAACATTATCTTATGGAATGTTCTTGTCAACCATATCTTAAGTTTTCTTATTAAGGCTATCAACATTGGCAGATGCCTCCACAGGCTGTGATGCAACAGGCAGGGCATTACATGCAGCATCCACAGATGGCAGGAGCTCAGCAATCCATTTTTGCACAGAAGGTTCCGTCGCAATTCAACCAACAGCAAATGCAGGAGTACCAGCACCAGCAACATCAGTTACATCACCAACACCCACAGTCCGTACAAGGACACATGGGCATGAGACCTGGAGCTGCAAATGGCGTGCATGCTATGCATTCAGAGAATACTCTTAGTAGCAGTGGTGGGCAACCTACAGCTACAGGCTTAGGTGAGTTCACACGGCCTGGTGCCTCTAGTGGTTCCATAGATGGGAGAGGAAACAAGCAAGATGCAGGAACGGGCTTGGAGTCTGGTTCCAGTGACATCCATGGCAGCTCAGGTGGTGGACCTAGTACTGCTGATGTGGAGCCATCATACCTTAAAGGATCTGAAGAAAGTGGTAAGATGCCATGACAGGTAACGTAGATAGTTTGCTGTCGATAGGTGCATGTGAATGTCGTCGTGTATTGTACTGATATACTTTGGATAATGACTTATTGATTATGTGTGAGTTCACGTTATCTTTATTTCATGTATGGAACTGGTAGCACTGTGGATGTGTGATTGTTGTTCCCAGGTTTGTCTCTCTGCCCATGTAAAAGATGAACAATGAAGAAAGACAAGGTGATGTTTCGCTGACCTGGAGCTGTTGACCTTACATAATTTGAGAATGATATTATTGTTGTGAGAATGATATTATGGTTGTTTAATTAGCGGTTGTCTGCAGTTACTTGCCAGCTTTAATATTATGGTCGACGATGTTGTGTGTCTTGGAAACTGTGCCTTTCTGTGCTAAGGAAAAAAAAAATGAGAGTGTAGATTTTATCTTGTTTTTTGTATGGATGAGAATTGCATCAGCATGTGGCATGATGATCAGTTCCAGAGGCAACAAACATCCCAGCACCCAACGTCATAGAAGTGAGACAATTTCCTTTTGCGTCGTTGAAACAGTAGGATCAATAATGGTCAAGATGGCTTTGGTGCGTTTTAACTGGCTGTGAAAAAGGTCCCTAGTCTACAACATGGTAACCACTCTCACACAATATACTGGTTAGGTGGCTATGTAGTTGTACAGTGTTTTAAAAGTAGTCCCTGAGTCAGGTAGGCCATGGCTGAATTGACTTGGAAGGGACTTTGGTCGAGAATCCCATCGCCACCTGCATTGGCGGCGGCTACCCCTTTAATTCCTCCCCCATGTAGAGAGACAAGGGCGACGAGAGTTGCTATGCTCGTCTTCCATCGCCTTGTGCATAGAGTACCTGTCATTTTAATGTTGGTGGGCTCAACTCAACAGAGGAAGAAGGAAAGGGTGAACTGACTCCCCAATGGATCGAGATGTGGATCTATTATTTCCAGATTTCCATTTTTGACATCTGCAGTCACTGTTCTTAATTGTTGAATTTTCTTCAGCGATTGGGAGAACGATCAAAAGGGGTTTGTTTTCTTGATGTTCAGTAACCAGCTGTTACGATGGCAGTCAAGGGATGTAGCAATGGCGACAGATTCCACATTAATGGTGTTGGTGGTAGGGTGGTGCAAATTGAAGTGTACCGAGATGATGAGGGTTTGTTTTAAGTTTGGGGACAAGGCTTTGATGATAATGATGATGATGAAGAACTTCTTTAAGAAGTTTTGGGTTAGATGGGTTTATTGGGTTAACCCTCACTCAACCCGTTTTATTGTGGGTTGGGTTTATTTTGTGTGTCTCCTCTAGGAAATACGGATCATGTTACACGGGTCAAACATGGGTTGGTCGGGTTAGTGGGTCAAGGTCACATCCTTGAGATGAGTAGAGCCACAAAGTTCGTTTCCGACCCAATGCAGGGTCCATCTGTTTTTTTATCAAGTGGAGGGATAATTTCAATTAAAGAACTCTGATTGGGTTAGGGGGTTAGGGGGGTTAAGCCTTGTTTACAAGGGGAATTCTTAGATACACCCGTTGCTGTGAAGAAGATCGTACAATCAGATTTCCAAATCAATGATAGAGATGTTAAATGGGCCGTGTCGGCTCGCAGTCAACGTGCTGTAGCACGGCCTGCCTCTATCGTGCTGGCACGGTACGACACGAGCAGCATGGTAAAATGAACAGTTTACCCCCCAATGGTCATAACACGGTTATATGGGCTGTTTTGGCCACTGTACTCCCACCCAATAGCCATAAAACAGTCATATTAGGGACATTTTCTCACTAAACTCTCTATCACTCATCCAACTCTCTCACTCTCTCAAATAATCCAAATCTCTCTCTAATAATATTTTTTATAAGTTTTTGGGGGGCCAAAAATCAAGTCATACAGAGACAAGATTAAGGGGCCTTCAAAAATTTTGAGTTACTTATTTCATTTAAATTCGAGATTACATATCTCTATATAGTTTATATATATTATATTAGCTCTCATCTTCTCCCCTTTCTTATATTAATTATTACATAAGATTTATGTTATCGATTCAGGTGAGGGTACCAAGCATTTGACGAGGCATAAGAAACAAATGTGAATCCAAACATATTGCGAGGCCTTAAGGGGAAGGGGGTCAAGGGTACAGATCCAGATTTCTACTACTGGTGGTAGTAGTTTAGGGCTTTTTCCTTTCTTATAATGTTGTTAATGATAGACAATTACTTGTTAAAATGATTGTACTAGCTGAATTACCATTTGTTTCTGCTGAAAATGAATTTTTCGAAGAATATGTACAAAATGCCCTATGTCCACAATTTAGAAAGATTTTTACAAATATTGCTACAAATACTGGTGTACAGTTTTTTCTTGAAGAAATAAATAATAATGTGGAAAGCACAGAGTTAAATACTTTTGGAAATTTAAGGTCAAAATTACAAACACTTTTCTAATTTTATTGTGACAAAATGGGTACATCATGGGCTAGTATGACCCCTCAACAAGTCCAGCAATCAAGTGGAGTTTCTTGAGAATATGTTTATTGAAAAATGGTTAGATCCTCCACCTTAAGTAATGTTGTGACGAAGTTATCCTCATATCTTGACTCGGGTCTATTGGAGATGCATGATACATCTAGTTTTGGCGTTTTAGCATGGTAGAAAGCATATGAAAGTAGATTTTTAGTGTTATCCGTCATAGCTCGTGATCTACTAACTATTCTAATGTTTTCTGTAGCATTAAAATAAGATTTTAGTGCAGGTGGATGTGTGATGGATGACTCGAGGACGAATTTAGCTGACAAGAGAAAGCAAGAGATGGTACAAATTGAAGATTATGATCCAAACAAATACATTAGCGGACTACAAGTCTAATTTCCTCCCTTTTCTTCATTGTAAATATAAAATATATAGTATTTTATCTTTTAATGTATTTTAATATCTTTATTATCCAAAAAGGTAATCTTATTGAAAAACATTCAAGTAGAAAAGATTCAATTGATTCTCTTCTTAGTGGAGTAGGTCGAGTTTGACTGAAGTACTTAAATTTGTGTGCCATACTCTTCTCTGTATGTATCTTTTCATTTTTTTTTTAGTGCAAGACCTTTGTTTTTTAAGCCCAAAAGGTACCCAACGAGACGAACCCGCACGGCATGAAAGGCACGGAGGCATGGAACAACCCAGCACGACTTAGGCGCGGCACAAACCGTGCTAGGCCGAGCCCCTTGGCCAGCCGTGCTGGCACAACACGACACGATATGTTTTGACATCTTTAGCAATGGGCAATTCTGCAATGAAAGTTGAGATCATCAACAACTCTAGGCAAATAAATTTGGTCCCTCTCATATGTTGTTCTGTATAGGGCTGTCAAAGGATCGTGTTGAGCTAGGCTTGGGGTTTGTCCAAGCCCTACCCTCGGCATAATAGAGTCGGGCCCGGACCTAAGCCCTTGAAGGACCTATATTGGCTAGGCCATTATTCAGTCCTCGCGGGCCAGGGCCTATGGTTTAAAATATCGGCTCATACTGGTGCCTACTGAATCGATATTTTGATGCATATTGGTATTGGTATTGCTATTGTGTGTGGAAGAGGGAGAAAAAAAACCGGTCCCACCAATATTTTGAAAATAATGGTCCGAGACTAATATATTAGTCGACAAATATTGAAACCCTTTCTTTTTTTAATCTTCCATTCTCTGACTCCAAGCTTTATCAAAGTGGCAATAGACGTTATTTCATTTTCTCTAAATTTACTTTTTATAATTTCTAATCGAGATCTCAAGATTTAAGTGGATTTTATCACGAAAAAATCAAAGAACTCAATCACTACTCTAGGCAAGCATTTTGAGTTTGTTTTTCATAATTTTCTAGTCTCTTTCTAAACAGGTTCTGACAAGACAACATTACATGATGCTACGACTTAAGGGGACTAATATCTTGGTTTATAGTAAGTACTAATGCAAAAAACATTCTTTTCTAACATTTTTTTGCATTCTGAATATTTTTGAATTTTTTTTTTTCAAAATTCTTTGGGGTCGAAGAAAATTCACGCATGACAATTGTGAACTGCAATGTGAAGTCGCATCATATCATTTCAATTAATGACCCTGATGATGTTCGGGATTCCAACTTTGAATCATTCCGGGGCCTATTGAGAAGAAAATCAATTTTTATTTTTTCCTATACTGCCACTAGGCACATGGTGTAAGCCTGACATTAACCCTCCAATTTTGTCCGAGCTTGAGACATCAATGCAATTAAAAGTCAACGTGGCCGCAAAGCACGATTCAAATTGTTACATTACAACCAATGAAAAAGCTTTTTATTTAAATAAACTTCAGTATCGTTAATTTCAATCGTGATGAATTCTTGAATACTTTTCTTAATGGAGTTGTCATTGGGTGGGGATATTCCCGAGCTCATCAGAGTCCCGGTCAGATGCTCCGTCTCGGGCTCCCGCACCGGCTAGTCCATCTCGCCAAGGCTCGGTTCAATCTTCATCAGCTCGGTCAGGTGCTCCCACCTCGGTCCATACTTTCACTTCATCAGACTCCACTTCGGCCAAAGCATCCCACTTCGGTCAAGTGCTCCACTTCGGCACCTTTGCTAGATCTCTCTCTAGCCAAGTCAAGGTCGTTCCCGACCTCGTCGCTCCCGACCTCGGTACCAAGCACCCCAGATCATTCACACCTCGGCTATATCACCAGGAAGCTACCCATAGCGGGGGCTGACAGCTGTCCTCCCATGGACACTTAAGCACGCTACAGCACGTGCGACAAGACAAGGGCACCGCCCATATCATCTGACAGAGCCACCCATACCGTCAAGCTTCCTGACAGATTGTCGTCCACAGCTCCCAAAATGCCAGGGTATGGCCCGACGGGACAATTGCACTGCGATTAGACATCCTGTCAGAGCTGCAGAGCACTCTCTCCCTCTCTCTCCAAAGTCAACTATCTCCCTCTCCCTATCGATATAAGCAGCAGGCGCAGAGAGGAATGAGGGGGGATGATCGAACATCCGATCCAACACACCATACACAAAACCATGGCCAACACCTACACCACCTGCTGGTACGCCATCTTCTTCCTCAAAATCTCCATCCTTAGTCCAGTTCTCACACTGACTTAGGCATCGGAGAGCCCTGCGCTGCCCACAGCCAGGGTCCTTTGACCTACTGTTCTTCTTCCCCTTCTCAGGTTTCAGGCAGGCAGCGGTGTTCTTCTCAAGAGCCTCGTCTCAACACCTCCTCCCTTTGTGAGTGACATTTTTATGCACCTACAATTGGCGCCGTCTGTGGGAAACGGGCAAAAAGTCATCTTCCTAAAAACCATGCCTCGAAGAACCAGAAAGGGAAAGGAACCATTGGCGCTGTCAACACAGCTTACGGCGAACCTCCGACAAGAAAGGTCCGGAGCAAGATCTGGTCCAGCGAGCGTCCACAAGCCGGAAACTCAGTCAGGTTCATCCTCTAAGGGGGTCACAGCACCTTCTCGACGAGATAACCTTTGACTGGGGCTCTCCCGGCAGAAGGGTCCTCAGCTAGATGGAGCCCGAGCTCTGGAACGCTTCGACCTCTATGAGAGCAACCAGGTGATCTCCATCTCGACAGATGTCTCTAGCTCGGCTGATATCTCCATCTCAGCAGACATCTCCAGCTCGGCAGATATTCCCGCAGCTCGGCGTGTGCCTCCAGCCGCAGACACTCTCAGCTCGGTAGACGTCCCCAGCTCGACAGAAGTCTCCTCTAGCTCGGGGGGCTGCTAAAGCCTCCTATCATCCTTCAGCTATCACCCGTCAGCTTTGATCGTACGACCCTCTACCATCTCCCGGCACGGTCCTCTGCTGTCAGCTTCGACGGCGTGATCAGCCCCTACGGCATTCTCAGCTTCGATGGCCCGTCAGCTTCGATCGTACGATCCTCTACCGTCATACGGCATGATCCTCTACTGTCAGCTTCGATGGGGCCGTCAGCTTCGACAACATCGGCATGGTCCTCTACTGTCGGCTTCGATCGCACGACCCTCTACCGTCATTCTTGATGGCATGGTCCTTTATTGTCAGCCTTGATCGCACGGCCTCTACCGCCATCAGATCATCTTATACAGCTCGGCCGCGTGCCGAATCTCGACTTTGTGCATTGTGGCAGCAGCGTCACGCTGGCACGACCTCATGCTGGTCTCGGCCTCATGAAGGTCTCGCCACCGAGCTCACCCTAGGGTCGCTTGTATAGCACCGGGGCGTGACTCGAGTCCGGCAGCAGAGCCGCCGAGCTCACCCTAGGGTCGCTTGTATAGCACCTGGGCGTGACTCGAGTCCGGCAGCAGAGCCGCCGAGCTCACCCTAGGGTCGCTTGTATAGCACCTGGGCGTGACTCAAGTCCGGCAGCAGAGCCGCCGAGCTCACCCTGGGGTCGCTCGTATAGCACTCAGGCGTGACTCGCGTCCGGCAGCAGAGCCACCGAGCTCACCCTGGGGTCGCTCGTATAGCACTCAGGCGTGACTCGTTCTTCGGCATCGCCACCGAGCTCACCCTGGGGTCGCTCGTATAGCACTCAGGCGTGACTCGTTCTTCGGCATCGCCACCGAGCTCACCCTAGGGTCGCTTGTATAGAACCTGGGCGTGACTCGAGTCCGGCTGTAGAGCCGCCGAGCTCACCCTAGGGTCGCTTGTATAGCACCTGGGCGTGACTCGCGTCCGGCAACAGAGCCATCGAACTCACCCTGGGGTCGCTCGTATAGCACTCAGGCGTGACTCGTTCTTCGGTGTCGCCACCGAGCTCACCCTGGGGTCGCTCGTATAGCACTCAGGCGTGACTCGTTCTTTGGCATCGCCACCGAGCTCATCCTGGGGTCGCTCGTATAACACTCAGGCGTGACTCGTCCTTCGGCATCGCCACCAAGCTCACCCTAGGGTCGCTTGTATAGCACCTGGGCGTGACTCGCACTCCGTCAACTTGGCCACCAAGCTCGTCCCAGCGTCGCTCTCATAGCAGCTGGGCATGACTCGCACTACGGCAGGGTCGCCACATGCCTTCTCAGCCTTATGCCGGTCCGACCTCGTGCTGGCCACGGTCTCATGCGAGCTCGGCCTCACGTCGTCCTCCGACAGCAATCCGGCTAAATGGCGATATCAAAGCTCGGTAATTACCGTGATAACAACCTCGGCTACATATCAAATACACTACAGTGCTGAAGCAAAGATCCTACATCCTCTCAAACTCCTTTGATGATTAGACAAGTTCATCACCAAAAGACATTCGCCTCGGTCATCGCGTCGGCCTTCGAGTCTCCCGCATCTCTTTTACCAGGCTCTCCTTACACGATATTCAGCTTCCGACCTCCAAGAGTACTCTTAGAGCTCAGAAGCTGGGGGGCTGTTGTGTGGGGATATTCTTGAGCTCATCAGAGTCCCGGCCAGATGCTCCGTCTCGGGCTCCCGCACCGGCTAGTCCATCTCGCCAAGGCTCGGTCTCAGTCTTCATCAGCTTGGCCAGGTGCTCCCACCTCGGTCTATACTTCCACTTCATCAAACTCCACTTCGGCCAAAGCATCCCACTTCGGTCAAGTGCTCCACTTCGGCACCTTTGCCAGATCTCTCTCTAGCCAAGTCAAGGTCGTTCCCGACCTCGTCGCTCCCGACCTCGGCACCAAGCACCCCAGATCGTTCACACCTCGGCTATAGCACCAGGAAGCTACCCATAGCGGGGGCTGACAGCTGTCCTCCCATGGACACTTAAGCACGCTACAGCACGTGCGACAAGACAAGGGCACCGCCCATATCATTTGATAGAGCCACCCATACCACCAAGCTTCCAGACAGATTGTCGTCCACAGCTCCCAAGATGCCAGGGTATGGCCTGACGGGACAAATGCACTGCGATTAGACTTCCTGTCAGAGCTGCAGAGCACTCTCTCCCTCTCTCTCCAAAGTCAACTCTCTCCCTCTCCCTATCGATATAAGCAGCAGGCGCAGAGAGGAATGAGGGGGGATGATCGAACATCCGATCCAACACACCATACACAAAACCATGGCCAACACCTACACCACCTGCTGGTACGCCATCTTTTTCCCCAAAATCTCCATCCTTAGTCCAGTTCTCACACTGACTTATGCATCGGAGAGCCCTGCGCTGCTCACAGCCAGGGTCCTCTGACCTACTGTTCTTCTTCCCCTTCTCAGGTTTCAGGCAGGCAGCGGTGTTCTTCTCAAGAGCCTCGTCTCAACACCTCCTCTCTTTGTGAGTGACATTTTTATGCACCTACAGTCATTAACAGAAAAACCAAAAAAGGTCTGATTTGCAGGCTCCTTTACCGTGTGAAAATGATTGAGACCGTATGTGATCATTCAATTAAGAAAAAAAGAAAAAAGAAAACCTGCTAAGGGAGCAAGAAAAAAAAAAAAAAAAAGATCGAAGAGCTCTCGAGTCTCAATTCTCAAACCAACCCCCCAGCTAATGTACATTTGCTATTACAATACAACCTAAAACTAATATATCACAGTAATAAAAATAACCTAATTTGACACTAAGTGGAGGATTGTTCTACCAAAAAAAAAAAAAAAAAGTGGAGGATTGATCATCACCACAATTCGTTATTTTAAGGTTTTAAAAACCAGATCGACTATTTTAGTGTATATTTTCATTAGTTGAAACTTTTTTTTTTATATTGTTAAGAAAAAAAGTCAACAATAGCTGCTGGCTGCTGACAGAGGGAAAGTTTAAAAAAAAAGGCAACAGACGATGTCAGGTTGCAAAAATCGTGAGGAGGCAGAACATGGTCTCGCTATAGCGAGACTCAACCTCGCTATAGCGAGGGTAGCGCAGGGAGTCTGGTTCGTTCCAAACTCTGAGAGAATGTTTGAAAAAGGACTCTTTTCTAAGTGGATAATTACAACGAGTCTTAAGCACGAATTTTGGGCTATATATTGGGTGTTTCTCACAACCCAAAAAGACACAGATCATCTCTCAAGTTCTGAATTTGTGATCAAATTGAGAGAAATTTTCTCTAGAGATTTTTGAAGAGTTGTGCTGCCAAGTACTCTAGAGAGACAAATTTCTTCTGCATCCCTTGTAGAAGATCATCTTCTTGCGTAGAAGATTTGAGGAGTCAAGCGTTGGATCTGTTGCAATCAACGGTGTGATGTCGTTGAAGCGTGATGCGACACAAGGTAACTTCAGTATTTAGATAGGGGATATCTAGGGAAGAAATCTGGGTTTCTTGTAATTGCGAGATTCATAGTTTGATTAGATCCAGTACGGATCGGTGGTTTTTTACCCGGTTTGGGTTTTCCACCTTAAATTTGGTGTCCTTGTGGTGTGTGCTTGTGATTTTATTTCCGCTGCGTAGATTATTATTTTTTGCACACCAGTGGGTTGATTTATTGAGTAGACCAATCTAGAGATCTCGAACCCCAAAACCTCTCAATTGGTATCAGAGCGGGTTACACTAATTTGCTGTGTTTGATCTAAAGAGATTTCTAGAATGGTGTTCAATCGAGAAGGGACATCAACTACTAAGCCCCCTTTGCTAGATGGTTCGAATTATGCATATTGGAAGCAAAGGATGATTGGGTTTCTTAAGTCCATTGATGATGATGTTTGGGATATTGTTGAGGAGGGCTACTCCAAACCAACAATTGTGGTTAGTGGACAAACTGTTCCTAAACCTAAAGCTGAATGGACTAAGGATGAGAAGCATGCCTCCAATTGTAATAACAAGGCAGTAAATAGTATATACAATGGAGTATCTGCTGAAGAGTTCCGTAGGATTTCCACTTGCAAAACTGCAAAAGAAGCGTGGGAAGTCTTACAGACAGTGTATGAGGGTACAGACACGGTGAAGCAATCTAAATTGCAAAGGCTGACTAAAGAATTCGAAACCATCGTGATGGAAGAAGATGAGACCTTTGATGAATTTTATGCAAAGCTGAATGATATTGTCAATTCTGTTTTCAATCTGGGTGAGGAAATTCAAGAAAACAAGATTGTCAAGAAAATTCTGCGGTCTCTACCTTCGAGGATCGATTCTAAAGTTGATGCTATTGAAGAAAACAAAAATCTTGATACCCTCAAGGTAAACCAGTTGGTTGGAAATCTTCAAACATTTGAAGCAAACCGTTTGGATAAAGGACAATCAAAAGAGAAAGGTATTGCTTTGAAAGCCAACTCAGAATCAAGAAAGAAGCCTGAAAAGAAAATTACGTCTGATTCTGAATCTGAGGCTGAAGATGATTTGACCGAAATGTTCAATTGCTTCAAGGACTACATGAAGTCAAAACAAGTCAAGTGGAAGAGTTCTAATTTTGCGAAAAGGAATTCTGCAAAAGGAACTAAGTGTTTTGAGTGCCACGGCTATGGTCACTATGCTAGTGAGTGTGCCAACAAGAAAAAGGGTGCATTGAAAAAGTCTCTCAATACAACTTGGGAGGAACAGTCATCAGAAGAAGAACAAGATCCTTCAATTGAATCTTCTGAAACTGTGAATGGCAAGTTTGTGGCATTCATGGCTAATTCTCTATTTGACAATGATACTGACGAAGATCATGCTGATGAGATGTCAGATCAAGAGAAAGATTTTGAAGCATTGTATCATAAAACATATGCTGATTGTGTTAAGATGTCCAAGTATGGCTACAAGATCTCCATCAAGTTTAAAGCTGCTCAAGAAGAAAATTCTGTATTGAAAATTGAATTAGAGCAAGCACTTGAAAAGATTCATCTCTTGGAAAGTCAGAAAAACTGCACGGCTGAAACTTTGACCACTGAGAGTCAAAAACTTGAAAAGGCTGAACAAGAGATAGTGAATCTGAAGGAAGAGATAGTGGTTGTTAAATCTGAAAAAGAAGATTTGCAAGGAAGACTGAAGATCACTTTGTCTGAGTTAGAAATCAAACAAGCTTCACTAAACAAGATGAGCACTGGTTCGAAGACTCTTACAAATATCTTGTGTAGTCAGAAGTCTAAGTTTGACAGAAGCGGTCTCGGTTCTGATTATGGTGCATCCACTTCAACTGATAAAGGTAAAACAATTTTTGTTTCAAGTATTGCACATGCTACTCCACATACTGCACTTTCAAATAATGTGTCGAGTAGTTTCAAGAAAAAGAATGTGTCACGCACTGCACGCACATCCACTTGTCATCATTGTGGAAAGAATGGACACATTCATCCCCATTGCAAGAAGCTGCAAAGTCTACCCAAGACCAAGCAATGGCGGAAGAATTTTTCTCCACCCAAGACAACTCCAATTTGGGTTAGAAAATCTGATTTGCCTAAGGAATTTGCTCACACTATGCTGAAAGTTCAAACTACAAAAGTGTGGGTGGCTAATCATAAAAAGCCCTGATCAAGGAGGTCAAGTCCCCATCCCCAGTGCTGATACGAAGATCATATTGAGGGGGAGTCAAAATCGAGGGGGAGCTACTGCATCAAGATTGACAGAAGCTGCATGATGATTTTTTTGTTTGTCAATTATGGACAAATTCAGGGGGAGAAGAATGAAGCCCGGAAGAGTTCTACAAGCTAAGGCAATTCAAGATCTACAGTGCTGATTTTTTTTGTTTAAAAATTCATTGTATTTTGGGTTTTTCTTTTGGGTAGATCTTATTGTATTGATCTAGGAGATTTGTCCACGAATTGCCAAAAGGGGGAGATTGTTAAGAAAAAAGTCAACAATAGCTGCTGGCTGCTGACAGAGGGAAAGTTTAAAAAAAAAGGCAACAGACGATGTCAGGTTGCAAAAATCGTGAGGAGGCAGAACATGGTCTCGCTATAGCGAGACTCAACCTCGCTATAGCGAGGGTAGCGCAGGGAGTCTGGTTCGTTCCAAACTCTGAGAGAATGTTTGAAAAAGTTCTCTTTTCTAAGTGGATAATTACAAGGAGTCTTAAGCACGAATTTTGGGCTATATATTGGGTGTTTCTCACAACCCAAAAAGACACAGATCATCTCTCAAGTTCTGAATTTGTGATCAAATTGAGAGAAATTTCCTCTAGAGATTTTTGAAGAGTTGTGCTGCCAAGTACTCTAGAGAGACAAATTTCTTCTGCATCCCTTGTAGAAGATCATCTTCTTGCGTAGAAGATTTGAGGAGTCAAGCGTTGGATCTGTTGCAATCAACGGTGTGATGTCGTTGAAGCGTGATGCGACACAAGGTAACTTCAGTCTTTAGATAGGGGATATCTAGGGAAGAAATCTGGATTTCTTGTAATTGCGAGATTCATAGTTTGATTAGATCCAGTACGGATCGGTGGTTTTTTACCCGGTTTGGGTTTTCCACCTTAAATTTGGTGTCCTTGTGGTGTGTGCTTGTGATTTTATTTCCGCTGCGTAGATTATTGTTTTTTGCACACCAGTGGATTGATTTATTAAGTAGACCAATCTAGAGATCTCGAACCCCAAAACCTCTCATATATATAATAACTTCACTTTACCCCTTGATCCGTTGAATTTTATTGAGTAGACCAATCTAGAGATCTCGAACCCCAAAACCTCTCAGATATATAATAACTTCACTTTACCCCTTGATCCGTTGAATTGAACTCCATTCTTGGCCTTTCTAATCAAATTCAACTCTCCTGTCTGCGCACTTTCTAATCATATTCATTTCTCGTTGGGTATTCTAATAAAATTCATTTCTCCTGTGTGTCGGCATACTTCTCTCTCTCTTTCTCTCAAAACCCCCCCCCCCCCCCCCCCCCCCCCCCCCCCCCCCCCCCCCCCCCCCCCCCCCCCCCCCCCCCCCGCCTCCCCCCCCCCCCCCCCCCCCCCCCCCCCCCCCCCCCCCCCCCCCCCCCCGCGTATTCCGAAGGAAACTCAGGTTCGGTGTCGGCAACCTCTCTCTCATCCTCTCTCTCTCTCACCACCCCTTCCCTACATATCTGCCACAGCCAGAGAGGACCCAACGCACCCCCACATGTAGCTATCTAACCTGATTTGATACTTTCTACTTTTAAAACCATCTTGCTTCAGGCCTTATTTTCTTTTCCATTTTCTCTCAATATTTGCTAATTTGTTTTATTTAACTTCACTTTAGAATATCTTTTCTGATTTAAAAAAACACACAAATGAGATATCTCCGGATACTGTCTCATGCTATATTAAGTTTTAAAAGTTAATCATCTTATTATTATTATTTTTGGATTTCGATGACTTTTCGAACCCAATTAATAAATGGGTTGGATTCGACGTCGAGCCCATTTTACTATTGAATCTTGATTCAGTCCCGTTAGAATCTTGTAATACATATATTTAAAATAATATTAGTGCCCGTATATGCCTATATATACCATATGTTTTAATAGTTTTTTTTTTCCCTTTGCTAATACTGGATGAATTGGATGAATTGTATAGTATTATCGTCCCTAGGAATGAAATGCCTCTACCATTGACCTATACATTGGCTCGGTTATAAATTTATATAATATACTTTCTTTCATTTTTTGGCTTAAAGGTAAATTTGCATTGATAAAAGGAAGGGGAGGAAAATGGCGGTTAGCCCCCAAAGCCAAGAGGGCTGCATGAATAAGAAAAAACAAGGACTATACAAAGAAGCAAGAGATTAAGCCATATCCAAAAAAACTAAAATACGATGAACAAGAAGAGAATCCTTTACATTACCGATGACAAAGACAAAATCATTCATTTGATTCGGTCCTCAAGGATCACCTTCCCTCGTGGGATACAAGGTGATCCTTGAGGACAGGATGAAAGGTAGTTTTGAATGTAATTATTTGAATGATGTAGAAAGAGTTTTTTTAGTCAAAACAATTGTATCATATATTTGAGCCTTCAATCATTATTGGGATCAAACTTACGTGCAAATTGGTTTGGCCAATATCTAGCTTGTTGACGCCTCAACTTGAAATTATAAACGAAAGGTTAGAAATCACAATTAAATGAGATGGGACACAAGATTAATTCTTGGTCTCTCATAATTCATTAATTCTCACATTTACAACTATGTCCTTAACAGCTGAGCTACCAACTGTGGTTGAAAAAGTGGTGGAAAAAGTCTTCAAATAAAATCGGCAAAGTAGGTACAATCAATTTACGACAAAAGGGTTGATGTCCACCTACTTAAAACATGTTCTTGCATGTTATTCGGTGTGATATGTTTTCCGAGACGGTGCTATCATAAATGGTTTGGCACTTTGGCTGATTGGGATAGTTTCGCACTCACGGGCCAAGTCGTATTTAAAAGTTTTGGGTTGTGTAGTTTCCATCTTCCAAAAAATCCAAATCCGGTATCCGGCGTGGTACGGCAATGAAAAGACGTGCACAGTTCTGTGCAGTTCTGTGATGTCACGAAGACATGTTTGTGATGAAAGACTTTGCCTCTTCTGTACCTACGTACCGACACATTGAAAAGGTAAAAATAAAAAAGAAGTGTAAAAGTCTCTCCATACGGTCTTCAAAGTTATTTGATGTAACAACTTTTTTTTTAATGTTTATAGTCCGTATAATTGGAGGTATTTTGGTAAGAGGTTCCTAATATGCCATATCATATATTTTCATGATTAATTTGTCAATTTCAATAGTTTGAGCATAAAACTTTAAATTTTAACAATTCAAATATTTCATTTTCCCACATTCTTAAGCCAAGTTCTCTTTCATTTTTTGTTGTCCCAGAGAACCTATTTCGTCTTCTTCTCTAGGAACAAGGGACTTCACTAGAGAGCTTTGCAAATCGAAGTCAGCCATCTCCGACTACACCAACCACGACGGAGACGGCCCGGCAATGGAAATGCGACCAATCCGGGCCTTCTCCGGCGACGGGTTCTGCATAACACAAAAACTCGTTGCTGTCTTGCATTTTCTTTCCTTTTTCCGTTTCGTGTAAGCCTATCTCTTGCAATCATAGCAACAAAAAATGGGGTCTCTGTCTCTTTCTTGCAAGAAAATTGTTGCTATTTGAGTTTTGAAAATTTATCAGAGTTTTGAAAATAAGTAGTTTGGAAGGAGATTTTTCTGTTTCGTTTTGTTCTACCCGTTAGCAGAAGCCTAGCACATAGCAGCAACCTTCTTCTTCTAAAAGTTATCTAAGTTTAAATACTTTATCTGAGTTTATAAGAAACTCAGATCAACTTGCCAAGAACTCAGACAAATTTCACAGATACTCTGATAAATTGAAAAAATACTCAGATAAATTTGCCGAAAACTCAGATAAATTATCTGAGTTTTTGGCAAATTTATCTTTATTTGAGTTTTGGCAAATTTATCTTTATATGAGTTTCAGAAAAATTTATCTAATCTTCTGATAAATTTATCTCCGTTTTGAAAATTTTAATTGAGTTTTTGAATAAATCTGTTTGAGTTGTTTGGCAAATTTCTTTGCGTTTTATGATATCTATTTATTTTTTGGATTTTATTTGTGTATTTTGAAATTTATTTGTGTCTTTTCAAATTTATTTGCGTGTTTTGAAATAAATTTAACTGAATTATTTGCGGATTGAATGATGCACTGTATGTTTTGAAGCGGTTTTGAGTGTAGCGCTTATGCTGACGTATAGAGGGGCATTTTTTGTCTTTTTGTTTGTCTCGGTTTTAATGAGGATTGCTCGTCGCTAAGAGAAAGTATGATGGTCCCTAAGCTATAAATGCAATGTCCCCCCCCCCCCCCCCCCCCCCCACTTTCTCCCTAGCTATAAAATGCACTTTTCTCCCTAAGCTATAAAATGCAATGTTTCCCCCCCCCCCCCCCCCCCCCCCCAAAAAAAAAAAAAAAAGGCTTTTTTTCACACCAAAAAGAAAAAAATTTTGGCAACAAAATGATGGGAATTGAAGTCCATGAAAAATTAGAATACTTTTCCATTCCTTTTTAAAGGAATATGCATTATAAAATGTATCCTAGATGAAAAGGTGGTCATCTGTGAAATATCCTTTTCATTTAGGAAAAAGCCCATTGTATTAAAAATTGAGAAAGAAATTAAGAAATAATAATATAGAAGGTATTGTGATAGAATGTAGAAGTGAAACAAGAAACCAATGTTTTCTTCTTACCATATCCAAGATCCCCAAATCATCAGTTTATTTATTTCTTTATTTCTCATGTGCCACTACTACTTTCGATCCCTATCTATGAGGAAACCACTTTACTATGAATTGTTAGAAGGTGTCGTAGAAATGGTTAATTAGAGATGTTAGGATAAGATTAGAGCGGATAATATAAGGGTTATGTTGTTACAGGTTTTCTTATCTCATTTTTTGTATAAATTGAATGGCCTATTTTTTTGTTAAAGTGACATGTGAACCACCAACCATGTTTGGTCTTTTTTTTATGGAAGAGTCCTGAACTTGTGTCCCAATATACATGGGAACTGTGTACCACATGCTAGGGACTCCATCTTGGAGCCCCACATAGGGAAATCTAGTCCATTCAAAATGATTCTCATACCCTCAAGAGTAGGGCCCTTCATTGAATTGAGTATATGATTGGAATAGTGACTAGGCACTGATGCGGTCAGAAATCACATTCTAAAAAAACACTCTGAGAATGAGCCTTTTTAAACACATTGAAGAAGCCAAGAAGGTGGTTGAGTTTGTCCATCTCCAGTGTGTACCATATTGTACGTACAGAAAAAAAAAAAAGGTTGAGTGTGTACAATTAATATCGTGCAAAAAATGAAGTTCTGCAAAAAGAAAACAAGAAATAAAAAATAAAAATAAATGACCATCCACTGATAAGAAATTTTTTGCTCAAACAACTTAGTTTCTAGAATCAAAGTCTCAAATTTATCCTAAGTCAAATGCCTAAAAAACATTCTATAGGTATTTATGGGAATTAACATTTCTCCACTTTTTATTTTTTTTACTTTACCACTATTGAGTTATCCAAACACTATAGAAAAAAGCTAATTTCTTTTATCATAACCATTCAAATACCTTCTTTATTTAATAAAAAAGTAAACTTTTAAACCACCATTAATTTTCAATGATATGACATTTAACATCCCTTTCTCTATACAAGTAAAATTTACCAAACAGCTCCAAGCATTGTATGACACAACTCTTTAATATCGGTTGGTGTTTTTGCCTAAACATACACTGTATTTTATTACTGATCATCATTTGCTTGTAGAGTTCATTGATGTCAGTACATCCCTCTTTTATTAAGTTAGGCAGAGCTAGTGGCCCACTAGATCATAATTGCCATGATTCTCTTGTAAGTATACATATCATGAGGTTTTACAAAAGAAGAAAAAAAGACAATGCGTCGTATATCTCTTTGTGGAGAGCATGTAAGAGACAACAAAACGACGAACGGAACTAGAATAGCCCATAATCTTCAAAATAGAGAAATATGCTCGATAAGGGGAGAATGATAATATGGCAAGGACTGAAGGACCTTAGGTTGAGAGTTAGAGATGTGGATGCAAAGGGATCAATTATGGGTTCAAACCATATTGGACTCTTAACCATTTTCTAAATGATGGTTTCGTTTTTGGATCCGGCTCCAACACTGAACCTATTTACTAGTTCTCGACTTGGTTCCAATAAGAGGACTTGGAGATTTAGTTTGGTGTATATAAATATATATATATATACACCCTATATTCACTACAAGAAAGTTGGCTTTTAGTGGCAACTTTTTTAGCCGCGGTACAATTTTTGCCACTAAAAACTCACCTTTAGTGGCAAAAATGTGATGTCGCCACTAAAGGTATTATAGTGCTCACATTTAGAGGCAACTTTCATGTCACGGCTAAATTCCGCCACTAATTCCTTGGCGGGAAATTTTTGCACCATGGGATTTTGGAGGGAAAGAGATTTTGTGGCAAGTTTTAATTTGTCGCCACTAATGGCCTAGGGTTTTAGTGACAACATTTTACTTTCGTCGCTAACTGCTTTGATGTCTTACTTTTAGCTGTGACTTTTATTTTTGCCACTGTATGTACTATCTTTTGCGGCAACCTTAAGAAAACGACCTTGACTTGCGATATTTTTAGCCACAATTTAGTTGTTGTTGCTAAAAATTCACCTTTAGTGGTGAAATTTATTGTAACCACTAAAGATATAATAGTGAGGACATTTAGTGGCAACTCGTATGTTGTAGCTAAAGGTCATTTTATAGGAAAAGAAATTTAGTGGCAACTCGTATGTTGTAGCTAAAGGTCATTTTATAGGAAAAGAAATTTAGTGGCAACTTCTAATCTTTTCACCACTAATGGTCTAAGATTTTAGTGACAACTTTTTATTTTCATCACTAATTGTTTTAGTTGCGGTGTTCTTTTTATTTTTTCCCACTACATGTGCAACCTTCTGTGGTGACTTTATATTGTCACTAAAGATGTTACCCAAAACATTACTTCTCATCTCGTATTGTTCTCAAATATGAGAACCCAAATGCTTTAGTGATCACACACAATATCAGCCGAAAACTATGATCAGGTGCATGCATCTCCGTTAAGACTTTTTTTTGCCTCGTGCGATAGAGGTTGAGACCCATTGAATCCAACGGTAGAGACAGTTTTCCTCCAATCTTTGTCCTACATCTTCTAGGATGAAAATATTAGAGTTCACATCTTTAAGGTTTTTATCAAAATAAATTAATTTTATTTAATTACCAAGTTTTGTAAAATATTATTCAAATGGAATAGGACCTATCATCTCCTTGTCACTATATAATTATTAGCTTGTATCCTCTCCGAGTATACGGGAGACTCATTGGGGCAAGTTTTTCTCATGGGCCCATTTGTTCCCATAATTGTCTTTTGGCTTCTACAGGATACGCTGGGAACTTTTTTGGGTGGGGCCCACTCATTTTTATATATGGATAATTAGAGTCATTCAAAATGATCGGCTTACTTCTTTATGGGGTATCCCAAATTTTTGCTTAGAACTGAGCTGGTACCATAAGATTGACCACACAAAAAAATGGCTAAAAACTGTTTTTTTTATTAACTTTTTTTTTTTTTGTGTGTTGAGTTGTATGGTGAGATAACCTCCATTCAAATCGAGATTTGAAGATACTTCATAAATTTTAGGGGTGCTCATGGGCCAAGTTAGTTTGAGCCAGATCCAGGCCTAGCCAGCTTTGTGCCGGGCTTGGATATGTAATTAAGGCCCGATTAATAATTGGGCCGAGCTTGTATTAAGTGATGGAAAGCCCATAGCTCGGCTTGGCCCGACTTGTAAAAGAAATGCATGTAAATTTAATTTAATTAGTGCTCTAATGCCACAGAAGTGATGAAAAGCCTAGTTCAGCGCTACCCGATTAATTAAATGGGCGGGCTCAGGCCTACTTTTATGGTCCGTATCGGGCTTGGGTCGGGCCTTGGACAATGTTGCTAAAGTCGGGCCGGGCCTGGTTATGCCTTAGCTCGGCCCAACCATGCCCATGAGCACCCCTAATAAATGTATGGAGTGCTTATTCTGAATAACTTTGATTATCCATCTAGGGCCGGACCCACAGGCAAGGAAAAACCCCATACAACTTGAAAAAACCACATAATTAGGCATGTATTTAAAGCTCGCCACTTAAAAACCTAAGAAATCCCAACCCGCCCTTAATAAATCCACTCCCTCCCGCCCTTAATAAATCCACTCCCTCCCGCCCTTCAATTGGACTCTAAGTAATCCCCAAATTATAAAAGGACTTTGGGGCATCCAAGCAACTATTGTTATCAGAGACGTGCGCAAAACCCTTCTTCCCAAATAACATCGATCTGCGTCTCTCCTTGCCATTGCACAGATCCAGATCGAGGTATGATTTCTTCTCTCTCTCCCCTCTCTCTCTCTCTCTCTCTTTATCCATGCCAATCCACTCCCTCTTCCCCCAACCGCCTCACCCTCTCTTCCAGTCACGTCTCTTTCTCTCTCTCTCTAAATAATATTTGATGGGTCAGTTACAATGATGATTAGTGGGGGTTATGCTATCTTTTATATTTTGGTTTAGTCAAAAGCAATAGAATCTGTTTTAAGTGGATGTGATCATTCGATGTTGTGAATAGAGACATTATCAGCTGCCTCACCCTCTCTTCTTAAAACTTACTTTTAGAAAAGCATGTTTGATGCAAGTTGAAGGATGCCAGATAAAGCAATGTTCATATGCCTTTCACTAACCCACAATAAGACCGTCCAAAACAGAACTCAAGATCTCCTCATTACTAACACATAATAAGACCACAGATTGAACGAAGGACCGACCTGAATGGGAACCCTTTCACATATTTTAAGACCACAAATTATTTTAATTATCATAATTCTATTATTGGATTTTTTGATGATTTTGTTATTGGAATTGTAGGTAACCTCTAATATTTGTGCATGGATGGTGTTTAGTGATTCTTCTTTTGATGATTCCGTTATTGGATTTTTTTGATGATTATGTAATTGGAATTGTAGGTAACCTCTGCTATTTGTGCATGGATGGTGTCTATGATTCTTCTTTTTCTAGATTTTATTCTTTCCATTGATAATTCTGTTATTGGATTTCTTGATAATTATGTTATTGAGTTTTTTGATAATTCTGTTATTAGATTTTTTGATGATTCTGTTATATGAGGTATGTTTATAAATCATGGTCGTTGAGACTTTATCGAAACTTTTCTACATCAACCCCAGAACTAAGAATTTATAAGAATGATCAAAATATAAAATATTTCAAGTCTACATTTTATAACACTATAAATCTGTTGAATATTTTATAGTTTTTAGGGAATAAAATCGTACCCCTAGGACTATGAAGTAAACAGTAACAAAATATCTTGACATACAATTGGGACTCTTAAAATTGTAATATAATGTAAACTCTGTATACTCTCAAATAGAAAATTGGTCCAAATCTTGTGGAGTCTTATGAATCCCACTTTTTCTTGGATTGAAATTGGAGGATTCACATGTTTGGGAACCTGCACTTCCACACCCGAGCCAAATCTTACCATAACACGAACAAGCCCCAGATTCTAAGCTATAGTATCCAATACTCCAATTATTTCAATTATAAAAAAGCATGTACAGAATCAAAGCAGACCCAGATTTCCTTAACCCAGCTTGTGCTGCCCAGCTTGGGGTACCGAACCCTTGGGTCTCACACAGACTATAATGGGTTTTTCAAAAAGTTGAAATGCTAAAAGTAGTTTTTAAGAAATAATAAGAATATCCAAATCGAGCTATTTAAGTAGTATCCGAACTACCTAGACTACCAAAACCCAATTGGACTATTTATTTATTTTTAATTTATTTTTATATTTGGTTAGTGTTACCATACATGTCAGATAATCTACCTGTGTCGGGATCATCCCTTGGTGGCTATGCAAGATGAGATGCCTCTTTCCACAGAGGTGGTATCGCGTTTCTCAATTTAGAGCCTATTTATTTGAACTCAATACATAGGAATTGAATAAACTAGAACTCATGTTCAAATATGCTCCACCAAAGATTATTAATTAAAAAGGTAATTTTTTAATGATTTAAACATTGTCGTTTGAGTGCAATTTATACTGTGAGTGCATTTTTTTTTATCTATACAAGGTTTTTGATTTGTTGTCTAGGGGACATGTGAGTATGGTTTTTTATTTATAAACCAAACGACAAGTTTTACGATAACTTCAAATTGTATTAAGGTACATCGACATGGATAAGAGTTGGATGAAGATTGAGGATAGACGACACCCTCGGTACATAAATGGAGTTAAACAGTTCTTGGAGTTTGCATATGCACATATTGAGCTAGGGAAAAAGATTCAGTGTCCGTGTGTTAAATGCAACAATGTCTATTTTCATACTCGGGATGATGTGGAAGCGGATCTATATTATCATGGTATAGTTAAGTGTTACATTCCATGGGTATTGCATGGGGAATAGTTTGAGTCAAGCACTGATGAAGATGACGATGATGAGCCCAACATAGAAGATGAAGATGATCATGATGACATGCAAGAAATGATACATGATCATTACACCGCATCAACTATAAATGAATGGGCAGGGGAGGATTCTAGTAGCAATGGGAATGTGGTGCCCGACTGGAAAGCAGATAAATTCATGAGACTGTTGAAGGATGCCGAACAAAAACTATATCCGGGCTGTGAGAAGTTCTCTATGTTGTCGTTCATTGTGAAGCTGTTGCACCTAAAGATACTTAATCATTGGAGCAGCAAATCCTTCACCATGTTGCTTGAGTTGTTAAAGGAGGCACTTCCTGATGGTGAGACGCTCCCCAACTCATTTTACAAGGCTAAAAATATAATTCGTGACCTAGGACTTGACTATGTGAGGATTCATGCTTGCAAAAATGATTGTGTACTATTTTGGAAGGAGCATGAGCATAGAGAAGAGTGTCCAGAATGCAAAGAGCCTAGATATAAATTTACTAATGGCAAACAGAAGAAGATTCCTAAAAAAATCTTGCGTTACTTCCCGCTAAAATCGAGATTACAAAGGTTATTTATCTCAAATAAGACGGCATTAGATATGAGGTGGCACAAAGAAAAGCGCGTCAATGATGGGGTGTTAGGGCATCCAGCCGATGCCGAAGCCTGGAAAAAATTTGACAAAATGCATAACTCATTTGCCCAAGACCCTCGTAGTGTTAGGCTTGGGCTAGCAAGTGATGGATTCAATCCCTTTTCAAAAATGAGCACTTCTCATAGTACATGGCCGGTTATTCTTGTGCCATACAACCTACCACCGTGGAAATGTATGAAAAATCCATTTTTCATTATGTTGCTGCTTATTCCTGGACCCAAGTCTCCAGGAAATGAGATTGATGTATATTTGCGACCGTTGGTAGATGAGCTGAAAGAGTTGTGGGAATATGGCATCCAAACTTATGATGCCTACACAGGTACCAATTTTCAGTTGCATGCCGCGATGATATGGACCATCAATGATTTTCCTGCATACGGAAACTTATCCGAATGGAGCACTAAAGGGTTTTTGGCTTGTCCTACCTGCAATAAGGAGACATCACATATGTGGTTGAAGAATGGAAAAGAGACTTGTTACATGAGTCATCGTCGCTTCCTACCGACTGATCAAATATGGCGACATAGAAAGTGTTCTTTTGATGGAAAAAACGAACTTCGGGAGCCGCCAAAGTCATTGTCTGGGGATGATGTGCTTGAGCAGTTGAGTCATGTTGAACCAGTGAAATTTGGGAAGACACAACCGAAGAAAAGGAAGCATGCCGAGGATTTTAATTGGTCGAAACATAGTATTTTCTTTGAATTGCCTTATTGGAGAACCCTTAAACTATGCCATAATTTGGATGTCATGCACATAGAGAAAAATATATGTGATAGTATTCTGGGGACATTGATGAACATTGAAGGTAAAACAAAGGACCATGCCAATGCTCGTTTAGATTTGCAAGCGATGGGTATAAGGCATCAATTACACATGAAACATGATGGTAGTTCCTATAAAATGCCCCCTGCATGCTACACAATATCCCTTGGTGAGAAAAAGAATTTCTGTGAATTATTGGCTTCGGTGAAGTTCCCCGATGGCTATGCCTCCAACATATCTCGACGTGTAAACATCAAAGAATATCGAATTGTAGGCATGAAGAGTCATGATTGCCACATATTTTTACAACGATTACTTCCACTTGCACTACGTGGAACTTTAAGCGATGATGTGTGTGAGGCACTAATTGAGTTTAGCCATTTCTTTAAAGAGTTGTGTTCTAGGACATTAACAAAAGATGTCTTGGAACGTCTTGAAAGCCAGATTGCTATAACACTTTGTAAGATGGAAAGGATATTCCCACCGTCATTCTTTGATATTATGGTGCACTTGCCCATTCATCTCGCGCGAGAGGTGATTCTTGGCGGACCAGTACAATATAGATGGATGTATCTAATTGAAAGGTAGTGCATTTTATTATTCTTAGTGTTAATTATGCACTTATCATGTTTATATCATATTGCTCTTTTGTTTATCATCCTGAATTTATATTTCATCAGGTACTTATATACACTGAAGCGTTATGTGAGCAATAAAGCTTTTCCAGAAGGGTCAATAGCAGAAGGTTACATTGCCGCAGAATGCCTAACATTTTGCTCAATGTACTTGCATGGGGTTGAGACCAAGTTCAATAGAGTAGAAAGAAATTATGATGGAAGTAACAAACAAACGCATCAAGGCTTGTCCATTTTCTCAAAGGATTGTCATCCACTAGGGAAAGGAGAATATGGATATATTGATGACAGAGCTTGGGAGCAGGCTCGTATTTACGTATTGAGAAACTGTGATGAAGTTCTACCGTTTCTTACGAATGACACTTATTCCAGAGTATTTGATATATTTTTAGTATTTTCAATTGTCCATTTTTATCTCTCTTTTAATGTAATTCCTTGGGACTATAATTGTATGTCTTTTTGTATAGTGAACACAAGGAACAACTGGAGAAAGAGAGTCTAAGGAATGTAGCAAAGAGACACGAAGAGAAGTTTCCTAAATGGCTTGAAGAATGTGTAAGTGTCATGCAACATAAATCTTTATATCACACATTACTTCTATCATATTATATTTATCTCACTCACAAGTATGAACATGTTACACAATTGTACAATCAAGGGAACGCACGTGTCAATAAGCAACTTCTAGACTTAGCACGAGGTCCTGACAGAAGAGTGACACGATACAAGGGTTGTATCATTAATGGCCTACGATTTCACACCAAAGATCGTGAGATGTTTCGAAAAAGTCAGAATAGCTGCGTGATTGTAAAGGGAGATGACGAATCAGGAAACCAAGATTACTATGGTGTCATGACAGACATTATTCAATTAGATTATTTTGAGGACAATAATGTTTTTTTTGTTCAAGTGCGATTGGTGGGACGTCGGCAAAGACGGTAGAGGAATCCAAATAGATAAACACAACTATACCAGTGTCAATTTCATAAAAAAAATGGAATACCAATGAGCCATTTGTGCTAGCATCTCAAACTGAACAAGTTTTTTATGTAAAAGACTCCAAATTAGGCAATAATTGGCAGGTTGTGGTGAAGACACAACCTCGAGACTTGTAGATGTGTCAGAAGATGAAGATGAAGAGTCGATTGGTGATGACGAGCCATACCAACAGAATGAGTCATATAGTGTAGTTGACGCATTGAGAGTTAGTGACGACAACTTCATGGCGTGGCAAAGAGATGATATTCCTCCAATTCTTATTGATGCAAATCTTGTAATGAATGAGGAAAGGGAAGATGAGGATGTTAACACCTTCATTAATGATGAAAGTGAGGAGGATGATGCCTCCATTGATGATGATACTGAGGAAGATGAAATGAATACTGATGATGATAGTGAGACCAATGACTTGATGTAATTTATATGACATGTTCATTATCATTTTTGATGAACTAATACATTAAGGAAAGCTTATAGTTCTTTCTCATACATTAATCATTCATTGATGTGATAAGTGTGCTTGATGTGTGTACATATGCTTAATGAATAATCAATTTAATGTAAAGTGTTGCAGGATAGAACACAAATATGGTCAGTAGAGGCCGAGGTAGAGGTAGACGAGTAGGAGCTCGGGTAGGCCAACCCTCACAGATCGGGCAGCCTGCATCAGAGGCGGGACCCTCAGACCCTAGACAGGTTGAGGAACTTACTCAAGATGAGGTTGCCATCAGCAACGCCAGTATGTTAACTATTAATTTAAATTGTGCATGCGCTTTTTATAGTTTATGCATTATATATATAAACTCATGTTGACGGAAGTTAACAAGTTTAATTGAATTTCTGAGTGAACAGGGTCAGGCATGTCTGGGAAGAAAGGACGAGGGAAGACGAGGAACACTACACTTGTAAAGCAGAGGCGCGAGGGGGAAAAACTAGCGGTGGACATTCCACCAAACCTGATGCGAGCTGTAGGTAATAATGCCCAAAGTATTAATTACTGAATTGGGCATTATTGTCAGACAAATGGCCCCGCTCCGTTTTTCCAAATGGAAGTCTATTCCGGATGATGACAAGCTGAAAATGTGGCATGCTGCAAAAGTAAGTCATTTAAATTAAAAAGCTTATGTGTTAGGATGAAAAGCTCTAGTTACATTCGATGTACTACCTTGTATCTATGTTTACTTCCTCTTAAAATACCGTGCAGCAAAAATTTACTCTCGAGGAGCATTCCCATATTCAGGAAGCTGTATATTCAGCAGTTAAATCGCCAATATATCGAGACTATCGGCATAGGCTGCATAAAGATCATTATTGCAAGTACGACACAGACGAAATGAGACTCGAGAATCCCCCCTCAAGTGTGAGCAACGATGATTGGGTTGATCTTGTTAGCTATTTCGATCCGAAGAATTCACGGTATGGATGTTAATTAAGTTATATTGTCTACGCTTTCAATCTATATCATTTATACATGTATTGCTTATTATTTATGGTTCCTGAATGCAGAAAATTAGCAATAGAAACAAGGAGAACAAGAAAAAGTAGACTATTGGCCATATTACCCGGGACAAAGGCTTTTGCTCGGATCAGCTATGATAGTGTAAACTTCACTCATAGTATTTAGAACAATTTGTTTGTTAAATAAATATTATATGTGTAAACTTGTGTAATGACAGCGTGATCTTGAGACGGGGAACGGGCCTTCCCGAACTAAGTTGTGGTTCACTACCCGGTTTACAACAAGAAAGGCGCTTGGGTGGATTCGAGTTCCCAGAAAGTCTATGTAACTTATTGTTCTATTCTTTATTTCCATTTTAATTTTTTATACTAAATATATCACTAAATTTATTGATAATAAAAATTTGTTATTGAATGTAGGAAGAGCTTAAGAAGCTAGAGTCTCAACCTTTGGAGGAGGTTATTCCTCCCATGACCGAGGATGGGAGGTTTGAGGCAGTGCTTGGACCAGAGCGATCAGCATATATACGTGGTCGTGGGGCTGGTCCAAAGCCCACGACATGTACAGCTGGGCAGCGGATTCGTGCGCAACTAGAAAGGGAGAATGAGGAGTTCAGGAGGCGAGCTGAGGAGGATAGAAGGCTCTTCGAGGAGATGGAAAATGAGAAAAGAGAGATGGCTTTACGACTAGAGTCCTTAGAGTCCTAGGTAGCCTCGCAGCAAGCACAAATGCATGAGGTGCAAGCTTCAGTAAAGTCTCAATTCATCACCCTTTTCCAGCAGTTCAAAGATAGAGGGCAAATTCCGTTGTGATTCATAACTGGTCAAAAGCCCAAGATCATAATTTTTTATATTTTATTTCAGGTTTTATTTGATTATGATGATGCAGACTTAACTTTTGCTAGTTAAATACGTAGCAATTTAATGATTTTGAATTTGAAGTTATGTTGCAATACCTGATGGTGATTGAAAATTTTACTGTTTTCATCTTGTATAAGCAGGTTCGTGAAAAGCAGATAAATGGAAAGAAAATAAATTTAATAATTAATTTTTTTATTTTTAATTCTAAACTTTTAGTCGCGGCAACAAGTAGCTAGTATAATTATGAGATAAGTTGCCACTAAAACATGAACTTTTAGCTGCGATTATGAGTCGCCACTTAATGTACCTTTAAAGCTGCTATAACTAATACTTTTAGTGTCAATTTTGTGCTTGTGGCTAAAAGTTTATTTTTTTGCGGCAACAATAAGTCGCAGCTAAAAGTTAAATATTTAGCGGCGCAGCTAAAAGTTAAATAGTTAGCGGCGACTTGTAGTCGTTGCTAAAAGTTAAACATTTAGCCGCGACTACAAGTCGCCGCTAAAACTCCGCTTTCATATGCTTATGATATTTTTTTAGCTGCGACTTTATAATTTTAGTGGCAATTATTTTTTCAATTAGCGGCGGTAAATCTTGTCACTAAATATTAGACTTTTAGTGATAGTTTTAGTGTCGCGGCTAAAACTTTAACATTTAACTACGACATTTGGAAATTGCGGCTAAACAATTAGTGACAGCACTATTAGCGACAGCTTAGCCGCGAGAAAAATATTGCCACTAAAACTTTTAGTGGCGACTTTAAGACCTTTAGCCGCGAAAAATTTTGCGGAAAAATGCAACTTTCTTGTAGTGTATATATGACAAGGCTCTCATAAGCTTAAGCTTAGGATAAAATTCCGTATGCTAACGCTTCTGGGACCCATCCTTGGTCCATCCAAATGGACCAACCACACGACCCCCCTAAATTGCACACGCCCGCCAACTTTTGGTCAGATCCAAATTTACAAGACCGTTGGATCGACTGTATACCGATCCGAATAGACTGTTGACCATTAAATCTTTGGTGCCCAAATGAAGATGATAGAAACCACGGTTGGGGTTGATTTTTTACAGGAAGGAGGGTCCTAGGGAGTCCTTGAAATCCCTCCCCCCAACCCCATCCCCATGTTGGTCCCCAGGTGGGCCCCACCACATAATGGAGCTTACTTCAGCTTACCTTATCCTAAGCTTCAGCTTAAGAGAGGTTGCCTCATATATATATATATACATATATATTAAAATAAGGATATCATTTAACCTATAACAATGCATCAAGCCTATTGCCGTCTAGATTAAACATAAAAATGTCCAACCGAAGTTAATTTTAAGCTATAATTTAGAAAAATAAAGACTCAACCATTTATTTTCTATTATACAAGAGATTTGAAATCAAACACCCATGCATGCGACACCATCTCCTTAACAAGTTGAGCAATAATGGAGGCAATCTGTATCCAACATTTGCATGACAAAGAATCATAGAATATGTGCACTTTTTGTATTATAATTAATAGAACCATCAAATAGAGCATCTAAGATATCATAAAAGTATGAGCAAATAGGCAAGGTCCCGGATCTATGGGTCAGAATTTAGAGCCGGATCTGTTCATCAATCGGAACCTAAACCGAGTTCCAGATGCGGACCCATTTAAGAATCAGAACCTAAAATATGTTTCAAACCCGATATTTATGAGTCAAAACCTTTGGATTAATTGGAAGAAGAAGAAATCATGGAAAAGTGAAAGCATTTGGGGTCTGATCCTAGCCAGCTGGGGCTCTAATACCAAATAATATAATCTAAATCCACTGTAATCTAAATCTAAGATGGACTCATCCTTTTAGTATTCAACTGTCTTTACAATATTCTCTATTGTATTTGTCATTATGAAATGTTTAGAAATCCTGTGGAACACCGATCAAAGATTTCTCGAAAAAAAATCTCTTCAGCAAATAAGAAAAAAGATCATCAATGGGGATGAAGTGGATCAAGACAGCCACAACCTACTCAGCCCGTGAACTCCACCGGCTGGGTTAAAATCTGTTGATCCATGCCCAATGTAAACCTTAAAAAACCACTACTTTAATTTAAGAGAGGATTACAACCTCATCGATTGGTATCCTTAGACCAAACCACATTTTTTCTTTTTCATTTTTTCTTTTTCATTTTTTTTTATTACAATCGCCCACTTAGTTGGACGTATGCCATCCTAAGACAAGATCATGCATTTGATTGCATCCTTCGTGGATAAGGAACATAAAGTATCAAATGTTCTAGTTTTGTAAAAGGGATGCCTAAATCATGGAATTCCAGATTATTTAGTATAAATTCCAGTCCAAATATCACTTTAATCAAATAATTCTAATATTTAATTTTAAACACTAAGTTTAATATTTATAGAAGTGCAGTTTTTTTTAATTTCGATTCAATGTGAATGTGGGTAATGATTAAATTAGTGTCAAATTGGAAAGCTTCCAAGGTTAAGAAGGTGCGTGAGGATTTTGATTGATCTTAAATAGGCCCCAATATGAGATTATTATATCGAGATCCCCTTATAATTAAGTACCTTTTCCCCTTACTTTTAAGACAAGGCCATTTTAGTATTTTACCAAAATTGGGCTCCACCCGGTCAAACCTAGCTGAAAATTGTTTGATAATTGTTAAGGGGATTTTAATATTTCGTGAAAATTTACAAATTAATAATAATCAGTCAAAAGATAAAGGGTTTTTTAATAAATAGGTCAAAGGATAAAAGTAATTTCTTTTTCTTATATTTGAATTGTATATTTCCTTTTCCTATCTACCTAGTTGAATTCAAATTGTATATTTCATAGCTTTTGATTGGAGCCGGATTCATTTATAAAGGATGAGGATAACCTACTAACATCTCTAAAATCCTAACAAACTGATAATTTTCAAACTCTTGGCACGGTCTTGTCTTAAGAGTCCCATCCCCTCACCCACGCGCCCTTTTGAGTGTGATGTGTCCGGCTTTACTTTGGAGCCCACTATTCACGAATAATCTGAATCTTCTTATAGAAAATTTATCAACGGTGACCGTGACTGGACCGATCACAAATGGTCACACCGTGGGGGGTAAAGCTTCACCAGATCTTGGACTCACTATTCATAGTCAGTACCATTCAACAGGAGTTAGTCCAAGTGTATCATTGAACACATGAATGCTAATTGTTTAACGCAAATATTTAATGACGCTTTAGGTTATATTGATCACACTATCCATCATGTGCCCAATCCTACGGTCGAACCTTGACACCTATTGAATTGAAATTTGAAGAGATGTAATTGGAGGGAATGACATATGAATTCATATCGAACTGCGAGGATTATCAATAGGAGGTGGGCTCCATGTAGAGTTCCACACATTCCACCCACGGGTCGCTTGCGGGAGATCAGTCAGGGGAAGGTAAAAGCATCACTTGGACGAAGCTGTACGTGACCTGGATCCTTCCATCATCTTTACTTCACTCACTGCACGTAAGACGTGGAGCCAGGGCCACGCTCTGCATTGAAAGCTCTCTCTTTAAGAACAAAGGCATGAAGAAGAAGAAGAAACTGTTGAGTGTTCAGGCGTTGACTAGAATCATTCAAAAGGAACGTGTGGAGGGCATGCATTATCTCAGACTGTAACTGCAACAGTTTCTCCCTCGTGAGCCAGTAAATAGAGAGCAGACCACTGCACTATAATTAATAACTATGGAGCATGAAAGTCGACACTGTAAAACGTGTCTTACTTTCAAGAGTAGCTTTGGGAAGAAAAATGGATTGGAGTCAGATTCTTACACACGTCTCTACTACTTCCTACACTTTTCTTTCTCTCATCATCCATCCATCAGCTTTGGAATGCCTCGGAAGGAAGAGTCTTTTGGCTTCTGCAGTGGAATCATCGTTGACTTGGGTTTTCTGATCTATTCTCTTGTTCAGATCATGCCTTCTTGACGCCTGTGCTTTGCTCCCTTGGGAAACTTGCTATGAAAGAATGATATGAGCTGATCAGAAAAGTTAAACGCTCGAGAGAGCGAGAGAGAGAGAGAGGACCTCTCCTGGCAGGCAAAGAAGCTCCCCAAAGATCGAGAAAAGAGAGTTGACCTTTCTTACCAAATTAGGAAAACAACTAGACTGCAAATAGTATAAACCCACTTTTAAGATGGGGAAAATGATTAGTAAGTTGAGAGAGAGGGGAGGAGACTAGGTTCCTCCGTTGGTAAAAGTTTAGGGTTCGAAATTTCTAAATTGGTGAATTTAATAAATCAGTTTAATAGTGTACAAAAATAAATAATTAAGCAGCGAAAAATAAACTCAACACACACACCCTATGAAGATACCAGATTTAGCGTGGAAAACCTTAACAGGGTGAAAAACTACGAATCTAAATTGGATCAACAATCAAACACTATGAATCTCGCAATTACCTAGATAATTAGGGATGGACGCTGGTCTAGCCCCACTCCTTTCATGTGCGAGTTCTTACTTTTTTTGTATGTGGGTTCGCCCTTCTCGCGTGTTTAGCTTCACTCCTTAATTATGTGGGTTATCTCCTTATATGTTCAAGTCTCTTGAGTTCAAAATCCCCTAATATATATCTAGAGAGAGCGGTGTGCGTGTAAAATAAAAATACCTACAATTGACTTACAATCAAATAAACACACAGGACATTATTATATAAGGGATTTATACGATTCGACAATGTGCCTAAATCCATAAATAAAGAACAACCTCTTTTATTTACTCAAAAATCTCTTGATGTCCAGGCTTGTAAGTTACATCATATATATGATCCACAATCAAGATATAAACTAAATGGAGAGAACATGTGTCAATATTATTACACTTGTTTTTTTTTTTTTTTAAATAGCTAATCCTCAGTCTTCTCTCGTATCTTTGGCTAGTAGATCCCACAAGTGAGCCTTGTTTCCTATTTTAATCAAAAACAAAAAAAAAACCTTGTTCCAAAGTTTATAAGGAGCAGGGTTCATCTATCTTTTATTTTTATTTTTATTTCATTTTCATTTTCATTTTCTCTTTTACTTCTATCTTTTATTTTTATTTTCTTTGCATTAGATTATATAGGAATTCAAGGTTAAATGAGCTCAACGATGCACTTTTAAAGAGGTGAGGGGCGACTCCTATAAGAGAGCGGCGGAAATAAGGTAGAGATGCAAATGAGACTTTAACTTTCTTATGCATTGAATTACGAGGGTGATGGCCGATTAATCATTTGCTATCTTCCGTTGATCGATCAACTTCCATTAAAGGAAAGGATAATTGATGGGCATATTTGGACATTTACTTCTGATCTTTAATTTTAATCACCTATGGCATGAATGATCCCAATTCTTATTTATTTAATTTATGGATATTCTAATGCAAATAAGTAGGCTATTAAAGTAATCTTTATGCAGATAAAATAAATAAAATATAAGGGTACTTGGAATAAAAATCCAACACATCTTTTGGTCAATAATGATCATCCATGGCAGAAGTGGGGTGTCGAGGGGGTCTCATCTACTTTAATTTACAATAACAAGAGTGAGACTCCAAAGTCGGGGCACATGTTGAAAAGCCAACATAATCTCGTTGGAATGAAAAAACAAGAAACAACTAATTATCATTTTCATGGAGGAATGTCCACTGAACCGATGGGCTACATCTTTCATCGTGTTTAGGATGGCAGGTCACGACACCGAAACCCACCAAATCCTCCAAATCTCTCTCTCTCTCTCTCTCTCTCTCTCTCTCTCTCTCTCTCTCTCTCTCACTGTGTGTCTCCCAATCTCATGAGACACACTATTAGTTTAGACAATCGTTCTTCTTCTCGTGGTCCTTCTTTTTGACCTTTTAAAAAAAATTATATTCAAATAATTAATACAATAGTTTAATGTATTTTTAATGTATTTAATTGAAAATTAATTTTCCAATAGAATATAAAAAATTAAAAATTTAACCGGAAAAATCTCATTAGACTCACTCTAGAGCACAAAATCCTTAGAAGATATGAAATGACCGTAATAGTCCCAAGGGTCTTTTCGATTCATTTTTTTTATTGTTTCGCCGAGCGGCGATACCCCACTCATTTTTTCCGTATACGAGGTGTGCAACGGGCATTGTGGGTCACGCAGTAGGTGTGTGCAGGGGAATGTACGACGGGCAAGGTGGAGAAGGAGAGGAAGGGGAAGAAGAAGAAAGAGAAAGAGAAAGAAGATGGGCCGTACAGGCAATGAAGCCGGTGATGCAGGCGTGCGCAGTGACACAGTGGCGTGGCACAGAGGGAAGAGAAGAAGGCATGAGGAGAAGGAGAAGAGAGAAAGAAAAGAAAAGGAGAAAAGAGAAAAAGGAAGAGGATGATGGGCGATTGGGTGTTAGACATATGCAGGTGTAGGTGGGTGCAAGGAAGATGGATAAGAGATGATAAGAAGGAGGAGAGGGAAAGGAGGAAGAGACAAGAAACAAAGGAGGAAGAGAAGAAGGAGAGCGCTAGGCATGTGTAGGTTAGTGCGCCGATGATGGAGGAAGAAGGGAGATGGGCTTGGTGACATAGAGAGGAAGGAGAGAAGGGAGGGAGGAAAAGAAAAAAAGAAAATAGAAAGAAAGAAGGAAGGTGGAGATGGGGGGTGCTGTGAGTGGTGGATGCTGGGGTGCAAATGATGACAGGGAAGGAGAAGAAAGGAGATGAAGGCGGAATGGAAGAAAGCAAGAAAGAGAATATGCAGGTGAGCGGGGATATCGCTACTCGGCGAAAGAACAATAATATTAAACTGAAAGGGTCCCTGGGACTACTACGATCATTTCATATCTTCTAATGCTTTTTTGCTCTGTAGTAAGTCTAATGAGATTTTTTCGGTTTAATCCCCCAAAAAGTTTGAAATAATTTTGCTGATATCATTCTAATAGAGATATTTAAGTTAATTGATGTGCTCAAATTATTAACCGCAATCACACAACTTTCTATTAAGTAGATAATGGTAAATACGGGTCGATCCACAGGGATTTGTAAAAACAAGATCCAAAAATCCTCGATCAGTTTTCACACTAGGGATCATGGTTGAAAATATCGGCCGGTACCGGTACGTACCGGCCGATACGTACCGGTACCGGTCGGTACCGCACCGATATCTCAGCGAGATATCGGTCGCGGCGATACGGACGAAGTTAGGATTTTTTCTTAGGGTTAGGGGTTGCACGAGGATCAAGGTTTGGAAACTACTGCGATCAGACGATCACCCGAGGCGGGCCACGCGAATCAGAAGAAGACAGAAGTTTTTCTCTTGATCAAGACGAGAAGATCAGAATTCAGGGATTCTGATTGATCACTGTGCAGATTCGAACGATCAGGATTCGAACCAAACCAAGCAGATCACTGCAGTTCCTCGTCACGCAGCACATCGCCCATCGCGGGAACCGAAAGAGGGGGCCACACGGATCGGCACCCTCGAGTTTGCTCGGATCAGGCTCTGCTCTACCGGAATCTCTACCGGAATCGTCACCGGGTTTTGAAGCAGCAAGAAGATCCGGACTGCTTCCGTTGACTGCGTCGCCGGAGAAGACAGCCCAACTGCAGATTGCTGCAGTTACTAGTGAGCAGCACGCCGTCATCACCCATCGCCGGAAAACATCCAGCCGCTGTCGTTGCGCAAATCTCGCCGGACCGGTCCGCCGCCGCGCTGCAGTGCCGTCGCCGGCCATCGCCGGTCCCCGCCGTTGCGTCATCACCGGAGTGGAAGAAAGAAGAAGAAGCAGCAAACGCTGCGTTTCTTTCTGGTGCAGAACAGTGGGAAGAAGAAGAATACAGACCCAGTTTCTGGGTCAGTTTGCAGGTCAGGTTGACCTGACCCGTGCGCCAGAAGCCCAACACAGCAGGTCTGTTTGTGGGTTAAGTTATTTGTCGTCCAGGTCGGTTCTGACCTGGCCCAGTCCGTTAAGGAAGCCCAGCTCAGCAGTTCAGGTCGTGGGTCAGTTCTGACCTGACCCAGCCTGTGCAGAAGAAGCCCAGCGTAACAGCCAGCAGGCGCTGACGTCAGCAGCACGTCAGCAGTTCGGTCAAACCACATAGGTTGACCAGATTGACTGCCAGAATTCATTCTCACTTTTCGGAGCCATCCGGACTCCGATTTGAGCTCCGTTTTTTCCTACAGATCCGCGTCGACGAGATCTACAAAGTTAACGGAACGGATTGACCATTTGAAGTTTTGAAAAAGGGGCAGATTTCAGACATAATGGCAAACAAGGCTACAGCAGCAGGTATCAAATTTGAAATTCAGAAATTTGATGGCAAAATTAATTTTGGCTTGTGGCAAAGGAGAATGAAAAATATCTTGATTCAACAAGGAATCAAAGTAGCATTGCTTGGCAAAGCGAAGAAGCCTGAAAAGTGGAAGATGATGAGTGGGCGGATATCGATGAAAGAGCCATGAGCTCTATTGAGCAGTACCTCTCTGATGAAGTTATGTTCAACGTGGAAGAGGAATCTGCAAAGGGAAAAGCTCGAGAAGCTGTACATGGGTAAGAATCTGACAAACAAGCTACACCTGAAGAAACAGTTGTATGGGTTGAAGATGAAAGAAGGATGTGATCCGATGGAGCACATGAACACTTTCAATAGGATGATCAGTGATTTGTTGAGGCTCGATGTGAAATTCGATGATGAAGACAGGTCACTGTTATTGTTGAATTCTCTCTCTGACCCATATGACCACTTTGTGACTACCCTGCTATATGGAAAGGAGACACTCAATTTTGAGGAGGTTACTCAAGATATCATCTCCAATGCTGCCAGAAGAAAACCTAGCAAAGGTAATTCACATGCAGAGGGACTTCTAGCAAAGGAAGGCTCGCATAACCGAGGCAGGTCCAAAGACAGGGGTAAGTCAAGAAGAAACAACTCTAGATCAAAGTCCAAAAGCAAGAAAGATTCAGAATGCTTTCATTGCGGGAAGAAAGGGCACTGGAAGAAAGATTGCCGGCATTACAAGGCGAGCAAAGATGGGAAGAATAAAGCTGGGGACAAATCGGATAGCAGTGACTCCGCCAGCGTTGCCTCAGACAAGGAAGTGGAACTCCTATCGGTCTCGCAAGGTAACAATCTATCTGAAACATGGATTTTAGATTCCGGTTGTACATATCATATGTGTCCTAATCGTGATTGGTTTGATACTTATGAGCCATGTGATGGTGGTAGTGTTCTAATGGGTAATGATGCTGCATGTAAAACCATTGGAATGGGAACCATAAAAATCAGAATGGCAGATGGAGTTGTTAGAACTTTGGGTGGTGTGAGACATGTTCCCTCACTCAAGAAGAATTTGATATCCTTAGGCACACTAGAATCCAAAGGTTGTTCATTCAGTGCAAAGGATGGCTTGCTTAAAGTGAGTAAAGGTATTCTGGTATTAATGAAAGGTACCAGAGTGGGTAACAACCTTTACAAATTGATGGGAAACACAGTTGTAGGTGGAGCTGCAGTCTCCACGGAAGACAAAAACAGCATTGATGAGTCTCAGTTATGGCATATGCGGCTAGGGCATATGAGTGAGAAAGGCATGTTAGAACTTCATAAAAGACAGTTGTTGAAGGGTGTGAAAACATGCAAGCTGGATTTTTGCAAATTCTGTGTTTATGGCAAGCAGACGAAAGTGTCTTTTAAAATTGCAGGAAAAGATTGTAGAAGTAAAGGCATTCTTGACTACATTCACTCAGATGTGTGGGGACCATCCCCGGTTAAGTCAAAAGGTGGAGCTGAATACTTTGTGACTTTTATTGATGACTTTTCAAGGAAAGTTTGGGTTTACTTCATGAAACACAAGTCTGAGGTCTTCGAAAAATTCAAAGAATGGAAGGCAGAAGTTGAAAATCAAACAGGAAGGAAAGTCAAGTATCTCAGATCAGATAATGGGGGTGAATACAAAAGTCAAAGTTTTTTACAATTCTGCAAGGATGAAGGCATCGCAAGACACTTTACAGTTCCAAAGACTCCTCAGCAAAATGGAGTTTCGGAAAGAATGAACAGGACTCTTTTGGAAAGAGCAAGGAGCATGAGACTACATGCAGGGTTGACTAAAAGCTTTTGGGCAGAAGCAGTTAATCACGCGTGCTATATGGTTAATCGGTCACCATCAGCAGCTTTGGATTGCAAAGTTGCAGAAGAAGTCTGGACAGGTAAAGAAGTTGATTATTCCACACTCAAGTTATTCGGATGTCCAGCATACGCACACATTCCCAGTGATGAGAGATCCAAGCTAGATTCCAAGTCACTCAAATGCATATTCCTCGGATTCGAGAAGGGAGTGAAAGGGTACAAGCTACGGGATCCAGTAAACATGAAAAAGATCATCAGCAGAGATGTAGTGTTTGATGAAAAGTCTATGCTACACAGGGAACAAGATGGTGAAGTCAAAGAGCACAGTGCTGAGAAAGCAGTTGTTGAAATAATTCCTCTTACAGATAATAAAGGCAAGAAATCAGTGCAAATTCAAACAGAAGCCAGTACATCTGGTGGAGAGGAAGAAGTAGAGGTTCAGCAGGAACCCACAAGTCTAGCACAAGGAAGAGCAAAGAGAAGCATCAAACCACCTCAAAGGTTTGGATGGGATGAGGATGAAGTCCATTTTGCTCTTATCACCAATAGTGGTGATCCAACCACACTCCAAGAAGCTATGAACAGCAGTGATAGGGAGGGTTGGATGGGTGCTATGATGGATGAGATAGAATCTCTCGAAAAGAACTCCGTCTGGGAGTTAGTTCCAAAACCCAAAGATAGAAAATCAGTTGGCTGCAAATGGGTGTTTCGGAAGAAGGAAGTCCCACATGAAAACGAAACACCAAGGTTCAAGGCACGTTTAGTAGCAAAGGGGTACTCACAGAAAGAAGGGGTTGACTATGATGAGATCTTTTCCCCAGTTGTGAAGCACACATCTATCAGGGTGTTGCTGGCATTAGTAGCACAGTTCAATATGGAGCTTGAACAGTTAGATGTAAAGACTGCTTTCCTTCATGGTGACTTGGAGGAAACAATTTACATGGAGCAACCTGAAGGATTTAGAGAAGTCGGAAAAGAAGACTATGTCTGCAAATTGAAGAGATCATTGTACGGGCTGAAACAATCACCAAGGCAATGGTACAAGCGCTTCAACTCCTACATGTTGCGGATTGGCTACTATCGACGTGAGTATGATCATTGTTTTTACTTTAAAGTGCATGATGATAATTCATTTATTATGTTGCTACTCTATGTGGATGATATGCTTATTGCATGTAAGAACATGTCAAAAATAGAAGAACTGAAATCTTAGTTGAAAAAGGAGTTTGACATGAAAGACCTTGGGTCGGCCACAAAAATGTTGGGTATGGAAATAAGGAGGGACAGAAAGGCTGGAAAGCTGTGGTTATCACAAAAGAAATACATCTCAAAAGTACTTGAGAAGTTTAACATACAGAATGCCAAGCCCGTGTCTACTCCACTTGCAAGTCACTTCAATTTAAGTGCCAGTCAATCTCCAAGTACGGACGATGAAATTGAAGATACGTCCAAGATACCGTATGCTAATGCGGTGGGATGTTTGATGTATGCCATGATTTGCACAAGACCAGATATTGCTCAAGCAGTCAGTGTGGTGAGTAAGTACATGGCGAATCCAGGGAAAGAGCATTGGAATGCAGTAAAGTGGATTATGAGATACTTAAAAGGCACAAAAGACTTGGGAATATTGTTTGAAAGAAAACAGGGAGCAGAAAGTGTAGTGGGATATGTAGATTCTGATTTTACAGGGGATCTGCTAAAAAGAAGATCCACCACAGGCTACGTTTACACATTAGCAAGCGGACCGATAAGCTGGAGATCGGTGCTTCAGTCTACAACAGCATTATCCACTACAGAGGCAGAATACATGGCACTTGCAGAGGCTTCTAAGGAAGCAATTTGGTTGAGAGGTTTGGTGAATGAAATCGGTATTAAGCAAGAATCAATCTCAATACACTGTGATAGTCAAAGCGCCATATGTTTGGCCACGCAGACGATCTCTGAATCGGGCATCGATCGCCGCTGCCGTCGCCGGAGATCTTCTCTGTCGTCGACGTTATCTGCGCACTCCGACCGCCCTCTGTCGTCGCCACCGGAGAAGAAGAAGACAGGGTTGCCCTGTCGCTGGTTCTGTTCCAGAACCGAAGAAGGAGAAGAAGATCCAGTGGGCCGGGCTCTACGCAGGTCAGTTCGGGTCAGATCTGACCTGCTCGTTCCAGAAGCCCAGCCTGCAGTGTAAGTCCAGTCCAGGTCAGGTCTGACCTGGCCCAGTCCGCGCAGGAGAGGCCCGTTCCAGCAGCTGCTGGCGTCAGCGAATAGTACGGTCAAAAACAGATTTGACCAATTGGACGGCTAGAATTGTTTTGGGAGTTTCGGAGGCATCCGGACTCAGAATTGAGCTCCGTTTTTTTTGTTGGATTCGTATCGACTAGATCTACGATCTGAACGAAGTGGATTGTTAGTTTGACAGTCAGAAACAAAATGGCAAGCTCATCATCAGCAAAGACAACCATCTCGAATGCAAAACTCGAGGTCGAGAAATTTGATGGTACCAATAACTTTGGTATGTGGCAATGTGAGGTTAGAGATGTTCTAAGCCAACAAGAGTTGGAAATTGCTCTCGAGGATAAGCCCAAAGAGATGGAAGATAAGGAATGGCAGAAGATCAATCGTCAGGCATGTAGCACCATCAGATTATGTCTCGCGAAGGATCAGAAATACTCAGTGATGAGAGAAACTTCTGCAAAAGAGTTGTGGCAGAAATTGGAGGAAAAGTATATGACCAAGAGCTTGGAGAATCGGATCTATTTAAAGAAGAAACTTTTCCGCTTCGAGTATCGTCAAGGTATTTCTATGACTGAACATCTCGATGATTTTAATAAGATTATTGCTGATTTGATGAATATTGATGTGAAAGTTGATGATGAAGATAAGACATTACTTCTTCTGAATTCACTTCCCGATAGTTATGATCATTTTACTCACACTTTGATCAACGGGAAGACTGAGGTTAAATATGATGTTGTGTCTGCTGCTTTGATGAATAATGAATATCGGAAGAAGGACAAACAGGCCCACAGGGATTCATCATCTGATGCATTGACAATAAGAGGCAGATCAGATGATAGGACATCTGGTAATAACTCTCGTTCTAAATCGAGAGGAAAATCAAAACCACTTGCAAAAGATGAATGTGCGTTTTGTCGCAAAAAGGGGCATTGGAAGAAGGATTGTCCAAAGTTGAAAAACAAGGACAAAGATAAATCTGATGCAAACATTGGACACGATGGAGATGATGATTCTGATTTTAATTTGACTGTTTCTTCATTGGTATGCCATTCTGACGAATGGATTTTAGACTCGGGTTGTACCTATCATATGTGTCCCAACAGGGAATGGTTTTCCAGCTTTCAAGAGTTGGATAGTGGAACAGTTTTGATGGGCAATGATAGTGCTTGCAAAACAAAAGGGATAGGAAAAATCCGTTTGAAGATGCATGATGGAGCAGTTAGAGTTTTGACAGATGTTCGGTATGTACCGGATTTGAAGAAGAATCTTATCTCATTGGGTGCTTTAGACTCCAAAGACTTCAAGATTACCATGGAAGGTGGAGTTCTAAAAGTTGTTTATGGTGCACTTGTGTTAATGAAGGGTGTCCGAAGAGGTAATCTGTATTTCTTGCTAGGGAGTACAGTTGTAGGTGGAGCAGCAACAGTATCTCATAGCTCAAATGAGACTGTTACAGACACTACCAGATTGTGGCACATGCGTCTAGGGCATGCTGGGGAGAGAGCATTGCAGGGTTTGGTTAAGCAAGGCTTATTGCAAGGTGCAAAGACCTGCAAGTTGGGATTTTGTGAACATTGTGTTTTTGGCAAGCAGACAAAAGTGAAGTTTGGCACCGCGATCCATCGCACTCAAGGCACACTAGACTATGTTCATTCGGATGTATGGGGTCCTACCAAGGTGGCATCTTTGGGAGGTATGCACTACTTTGTTACATTCGTTGATGACTTCTCAAGAAGAGTATGGGTGTACATCATGAAGCACAAGGATGAAGTTTTGAATGTGTTCTTGAAGTAGAAGAAAATGATTGAAACACAGACTGGCAGAAAGATCAAAAGGCTTAGGTCAGATAACGGTGGAGAGTACAAGTCTGATCCGTTCTTGAAAGTATGTCAGGATGAGGGGATCGTGAGGCATTTCACAGTTAGTGGGACTCCGCAACAGAATGGGGTGGCAGAACGCATGAACCGCACTATATTGGAGAAAGTTCGGTGTATGTTGTCTAATTCTGGATTAGGCAAAGCGTTTTAGGGTGAGGCAGTTGCTTATGCTTGTCATCTCATCAATAGGTTGCCTTCTGCTGCGATCGAGGGTAAAACACCCATTGAGGTATGGTCTGGAAAACCCGCTACTGATTATGATAAATTGCATATATTTGGTTGTCCTGCTTATTTCCATGTCACAGAGAGTAAGTTGGATCCAAGGGCCAAGAAAGCTATATTCGTGGGTTTCAGCAGTGGTGTGAAAGGATACCGGCTATGGTGTCCAGATTCAATGAAACTTGTTCTTAGCAGGGATGTGACTTTTGATGAAGCTGCTATGTGTAAACAGAACAAGCAAAACGACTCTCAGGAGGAAAGCAAGACCAATGGTAAATCGAAGCAGGTGGAGTTTGATATCGTCCCAGTTGAGTTAGAGGGTGATGATACAGATGAGGAGGAGACTCAAGAGCCTCCACAAGAGCAAGCAGATTCTATTGCAACCAGTAGACCGAAAAGGAATATTCGAAAACCTCAACGGTACTCTGATATGGTGGCATATGCACTTCCGATGGTTGAAGAATCTGTTCGTACCACCTACGAAGAAGCAAAGTGGCATTTGGAAAACGCAGATATGCTGACCAAGGTGGTGACTAGGGTCAAGTTTAAGGACTTGATCAACATTCTGTGATTTTGAGCACCTTCGGGTGTATGGCGCTTTCGGGCGCATTTGGAGGCGTGTAGTTGCATGCCAAGGTGGAAAATGTTGTGGCCTGCAAATCTCGCCAAGGTGGAGATTTGTTAGGTTTATGGGTTTTGGGTTTTGGCTCGTTTTGTAGGCCCAATGTAATTAGGGTTCAAGGGTAGTTTAGTATTTGAGTTTCCTATATATTATCCTTATGGTTGTAACCCTAGAGTATGGGAGAAAACTCTGATTAGTGAAACCAGAGAAGAAGACGGGCTTTGCTCGTGGACGTAGGTGTGAAATCACCGAACCACGTAAAACTGTGTTCTCCTTTTGTGTGGCTTGTTTGATTGCTTGTTGATCGCACGCTTCCGCACACACGATCACAACAAATTGCTACCCCCGGACCCCCTCTGCGAAGCGCATGTTTTAGATAAATGACAATCAAAATTCAAGAAAACAAAATGATCTACTTGACCATGATACATAGGACTCTTTTGCTAATTGTCTTTCTTTTTTTTTTGTGCTTGGATGTCTATTATTATCATAAACTACTAGATATGATATTAAACCTATTTAATTATGTTTGGAATGATATAGTAGTAAAGATTGTGTAATATGCTAATTCATGAACCAAAAGGCTTTATATTGAGTTAGATTCGATGCTACTCACTTATTTTCCCCTAGATCTAGTATTTTAAAGTGTAGATCTAAATTTTTTTATTTCCAAAATTTGGGGCTTTTCTTGAAATCAATTACATTTTTTCACATTAGTGTTCAAATGCATTGATAATGTATTAGTTTAAAATAGATCTATACTTTTGGAACAAAAAAGTATGAGTTTTTGCCAAAAATTGTGGTTGCATTATGTCAGATTTATGATATTTCATCTTATTGATCATGAACATCGATAATGGTTGCATTATATAAAATACTGGAGAATAAAGCGAACAGCGATACAGACAGGACTCATAACTTAAGGTGACCGAGATTTTGATTTATTATTGTTACTAATGGAAAAAAATATTGTTTTCCAACATTTTCTAATATTCTGGATTTTTTGAATATTTTTGCAGATTTTTTTGGATTAAAAAAAAAATTCACACCGCGACGACCGCGACGGACCGATATCCGCGACGATATCCGCGACGTATCGGTTTTTCGGCCCGGCCGATACCGCGACCGATACCGAGATTTTAAACCATGCTAGGGATTCTAAAACCACAATTAATCAAGAAATTAATTACTAAAATGATATCAAATGAAATCTAAACACAACTAATCAGAGAAAGAGAGATCAGGGTATTGGATTTCACCAAAATAGATTTAATCATTCCAAAATTACTTCATAGTTTTATCCCAACAAACTCAATCCAATGTGCAAGCAACTGCCTTGGATCGGAAGATTTAGCTTTGGAAACTTTTTTTTTTCTTACAAATTCAATTCTCTAATTAGTACCTAAGACTCCCTTCACTTCAATATGTTGAAACTATAATAACTATTTATCAAGATCAAGCACAAACCATTAAATGAATTTAACCTAAACATGATATGTCAAGATCAAGCATAAAAAGTAAAAGACATTCCAAATAATCTTTACAAAATCAGAAGTTGAATAACATTCATGAAGGAGAATCTATTAAATCATTAAACATAATGAGGGAAAGACATAGAAGAATAATAAGGAACGATCTCACCAGTTTTGGTTTCCTCCTCCACCCTAATCCACGGATTAGCCAAGCATTGTAGAACAAATAACAATAAAGAAGCAAATCTACATTAATGAAAGCCTTCAAAGTTGTTTATTACACCATTCAATCTCCACCTTCGCTTTCTAACAAAGATTAAAGAAAAATAAAATTTCTCCTGGAGCAAGAGAGAGCCTCCCCTTAAAAAGAAAAAACTACCAGAAGAAAAAGAAAGATAAATCTTTCAAATTCGTCATCCTCCATATCCCTCCAATTGACAGCCTATTTTGACCCCCAAAACGTCAGAATTGGGAGATCCTTGTGAGACATGATATTCTTCTCCTTTGAGTCCTCCACCAAATTCGATCTTCAAAAATAAAAATAAAAATAAATTATGCCAAGTCTTGAACTCATGACCTCTAACTTGAAATTTCAGCTCTCCTCCAACAAGCCTATATACTCTTCATGTATATCTTTTCTCAAATGGGACTTTAGCTTTAAACCTTTCCGAATTAAGCTCAAATATGCTCAGCGCCTTCTAATTCCTGCATAATAAGAAAAATGCTATAATTAGAACATTTAAGACAAAATAAACAACTAGTAAATTCAAATAAAAGGGTAGTTATTAGTATTATGCCATGCATATCATTAATGACCAATGGTTATTTATTTTGATATTATCTTTTGCTGATATCATTCTGATAATGATAGTTAAGTTAATGATTAGTGATTAGTTTTTAAATTATTTTCAACAATTAGGGGTCGTTTGTTTAAGTGTGTTTACATATGTAAATGAACCCATATGCAACCATTACACACTATTTATGTTTGTTTGGGAAATTTACACATCTTGTGTGTAAATGACATGTGCATTTGGTGTGATTTTTGTGGGAAAAAGTGCCTAAATTTTTACCATGTGGAGAGGTGTGAAAAGGAATCACATCAGGCTTGCTTCCGCCTTGCTACAGTACCAAAACGCCCAAGGACACCTTTTTCATTTTTTTATTACAATGGGCCACTACATCATGATCTGAACCGTGCATATTGCTAGGGAGGTCAAAAACGGCTATGGTATCAAATTGCAACCGTTGGATCATCATGGTTTGTGAGAAATTCATAATAAAGTACAAACCATTAGATGTGTATTTCTGGGTTTTTGTGGGCCCATTTGCACAATCAGAACCGTTAGTTCTCTTAAAAAGGACATTTCCAGCTTGGAGGGTAAACCTCATGTATTAATACAATGTGGATATTGTAATATTGTTTAGAAACATACCAACCGTTGGATGTAATCAAATTCACATTTGAAGAGGTGTGAAAATGATAAACAATGGATTATGTTTCACATGTGACTCATTTGCATATGTAAAGACTCACATGTGATTCATTTACATATAGAAAGCATTTTCACATCACATGTGAAATTAACAAACAACCCCTTAGTTTTATAATTTTGGGATTTTTGCTAAAAAATTAGTCATATATCTTAATTACACGAATTGATCTAGAAAGATATTGAAATATCAAATTAGTTCCAACAATATCAAATTATCCAAATTTATTTTTAAATTTCGTGATGAAAATGCGTTTGCAAGAATGACTACTGGTTCCAACAAAACCAATGCACAGCGGAATGTAACCAACCAAACAAGATAAAACTAGCAAAACCCATCTACCAAGCAATCACCACAAGAAGACATACACAATTTAACGTCGAAACCTTTACCGGGAGAAAAATTACGATTTGGAAAATCAATCACTATTGAGCGGTTACAAGATATACTTACAGCATCTTTATCTCAGTCAGTATGTCGAGCTAAGGACTGTAGTTGTTCTTCCTGTTGCCACGACTTCCCCGCCGTGCACCCCTTCTTGTGCTTAATCCTCCTTCAATCACCTTGAGAACCAAGATGAATAAGTCTTCTACAAAGAAGTTGAAGCAGCAAAACATTCTATAGCAGCCATTCAGAATAATCTCTCAATGGCTCTAGAGAAATAAGAAATCTCTCTTAAGCTTATCTCACCTCAGAACAAGAGATATGAACTTCTTGTTTTGCTTAGGGTAAAGAGCAACACCCTATATATAGCCCCAAATCTATGTCTTAGTGTTAGAACACAAATATGACTCAAAGTGAAAATTCCAGTAAAAGAAAGAAACAATCCGCGCAGCCCTGTTTCTGAAATATTCCGCCATCCGATCGATCAGACAAAAGATCTGATCGATTAGTCCTCGTGAATAACTAAGGCATGTCAACATCCGATCGATCGGTCCTCAATGGTTCGCCCATACTTCTTCTTTTTCTATGCTTCAGCTCTTTCGGCGAGACAACCACGGTCAATAGTAACCGTCTAATGGCTCTTCATTAATTAATTGTAGGTTGGTAGATTTACATGCAATCAACATGACATGGGTCCTACTTTGGATTAGAGTGAGAAACAACTCTCTAAAAGAAGGTAAAAAAAAAAAAAAAACAATCATTTTGAGCGGTTTGAATTCATTATGATTAGCCATATTATCTTCATACATTAACTGCTGTTACAAGATTTTGAGAAATTATGTATTAAAGAATGTTAAGGTATTTTCAAATTTAAGATTTTTTTTCAGATCTTATTAAAATGATATTTGTAAATGATTAATAACAATTTAATAAATATAAATTATCACCGACTATTATCGCTTCGCTTGCTCCACTACTAAAAAATCCTGGCTTCGCCGCTACTGATGATGGCTGAATCCTTAAATATGTATCAGGTGATAGTGATACAACTCAGTTGGGCCTAGTTTTAAAACCAAGCTTCGATCGTATCACTTGGTGATTATTATTTCAAGAGATGCAACAGAGAGTGCCCAATTATAAGGAGGTTCTTTTGTCTGTTGTTATTTTTTCTTCGCTGTCATGTGTAAGTATTCCAAATTAGCAGGGTGAATCCACAGGACAATTTGTTCGATCAATTTATGCAAAATGACTGAAGACATGCCACAATATAATACTTTTGTCAAAGTGAAACTCACCTTTAAAGTTAAAACAACATAACTAATTAAAATGATTTGATGAGTGAGTTGATGGTCATTTATTTCATGTACTTCATGTGTAAGTGAATATCTTTCTGACAAGGATCATATTTCTTTCTAACACCCGATAATTAAGAGGTGGTGGATTGAATTGAATGCTATGCGGATCTAACAATGTATATATTGTTCTGCAAAATTGAATTAAAGGCTATGCGGATCTACATTGATATGATGGTCTTTAATGAGTTTTTGGGCCTTTACTAAAACCACCCTTGATTGATTGATAGCTAAGGAGAGGAAAAACAACCTATACTATATTGTTTTAAATTTGCACTAAAGGTTAAAGGTCCAAAACAGCACGACCACACTGAAACTACATGGGAATTTATCTAACTTCTCTTTTGGCCCAGAGAGATTAGTACAGTACTCCAAAGGGTTGGGAACCCTCCGATAACAAAAAAATATATATATATATATATATATAATAAGAAAAAAAAATACTACATTGTTTTAAACTCCGGTGTCAGTCATTTTGACGGTTGGGACCAGAACGAGCCATTTTATAGGTTGGGATGAGCCTGTGCCAGTTTGTGTTGCTTGTGCCGAATTGGTACGGCGGAGCCGGCCAGTCCTAAAATGTGTTTAAGAAATCTTTAAAAATCTAAAAGAATAAATAGTAATAAAAGATTAATAAAAATAGAAAAATTGAGCTATTTAACAAATATTCAATCCTAATATAGTAAAATGTATCCTTTTTGAACGCTGAGTAGCTGCTGGTTTAACATATAAGTAAAAAACTTTTATGGATAAAATGATATAAACTGCTCTCATTTTAACTTAACAAATTTCACTAGCTAAAGTCACTTTTAGTGGACCTACTTAGATGCATAAAAGACTAAGGGAACATGTCAAATTGAAAGGCTTGGTTGTGATAGAAAATATGTATTATCAAGTCATTTGAATTATCCTAGCCTTTTAATTTGGTCCTCAAAATTTAACTCAAAGGATAAGCCATTTAAGTTTGTAACGGATGAATTGGTCAAAAGAATTAGAGGGCTTGATTTGAATGTGGATTAGGGACTATATATTATTAACCCATTCAAAAAATCTAACATTGACTTTTGGTCCTCAAAGTTTAAGGGGCAAGATTATTATTTTTTAACTCGAGAGATACATTACTGAAGTTTTTCAAGGATAATTCGTAAAAAATGGAGTATCATTAATTTTTATCTAATTCTACTATTAGTCAATGTGCCCTTTTGAAATTATGTGCAAGAGGGGATCCAAACTCGTACAATCGGAAAAAAAACAGTCACATGTCCTTACCAACTCAGTTACAACACCTTTTATCTACGGTAATGCGCTATTTAATAAATAAATGTAACATTAACTTCATAACAACCCCTAACTCATGCTAGTGCCGGACCTGACTCGGTCCTAGCCTGATGCCGACTGCAATCTAATACCATTTCACCTCTTTACCTTTTTTTCTTTTTTCCTTTTACGATTGAATCATTAAAAGAACATGTTTATAGTGAAATTCCCAAAAATGATATATTATAATTTAAGTTTAAAAAATTCAAAAATAAAAGAATTAAAAAAGCCAAAAGTCATGTGTATGAGTAGATCTATCATCTACACACTATTAATAAGCCATTAGTATTTACAATTTTGTATCATATATTCTCCAACAATTATTTTTTTAAGTAAAAGATTTAAACAAAATCATTTTTCTACACGCAAAATCATATATGTGAGTAGATCTAGTATGAAAGTGTGTAGATCAAAGTGAAGAACACAACCCAAACTCAAAACTGACATGCCAATGATCTTTTAATTCATTTCAATGCTTTATCTAAAAAAATACATAATAGTAAAAATAAGGGGTTAAGTTGATTTTCTATTACCAAATAAAATGATTTCTTGAAGAATTAGTATTGGAATTTGGAAACATGCAAGAGAATTAGCTATGGAGGAGGGGCTGCTCTAAGCAGATGAGGGGAGAGGAAGAAGACGGTGAATGAGGGAAAAAGTGAATTCTTTTTTAGGGTTTAGTGTTTATTCCATCTCGACCGATATTTATATTGGTTAAATCGATATTTTGGCAATATTTTGCCCTGCGATACCGAGTCCAATATCACAGCAAAATATTGGCCTAGTATGGGTTGATACCAGTTCATATAGGCCATGGTTTAAAATCTTGGCCGATACCGGTTCATATCGACCGATATGAGTCGGTATCAGCTCATACCGCGACGATATCTCGGTCGATAAAATATCGGCCCAGATGGAGTAATGGTCAAAACCCTAATTTTTTGTAACTTTTTCCCAATCCCCCCATTTTCTTCTCCTGTCCCCTCATCTCCTTAGAGTAACGATGTCTTCATAGTTCATTCTCTTACATATTTTCAAATTCCAACACTATTTCTTGAAGAAATCATTTTATTTAGTAAGAGAAAATCAACTTAACTCCCTTATTTTCATTATGTGTTTTTTTATTTTTTACTTTTAGATAAAGCATAGAAATGAATGAAAAGATCACTGGCATGTTATTTTTGAGTTTGTGTTGTGTTCTTCACTTAGATCTTCACACTTTCATGCTAGATCTACTTATAAACATGATTTTGGGTGTAGAAAAATGGTTTTTTTTTTTTTAAAGAATTTGTTGGAGTATTTATGATACTAAATAGTAAATACTAATAGCTTATTAATAGTGTATAGATGATTGTTATATTATCTTTATTTTCTTATATTTTATACTAATAAATTGACCATGAGCCAAAATAATAGTTGCATTATATGAAATACTGGAGAAGACAGCAAACTGCGACACAGACATGACTCATAACTTAAAGTGGCCGATATTTTTATTTATTGTTGTTAATAATGGAAAAAATATTATTTTTCAACATTTTCTAATATACTGGATCTTTTGGATAGTTTTGTGATTTTTTTTGGATTAAAAAAGAATTCACATCGCGACAACTGCGACGGACCGATAACCGCGACTGATATCGATATCATATCGGTTTTTGTCCCGGCCGATACTGCGACCGATATCGCGATTTTAAACCATGATATTCGGCTGATATGAACCGATATCGATTGGTTTTTTAATCCATAGATACAGTCGCCAAGTTTTTTTTTTATGGTCGACGTCCTCATTATGTCTGCCGCCTCAAAAAGTCTCTCTATGGCCTAAAACAAGCTCCTAGAGCCTGATTTCATAGCTAAGTTACTGATACATCTCTTTTCATTTATCGCCATGAAGGGGAAATAATATACCTACTCATCTACGTGGACGGCATTCTTATTATTGGGAATAAATCAATTACAACCTCAATCCTTCTCTCTCAACTTGGGTCTGAATTTTCCATGAAGGATTTGGAACCATTGCATTATTTTCTAGGTGTGGAAGTTATTCCTCGTAACAATGGAATTATTTTGTCTCAACGAAGCACATTCTTGACCTTTTTCATCGGACAAAAATGATAGGTCCCAAACCAGTTCCCACACCCATATCGTCCCCCACCAAGATTTCTGTCCGTACAACAAGTACACCTGTGGAGGATGCCACATTGTATCGAAGCACCGTTGGAGCTCTTCAATATGTCACTCTTAACACGCCCCGACATTTTATTTGTGGTAATAAAGTGTGTCAATTTATGCATGAGAGTTTTAGGGTTCGAGATCTCTAGATTGGTCCACTTAATCAATCAAACCAAAAGTGTGCAAAAAACAATAATCTACGCAGCGGAAATAAAATCACAAGCACACACCACAAGGACACCAAATTTAAGGTGGAAAACCCAAACCGGGTAAAAAACCACCGATCCGTACTGGATCTAATCAAACATTATGAATCTCGCAATTACAAGAAACTCATATTTCTTCCCTAGATATCCCTTATCTAAAGACTGAAGTTACCTTGTGTCGCATCACGCTTCAACGACATCACACCGTTGATTACAACAGATCCAGCGCTTGACTCCTCAAATCTTCTACGCAAGAAGATGATCTTCTACAAGGGATGCAGAAGAACTTAGCTCTCTAGAGTACTTGGCAGCACAACTCTTCAAAAATCTATAGAGAAAATTTCTCTCAATTAGATCACTAATTTAGAATTTGAGAGATGATTTCTGTCTCTTTGGGTTGTGAGAAACACCCAATATATAGCCCCTAATTCGTGCATAAGACTCCTAATTATCATCCTCTTAGAAAAAAGAGTCTATCTTAAACATTCTCTCAGAGTCCGGATCTAACTGGGCTCTGCGCGTCCGCCACCCTCACTCGGGATAGGACCTGACATCCTATTAAGGCATCTGCAGCCTTTTTTGACTTTTATACCTTACAATGCATTAACCCACTAATGTCCATTGGGTTGCAGTCAAAAGTATTCTTTGCTACCTTAAGCAAACAATTGATCATGGACTGCAATTTAATAAGTCTTCATCGTTACGATTGTTTGTCTTCTCTGATACTGATTGGGCTAGTTGCCCCGATGATACAGGTAGTTTTCTCATCTACATAGGTCCAATAGACTGTGGCCAGATCAAGCACAGAAAAGTGAATATCGTGCTCTAGTTGGAGCCGTTGCATAGCTCACTTGGCTTCTATCCCTACTACATGAACTTGGTGTTTTTTTTTTTTGTCAATGCCCCCAATCTTGTGATGCGATAATGTCGGTGCTACCTATTTATTTGCCAATCCTGTGTGTTTCATGCTCAGACAGAACACATTGAAATTGATTTTCACTTTGTTCGCGATAAGGTAGCCGAGCGTCTCCTCGAAGTTCTATTTATCTCCACCAAAGAACAATTAGTAGATATTTTGACTAAGGGCTTATCCACCAATAGTTTTGTGTATCTTCGTGACAAAATTAACATCCATCTACGGCCGTCAAGTTTGAGGAGGCATGGTAAAGGATCATGACTGGGCAACAAGGATACGGTCTTATCCATGCTAACTCAGCCATATATCCTGTAAAATAGGAAAGCCATATTGTAATGACTCTAAAAATGATATATTGTCCATATTGTAATGCAGAAATTCTGTAATTACTCTATGCAATTCCTCCCTTAACTGTAGCGACAGATTTATTATAATCTGTATGATTAACATTATAAATACTATATGACTGACTCCTCAGTGAAGAATCAACTCGAGAAACAAACGACCCTTGCCATAAATTGAGTAACCTACATGGACTCAAAAGTCTTCTTAGGCCGTCCCCCGTGACTAGAGTTTACTTTTCAAAATTTGACAAATATTAAGCAGCAGTCCAATGAGGAGCTTCTTTGTTTCTTTGCTCCCAACATCATTGTCCTACTTAATTGTTGATAGGCTATATATGGATGGGATCATAATGTTAAGACTGAGAAGGACTTCACATTAATTACCCATCTACTTAGTAGGCATTGAAGCCAGGGCCTATTTTGTCGGGACCTCTTATCTTTCGTAGGACAATGAGAAGACGCTCCAAATCATGAGATTATGCATATCATGAATGAATATATTCATAAAAGGTCCTGCCAATATTTGCTTTGTTCTACGTATGTGAACCAACAAGTGGAGGTTGGCAACTAACGCGCCAACGCGCCATCGCCGTCCTTAACCGCAATGCACGGATATGATTAGGGGTGTACACAACCAACCGAATTGGTACGGATTGGTTTTAATTCGTCACCAATTCATTACCAATGGATTGACGGATTTGGAATCCGTCACCAATCCATTGCTGTTAAAATCCACTACCATTTAATTGACCACGATTAATAAAATCTCATTAATGAAAATGAAAATAACTTTCAAAAAACGTAATAATTTTCAAAAAATAAAATAAATTTCAAAAGAATGCAAGTAAATTTAAAAAGTTGCAAATAAATCTCAAAAGATCATTTAAAAAAAAGTAAATAAATTCCAAAGGACACAAATAAATTTCAAAAGATCCAAATAAAATTCAAAAAATATAAATAAATTTGAAAAGACGCAAATAAATTTCAAAAGAAGTAAATAAAATTTCAAAAAAATGCAATAATTTTAAAAAACACAATAAATTTCAAAAGAAAGAAGATATATTTAAAAAGACGTAAAAAATCTCAAAAATTCCAAATAAATTTAAAAAAAATGAAAATAAATTTAAAAGACGCAAATAAATTTCAAAAGGTCCAAATAAAATTTCAAAAATATAAATAAATTTGAAAAGACGCACATAATTTCAAAAGACGTAAATAAAATTTCAAAAAAATGAAATAATTTCAAAAAACACAATAAATTTCAAAAGAATGAAGATAAATTTAAAAAGACGCAAACAAATCTCAAAAGATCCAAATGAATTTAAAAAAATGCGAACAAATTTCGAAAGACGCAAATAAATTTCAAAAGATCCAAATAAAACTCACAAAATGTAAATAAATTTCAAAATATGCAAATAAATTTCAAAAGACATAAATAAAAACTCAAATAAAATCTCCAAAAAGTCAGTTAGATTTGTCCAAAACTCATATAAATTTGTTCCTGAACTCAGATAAATTAGCTAAAAACTCAGATAGATTTGTCCAGAATCCAGAGAAATTTTTTTCAGAACTCAGATAAATTTGAGCAAAACACAAATAAATTTGACAAAAAATGAAGAAACTCAGATAAATTTTATAGAAATTCATATAAAGTTGTTAAAAACTTAGATAAACTTGACAAAAACTTAGATAAATTTCACAAAAACTTAGATAAATTTCATAAAAATTCATACAGATTTGTCAAAAACAATATAACAACTCTCCTGCCTTTCTTCTCTGGCGATGGCGCAACACCATCGACTGCGTTCGGATCTCGGATTGGATTCCAGATCGTCAAGATATTGTGAAAACAAACTTCAGCCGTTAATGTTTCTGGGTTTTGGGCTTTCGCAAGGTGAGTCAGGTCGAACCTAACCTAAACTGACCCGAGACCTGGGGCCTGGAACGGACCTAGCTGGGTCGTCTTCTTCTTCTTCCCAACGCCTGCAACAGCGCTGTCCCTCCTTCTGCTGCTGTCTTCCGCTGCGACGATGGGCGGGCGATCGAACTGGCAAGGCGACGACGATGACGAAGAGAAACCAGCAGTGATGCGGCGGCTCCGGTCCTCCTCGGCGATGAAGGGACGACGACGATTGAACATGCCCAACCGTGATCGGGTTTTGCAAAACAGAAACCCTGATCGTGCAATCTCCGGCGATTGAACAGGCCCAGTTGTCTTCTTCAGCAATGACCAAACTAAGTTGAAATCCTGTTTGTCCTCAAGCATGGCCCACCTGATTGATCAGAACACTTCTGATCTTCGATCGCCTGATCTGTGACTCTCACGAGGATCAGCTCCAATCCGTTCCTTGCCTTCAGATGGTGCAGCAGTAGCCCATGATCATTCTGCAACTGCAGATGGTACCGGTAGCCCATGATCCTTCTGCAACTACAGATGGTGCAGCGGCAGGCGATGATCGACTATCTTCTTCTTCCGATGGAGTTTTCTGGGACAATAGAAAATGAGAGAGAACGAGAAAGGGAGAACAAAAGATTTGAAATTTTAAAATTCAAATTTTCATACCTAAACAGTTGAAAGATTTCATGCATAAACTGTTGAAAGGAAAAATCAGTCATGAAGATGTATGAGGTGGCGTATCTAGGACTTCTTGCCGAAATATGTCTAAGCTGCATGGACTATTGGCCTTAGAGGAAAAGTTGATGGACTGGAGGCCTTACAAGACCTCTATGAGGGACCTTTCGCTAATTTTTTTTATAAAATTTAAGTTCAATTTACATGAAAATATGTAAATTTATCTATAATAAGCTTGATTTATATTATTTAGCATTTGAGGAATGTGAATCACGCTGCAAATCAGGGTCCTCATCAATATTAGGGTTCATTGTATCTTAAAGTGGAGAGGGACAATATTCAAATCATGATCCTTATCAATAAATACGGTCATCCGTTCATTGTGTCGTGAAGATGGGAGGGGCAACATTTGGACCACTCTACTTAGGGAATGAGAGTCACGCTGCAAATCATGGTCCTTATCAATATTTGCATTGATCTACGCATGCAGGTGAACCAGCATGGCGAAGTTGGCAACACATGGGTCAACACGTCATTGCTGTCTAGAACCGGAAAGGGTTGATTTCCATTGGCATGATCCTCGTTTAGATGTTGATTACTGTTGTTGTATTTTCTTTCTTCCTTTTTTTTTTTTTCTAATAGAAGAAAACCTAAGAATATCTGAAGAAAATATAGTAAAGTATTTTAGTCATCTCTCTCTCAATGGTATAAAATACCTATAATTAAGTATTTTATTTGACAGTAGATTTTACAGTACAGTGCCTTGTAAATTGTAATTTGTTGAGAATGTACTGTTCACCTGCTTGAATCCTCCTATTTTAGACAGTGGTGGAAAAAATCTTCTGCCACTAAAACCTCAACATATGTAATGAGTGTTTTTTTTTTTTTTTTTCGGTGCTAAAAATCATATTCTTTGTAGTATTAATTTAAATTTCCACCCCAAAATGGAGTGGGTTTCAATTATTGGAATTGCCCCATGTGTACATTTGTAAAATCCGGAAAAATTGGAGACTATGACATAGGAAAGTACTTTTGAGTGTCTTGGATTTAGCTAGGTGGGCCTTCTTTTACCAATCAAGAGGCAGAGATGTACCATAAATGATGGCTGAAAACCCATAACCTCAAAACATAAGCCGGAGTTTGCTCGCTCAGTTTCAACGTTTCTCTAACCACTGTTTGAAAAAACGACCTCTTTTTACATATATTCATCTCAAATTGTAATTTCTCTTATAATATTGTCATATTTTTAAAATACAATCATCGCGAGCAAATCGCCACAATATCAGAATAGAATGGGAAAAAAATTATGAAAATAATTTTTAAAACTGTTTTATTTAACTCATCCTTTGTCTAATATTATCAAATAATTAAGCTTATTTTGCTGGTTTTCTTCTTAATAATATCTTGAAAGAACCTAAAATTTGAAGATTTCTAAGATAGAGTTTTGGTGTCAAAATTTCCTGAAACGATGTTTGTGACAACGTCCATTTAGGGCCTCTTTCCACCATGAAAAATGGACCGTAAATTTCCTCATAACATTAATACATGGGTATGGACTACGGTGGGATGGGAGTCATGTGGTCTTGGCAGAATGTAATAAATTGATGAGGTTTTGGGTCATCCTTCTTTGAAAATTCTCATTCATTTCGTCCTATGGGTCATTGTCACATCTAGCGGCTAATTTTTTCAGCTACATCATGATCATGCTGTTGTCTTGTATTATCATGAAGCAATATTATCTCAAAATATCATAAATTGAGGATATTGTGAGAATAATACAACAAAATATCATAAAAATAGCAGAATACATAAAAACCAATTTAACATTAATCTTATATAAAATCTTCTTTCTTAGTTTTTTTATTGCTTGGATAATAATTGAATTTTTGCTCCCTTTTATTTTTGGACCAGATCATGTGACAAGCTCCAATTTTTGAATACATCCCACATTTTCCGGAGACAGCCCAGCACAATATTTGTGAAAATGCCTGTGTAATTGAATTGTAAGGCTTGTAAGAGTCTACAATTTACAGGTTGGAGATACACAAGGAAAATATGATACATACCTATGGAGTAGGTAGGACATGTGAGAAGCTCAGTTTTTCATTTTCTTTCTTTCTGTTATTTTTTATTTTCAGTTTTCAAGTATAAAAGAAAATCTATTAAGCTGTGTTACATAAGAATCCAAAAGACCGTTGCTTAAATGGGCCATTTGTTAGATGGATCATAACATGGGTGACTTCGACCAAGATCTTGATCTGATCATACCGATATTATATGCTTTGGATCCAATTCTAGTTACAAACTTACAATGGACCAAGAAAGAAATTCTAATGGTTAAAAATTTAATAAGTCACTGTCAGAATATTATTCTAGAGAAATATTCAAAGACAGTACTCCTAATGCTTTGTAAGCATAAATGCACAGGAACTAAAAGTCAAGTGTAAACTAGAAGGTATCAATGTGGATGCACCCTTACATTTCTAAGATTTGAATGATTGCGGGATGGTGGTTGAGTATTCATCTCTCACCTCTCGATTAATTTCCAGTAGTAGGGAGATAATCATATGGTCATTTCTGAAAACTCACATTCCTTTCTTCGATTTTAATTAGTTTTTTTTAGAAATAAAGGCCTTACAATTCCTATGTATTTATTTATATGAAACAAATAGGCCCTTAGAGAATTGTATGGCAAACACTTGGGGCGGGTTTAAATGTAAAGAAAAATGGGGAGGGAAATCTCCACCACTAGTGAAATAGATTTTTCTTGTCTAGTTTTAATTTAAGGGAGAAAAGTAATTCATCTCTTCATTGCAAAATGTTAGAGAAAAAGACTTTCTCCTCAAGGGGCAGAGGAAACATCCTTTCTTCTCTTCATTATAATATTATAACTCCCATATCTTTAACTATCTTTTTTTAGTAAAAATGGATATTTTATTAATTAAAATCGAAATTTAACTGCTTTATATTTTTTAATTTATATGATGTTTTTAAAATGATTTTATTCTACATAATTTTCTCCATTCATATCTAAACACAATAGAGAACCATCACTAAAGAAATGTAGTAGCCTTCGCCTCTAGCTTTCTCTTCATTTCTGCATGTGGTGGTAGGGACCTCTTGTGATTTTGAAGACATTTGACAGATATTACCGACCCAATGTTTGTGTGGGACCTTTTTCACAGAGAATGAAGATAGCTTTCAAGTAAGAATGAAATTTGCCAATCTACTAGAAAATCGGTGGATCTGATTGTAGCATTGATGATGATGGACTTAGGTAAATATATGGGATGGGTGTGTGTGAATATTTACTAAAGCAAAGAAAAACAAAGGTTAAGTGTGAAATTTGTTTGTTCCATGTTAAATGTTTTCCATGATTTTTATATTTTGAGGTGAAACCGTTTTCTACAATTTCTTCTCTCAGAAACTAAGTAGAAACACATTTCATCTTGGAAAATACTCTGCTTCATAAAATAATAAAAACAGAAACTTTAGAAAATGAAGCCTTTAATTAATTTATTTTTTACTGAAAAATAAAAATGAAAAAAAAAAGTGTCTTGCATGGTCACATCTAAACCTATCATCATAGGAGAGTAGCATTCACATCAGGTGCAATGACGACATTCACCTTTGGATTGAACGGCACCATGGGGTGTGACTAATCTTGATGAGAAATCATCATGCTCCATGAACAGTTCTATCTGAAATTGAATATCATTTGTTTAATATATTTTTGAACGCATTCCATCACTTAGACCTGGGTTGCGAAGTAGCCAAGCCAGCTCGAGTTCTACATGAATTCAATTCAAAACCTAAATAAACTTGAGCTATGATCTGTTGGGCTTGGCCTGGTTCAATCGTGACAATTAAGGGCATGGGTTGGGCTCGAGCCTGGATCGAGCTTGAGATTAGATCAACCAAGTTACCATTTTATAGACGTCAATATAAACAAAATTCAAGCCCGACCTTGGCTCGCTAATACCAAAAACCATATGTACGAGGAAGACAAGCTGGTCCCAAGACCAAGCCAAAAGATTGGCTCATTTAAGCGAGCCAGTCCGGGCAGGACCTGTCAAGCTGTGTCTCAGGGAATTGAGCTCGAGTGGTCAAGCTCGACTCATTTATACCCCTAAATCTGAAAAATGACTCGACCCAATATAATAGGGTTTGGATCCGGACTGGCTGCACTCTTTTTCTTTTTTTTTTGGGTAATTTACAGCCCTATCCATACCTAAGAATCCCAATAATAGAAAGATCATAACCATCACGCTGTTATGATGAGATGTGCCCATTGCTTGCCTATTATCATGCTCATTTCTTGCCGGTGTACATTCTGAGATCCATTAGTGGGACCATGTGCTGCATATAAACGTGATGACCCACCAAATCAAAACGGCCACGACAACACAAACATGCATCATCTTTAGGCAGAGAGTTGAATATTTCCCACCACAGTTGAATTCCTCTCTTTTGCTTTTTTAATTGTAGCCTTCAGTAGCCCAAAGTGGTGGTAATGTTAGTAGGGAGTTCAACTACCACCTACCACTCTTCCTTGGCCAACAAACGGTTTTAATGAACAATGAATTCATTTTTTCTGCTATTTCTTAGTACTTGTCAAGGGCCCTCTTTTCCCATCCCCCCTTCTCTTCTCTATTTCTCCATCTTCTCTCTTTCCTCACTTTTTAAGACAATCTATCTCACACGCTTTCTCCAACCCAGATATCCACTGATACGATAGCCTTATATTCCCACACCCATCTCTCCTACATTAAAAAATCTTCTTCTTTCTTCCCCTAACTTGTATGAGAGGCATTGCAAGTTAGGAGAAGACCCATTCATCATTTTTGGAAGAAATGTGTCGTTCTACATCTGCTAGACCTTCTTAACACCCCTTCTAGTGAGAATTAGCAACTGGGTATTTCACTATTTCTCCAAATTGCAAATATTTTTTTTTTCAATGATCATGGGTGTAGTAGGAGCTGCAGGAGCGGTGATAACGTTAACTGGAAGAGTTGTGAATGAGGTAGTGAGCTTCATCATCTTCACCTTCCTCGACCTCCTCGATGTCTTTCTCTGCTTCGTGTACAAGACCGTAGATTTCTTTGTAGAAGCAGAATGGAAGCCCTGCTACTGCTCTTCGGCGAAAGAAGCGATAATCAGCAGCGGGAAGATCCTCGTCTCCGAGCAAGGCGAGTCGAAGATCGTGTGCTTGTGCTCGAGCAAGTTGCAGCTTGAAGACATCTCGGACACTTTGTATACACGGCCCTCATTGGTTTCTGATATCTCTAAATCGACCGTGATGGAGCTGAAGCGGCTCAAGGTGGAGGGGAAGAGGGTGTCTGAGAAGGTGAGCGTTAGATCGACGCTCTCCATCAACTCGACCATTGTCGAGATGTTGCAGGGGAAGATCGGGGGCCAACAGGTGCACCCGATTCCAAGATGGTCCGATTGTGATTGCAGAACTTGCACTTCTTGGACGTCTTCTTGCAAGGAGAACACCCTTTTTGTCCGAGCCGATGGAGCTGTAGGTAAGTTTTTTTTTTTTTTTTTTTTTTTTTTTTTTTTTTTTTTTTTTTTACACTTTTTTCATGATTTTGATTTTTTTAAAGGCTTTTGTGGAATTATAATTTCAGAATCCATGTTTAGGTTGTGAGAAATTTTGTGCCGAGCGTAAACCTACCTACCTAATGCAATCCTCCTTTTTATATGTCCCAAGAAGTGATTGATTTGACATTTTTAAATGCTTTTGTAGAAATCAGCTTTGATTTCATTTTCTAAAAAGTAGGCTGGGAAATTGCTAAAATTACATTTCTATAGTTTGGTGTGGACTTTTCATGAAAAATGCTTGGCAGTAGAATACATCTTATAGTTTCAACATCAATTGTAGAAAATGAAGTCTCCAGTTTTAAGTTTCCACAGAAAATAACATCACTCTTACTGTTTTTGTTTTGGCAGAGAAAGCAAGTGAGACTGTGTTGTTCATACATGGATTTATCTCATCATCTGCATTTTGGACGGAGACAGTGTTTCCCAACTTCTCCGAGTCGACGAAATCCAAGTTTCGTTTGCTAGCAATAGATCTGTTGGGATTTGGGAGGAGCCCAAAACCAACGGACTCGCTCTACACGCTTAGAGAGCACGTTGACATGATCGAGCGTTCGGTGATCGAGCCATACAAGGTGCAGTCCTTCCACATAGTGGCGCACTCGCTTGGATGCATTTTGGCACTGGCCTTAGCTGTCAAGCATCCCCATGCAGTAAAGTCTCTCACGTTGCTAGCACCGGTAAGAATGGATCGAGTCCGGATCCTCCCTCTACCCGAGTCCAGATCCTCTATTTCGTGGAATCGAGAATTTTTTGGGCCACGCTCTTAAATGAGCCTTATGCTTATAAAAATTTAAACAGGAGTATACGCCCTCATCAAATTTCACTCCATTTAGAACTTGTGTGAGCCATGTTCTTACAAAGTTTATGTGCGAGTACCGTGCACCCTATTATTTATGGAGTAGAATTTGAAGAAAGCAATGATTAATCCAAGAGGGAGAAATTTATAAAGCACCATTAGATTTTACTTAGTGGGCTCCACAAAGAGCATCACAGATTTCCTGTTGCTCTATCCGTACGCTCTGTGCATGATTGTGAAAATTTTCATACAGTCAATAAAGAAGGGCCATGTGGCAGGTTAGTGGGGTCCATCGGCCACACTGTGGGCAGTAAAGCTGTTTAGCTTTTTTGGGCTGATTGAAAGGCTGTCTAATTTAAATGTCATGAGAGTATGGTTACAAATGACAGACCGAGCTGGTTTACAGTAAATGCATTGTCCACCCCGAGACCTTTAATGGAGTACATGGAACCCACATGCATGCCACAAAGCACTTTCAGCCGTTGAAAACTTCCTATGGGCATTACAGCAGAAGATCTGGGCTTGTGGTGGATTATTGTTTGTGGGGGGTGTTTGTTTTTTTAAGTGATCAGTTTGTGTTTTATGGGTATGTTTCGGTGATTATAGAGTTTGTTTTAAATGAGTGCAGCCATATTTTCCAGTGCCTAAAGGGGAGCAAGGGACCCAGTACGTGTTGAGGAGAGTGGCCCCAAGGAGGGTTTGGCCGTTGATCGCATTCGGTGCATCGCTTGCGTGCTGGTACGAGCACATCAGCAGGACTATTTGCTTGCTCATATGCAAGAACCATCGCTTGTGGGAATTCATGGCCAAACAGATCACAAGAAATAGGTAAATTAAATTAGCTATGAATCCTTCTCTATCAATTATAAGTTGACCGCGTCTCAAACTATGTTTCCATGGCCCAGAATTGAGATAACACCATCACCAATGGCGCCAACTACCATAAATTCGGGTTGTCGGTGGCTATGTAGTAAAGTAGGTGGGGAATATTATCCTACAAGACCATATGGGGCCTACTTGAGCCCACCTTTGATAATCTTGTCATCCCATTATCTAGCATCAGACCTAATTTTGCACATATTGAACCTTCACTCCGATGGATTGAATTAAAAACAAAATACTGCTAAGATGCCATTAAACTATAAGACTGTCAAATTAAGGGAGAGGATAATATGGTGGGGTTGATTTGTTTTTTGGCACCCTTTTTATTCAAGGAGACCTTTCGATCATCCTTCCTCTCATTTATAGAGATGCATCTAAGTGGGCCACAAGAGTGACTGCATTTAAACAATATGCAGTCTCGTAGGAGAATCGCAGCCCATGAACATTTTTCTTTCATTTTTATGAGACTTAATTCAGTGGTGAATATGGGTGGAGTGGAATTTAAATCGGGGCAAACCCAGGTACATGGGTTTGGGGCTGAAGCCCCCACCCATTTCATAAAATTTTAAAAAACTCCTTTCATATTTTAAGAATTAATGGGTTAATTTTTCTTTAACATTTTCTCCTTTCCCAATATTTGTTTTAAATGTAGTAGGCCCCCAAAATTGAATTTCCTTGGTCGGCCCTTGGGTACATGATCATTCAACTTTGTGGACAGTGTTTGTGTTGTGTAGGGTTGTTATTGAGAGAGAATGGTTTGGATCCTGTAGTCTCAAGTTTAGTCATTATCAATCCACAAGGGCGAAAGGATCAAACCTAGGTCTCAATTTAGGTCCACCTCTCCATAAATGCCAAATCAACTACATGAATATAGCATTGATGTTGGACGTCATGCTGTTTCCCCATCAGGCCATAAATCCATACGTGACACTCACTGAATTAATCCAAACAGGTTCAAATGAACTTTGCTGTTTGTATCTTCACCGGCATGAAGTTGAGTTGTTCTTCTCTTTTAACATGTGATAAATCTAATGATAGGCCTGACTCTTATGCAAGCCTGACTGATACCGGAGTGTTGTTGGTCAAGGATAATACACAAAGGGACTATTCTTTAAGCCGTTCGAATTTTATTCTTCTGCGAATTTTGAATTTCACATATGACCTCACTGATGAATTTATGACCTTCTTACATAATTTCTCTTATTCCCATCATCAAGAAGATCCGGATTCTGGACCCAACCTTTACAAAAGTTGGTCATGACCATTCCTTAACTGTCCACCAAAGCAATTGAAAACTGAATTGACTTATAGCATTTATAAACTCAAATGGGTATGGTTGGTTTCTCAGTTATAAGTCTTGAAGTACATTAAATCTCCCAACATTGCTTCTTGTCTAATAAAGATGATGGGCAAGGATCAGAAGTGGTCCCTTAACTTGAGTTTTCCTTTGCTGGTTTTCAGCTCCTCCTTACACTGACTTTATGAATTGAAATGACAGGGTCAGGACGTTTTTGCTTGAAGGGTTCTTTTGCCACACCCACAACGCTGCATGGCATACCCTACACAACATTATATGTGGAAGTGCCAGTAAAATGGACAGTTACTTGGACGCTGTAAGAGACGAGCTGAAATGTGAAGTTACTGTATTTCATGGCAGTGATGATGAGCTACTTCCAGTGGAATGCAGCAGCTCCATTAAATCGAAAATTCCAAGAGCGAACGTTAAGGTGATAGAGAAGAAAGATCATATCACCATCGTTGTGGGAAGGCAGAAAGCTTTTGCAAGAGAATTAGAGGAGATATGGACTAAATCTAGCGGCTAAGATTGTGTTCCAATTGTACCATGCCGCAAAGAAGGAGAAGAGAAAAAAAAAAAAAGAAGAAGAAGAAGAAGAAACCATAAAGGCCCCTAATTGATATTTATTAAGAAAATGAAATTGAGATTAGCAGCCTCGTTCTCCTTTGCTTCCCTTCTATTTTTCTTTATGTGAAAGTGTCTCAGTTGGGCCATTTGTATTTTGACATTCTCAACTATTGTTACTTGTTATTCAAGTGTGAAGTGTTTAGAGATAAGTGTGCTTATTTAAAAGCAAAATACCAAATTTAATCTCATAAAGCTTTTATATTGTTATCTTCTCTTTATGTGTGAAATTGTGTATTAGGAGAACCACTCCACTCTTTTTGGTTGCACAATTTGGGATATCCCATTGCTTCAAGCTGGGTCCATTGCCTTCCAATTTTCTTCTAACGTCAATTTAATAAAGTAGGACGTGTGTGACAAGTTTGTGGGGGCAGCAGCCGCCTCTTTTAGGTAATATTAAGGATTAGTCATCTATCAAAGTAAAGATTCTTTTGACATTGTCAGCTGACAACGAGCTCCAAATATACCACACTCCTAATTTTGAAAAGCTGGAGAGAGCGTCCTACCTTCTAATACCAAGTGAAGAAGTTGCAGCGATACCTTTACTAATTGTTGGGTACTGAGAGGAGGGAGAAAAGGGGATGTAAAAATATAAATTTTTTTCTGCTGTTTTCATGTGTTTGGCATTTGACATTTGATTGTAAAAGGGGGAAAAACTGAATCCCTCTTCTCTTCTCATTTCTCAGATAACAAAACTTATCCACATCATCTCTTCAGGAATAAAAAGTAAAGATAAAATTAAAAGTGTCCTTTTTCTTTCCACCCTTTCCTTCCCTGTACCATCTTCAGGTTTCTTACCTTATTATCCTCCATTTTCTTTCTTTCCATTACTTTGCCATCTACCTTACCAGCTGGCTACCAACTACTACTCCTTGCCAATTTATCATAGTCATGTTTTTATCTAAAGCAACTTTTGTAATGTGTCTCTCTCTTTTTACTTCCTTTGATTGTAATCAATAGTCCCATTTTCTTTCATATTCTGTTTTTCTTAAAGAGACATGTGCAAGAGGAACAATAACAAAAGTATTGACTGGCCCACCAACTTATTAGACAAGGCTTCTTCACAATATACTCATTAGAAAAAAAAAATCATTGGATGTTATAGTTGTTTGATAAAAAAAAAAATCATTTTGTAGACAATCCATACTTTATTTATTCTTTTTTCATGACATTTAAAGGGATAGCTGACAATATGCTTGATACTTTTATTAAGATCTATCGAAACCAAAAGCAAGGACCAAAAGGGTGAGAAAAAGCAATGAAATGGGTTCTTTGTAAGTTATAGATGAAGGCACTAAAGCCATGTCAGAAATACTCACAGAAGGTACCGCGTATGTTTAAAAGAAATAACTATAACGACTGGACTGGGGCTGGAAGAACTATTGAGCTGTCTTCCTTTAAAGCGCATTGAAGTATGTCTTCTTCCCTTCTACCTATGGGTGCTGTTATATCGGTGCATCGCCCTGTGTACTTAGGTTTTGGCTATGACCTGTATCAACTTTTTATGGATCTTGTCTGAAATTTACTATGTATCAGGGTACTCACTTCATATTCTGAAATCAATTGAAGATGAAAGACTCTGTATGAAGGTTTTGGCTATGACCTGTATCAATTTTTATGGATATCTTGTCTGGAACTTACAATGTATAAGGGTACTCGATTCATATTCCGAAATCAATTGAAAAGCTCTGTTGACCTAAGACCATGGTTTGTTCCCGGAGGTTGAGGATTTGAAACTGTCCTACTACACTAGGAGTATATAGGGGATTTACCTGGCTCCCCCTGACCCGTAGGGATTAGTCTGACCCAAAGAATTGGGACACCCTCCGTTATAAAATAAAATAAAAAAGATTTGGAGTCTTTCTCTTTATGTTTCTTTAAACATTTTTAAAGTATAAAATATAAAAGAAACCAAAATATCATTCCATAACAATATGTCAACCGATATGTACAGGATTTGGTTTGAGTGATGCAGTGTCTGAAACCATATCTATTTAGAACCATTTGCACTAAAATATGTCATGTTTATTATTATTATTATTTTTATTTTTATATCTCAGCTTTTGGGAGGCAGGTCCCCTAGCCCTCTGGTGAGGGGAGTGGACCTCTGGCAAGGTGGGGTGCCCTTGGGTGAGGGAAGAGACCTCGGAAGAGGTAGGTAGCACAATCCTCGGATGAGGAAATGTGACTATCGAGGCAGTCAAGTAAGAACTGACGCCTCTTACTACCGAGGTAAGAGGCCGTTCTTAATATGTTATATTTATTATTTGAAGAACTTGGATTTGCTATTTAAAAGAAGGGTGTAGTGTGGATTAGGGGTTGGTCAGATCTCACTTGAGTAAAATCATCTCGACTCTTGGTTTAGAGACTCAAAAGTTTAGTGATTTTATAGATGCACTATGGGTTCCTTTTAAATTGGGATGAGAAGCTCATTCATGAATAGGAGTTAGTGGAAGGGTTTAGACTTATTATAGGTACAGCTTTTCCAACAAGCTTTTTTTTTTTTAGTTTTTATTTTATTTTGAGGTATCTTCTGAACAAATTCCAAAGAACACCAAATAGCTATACATTGGACCCATATCAATTAATGAAACATTAATGTTTTGTCACTTAGAAAGAGTGTAGGTCAAACACTAAATTCTCACAAGAAAAGGGAAAAAGCAATAGTGCCTAGGTCCCACAATAACCCCCAAAGGAGAAATTGGTGCAACAACATAGGAAAATGGAGCTCATGAATAGTTTCTTATTATACATATATATATATATATATATATAAAGGTTTCTTCTTAAGGCGTGATTAGCCTTGGTAGGAAAGAAAAGTGAGCTTAGTGCATGGCAAACCATGGAAGTCTAAATTGGTGAAACAACACTTGAAAATGAAGCTAGTCAAACTTCATAAGTAAAGTTATATCAAACAAATTAAACAACAACAAAAAAAATTAAAAATTAAAAAAAACCTCCATAAATAAGGTAAGGAGTTTAGGTGCACCAGGTGGGGCCTTGTTCCACACCTGTCGTTTCACAGAGAGCAAAGGTATTGGAAGTTATTGAGGAGCAGCTAATCTTAACCAGAGATCAGATGGTGGGCCCCACATCGATGCATTGATGATGGTCACCTCCTCTTGCTTGGAGCAGTAGCCCATAAATTTCATCCTCCCTCAGTGAAATGTGAGGGAGGGAAGGAAGGAAGGAAGGTGAGGGTGGTGGGAACCATGGGCACAAGGTGCATTTTTTTTTTTTTTGCTAATATGGAAGCTTTATATTAAAAGGGACAAGTAATCAAAATACAACCTGAACAACCCAGGTAGCCAAACCATTGAAACCAAAATACAATCATTATGATCAAAAGTAAAGGCACAAGGTGCATTTTGGGTGTGGGTTTTTCCAATCGATCACATCACACTCAAGTGGGCCCCACTCAGTTACCAATCTGGTTGCCAAACAGCCATGTTAAATGGAACCGGATCCAGCCCTGTTTGGTAAGATGAGGGGGTGACACATGGGGGGAGGAGAGTCAAATCAGCTGACATCCCATCTCCTCCAATAAAAAAAAAAAACACCCCCCTCCTCCCCATCTCCACGTGTCACCCCTTCATTAGACCAAACAGGGAAACCTGTTTGATCCAAACAGGGGATCCGGATCCATGTTAAATGGGGTGTAGGTGGGGACTTTTGGGCAGGGGAGATATGTGGGGTATTAAATTGGCCGGGCCCTCAACAAAGAAAAAGTGTATACCGACTTTGACTATTTATATCGGGACATTGAGCACAGAAGGCTTTTTACAAAAAAACAAGAAAGAGCAGAGTGGGCTCACAAGCAGAAATAGGCAGAAGAAGAAGTTTGAGATGAGAGAGCAATAGTACTACATACGTGGTTGAGATTTCTCTGTTTCGAAGAATAGAGAGAGAGGTCCCTGCACATGGACTGCCTTAATTTTGAGTCTCTGGTAGCCACTACTTCAGGTTTACACTGTCACTTGGTCATGATTGAGGAGAATTTGCATCACCTGAGACTTTGAGGCCTCCAAGCAAGATGGGCCACATTATCCTCTTTCTTTAGCTTTTTTTCTTAAATTGGAGAAGTTTTTATTTTTCAAAAAACTTGCACACTGGCTGTTGTGGCGCATTGCAATTGGAGGATTCACTCCTGGCCTCCGCATTCCAAACTAGATTGAGAGTGTATTTAGGGATTATTTGCCTTTTAGGCACATGGTAGAAAAGCGAATTTTACACATGTAACATTTACATAGGCAAGTGTTGCATATGTGACTATTGTCACAACCCCGGACCGAGGCCGAGCCGACCGAGGCCCTAATCCATAGCCGCGGCGCGGCGGGTCGGAAAATTTCGCCCGCGCGTACTTTTTTTCACAAGTTTCGATGGTGAGGATTCCAAAGCATCCATTCATTACCTGATAATCCAATCCTAACATAGACATACGCGGAAGCATATAGCAAACACATAAATAAAATCAAACGCACATAACGGTATTCAAGCCTCGTATCAAAATGAGAAACATATACATAAGCAAACCCAAGGTTAGTGTTAAGTTATACAAAATCACAAAATTAATTTTAAAGTTATACATCCCAATAAAAAGCCATCAATGGCTAGTTAAACAAGTTCCCAAAACATCATCGACCCCCAAAATGAACACGCGTCTCATAATTCAACCCGATGTCTAGATGACATCGTCGGGCTGCCACTATCGAGCAACCGGCGGCTCAGCTGCCTCCTCCTCATACTCCGCCTCACGGGCAGTGGGGTCGACATCTGGTACCAAACAAATGAGTATCAGATACGACAATTTGGCAAGCAAATAAAGCAGATAACAGAATTACAAGTGTTTGCAAATGTATTTAAAATAATGGGGTTACATTTGAAAGTCTATACATAAGTAACGATGAATTAAAGAAGACAAACACCGAATTTAAGGATTAGCATTAAGAACATTTTAAAATAATATTACAAATCGAATAAAACAATGGCAACCCACATTGAGCTATATTCTTCTATTACCGAAGTAACAAGAGCAATTAAAATAACTGTAGTTAAATAAAATGGCCGAAACAAACATATAACACATAATAGCCCAATATAAATGTGTAACAAACGAAGTCCGCCGCAAAACGGAGAACAAACGAACAAAGTATCCAAGCTGCAGTTGGCGGAAGTATTTGATGATCCCAAGCCGGGTGATCATCCCGACTACGCGACCCAAGCTTAGTGGTGCCGACAAAAATCCAAATCAACTCACCGGGACACATTTCAAATCGATAAAGGGACTACTTTGAGCAAGGTATAAACGGACAAATACGGAGCAAAACAAACGAGTAGCTTTACCGAGATTTTCCGACGTGGTAGACCACTCAAAGGTATTTTAAATCGATTTATAAGGAAAACGTATAAATCTTCTAACTTGGAATGAGGTGGTTTATAGTGGTTGTACTACCTAGGGCCGTCTCGTTATACACTTAGTACTTCCATGTCAGTTTATGAACGAAGAATCTGGTGCCTCGGAATATCTCCGACATTTGAGAATAGAAAGTCTATATCGAGGCTTGAGAAATCTCCCCCGGTAATTCAAATACCTAAATCCTCCTTTTTCCCCCTTAATATCCATGTCACAAAGTGATTTTGAGTTCAAATTTCCATTCCTAATGTCAAAGAGTCCTTAGGGGAGGTTTGCACACTAAAACAGTGCAAAATAGTGTGCAGGACATAGATCCAGGATAGAACCTATGTCCGCTTGATCGAGGTATAATCCGCTCGAGCGGATTGCCCAGAAGTTCACGCGCTCGAGCGGACGAAGCTCTTGGCAGCCCCAGAAGCCCTGCTCGTTAGAGCGAGCCTCCGCTCGCTCGAGCGGGTTGATCTTCTATTCTACCTTTCGCCAGGCAGTGGCTTGGCCCGCTCAAGCGAGCTAGGCTGCTGCCTGCTCATCCCTGGCAAATTTCTCTGCCCTTCTTCATACATTCATTTCCCTTTTTCCTCTCTCCATTCATTTCCACCATGAACCACCCTGAGCTTCCATTAGCTTCAAAGAAACTCCATTCAACCTCATATATTACCACCCATTCAAATTCCAAAAATCTGATATAAACATAGTTTTCCATTCACCAATAGGTGTAAAATTCTGAAATGCATTGACTCATGATCTAGATCATTAGTTGACAATAAAAATCCATATTGTTGAGACAACCAACTCATAGGGAGATAGACATAAACCATGAACTTAAACATTTCAAAATCAAACCATCTAATTGTAGAGAAAGACAACATAGTGTAATTGAATGCAAAATTCATAAATTTGAGAATAATCAAACATTGTGGAAAGTTAAGCATAGACTAGACATGAAACCATCCTCACCACTTTCATTACCAAACGAGCTATTGTATGAGATAGCATTTTCAAATCAGAAATTTAGGAGGAAACTAAGTTTTTATAGCATGCATCTCAAAATCTGATTGTTCACTTGCCTTGGCTAGATAAAGAATCACAAATCACAATCACAACACCTCTCCACAGCTAGGACCTCCAATCTACATAAATCCCCAAGAAAACATCTCAAAAACCCCAAAATTTGAAAGAGGAAAGGGGTCCTCCAAGAACGTACCCCCTTGCATGCATGATGCAAAACCTCCTAAGGGTCAAAAGAACCCATGGCTAGAGGAGAAGTCAGGGCCTTACTTGAAAGTGCACAAATCAGCAAGAAGAGCTTGAAAAAAAAAAAGATAGTTCTAGCAGAATTCCGAACTTGAAAAAGAAGATAGTGTAAGTTCCTAAAAATTACGGACTTTGAATCAGGGATTAGGACCTCTGTCTGGAGTAGTTTGGATGAAGATTAACGTGGCTCCGGTTAGACCTGAAGAGGAAGAGAGGAAACACGTCAGAGGACCCTGGCTGTGGGCAGCACAAGGCTCTCCGATGCTTAAGTCAGTTCAGGGACTGAATAAGGGAGATGGAGAGAAAATTGCAGAGTAAGTGTATGCGTTATGGGTTGCGTACCTTAGAATGGAGATGGAGCTTCTATTTATAGGAGATGGGGGTGACTTGCATGGACGAGCCTCATGATGGGCTTTGCCACTTGAGTGGCCTTGTCCACTCAGCCCACACTTCATTAAATGCTAGCCTCACCTACCCATTCCTCATTAAATGCCAATCTTATCGGGCCAGGCGGTGGTTGACTTTTGGGCCAAAACCTATCGGGCTTGGCCTGGAGCCATGCTTTGGGGGCGCACGTGTACCGTATAACGCCGTTTTGTCAGGAATGATGAGTCGCAGGGCACGCCTTAGCACGTGCCTTCGTCCTGTCAACAGTCCCATCAGCATCTGTCAAATCTGTCGTGCCGAGGTCGGTGTACAATGACCTGCGCCACCTGACCTCGGGGGCGCTCACATCGGCGAGTGCCGTGACCCATCAGCTTAGGTCCGTCCTGGGAGGGTGGAGGTAAGATTAGCTGTATTGATGCCAAGGCTAGTCCTGATCTCGGCTTAGTGAAAAGACCCCCACACAATTGCCCCCCAACTTTTGAGCTCTTAGAGCATCCCAACTCTTTAAGGTTGGAAGCTGAGAACGACTCCTAGAAGAATTGCCGAGATGCGGTGTACCGCGATGCCGTGCTGCCATGCATCCGGGTTCGGAGGAAGCCCAAAAGGCTCATGACTTTGTAATCTCATCGCGACTGTGGTTAATGGGCACCTGGTACTTATCTGTTGTCGCTTCGATGCCCGAGGCATTAAATGGCGCACGGAAGTTAGGCTGGCGATTCCACGTGTCATCCTTGGCTTGGTTGGGGCGTCTTTTCATAACGGCACGTGCAGTAAAAAGACGCGTCATTTTCGAAATTAGGCGCTTTGTTTTTTGCCTTAAATAGGGGAGGCGCCCATTTCTTTTTTCTTCCTTCCCTATCTTCATTTTCCATAACAGAGCACCTTCTTCTTCTTTTTGCTTTCGCCTCCCAGAACTCTCTTCTTCTCTCTCTGCTTTTGCCTCCCGGAACGAGAGAGACTGCTGCAGAGATTTCCCAGAACTTTCACCGGAGGGAGGTGCTGCCAGGGTTTTGCTTTCGCTGGCTTGACCACCGTTCTGCTTTTGGCCTTTCGTAAGTCTTCTTCCTTTCATTCCTGTTTCTTCCTGTGCTTTGGGCTCTATCTAGGGGTTTTTCCTTGCTTCCAGCATATTCTTTTCTTCTTCTAGTTTTTTCATTTGAGAGATGGGCATTTACAGTCATTGGATAGAGTCTGAGAGGGGGTTAGCCGACCTTAGGGTTAGGTACAACATACCGGACGGGGTCCAAGTCATGGCGGCCCCTCCCATTGTCCATATTCTTGGTGACTTCTGTAATGGCTGGATGCCGTTCCCCCTAGTGGTCGTGATTGAGGGCGGGGTTAGGTTTCCCCTTCGCCCCCTACTTAGGAAATGCCTCAGGGCATGGAACCTCTGCCCCTGTCAGCTGATGCCCAACAGCTTCAAGATCGTAATGGGCACGGACGCGCTCAATAAGATCCTGGGCATTGGTCTCGGTGTCCACGATATCGAGGATGCCTATGACATATGCAAATCCGGGAAGGATATGTATTACCTCCGTATCAAGCCAGGTCGGAGGCCGTTCGTCCAAGCCTTGGAGGATTCCAATAAATATGCCGGGGACGATCGTCTGATGGTGATGGGCAACTTGGAATTCGATGATGACGAGCCCATTGCGGAGAGATTTTTCAAGATTCCTCGTCACTTCGGCACTCCTCCAAGTAATTATAGACTTAGCATGCTCCTTAAAATCTTCTGTTTCTTTGTATTGCCAGGCTTATGTTGATTGTTTGCTCCGCAGGTGCTCGTCAGAGGAGGGCGGCTGCTGGCCGAGACAGCTTGAAACTGAACAAGTCTTGGATCCGGTCTTTGGAGAGCTACCGCAGCCACAAGGACAGGTCGGCGTGGAAGCTTCTGGGGTACAAGCCCAGGTACCCGCGGCTACAAGAAATATACCGCTCACCGTTCGCAAGTTGCGGCGGAGGTAGAGGAGAGTGGAGAGGACGAAGAGCAGACTGCGGCTGACTCTGAGGACCGTGCTGCATCCAATACTGAGGCATCCACCTCGGGATCCGACGAGGATAACGCCGAGACGATCGGAATGATTGTTTTATCGTCAGAGAGCGATTCAGAGGAAGCGATGGAGAGGACCCGTCCGAAACCAGTCTTCAAGAATCTCAAGGCCCTGCCCGTGGGCGGTAGAGGTCGAGGTGCTGCATCTTCTTCTCGCACACCCTCTTCGTCAAGCGCGCCTTCTTCTTCCACTGCAACTCCTTCTCTCGGGCCCCCTTGCCGCTTGCCGTGATCGGGACTCCCGTGGTCACCTCCCCCCAGGCCACGCAGAGGGACAATCAGGCCAGGAAAAGGGCCAGGGTCGAAGGCTCGGCAGGGGAAAGCTCGACTACCGGCACGGCAACGCTGGCTCCCTCTACACCCTGGAGGTCGAGTTTTATGCTCCAGCCCGGGAGACCTATGACGGTAGAGGACCGTCTCTCCGGGGGGCCACTGGTGATCGCATGCCTGGGTAGTGCCTGCGCTTTGCCGCGGGATATGGAGAAACACGACGAGATGGATGGCATCTCTTTCCTGGCGTCGCAGATGAAGGCGAGCTTGAGCGTAAGTAAAATCTTTTCTAACCTTTTTCCTTTCAACACTAGCTTTTTTGCTCACTGGTGGCTTGATTTTCTTGCAGATTGTGCAGATGGCACAGGTTTCGGTACAGCGAGTCCAGAAGTGCCATGCTGAGCTCAAGAGGGTCTAGGCGAACTGTGAGCAGCACATGAAAGCCCTGGAGGAGGGTCAAGCGAGGGTGAGGGAATACGAGGAGACGCACCAATCCCTTTTCGCCGAGCTTGACAAGGTGAAGTCGGCTTTTGAGCTGGTCAAGAGGAGGGAGGCCGAGCTGGAGAGGAGGATCGCCGACCTAGAGAGGCAGAAATCCGAACTCGAGTTCAAAAATCAAGCCGAGGTCAGTGCTGCCTTTCAGGACGACGTCGACGTGGCGGGTGAGGAGTACGCAGCACAGGTCGACGACATACGAGTCTCGTCTTGGGAGATGGGGTGGAGAGCGGCCTTGGAGAAGGCGGGGGTCCCCAGCAATCATCCGGCATATGTGAGCCCGGATGAATATCTGCGCTCAGAAACTGAGCCGATCCCCGTGGTCGAATCTGAGAGGGATCCCGCTGTCGGGCCGGAGGTGGAACTCCCCCCATCTACATCTGAAGCGCCTGCTGCCGCCGGACCCTGGCCACGGCGTCTACATCCGAAGCTCCCACTACGGCCGCGACTCCGACCGCGGACGACGTTGCTCCTGCCGCGTGAAGCCCCTCTGCCGTTGCTTTCCTTTTTCTTCTTTTGATGTAATGATTTCTTTTTTGCTTAGGCGCATCGCGCCCTTTATGTAAAGAATCTTATCATTTTCAATGAAAACTTCTTTTGCCCATTCTGTCTTCTTTTTTCTTGCACTTTCCTTGATCTGAATGTGCCAAGTGTTTCGCCTCGGCTTCATGGCCGAGCTCCCCATACCTTGGAAACCCGTGATCGATTAGCCGCGCTCAGTAGCTGTAGCTCTTAGAATGCGATGTAGGGCCCCCATTCTGCTGTAGGGGTGAACCAAGGCATTGAGTGTTTTCCGCAATGTAATGGCGAGTGAATGATGTTACCTAAAAGTAGAAAGTATATGAGCTCGGTAAGTGCCGAGCTGCCCCATCTTAGCCCGTAATCATATTGTTAGGATTGCTGCCCAGCGATTAGGCTCTTCACCAGGGGCCGTGCTGGCTATCCGGCACGAGGGCCGAGATGCGCTTATCGCACGAGTGGAGATGTCCCCCTGGCTCTTCACCAGGGGCCGTGCTGGCTATCTGGCGCGAGGGCCGAGATGCGCTTATCGCACGAATGGAGATGTCCCTCTGGCTCTTCACCAGGGGCCGTGCTGGCTATCTGGCGCGAGGGCCGAAATGCGCTTATCGCACGAGTGGAGATGTCCCCCTGGCTCTTCACCAAGGGCCGTGCTGGCTATTTGGCGCGAGGGCCGAGATGCGATTATCACACGAATGGAGATGTCCCTCTGACTCTTCACCAGGGGCCGTGCTGGCTATCTGGCACGTGGGCCGAGATGCGCTTATCGCACGAATGGAGATGTCCCCCTGGCTCTTCACCAGGGGCCGTGCTGGCTATCAGGCACGCGGGCCGAGATGCGCTTATCGCACGAATGAAGACATTTCTGCCGAGCTGGAGAGGGCGAAGCCATTCCTTTGCCGATTTTATTTCCGAAGCTAGGATGACCCTGCGCACTGCTGCCGAGCTGGAGAACTGTGGCATTGCCGCGGTCTTTGACTTAGAAAAGTAAGAGAAACTTCTGAGAAGAAATTGTTTTCATTGATTTTCATAAATTGAGTACATTTCAAAAGTAAAACTTTTTGAGGTGCGAGGCGTTCCATGGTTGTGGCAGTTGCTTTCCATCCATATCCTCGAGTTTGTACGCGGACCGGCCAGCAGTCGAGACCACTTTGAACGGGCCACGCCAGTTTGGAGCCAACTTGCCTTTGTTTGGATCTTTGTCCGCTGGCAGTGCCTTCTTTAGAACCAGCTCGCCAATGGAGAACTTCCTTTCCCGAACTCTCTGATTGTAATCTTTTGCGAGCCGTTGCTGATAGGCTGCTAAACGGATGGACGCTGCTTCTCTGCGCTCTTCAGCCAGATCCAACTCCAGGGTCAGGTTTTTCCCGTTCTGGCTTTGGTCAAAAAGTTCGGATATGAGTGTTGGAAGGCCGATCTCAAGTGGGATCACGGCTCCCATCCCATATGCCAAGGAGAATGGAGTTTCTGAAGTGAAGCACCTCGGGGTACTCCGGTACGCCCATAGGACACTAGGAAGTTCTTCCACCCACCTCCCTTTGGCCCCTTCGAGTCTCTTTTTGGGTCCGTCAAGGACCACTTTGTTGGAGATCTCGGCCTGGACGTTGCTCTAGGGATAGGCTGGAGTTGAGTAATGGCCTGATGCCGAGCTCCTTGCAGAATTTTTTGAAGAGGCTGGAGTCGAATTGGGTCCCGTTGTCCGAGACCAAGATTCGTGGGATGCCGAACATCGTGATGATGTTCTTCCACACGAAGCTTTTGGAGTCTCGCTCGGTGATGAAGGATAACGCTTCTGCCTCTATCCACTTGGTAAAATAATCAGTGGCCACTATCAGCCACCTCTTATTCCCTGGATCTCGGTGGAGAGGTCCCACGATGTCCAGCCCCCATTGGGCAAAGGGCCACGGGCTGGAGAGTGGGCTTAAATCCTGTGCAGGTTGATGGAGATTGTGTGAGAACTTCTAGCATTTCTCGCACTTCATGGCGTACATCTATGCGTCCTTCTGCATGTATGGCCACCAGTATCCTTGGCTTATAGCCCGGTACGCGAGTGACCTTCCTCCGATGTGACTTCCGCAGATGCCTTCGTGTATCTCAAAGAGGAAGTTTTCAACTCGGCTCGGGTGAACGCACTGGAGATAAGGGCCTGTGAACGACTTTTTATACAGCTTTCCTTCTGCAGAGAGCCAGAACCGGGCTGCCCTTAGCCTGATTTTGTGAGCTTGAGCTTTGTCCTCAGGGAGTTGGTCATCCTTGAGGTATGCGATGATAGGGTCCATCCAACCGGGCCCAAGATCAATGCTCATGATTTGCCATAGTGGGCGAAGCTCTATGCTCGGCGATGCCAAAGATCCTACTTCCACAGTCCTCTTCCTCCCGGCTTCAACCGCGGAAGCTAGGTTGGCGAGCGCGTCGGCTTGTGAGTTAGAATCCTTGCCGATCTGCCTGACTTCTACTTCTAAGAATTGAGAGAGGAGTTTCTTAGCGAGGGCCAAGTAGGCCGCCATTCTATCTTCGCGAGCCTGGTAATCTCCAGTGAGCTGGCTTGTCACCAACTGTGAGTCATTGAAGACCACCAGCTGTTGAGCACCGAGAATCTTAGCGCTGTTCAGCCCTGCTAGCAATGCTTCGTACTCCGCCTCAATGTTCGATGCTCTGAAGTCAAGTGTCAGGGCCTGCTCAATGACTAGCCCTTCTGGAGACTGGATAATTACGCCGACGCCAGCCCTCCTAGAGGTAGAGGACCCGTCAACGAAGACCTTCCAAACCGAATCACGGAACGTATTCCGAGATTGCTCGTAATCAGTCCCCGAGACTAAGTCCTCATGACCTCTGCCCCCCAGTTCGGGGTCGAGTGGGCTTGGCGTCAAACTCGGTGAAGTGAACTCAACGATGAAGTCGGCCAAAATCTGTGCTTTGATCGCCGTCCTTGGCTGGTACTGGATGTCGTACTGTCCCAACTCCACTGCCCACCTTGAAACTCGTCCGGAGAAATCAGCCTTCCGGAAGACAGACTTGAGCTGGTGCTCAGTAACCACCACTATCGTGTAGGCTTGGAAATAGTGTGAGAGCTTGTGAGAAGCACTGACGAGGGCCAGTGCGAGCTTCTCCATCTGTAAGTATCTGGTCTCGGCGTCAAGGAGGATCTTGCTTGTGTAGTAAATGGGCTTCTGCTGCCCGTCATCTTCTCTGACTAGTACCGAGCTCACCGCATGATCCGAGACCGCCAAGTACAAATACAGTGCTTCTCCTTTCTTTAGGGTTAACAGCAATGGAGGTGAGGCCATGTAAGTTTTGAGCTCTTGGAGAGCCGAGTCGCACTCCGGGGTCCATTCGAACTTCAGGTTCTTCTTCAGCAGCTGAAAGAAAGGACGGCATTTGTCGGAGGACCTGCTGATGAATCGGTTGAGTGCGGCGGCCATGCCAGTGAGCGTCTGGACCTGCTTTGTCGTCGCCAGGCTTTGGATACCCGGGATTGCGGAGATCTGATCTGGGTTTGCCTCGATGCCCCGTCTCGTGACGAGGCTTCCTAAGAACTTGCCGGAGTCGACTCCGAAGGCGCATTTGGAGGCGTTTAGCTTCAATCTGAACTTCCGAAGAATGTCGAACACCTGGCCGAGGTCCGTCAGGTGGTCTTGAGACTGTCTGGACTTGACGACCATGTCGTCGATGTACACCTCGACCGTTCTGCCGAGCTGGTCTCGGAACATCTTGGTGACCAACCTCTGGTAGGTCGATCCTGCATTCTTCAGTCCGAATGGCATCACCTTGTAGCAGTAGGTCCCCCTAGGAGTGATGAATGCCGTTTTCTCTTCGTCTGGCCCATACATGGGTATCTGGTGGTAGCCGCGGTAGGCATCAAGAAAGCTCATCCTATCGTGGCCGGCGGTGGCATCAATCATTTGGTCAATCTTTGGGAGTGGAAAGCAGTCTTTCGGGCACGCCTTGTTAAGGTCGATGACGCTTGCTTTTTTGGGGCATCAATCCTCTCCACTTATCAGTCTTCTTTTTCACTACCACGGTGTTCGCCAGCCATTTCGGGTATTGGACCTCCCTGATGGCGCTTGCTTTTAGCAGTTTCTCCACTTCTTCGATTACGGCCGCAGATTGCTCTACTCCCAATCTTCTGCCTTCTGGACCACAGGCTTGACTTGTGGGTCCACGTTCAGCTTATGGCTCATGACCTCGGGGTCTACGCCAGACATTTCTTATGGGGTCCAAGCAAATACCTCTCTGTTCTGCAACAGGAAGCTAAGCAGCTCGGACCTTTCCAGCTCGGTGAGCTGACTCCCAAGCAGGAAATACCTCTCGGGATCACTGGGGTCAATCCTGACCTCGGTGAGATTTCAATGCTCTTTTCTCTGGATCGCGGCCAACCCTGTCCAGTTCGGCCTCCAGCTCTGCCATATGTACTTGCTTCGGCTCTTCCTCGCCGGGCACGACGAACATCATGCAATGTTTGGCCATCTGTTGGTCACCCTCGACTGTGACCACCTCAATCCTGCCATCCCTTTCCAAAGGGAACTTGAGCTTCTGATAGTAGAAGGAGGGAACAGCTTCTATCTGATGCAGCCAACTCCTCCCCACTATGGCATTGTAGGGGGACGGCGCATCCACGACGAAGAAGTCAGGCATCACTGAGGCGCCTCCGACTTAGACTTTGATGGAGACTCTTCCCTTTGGATATACGGGCTTTGCGCTGAACCCTATCAGGGGGGTACACGCTTCTTGGAGATCCTCTTCGGTGAGCCCCCATCTTGGTAAAGCAGTCGAAGTAAAGGATCTCGGATGAACTGCTGGGGTCGACGAGAATCCTCTGTACCTTGCAGCTCTTTAGCTTCAGGGTCATAATTAGCGGGTCGTTGTGGTGGAGCTAGACTCCCTCCAGGTCCTCGTCTGAGAACCAGATCTTTGGCCTCTCCTTCCGTGCCTTCTTGGAGGCAGGTCCGAGCTCAGCTGCCATCACCTGTTTCCTATGGGAGGCCCTCCTGGCCTCGGCACGGGCCTGGCTGCTGCCCTGTTTACCGGGGGCCAGGTGAATAACGCTTATGATCCTCTCCGACTCGTCGCTGTCATGATCCTCCTCGGCTCGGCGCCGAGGTCGCTCGTTGCTCTTGCTGTCTGCTCCCTTGCAGTACTCCTTTAGGTGCCCGGTCTTGACGAGCCTCTCGAGATGGTCTCTGCGAGAGTAGCAGTCCTCAATATTATGTCCGTTCTGCTTGTGGTAAGCGCAGAACCTGTTTTGATCTCTTTTGGAGGGGTCGCCTTGCATGGGCCGTGGCCACTTAAAGTACGGCTTCCCCTGGATCTTGTCCAGTATCTGGTGAACCGGCTCTTTGAAGACCGTATTGACCCATTCGCGCGAGGAGTGGGATGGTCTGTGTCTCTTGCCCCCTCCCGAGGTGTGAGTCGGGGCTGATGCCTGGCCGCCTGAGTGGTGGTCTCGGCTCATCTCTTCTCTGTGGAAGGTCTTCTTTTCCCTTCTGGAGGGCCAATCCTCCTGCCGGGACCGGTCCTCCTGCCGCTGTTGATCTTCCAGCCGAGACCGGTTCTCCTGCCGAGACCGGTTCTTGGTGACGCCAAAACTCTCGTTGGCCCGCGCCTCGTCCTCTTCTTGTTCGATGTATTTGCTCACCCTGGCCATAAGGGCTGTTACGGAGAGCACATGGTTTCGGACGAGCTCTTTCCGGAGCTCGCACCCTGGCAGGAAGGCGTGCTGGAAGGATCTGATCGCCACATCTTCAGAGGAGTTGTCGATTTGGCTGTATACCGTCTACAACCTCTTCGCGAATTGAGTGACGCTTTCACTCCACCTCATTCTGAGAGCCATGATGTCACTGTCAGTCTTTGGGATGACTCTGTGCGCCTGGAACTTTCCCAGGAAGGAGTCCCGCAACTGAGGCCAGCTCGTGATCGACCCTTCCAGGAGCGCGCAGAACCACTTGAGGGGGAGATCCCCCAGGCTGGAAGAGAAGACCCTACAATTGAGGTGTCCGACGTCACCCCAAACGGACAGCTTTTGGGTGAAATGCCGGAGATGTGCTGCTGGGTCCGAGGTTCCGTCATAGAGGACGAACCTTGGGACGTTGAACTTCTTTGGGAGGGGATACTCGTTGATTTCTCTGGAGAAGGGGGACGAGTCGAGGCCGGCGAAGTCGGGGATGTCTGGCTGGTTTTGAGCGAGCCCGGCCTCCTTCAGGGTGCTCTGGATTGCCTGCTTGACCAGGTGGTCAATCAGCGCCTTCTGATCTCCCACTTCTGATCTCGGCATTGACCTCCTGTCAATGTGGTTATGGCAGGAACTCCCAGCGTGACTCCGCTCGCGGCTTTTCTCGTTCAGATGTTCTCTCAAATCTCTGCCGGTGACGGGATCCTTTCTGCCTACGAGGTCACCGCCCACGGGGACTGTCCCCTTCTCTCGGAGCTGCTGCCTGAGCTGGCGGATAAGATCGTCCTTCTCCTGGAGGGCGAGGTTCTGAGCCCTGATTGCCACTTGAACGGGGTTGGCTCTGTCGTCTTCGTAGTGGCGTTCGGATCGGTGCGACCCCGCCGCTGCCGGGGCTTTACCCTTCGAGAGGCGCTCCTGCATGGGAGCATCTCGCCGTGGTGGGCTTGCCATCTCAGCCCACACTTCATTAAATGCTAGCCTCACCTACCCATTCCTCATTAAATGCCAATCTTATCGGGCCAGGCGGTGTTTGACTTTTGGGCCAAGTCCCATCGGGCCTGGCCTGGAGCCATGCTTTGGGGGCGCACGTGTACCGTATAACGCCGTTTTGTCAAGAATGATGAGTCGCAGGGCACGCCTTAGCACGTGCCTTCGTCCTGTCAACAGTCCTATCAGCATCTGTCAAATCTGTCGTGCCGAGGTTGGTGTACAATGACCCGTGCCACCTGACCTCGAGGGCGCTCACCTCGACGAGTGCTGTGACCCATCAGCCGAGGTCCGTCCTGGGAGGGCGGAGGTAAATTAGCTGTATTGATGCCAAGGCTAGTCCTGATCTCGGCTTAGTGAAAAGACCCCCACACAGATAGTTCTAGCAGAATTCCTTCAAAAACATTGTATTTGGAAAGCTCGAAGATTGGGGAAGAGAATGGTGTAATCAGATTTCCACCTTGAGCACAATAAGTGGGGCATGCAAAGGCAAGAAGGAGAAAAAAATGAGAGGAAGAGCGCTCTCTATGGTGTGGGGCTAAAACAGAAAATGCAAACGTGGGTTTAGTTTATTTCAAATGAGTTGTGGGCCCCACTTGCCCCTAAGGTTTAAATGGCTAAAACCTCATTTGTGGGCCCCGGATGAGATCGATGAAGAAGAGGAAATCGATCGTAGAAAAATCTAGTTTCCAAAAAAGATATATTTTTCACATGAATTACAAACATCAAAATTCATGCACAGATTTAAAGTGAAAAGTCTGTTTTGCCCTTTTCTCGAAAAACGGAATTTCTAGAGTTGAGCAAACATAAAAGTTGTATAATATGCCATGACACATCAAAAGGAGTAAAATTCGAAATTCTTGAAATAAAGGATAAATCTCCCCATACGAACAAGCGTCACACGGGCAACCCGGGGCCGTGCCAAAACAAGCTCAACGGCTCTCAAAAAGTTATAAAAATATTTAACCAAGCTAACAATCTAAGTTAAACGTCCTCTAATCCCACTTAAAGACTAATCATCGGCTAAAACAACATTAATCATAATAAGTCTGGGTCGGGGTCTTACATCTATGTTGACCCGGCCTGAGTAATATGGGTATGGAACTTCTTTAGACCTGGTTGATCATCAGGCAAGGTCCTATATACCCCAGTCCATACGCAGAATCATTAATTAGGTCCAGGTCTTCGACAACTTACATTTGAATTGCAAGAAGTGCACATGGGCTACAAAGAAGCTAGAGAAGTCTCGAGACATTTATTTCTTGTGTTAAGTCTTCAAGCCCAGATCCACTACACGAACTTAGAAAGACAAAGCTCAAGCCCAATTCAATAGAGCCCATATATTTAGTCATTATTGAATTTCCAACACGTCCTAAGAAATATCTTTCAATTAAAGGGATTAAAAGTGAAAAAAAAAAATTTAAGTGAAAATCTATAAGGGACTGTTAAATAATCTCCTTTGCTCTAGTAAATTAGTTTTTTGTAATGCAATTATCCCCTATGAGTCTTCACCTCTTTCATGCCTGTCATAATCCCGTCCAACTCAGCATGAAATTGTTCACTTTGGCTCACGTGCGCTTCTTAGGAGGTCGCCAATCATACTATTTTTCTCGCCCGACCACGCTTAACTTCAAAGTTCTAATAGTTTCAGGGGGTAGGCCTCATGTTGAGTTAAGACAGAGTTTGACTTATAAGTCCAACTTCGCTATTTCCGATGTGGGCTAGTGGAGACTCACTGTTTGAATCTAGTGGTTGACACGCTACGTCCCGTGATTAAGGATGCCGTCCGAATCAAGTCCTTACACTCTCCCCCACCGGAAATAGAGCCGAACCTGGCTATGATACCCCATTGATATACACTTTCTATGTACCCATTTGAATGTGGAGAGAGCTATTTACGGTTTAAATTTGATCAATTCCAACCTTTTCTCTTCATCCTAACACATTACACATTTTAAATCCGATTTGAAGCAGGCCAACAAGATCTTCCAAGTCATTAGACTTCATTCACAGGTTTTGGTATGGCAGGGCAGGACAGGACATGTGGTTGGCCATTTTGCCAAAACAATTACAAGTCCAGTCCATTTAGCTACCAGCCCATTGGCTTTTGAAGGATAAAAACGTGTATGAACATCTCCTATATTGCCTACTAATGAAGACTTGCTCACAGTTAGAAAAAACCTAAATATGCTTATCATGAAAAAAATCAAATATTTCATCATTGGCTGTAGCTTAGCTAAGTAGGGATATCAAGGCTCATCTATAGGATGCAAGGTTCCATGAGTTTAAGCCACTTATCAAGTAAAAAAAATTATACGGAAATATTCTCCTATTGGCGGACGTCCACATGTGGATTGAGAGGTTGGAATGAAAGAGGAAGAAAAAAAATCAAAATAAAAGTATATTACGAAGTTATTGTTGTAAGTTTGTTGAATATAAAGCGAGTTTTCACTTGCTAGGAAAGAAAAGCTTAAAGAAAACGGAGCTAGGAAGAAAGATATTTTCACAAGGAACCTTAGGACCAACACAAATATCATGAAAATTATTATAGAAAGATGCATGTAATGCTACAATAATAAAAAAAACTTGACAAAAATATGTTTACCATTCACCATCAACATCATGGGAACCTTAGGACCAACGCAAATATCATGAAAATTATTATAGAAAGATGCATGTAATGCTACAATAATTAAAAACTTTACAAAAATATGTTTACCATTCACCATCAACATCATGGGCGCGTTCTCTTCTCATGAGTTCTACTTCTCTACTTGTTACTATATAGAGCAAAACTTGCTTTTAAACACTATTGAAAGACACCCCCAACTTCTACCAAGTAGCACATGATAGAAAACCCTCTATCTCAACACATACACACAAACAAAAACACAAATGCACAGTCAACATCATAGGAGTTATTGTCTTCGAACTACAAATATTTTATACAGCATCCATCATCCAACCCATTTGATTCTATATCCTGAAAAGAAAATGATATTTGATGTTGACCGTTGGAAATTAACTTTTAATCTTTATTGCTGGCGACCCTATGTATTTAATTTCTTTATATTTTAATACAAACAAACATGCCTCAAGTATTTGTAAATGTAGGAAATTTCAGTTTGGAGCTCTCTGGGCATTTCTTGAACTTTTCTTTCTTTTTTTTTTTTTTTTTTTTTTTTTTTTTTTTTTGTAGAAGGCATTGCTTGAACTTGGAGCTCCTTGGACCCACAGTGTAAAACCACCAACCATGGTGAGCCCCAACATTACAGATGAAGAAAATTGATCAACCCTATGCGCCCTCCAATTTCATTTAGAAGGTTCCAGTGCAGATAGGACATGAGAAAAAAGTCTAACAACATAGGAAGATTGAACTCTAATGGCCACAGGATAGAATGATGATTAAGAATAAATGCTCATATTTTTAACAATATTACTGTGAGATACAGTGAAAATCTCTAACTAAGTCTTCCGCATCTAATGTAATGGTATATAACATATCATCCATTATAGGGGGCAGGCCGCGGATTTGTTCCTGTGTAGGTCGTGCTTTTAGTCTCTTTATTAAGTAGTTCTTCCATTACATTTGGGCTGTGGGCATATGCATAAAAGAAAATCTCTAACCAACTTGTTTTTTGCACATGGCTTATTCATGGGACAAGCTTATATACTTGATCAACATGCTGAATGTACGCATTGCCAAGGGGACAAGAACAAGCACTCGGCTGTTTGGTCAGGGACATGCATGTGGCAGGAGATCAAATCCCTTGTAAAGCCAAAAAGGTTAAAAAGAAAAAGGAGAGAAAAATTAAGAAAAGAAGAAAGAAGGAAAGAAAAACAGAATAATATCTTCATTTTAACTAGAATAATAACTTGTAATTCTGAATCGTACGTGTAAATGTAATCTGAATTACCTGCTTATTTGCATTAGATTATATAGGAATTCATGATCAAATGAACTAGCTCCATCGAAGAATTCTTAAATAGGTGAATGTGAATGATATTAATTGAGGGGAGGAGTACATTGTTAGTTTTATGGATTCAATCCAGTAGATGATATAATAAATTGATTAATTTCTTTATTTATCAATATATTCATGCTTTCCTTTCATGAGATGAATGCTGATTTATTATATACTTGTACATAACTAATACGAATGACATGATGGTTCAAGAGATGAACCGGAGTCCATAAGTATATTAGATGTAACACATGTGTATGGATGAAATCCACATTCAGAGACATGTGTAACAAATCTTATACTTAAATATCTTCACAACTAATGATGAGACTGAACATCTCATCTGAGAAGGTTGCAGTACTTTGATCACTATCAGATAGTGTGATTTATCTTGATCATCAGAATGGAAGATTCTGGATCATAGTGCTGGTACATTGGATGTATTAAAGGACCATGAGAATCACCTTATGAACATTGTCTTTACTTTATGGTTTGCTCTCATAATTATCTAGCAATAGGCTCTCAATCCTGAGATAATGAACTCAAGTTTCTATCTATTCATTTGCTTTTAGTCACCAATGAGTGAAGCCAACTGTAGGTCAACACCTTGGTGATTTAGGTATGTGGTAGTAGAGCTATGGGAACATTCAATGGTCAAGATGAAATCTATCTTTAATATCCCCTTGTGCCAATTAATGGATTTATCATTAGTAAGTGCACACCCATTCCGATTAAGAGTTAATTGGAAAGGTACCTATGATCATTATAATTAATTGGAGCTCAAGGATAATAAGATACGAATCTAAGTTTGGATGACAGGTCCAATTGATCCATGGATATTGATAGAGGGGCCTACTTGTGGTAATGTGAAAGTTTAGGGTATTCTATGTAATATTCCTAAGACTGGAGTTCAATTGCATTTATATAGTGGAGTTATTTGCAATTAACTATGGGCCCGGATTACACACATGAGATGTGGGGTTGCGAGTCTCAGTTGGAGCCAGCTTTTTAAGGAATCCCTAGTGGTCCCCACACTAGCCTAATTATTAAGATACTAATTCTAGTTGAACTCTAAAAGGAAAATTACTATTTCTGTTTGAAGTGAGACTTCTAATAGTTGTAATAGTAAAGTTACTAATTTTAGTAGAAGTGAGACTTCTATTTTAATTAGAAAGTTACTAATCATATTTGAAGTGAGACTTCTAATAATGATTTAGTAAGTTACTAATTATTGTGGAAGTAAGACTTCTATTAGTAAAAGAAGATAAATTTACTAATTATAGAAGTGAGACTTCTAATAGAAATTAGTAAGTGGAGTTTGCAAAAACTATAAATAGAGAAGAGGGCTGGACGTCCCAAGTTGTTGTTCACATTGGGATTCACGCCCAAGCTTGTAGAATGCAAGTGTTGCACGTCCAGCCCACCTAAGTGCAAGTGTTGCATGGTTTTCTTCTCTTCCCTCTTCTAGTTCCTCATTTGAGTTCCTAGTAGTTTTCTCTTGAAGATCCCACCATCTTCTTAAGAAAAAAAGAGAATCTTATACGGGTCATAGCGTGGAAGATCAAAAGGTGTTAGAGATCTTAATTTGATTCGTGAAAGTGCTTCATCATCAAAGAAAGACGCAACTCCTCTATTAGAGCACAATCGAGCTCCAAATGTATAATCCACTTTCTTGCATGTTGTAGATTATTATGGATGCTTGTTAGTAGCTGTACTATCTTCTTGATAGAGTTATTTACTGATCATGATGGCTGAGATTGAGGGTACGCATCTTGAATTGGTTTTGGTAGCCTTCTAGATAGTTGATCCCTTCATTAAGTGGGTCAAAAGTTTTTGAAATCTATCATAAAGGCCCACCTATTTCTAACATACCCGACCCGAGCCCAACCCACCTTAAATATGTTAAGCCCAAGCCGGGTGTGTCATATTTTAGAAAAAAAAGGGCAAACTTAAATAACTTGTAGCTCAATTAGTTAAAATTATTGTTTGTATGTGAGAGTTCCTGTATTCAACTCTCTATTTTGTCTTCATTAATTCTTATCCAATTATGACATGAGTTCCTATGCATTCAATACTCATGTATTATTGGCAAACAAACGTGCCTCAAAGACTTACATGTAAGTTGTAACCGAGCTATCCAAATGCATGAACAGTCATTTATGGCTAAACTAGTACTCAAGCAATATTGGTACTCAATTGACCTGGCGTGACTTACATGTAAGTGTAACCGAGCTATCCAAATGCATGAACAGTCATTCATGGCAATACTCATTAATCCTCGGTGACCCATTCAAAAGAAAATATAGTTTGGAAATCGCCCACGGTGAATAGGGACCCATTCAATCTACATTTATTGATTCAAGGTGCCAATATATTTAAGGCTGTAGTTTCAAACTGGTGCTCTCTCTTAGGCCATTTGTCCAAGCAAAAGTTTGACTTACCCGGTAGGTTGGGGAAGCAGAGACTTCACTTGTTCGAGAGAATAGTTGGTTCTTGAATAGGCCGTACACCCTCATCAGCCAAAAAAAAAAAAAGTTGCATAAATATTCTTCATTCATTAAGTGGTATAACATTTACAAATATTATTACTACACTAAAGCGGACGGGAGGGCATTCACCTTGATCTGATGATCCCCATTACCTCCCATAACCACTGCACTCACTAGTGCTAACTTGCCGGTCTTTTAGAATTGAGCAAGGTTGGAAAACTCAGGACTCTAACTCGGATCGTCTAATGCAAAAAAATTGACTCGGATAGAGTCAACGTGGAGACTCGTGAGAATCATGTTTTTTAAAAATAATTTAAAAATATTCAAAAATGAATTCATTACTTATAAAATATAAATATATGCAAGAATATATATATATATATATGAAGAAGTGCAACTTATCAAAGGATTTGACTCAAGAAAGATCGACAATAGTTAGGAAAACTCTGAGTAAAAAATTAAATATAAGTTTCAAATTACATTCCAGTCATCATTTTAAAATTGTTGACTTCAAACCTCATGTATAATTACTTATAAATAAACTTTAATTGCTTAAAATGAGATCTATCTATTAAATGGCTCAAAATGCACAACTTATTAAAATGAGATAGCTTGTTCGAGTCTCACCGATTTTTGACTCGGTCTCTCATCAAAACAAAATGACTGTAGAGAGTCAAAGGTCAACTTAGAGAGTTTTCCAACCATGGAATTGAGTCCAATTTCAGGTCTAAGACTCTAGATCTCAGATTCGAGTTTGCCCTGTAGGTCTGAGTTCACCCATTTGCAATTGGTTACTGTATTCGGATCATCCTAATTTTAGCAGCAAGTGTAAATTTATAGAATTAAGAAAAATCATAAAAATTCCTTTTATATGGTGTGTTTGCTTTTTAAGTTAGTATTATTTTATTAGCTACCATATACATGATATATACATGAAAAATATAAATAGGCCAACTAAGAATCGAATAGACTCGCGGCCTCAGTTTAGGGTGGAAGAGTTAAGAGTCTAGCCCTAAGTCCAACATGGACCATAGTGCCTGGATTTGAGTATGCTTATTTAGAAATTGACAGGTCCAGCTTGGCCCATTTAAATCCCTTCAATACAAAAGATTCGAACCTTATGAAAATTAAGTATGAATTTATATACAAAGAATGAGAAGATTATTAAAACCCTTTTCTAAATTATGACATATGGGCATGTTAATATTATTTGTTGAGTACATCTACAGTAAAGTGTCTAACTGGCTTGTGACACTAGGTCGGATCTGGCCTGTTAAGGGTTGTGGACCATAAATATGGGTCCAACTCCCTTGCCGCTCCTAAAATTAAATAGAGGTGGCAAAATACAACCTGATCCGTACCCAAATTGCACAACTCGACCCATGGAATATGTGGGCCAGGTCGGTCATGGATTAGGGTTTTCTAACCAATGGGAAAACGAATCGGGTTAGGGTTTACCCACCTAACTCGATCGCATGACCCATTTAGACTTTCCTTTAAATTTTAATTATTAGCCTAAATTTCTAACATGCAAATACCCAAATGATACCCATTTCTATTGCAGCCTCAGCTATCCAACTAAAACTTATCACTTAGTTCTATAGTATATTTTATTTTGAAATGGTTTTTTTTTTTGTTTTTATGAAAACTTTATTTTATTTCTATTAGTTAAGATATTTTATTTTTATATTCGTTATTTAAAGATTATCTACTATACAGATTCAAGGTTTAAATAATTCCATCTCTCTTTTTTCCCCACCTCAGGGTATGCCCTTTAGCTTACTCAAAAAAAAAAAATTAATATGCTCTTCTTTCTTAGGGTATGGATCTTGGTTACGAAGAAAACACAATGGACATGCAATAAACAAGAAAAGAGCTAAAATTGAATCGGATTGTTTCAATCCAAAGGCTATGAAAGGATGGACAGACCTTGGCCAATTGGATCCCACCTTTTATGGATGGAGAACTGGGTAACCACCCTCATATGTCGTTGAAATGAAGTTGGGCTTTGTCAAAACATTTACAAAAGGGCTAGAGTATGCACGAATTTGTTCAATGCATTGGAAATAAAAAAAAGGTTTGTTGACCTTGGCCCCACTTTTTAACAATGGAAAACTAGGTAATGCACAAGGGTGGGCCTAGAGGGGGCTGGGGCGGCCATGCCCCCCTGAAATTTTGAAAAGCCCCTTATGGTTAATGCAAATTTTAAGATTTTTTTATTTATTTTGGCCCCTCCAAGAATTTTATTCTTCATTGTGGTCCCCCGAGGCATATTTCCTAGTTACACCCTTGATAATGCACTTCAAGTTATGGTTAAAATGAGATTGGGCTCAAGTTAAGCTTACAAGTCAGTTTGAGATAGGTAGGGAACCATGGTTGGGTCAATTGATTTATTAAATGGATGCGGCTATGTGTGTCGGCTCGACCCACAGTAACCCACAATAGTTATCGGGTTAAAGTGGATTGGGTCAGGTTGACCCGCAATGGTGTGAGTTAAGGAGTTTCTTACTTATTTAATAAATGGGTCGGATACGGGTTAAAGGTGTTAATCCATTTAGCCCGACATGATCCGTTTGCCATCTCTACACTTAAAAATATGTGAAGGCCCACATAATTAAATTCAGAACTGGTTTGGTCCACCCACTTTCGATCCAGTCCCACTACAGGTCATACGAGTGGGAGTGTGGTGCGAACAATGATAGATCGTCCAAAGGTGGGCCCCACACCTGTTAACGGTTCCGATCAATATCTAAGAGTCCAGATCCTATGGTGGAGCTATTCCACAACAACTGTGTAACACATGCCTGAAACTCCATCCTGGGCAGCCCACATAAAGTTGAATCCAGATTGTTCAAGATGAAATACCTTTCCATCCAACCTAGAGCTACTAATGTCACAATTCCCTTTCCACATCCCTTCTCTCCACACACCCTTCTTAAGTTAAATCATCCTCAAAATTTCTCTCTACATTGTCCCCATTATTCCCAAAATACCCCTCTCCCTCCACCCTTAGTTCACTCCCCCTTTTCCCCCTCTCCCTGCCGCCGTCCTTCGCCGGCTACCCTCTCTCCCCTCCCTCTCCCTTCCCTCTCCCTACCGACGCCCTCTCTCCCTCTCCTTCTCCTTATCTCTCTCCTTTTGAGAGCTAACAATGTCACAACCAAAACTTCTCTTTCCACATCCTTTCTCTCTATATACAACTTAAGTAAAAAAAATTGTCAAAATTTCTCTATACACACCCCTTTTTCCTAAATTACCCTTCCTCTCTCCCTCACCTTCTCTCTACACTCCCTTCCTTCCCCTCACTCTCACGTCCCTTTCTCCCTCTCCTTGCCAGCTCTCCATATTCCTCCCCATCTCTATTTATCCCTGCTCGCCTCCGCCCCCCTCGCCCTCTCTCCCTCTCCTGCCCCTTTCGCCTGCTGCTGCCCACTCTTCTTCTCCCTCTCTCTCCCCCTCTTCCTCTCCCTCCTTATCCCTGTCCGCAGTCACCGCTGGCCTCTCTCTCCCTCTCCTTGCTCAACTACACCCACCGCCCCCCTCTCTCCCCTTGTCTCTTTCCCTCTTTTCCTCTCCCAGCCCGCCTTCGTTGCCCACTCTGCCTCTCCCTCTCTCCTTCTCCCCGCTCCAATGTCTCTCTTCCTCTCTCTCGCTCCCTATCTCGCTACCTCTCTCCCCTTGGCAGTGTTACCGGAGGGGGCGGTGGTGGGGTGGGGGTGTGTGTGGGCGGGGGGGTGTGGAGAGAAATTTGGTGTGGTATGAAACTATGAATGGTGTCCTATTTGATAATTTCACACATAGATATATTATTATTAAAATAAGAGATGGCTATGGTGGGGTGGGGTGGGGTGGGAAACTATAAATGGTGTCCTATTTGATAATTTTGTACATAGATATATTATTATTAAAGTAAGAGATGTTGAAAGAGAAGATCTTCTTTTATTAAGTAACTAGAAATTTCTCGTGCCTGAAGCCACGACGCACCACCGGACCTGAATATGCCTCAGACCGACCGAACCTAGGTTCCATGTGTCTCGAAAGCAAGTCCAACCATAAAATGGATTCCACAAAAAAAAATCCAATTGATTGCCAAATGATATAATTCCATTCATTCATGAAATCTTTAACCCAATTTGCTCATCTCATCTTCTTATCTTTGTCCCATCTCATCATCAATGAAGTAGTGCTTTTTTTAAAAAAGTTTTTTTAAAAAAAATGAAAAAGTGATGGCAATACATGTAAATAACTCAAACTTACTTGCTGACCTTTTTGCTTTTGATGGGAATGGGAAAAACTTGTAAATTTATCCAACTTTTAGCCATTTTTCTTTTAAATAAAAAAGGGATGGCAATACCTATAAATAATTTTAATTTGCTGCCCCCTTTTGTATTTCTTTCTTAAATTCAAGGATTCAAAATATCTTTGGGATTTATATATATAAATTCAAGGGCTTAAAATATCGCAGGATTCAAAACTTGAGCTGCCATATTATATAGATTTTATAGGGAGGTATAATGGTCATTAAAAAAAAAATGGGAAAGAAAAGCTTGGTTGGGGGCATTAGCAGCACTCCCATCAGTAAATGACAGAACTGCCTATCGCAACTCGCAACGTGTCTGCCTTTTTCCTTCCTGACGCGGAAGACGACAGACACTGCGCCCCAAAACCCTTCCTCAAATTAGCATGAAATTGGAGCAGGGGTGAGCACTGAATCGAACTAGCTCCGCCCTAAATCCCTCAATTCCTCCCCTAACCAATTCCAAAAACTCATATAAATCTCTCTCTATCCCCAAGACGACCCCTTGGCAGATCTAGATGAGCAAACCCTAACAAATGATCTCTTTTTAAACTCGAATCTCCTCTCATCAAACCTGGCTTCGGATATCTGGAAACGCCTCGATCCCAATCCGAAGCAGGAGTGATTCTACAATGTCTTTGAATCTGTTCAGGTTCTGCTCCGGCCTTCGGATCCTAGGCTACTTCATGATCTTCATCGTCGGTGCGATCATAGCCGTCTCTTACTATGCCGTAGTCGTCATCACATGTGGGCCACAGCTGATCCGTGGAGGCATCCGATCCGTTCTCTCTTTCACCATACTCATCGTCTTCCATTTTCTGGTAATTTCTTTTGTTTGGATGAGATGGATATTTGTTTTGGTCTCCAATCTCCATGTTTCTGTTTCTTTGAATTGTATATAAATATGAAGGACTGGATTGAGTTTGCTTGGGTTGATTTGCCTTTATATTGTGGCTTCATTATAAGCTAGGTTTATTCAATTCATTGCATTTTTTTGCATTGGTTCGTCTTTTCCGGAAACAAACTGTTTCATCATATCTAGCCAATGTAGTTTTTCATCAAACCTGTGAAAGTTTGTGAATTGGGTGGTTTGATTTCTTTGAACAATGGGTTTGAAACTTGATCAATTTAAGTTTCTGAGATATAGTAAACTAGCAACAAACGCTCGTGATTAGCTCGGGCCCAAAAAGATAAATATATTAAAAATTAGAAACACATATGAAAAGGATAAATATTTGAAAAATGATTATATAATAATTTGAAATGACTTGTGTTTTTAATATGCACTCTAATAGCAAATATACCAAAATTATTCCTAAGAAGACTTTATTTTCTGCGGGATCACTGAACATGAGTGATATGCAGCTTAGACCGGGCCCAAAAGTGAGAATATATTTAGAATTAAAGTAAGATAAAAGATCTTATTTAATTGAAATATATAGTATCATATAGACACCGTTACACAAGTATAGTTGCACACAACTGTCATACCATGATAATGTAATATGAAAGAATATATAAACTAAAAGTTTATCTTTCATCTTCAATGCTGTTGACATAAGTGAAAATAAGTTAGTGAAATGAAACAATTTTTTAAAATAATAAATCTTATTAAAACAAAATTGTAAAGGCTCACAATGTTCTATTTCTGATAGTAAGAACTTTCCCTCATGATTTGCGTTTATGAGTTCTATTTTTTAATTGGAACTCCACTATCCAAAGTAGACTGGCTCATGTTAGATCCTATCTTGAGATGGAACAAGTAAGCTTTGTTGGCTTAGTTCCCTATGCCCTTACCCTTAACAGAGATTCTATGGCTAATGGTAAATCTGAGCATCATGGTGGGATGCGGTGGTGCAGACTCCTTTTACCAGATTTTAAGGTGGATGATCTAAGACATAAACACTTGTTCCCAAAGAGAACCCTGCTTCTTGTTAAAAATGTGGCCCAATTGAGGCATGGGAGGATATGTGGGTTGGAGATAGGGACCTAATTGAGAAATTCCAAAGGTTGTACCAAATTTTAAAAATAAAAATAAAAAATTGAATTTATTAAAAATTATGTGGAGGCGGATGGGAAATATGGTGTTCGGCTTTGTTTCTTCAACTCTTGTGTGGGGTTTTGCAGATAAACTTCCATAGGCAGTACCATATGATTAAAAGGGGTTGTAGAGAATTTTTTATATTTCTTATCGTTTGATTTTGCTGGGAGATTAAGAAAGGAAGAAGACATGGGAAAGCAGGGACCTTGCCACTCTTAATTGGTGTTACAAGTGAGTGGTGGTGGACCCGAGTATAGGAAAGAGGAGGACCTGTGATGTTGTGTTAATCTTCTTCTTCTTTTTTAAGGGATTAGTGTCATATTGATTATGAAAGAGGAGGACCTGTGTTGTTCTATTTTCCTTCTTTTATGAATCTGCAACTCTTGTTATTGTACTTTGTGAACTTTTCTTCATTTCAGCAGATTCTAGCAGATTTAAATGTAATTGGGTACATGAAGGATTTTGTGTAGGTGAAACGGATTAACTAGCTACTTCTCAAAGGCCTTCCTGCATTCACCAAGCAATCATCAAACGACAGCCTCTTGAATGTGTTTGGATTCACTAACTTTGCCGCCGCAAACGAACCACAGTGAAAATGGATGTTAAAAGGGGGGTGGAGATGAGGGAGAAGGAGATGGTTTGATGGAAGAAGATGGGCGTGAGATGATGGAGGGCGCAGGAAGAAGATTGGCGTGAGATGATATGGGAAGAAGATTGGCGTGGGATGATATGGTGGAGAGATTTTAGGAGATTAGGAGATAGGGAAGATTGGAGGGAATGGAGAGATTTTAGGAGTCCTTAACCCGGGCCCAAAAGTGAGAATATATTTAGAATTAAAGTAAGAGAAAAGATATTATTTAATTGAAATAGATAGTATCATATAGACACCGTTGCACAAGTATAGTTGCACATAACCGTCATACCATGGTAATGTAATATGAAAGAATCTATAAACTAAAAGTTTATGAAATAAGTATGTTTATGCACATAATGAATTCTGCTTCAAACGTAAAAGTGAATAATAAATAAATAGAATTTTTGAAGAATAAGAAAATTGTGCAATTCATCCACTTGTATCAGCGTTAGTCACTGGGGTTGTCACTTTACTTTCCAATTGACCAGGTGCATTACTTGTCCCAATGGCTGAAGTGTTGATTTTATCTTTCATCTTCAATGCTGTTGTCATAAGTGAAAATAAGTTAGTGAAATGGTAAACCATCATATTGATTTAACCGCTTTAGTTGTAAGGATAGTGTGCCTTGTAATCTCGCAATTTTGCATATATTTACGTCCTTTTGAAGTACCATACTTGCTTGATGTCAATGAAAAAGTATATTTATTTCGGTCAGCAAAGGACACTATATAAAATATGTAACTACAATAAAAGATGCAAGAATTGGACAACTATTATAAATGCACTTTTTATGATATACATTCAACAATTGTGTAGGTAAAAAAGAAAAAAAAATAGAATTATAAAGCTTACCTGATTTGAGAAACAATTGATCTTCAAAGCACCTGATTTTGTTCCCACTTCAATGATTAAGAGAATTTTTCAGCATACCTAAGTTGTGAAAAACAATCGTTTAGCAACAAAGGCACCTATAGTAAAATTTATTAAATATTATATATATTATTTAATATACACAGTAAGTACGATAGACGTATTGGGTCAAAATTACTTTTTTAAATACATAAAAAATTATATATAAATGCATTTATAATGAGCATGTAAATTAGAATAATCTAACGGAGAAAATATCTATTGAATTTAGTTTTTTTTTTTTTTTAATAGAGACAGATGTCAACGCCAAGAATAAGCCAGAAACATAAACTTTAAGAATTCCAATGAAAACTGTCAGTGAGCAGATGCCAACGCCAAGAATAGGTCAGAAACATAAACTTTAAGAACTCCAATGAAAACTTTAGTTAATTATTGATGCAAGCAAAGCAATCTTCTAATAAAACGCAAACCAAATACTTAAAAGGTAGCTAAATAATAAAATGATATTATTTAGAATTTGTATTGTTCTAAATTTTTTATATTGAAGATTTATTGTACTACTTAAGCAAAAGGACATCATAGTTGATTTGGCTAATCCTTATAACAAGATATGATTGTTTTATGTTGAATCTTGTGTGTGATTGTGTAACGTGCATTTCCTATTTAGGAAAAAGTTGGACGTTCAACAACTTGGGGATAATCGTTGGCTTGCAACATTTCAAAATTTTAAAGCCTTCTTGTTTTGAAAGTCAAATGGTAGGAAACTCTTGGAGACTTGGATGCTAGATTCTTGGGACTCTTCCTAGCTTTGGAAAATCTCCTTGAATGGGCCCCACTTTGTTTGCAACAAAGCTTCAAAAATCTGAAATTGGATTTTTTCTAAGATGGTGGGACAAACGGGACGTGTGAAAATATGGATGGAATGGTGTTGGACTGCCTCAGTTTGAAATTTAAAAACAAATCTCTATCGAGATACTTCCAAAACCTGAATTTTGTAAGAAAGAGTGGGCCCCTCTTGGACGTGGGATGCAAGCATAGGATGGCCCGCACCATGCGATGCGTAGGTCCATGTTTTACCACCCACTTCCCTACGTAAGATTAAACTCATTTTAAGAAATAGTAGGGAAATTAATTCACTAATTAAATCACTTCATGAATTTATGCTTAAAATGCAAAAAATTGATGATATATCTTGAAATTCAGAAATTTGATGCAAAAACACATAAAATCGTGAAATTGTGTTTAAATCAGTTTATCTAACCTAAATGAGTCCATAATCTAATATAAAATAAGGTAAATGGATGCCGAAATTAAAAAAAAGAAAAGAAAAATGTATTACCATTTTCGTGTACATTTGAATAATGGATATTGAACACAAGATAACTTATATACCAGTAAGAAAAATTCAAGAAAAATGCCTAATCAAAGCAAACTTGTAGGCTGCTTTCCCACTCGCCAGACCCACACCAATTCCCCAAAATACTACCCCCTCATGTTGAGCATACTTACCATATAGAGCCCACCTGCTTGAACCTGCAAATCAAAATCCACATCCAACCAAACACCATCACCACTCAGCAGCCAATGCACATCTCATCCTCCATCCTTCGTATATCCCTCTCGGCTCGAAGTATTAAGAGAAAGAGATGGGTAGAAGCCTTTTATTCTATTGTGGAAACAGCAAGTTGGGGGGGGGGGGGGGGGGGGGCAAATTCTATACATTGAATGTGTTCAGCATTGCAACCCTTTTGTAGATTCAATTATTGCATGAGCTTAATCTGAAGATTAAGCATCATTTAGGTTTTTAAGAACTTATACGCCGCAATTCACATATCACAATTGAAAATCTTTTCACCAGAAGTAGGAAAATTAGACATTGCCAGTAATGAAGTTATAGGAGGGTTGCAATCCCTTTTATAGGATACAATGGGCAATCACAATATTATCATGATGACAAAGCAAATGCGACGTGGCCTTAATCATAGTCTTAATCATGTTAAGATAAATTCCAATCATGAGATTCTCGGACATAAAAGGTTTCCCATAGTGTGCAATGTAAAAGCATGACAATTGTAACAGATTTAGAGATTGCTAACATTATGCATGCTTGATGTGAATTCCATGCAACTATGATCTTACCAGATGCATGGCACATGGTACCTGACGTGGCTACTATTGATTCCTAGTATCTCAATGAATCGTAGAGCCGTAGAGGCTACTACTGATTCTTTGTTGCGTTGAAGAGCCCTCTTGAAGATGTTCGTGAGAAGATGGATCTGCGCAAGAAGAAGATTAGTTTCTGTGTGTGAGGGTGGAGATGAGGGAGATGGAGATGGTTTGATGGAAGAAGATAGGCGTGAGATGATGGAGGGCGCATGAAGAAGATTGACGTGAGATGATATGGGAAGAAGATTGGCGTGGGATGATATGGTAGAGAGATTTTAGGAGATTAGGAGATAGGGAAGATTGGAGGGAATTGAGAGATTTTAGGAGATTTGAGGAGCATTGAAAGGCCCACTTGAAAGGCAAAGGCTCCTCACTATTTTCTAAGTGATTTTTCTTTCGTATTTCTCTCAAAGGAGAGACTTCTCAAAGGTGAGGTGGCACCCCTCACAGCCCACCTCTCTCTTTGCTTTAATATATATAATTTGATGGATTAAGATGTGTTTGGGTAAAAGAATAAAAAGCTTTCTTGTTGGTGACATGATGATTCTTGACACATGGACTTCAATCTTATAATGTGGTGCAGTTCAAGCTAGGCCCAAGTCGACTAGGCCCGACCCATGAGCTATTGGGTCACCAAGTCCTAGTGGGAGTAGCTGACTGAATGTGGGAAGCTATCCTACTTTAGAAGTTATCCTAGTAGTTTCCTGTTCTGCTTTAGTATTTTGGATTAGTAGTTTTCCTTATTAATTTAGGAATTTTATGCTTACCAATTAGAATCCTAGTGGAAACTATTCCATCTATTCTATAAATATGTAAATCCCCTTCTGGGATAGACACCTCTCTTATTATCGAATAGAATATTTTTGTATTGGCTTAATTTGTGTGTGATCGTGTGTTTTGAGTGCTTTGAATCCATTTGGATTGGGTCAAATCCTCGCTGTGAGTTTGGTCTATTTCTGGGCTGCATCATAATGTCAGGTTCAAGCTTGCGTATATGCTTCAAAGAATGTATTTCTTATCATCTTTGGTGTATTTCTTATCATCTTTGGCCCGTAAGTTTAGAAAGGAAACTCTCATCGTCGTCATCATCAAAGCTTTGTCCCAACTATGTAGGGGTTGGCTACATGAATTTTATTTCTCCATTTTGATCTATCGTGAGCCAAACCCTCAGATAAGTTACACTTTTTAAGATCTATCTTCACTACTTATATCCTCTTCAACCTGTCAATGGGCCATCAACTTGCATGGAAAAAGTTTTCCTTAATGGTGTTTGCCTTTATTGCACATGTTCAAACCATCTCAAACAAGTCTGTCTTAATTTATCACATATTGATGCTGCCCCTAGATGCTCTTGAAAGTGCTCATTTTTTATTCTATCTTTCTTAGTTTTACCACACATCTGTCTCAACATTATTGTCTCCACTACGCTCATTTTGTGCATGTGTTCCTCAATCTCTCAATTTTTACTACTTATCGAGCCAAAATATTGGAAAAAATCTCTTTTTGGTATCTTTTGAGCTTTAATTCTCATAGGAGTTTTGGCGCTATTTGTGCACACCTTCACTAAAGTTTCAAGTCATATATTTTGTCTCGTTACGACTTATTTTAAAGCCCTTGGATCCTAAAACCTCCAATTACCTCTCTCAAGTTTGCATTTACGTCTTATTTTAATTCATCTACCAACACTTTATCATCTGCAAATAACATACCAAGTTACCTCCTCTTGAATATGAGTAGCTAACTGATGGGGATATCATGCCTAATTCCCCCACTCCATATCGTCTTGCATCACTAACTCGTCCATAATTATTGAAAAGAGATGAGGGTTTAAAGTTGACCCTTGATGCAAATATATGGTCAGTAGAATCTCACCTATCTCTCCACAGGAAATTCTCACACTTGTTATCACTCCCTTATATGCGTCTTTAATGTTTCAAAATAACCTCCTAGGACACTACTTTATAAAACCCACCAAATAAAAAAATTTAAGTATCCTGTCCTAGGCTTTCTCTTGATCGATGAAGACAAATATCAAGATTTTTCCTATTTCATAGCTTTTCATATTCATACCCCCCTGCCAAACTTTAGAGCAGCGTCTTCTATAACAGGTTTCTGACCTTCTACACTCTACTACTGGGTTTCTCATAAAGTTTCTTTTCTATTTCAACTCTCCAAGCACATCTTTTTCAAAAAAAAATTATACAGTTAGCCATTAGGTTCTACATCACTTTAGTTTCTCCCTAAATGTCCCTTTCTGCCAAACTAAAGACTTCAATTTCTCTCAGAGAACTCTATTGAAGTCTTCAGTTAGGCAAATTCTATTGACCTAAATAGCTTCATTGAAGTGATCCGATCACCTGAAGCTCGATAAAAGATCTTTGCTTGCTACTCAACCGGGAGTTCAGAAGATGTGAATCTAATATATCCAAAGTTGAGCATTGATTTTCTTTTTCATATTGTAAAGTAGATTTATATATCCATTTGAGGATTTATTTCATCTTGCAGCTTGCATTGTTAACATGGAGCTATTTTATGGTAGTTTTTCGGGATCCTGGTTCAGTTCCTGAAAATTGGAGACCTGAATTGGATGAGTATTTGGAAGTTGGCAGCTCTATTCCATCGTCAGATTATGCCCCACCTGAAACTGGGTCTTCTCCATTGCCCCCTTCAGATGAAATGGAACGAAGACCATCTGTAGGATATTGTAGTCGTTGCCAAAATAGCAAGCCTCCTCGATGCCACCATTGCTCTGTTTGTAAGCTGCTATCTTTTCAATATATTTTGATATCATTCATGAGAACTTACTTCTAGTGGTGATTGTTTCGTTTGAAATGTTGGCTTCCATGTTTATGCAAATGATGGATTAGAAATGGAGATTATTTAACCATAAGTTCTTGATACTGTGTTGTGAATGTATCAATCTTAAACCTAAAATATTTTTTTTTATTTAATTGAACTGTTTATTGTATGTCAGTACATCATATTTTTCATATTTAATTTATATCTAAAATGAGTAAAATCTCTAAAACCCTTTATGAAAGAAGATTTGAATTTTTTTAATAAAAATTGAATAAAGAAAGGGAATGAAATGGCTCGGAACAACAGTTTTTGGATGGTGACATCATCTCTACTCAATTTTAAACCGTGTTCGAGAGCAATATGAAATTTGCCATAGATTTAAACTAAAAAAAAATCCCCAACATAGTTGGGAGTTGGGAGATTACAAGATTTGGCGTTGACTAGTGTCTTCATAAATATTTAGTAGACAGAAATGTCACATATTCAGCATTCTGCAGAAATGAAGCCTAATTTTTCCTTAACTTGGCATGAGATTTTAAAGCCTGAGTTTTCCCCTTATCATTTTGATGACCTAAAGGGCCTGTTTGTTGGGATTAATATACATAGGAATTGAATACATAGGATTTTATGGTTAAATGAACTCTACCAAAGGATTATTATAGAAGTGAGGGGTGAAGGATGAACGATATTAGGTGAAGATTTAGATATGACCTTCAAATTTTGATTTAGATATGACCTTCAAAATTTTCATGGATTAAATTACTAGGGTGATGGCTGGATATTCATCTCCCATCTTCAATTGATTGTATTTCCCTAAAAAAAAGTTATTTGATGGTCGTTTTTGGAAATTATCTTTGATCTTCATTTTTAACCTTTTATGGTATGAATACTATGTATTCAATTCCTATGTATTCTAATGCAAACAAACAGGCCCTAAGTGTTCAATTTTCACCATATGGCAAGCAAAGTATCAACCCATCATATGAGAATTGATTTAAGTCTATGATGCCCAAATACGGCATACATACGGCAAGGACACACCATAGACACTGATTTTACACACAAAAAGTGAAGTATTGGATATGATATGACACGGTACGTTGCCCACATCGGTTATATACTCTTCATAACAATCATCATCATCAAAACTACGAACTGTTTTACATCAATATTACAATTGGAAGTATTTGTCTTCGGTTCAGGCGTGTGAATTTTTTTTATTGGAATATACGACAGTAACAAGGCAAACTCTTCTCCTGCGCACGCGCTCCTGCACACGTGGATGTCCGGAATGTCATTAAATGCAGGACCCTCTTGAATTTCACAGGGTCCCATGTGATGGAAAGCAGCCATGCACAACTTGCATTGCGCGCGTGCGCAGGTGAAAATCGTCCCAGTAACGAGATTGCATCCATAAATCTAATCTGATTAATCATTGGCATTTATTTATTTATTATGCTTCTTGTAGGTCAAAGATGTGTACTAAAGATGGACCATCACTGTGTATGGGTTGTCAATTGTGTTGGTGCATGCAACTACAAATTCTTTCTTCTTTTTCTGGTAGTACTGTAACCTTTTCTTTTCTTTTCTTTTCTTTTCTCTGTGTTTCAGAATATTTTCTTGATCTAGGTTATAGCTGTATGCTCCTTTTTCGTTTCACTCTTAGGCCCCATTTGACACTGTTCTTGTATTGTTCCTGAGTCTATGCTGAGATCGGGTTGTGCTGAAATTGTGCTATGCAGAACTTAATTGGCAACATTGTCTTAAATTGTTCCACTGAGAATATGTTGTAGGGAACTTGTTTGGTAACATCATAATAGGTTTTTTTTTTTTTTTTTTTTATCTAAATCATATAATCAATAGAATAATTCTTATCAACATTGTTGAATTTAAATCTATTGTAAATATTTATAAGTTCATCTTACGTTGAAATTCATTTATTATTAAAATCCATGTATACATGACATATAATAACTTTACAAGAGCTAATAGTTAATTATATCCATGGCAAAGAGTGCAACTCCGATTTCATCTAGTATGCCTGTCATCCCCAACCTTCCCTATATATTTATACATAGAAAATAAATATAATACATTGTCTCAATTCTCCTATAATAAATATAATATTTTCCCAAAAACATTTTTATTTTTTCAAAGATGAGCAAGACTTGCGACGATGTCAGCTTTCTGACACCGGAACACATATTTCGACCAATATCTCAGATATAAAAACCTATATATTTGGTGCCAATTTAATTAAAAAGCAAAATTTTATCTTGTTGGAGATTCGTCTCTCTAGGCATGTAGTCTGCTCTTTTTGTCCAATCCCCTGATTATTATAATAAAGATGAAAAAACCATCATAGGATAAGGAGTAGTAACTTGTTTTTATGATCTAAGATAGATCTACCTAAATCAGACATTACCCTTTAAGGAGTAGTTAACAATTTGCAATCAAAGCAGCAAAAAATTTCTTCTCACCCAAACAAGAGAATGCAAGTATTTAATTTCAGGATAAGAAACATTATAAACCTATGAAGTTTGGATACCCTGCCACTGGATTTGATCTCATTTCACCCGATGCACCCATGTGAACATGACTTCAATCTTATGGTGAATGTGAATATACACTAAAATCAGAGTGATAATCAGTAATATAAAACAAGTTGCAATTATTATTAGGGGTCATATCCAATCAATTAATCCAAATATGAGGAGGGCAATATAACTTATATGAGGATTTGCTCAAGATAGATCGGAATGGAGAAGCAGAATTCGTGTAGCTGACCCCAACATAGTTGGGACAAGGCTTTGATGATGATGATGATGATTATGATGTCATGGTAACAAGTAGGAATTGGGTTGAGATGGAAAGAGGGTCTGGAGAGGGCAGAACATAAGATGGAGGGAGAGGTTGAGAGGGGGCTGGGTTGAATGCGGTTCTTACCTATGAAGTTGTAAATATTGAAGGTCGTTGGAACCGAGGTTGTTCTGTGTGGTTGTTTTCTTAAAAAAATACAACTAAAAATCGTTTTGAAAATTTTGATCCATACAGCACTACGGAGCGGACCATTTTCTGAATTCAAAATTTGAAACAGTTCTACGATCCTTCCAAACACGTTCCGCCCATCTCCGTCTAGTGGGAACACGGAAACTTCCACTGGGAAGGATGCCAAACACGCCCTTATTTTGCATATGCTTTTTGTCATATAAGCAATTCAAGGGCATGTTGATGTTCTCTAATTCAAATTCAACACATTTTCCTAGAGCAGATGCTTGTCAAAAGTGATGCATGTGTGGAAACAAACTGCATTAGAGGAGTAATCTTATGCCTTTTTCTGCACCAAATCAACATTCGCGATCTTCCAGGCCCTTTCTGAAATGTAGCAAATGTAGTCTTGGGCAGGAAAACCTCTTACCTGCCCCTAGTTTGTAAAGGGCGTCCAGACGTGCCTGAAAAATATAGCTTCTTTTTCCTGGTGTATGTTTGTGAGGAGGAATTTTGCTGAAAATGAATATGATATCTAGAGAATGATTTCTGCTATGCCTTGGTAACATTTTCTGGGTTATAGCATTTTTACAATTCTTGTGCAAAGCAGACTCAGATCTGAGAGGTAGAAAACCATTTTCTACAGTCTTACACGAGGTAGAAACACGTTTACTGTTACCAATGTTTTGATGCACCAAGCAGTGGAAGCTGAAACCGTTGAAAATGAAGTGTTCAGTTTCCATTTTCTGCAGAAAATCACTGTTGAATTAAATTGCTGTGGAAAACTATCATGCTCAAACATGTCCTTAGTGTTACCTACATGTCACGTAGAAGCTATCAGCCTGGATTGCTTATCAAGCCATTTATGTGGCATCGGGAGCTTACATTTCATTGCATTTGCCTTTTCATGTTTAGTTTTATACATTTATGGAGACAACTTTGGACACTCTTGTATTGATGCCACATTTTATCAAATTCTTTGGAGATGCGAGGCGCCATTCCAGCTCACCCACCAACCTTGTTGTCACCTTTGTTGCATTTGGTAAACATTGCTTAAATAACATTTGTTAGTGTTGTTTTATTATTATGGAAGTTTTGGAATTGCAATTTTCCTATGATGCTAATCCCATTTCTGGATGCAGTTCTCAATCTAGCTTTTGCACTGAGCCTTCTTTGTTTCTTGGTTATGCACGCCTCTCTTCTATCCAGCAATACCACCACCATAGAGGTGATTTTAACACAAATTATATCCAGACATCTATTATCTGTTTTAGGATCTTCTCACAGTACACCTGATACATTAAAATACCATACAAGGAACTATATGATACCCCAGGCCCAGACTTCTGTGTGACCTATGATTATTATCTGATGGGCCCAGCATTGCTAGGCCATCTCTTTTGACCCGATTTTGGAATATACTACCCACCTAGTATATGGCCTTTCAACGTTGTGTGGATGATTGCTGTATTTCTTACATTGAGGAAACTATTGGTGCATGGTCTATTTGTGGTGGAATTCATTAGATCATAGTCTGGATCATGAAGCATGGATCTCACATTTATGAACTCAAGGACTAAGAATTCTGCGCTTATATATAATTTCTGTACTGCACAACTGGTTTTGATTCGTGATTTCACACCAGCACTGCAATGGTGTGAATATGTTGCAACTTCTACACAAAAGCAGGCTTGTATTCTTGTAGGAATTCCCTTGTTTTTAAACATTCAGAAATTATATTCAGGTTAATGAGAAGAAGAGGGCAGTCAGATGGAAGTATGACATGGGGTGGAGGAAGAATTTTGAGCAGGTAAAATCAATCAAGAATTTGTTAGTGAAAAAAAAAAGAACCTCAGTCAACAATTTCCTTTCGTTCCTTTTTTTTCTGCCTAATTGATATGCAACTGCTCATTGATATTCTCACGGTTTACTTTTAATATAAGGTTTTTGGCACGAAAAGGGTATATTGGTTCTTGCCTTTATTGTCGATGGAAGATTTGGAAAACATGCCTGCACTTAAAGGGCTAGATTTCCCCATACGTTCAGATGGTGAGGCATGAGTCACAGTGAGTATTTCTCTCAACATGCCTGAACTTGTTATCATCCAGCAATGTATCATTATGTTGTTACCTTAACACAATAAAACATCACTGATCATACATATGCATATTGTTTTGGGGTGGTAGTTTAAAACTGGTGTTGATATTGCAATTTTACTGTTCTTTCAAATAATGAACTAGTAGTTTTAGCATTGTTATTGGTAGCGCATCAGTTAATGTTGAATATTGCAATATTTTAACCATATTGTTTGGACAATAACAATGCAACATTACAATATTGCAATTTTGCCAAATCTTGTAACATTAGGTTTGTCTCAAATTGACTTTGCATTCCCAAATTTCGTAGAACTCAACCACGTATATAATTTTGCGAAGAATTTTTGAATGAAATGATACAACTATTGTTACTGTATATAGCATTCCTTTGTGAAGAATCTCAAACCCCATGCCACCGCACCAAACTTCTCTCTCTCTCCAAAAAAAAAAAAAACCCACAACCCACACATCATAAGCAGTGGCTGACTCACGAATTGTGTGGTCAAATCAAACCTTCTCTGTAGGCTTGTAGAGAGTGAATGATTGACTTGATACTGCTCCCTTGAGGATGTGAAAAAGAAAAAAAGGGTGAGAAATCTGATCAACACATCCTCATGGATCTGTCCCCATTGTCACTGACTCCTCTTCTGTAATTTGGGTGACATGCTTTGCAAACTACTGCTACTTCTGTTGCTAATCTTACACATTGACACAGTTGTGGACTAGAACCTGCATGGCTGCTCAGTGCCAGAAAAATGAGATTATATAGACATCATCATATTTTAAACTTACATATTTTTAGCATTTTAATGCATCTAAATTATTTTCATAATTTTTAGTTTTAGTGGGTTTTCCTGATGATATCTTTAGGGAAGTCGGAAGAAAAGTCCTATACAAGGTGCACAGTGAAATTAGATGGTGCAGATTGTTGCATGGATCCTCGTGGGAATTGTTGCAACTTTCAAGCTTATAGTTCATATAAAATGGAACACCTAATCTTGAAGGTGCACTCTGATGCATTGATCTGGCTTCGAGCTGTGGTTGGGCCAATGTGTGCTTAGAGGTAGGTGGGTCTATTTCAGATGACGTTCTATCCAGCTAACATGGTTTTTAGACTCTCCCGAATCCCACCCATACGACCTTGTATTGAAAAATGCTCCATTTTTTGTATTTACAGAAGTTGATCCTTTGTTTTTATCTTAATTCACGTGTTTCAAATATTTCATAATTTATAAAAAAAACCATTTCAGAAAATAGTTGATGCATCATTGAATTAGTTCTTTACGCTAATAATACCAGACATTTGGAACTAAGCATGCCCTTTATATGTTTGGGACTTACGGAGTGATATTTGTCCTTTTACTTCATGATCAATTCAATCATCATCATCATCGTCATCAAAGTCTTTTTCCAATCATATTGGGGTCAGCTACATGAATTTTGTTTCTCCATTTCGATTTATGCCGAGCCAATTCCTTGGATAGGTTACACTTCTTAAGACCAAATGTTATTACCTCCATCATTGTCCTATTTGGCCTACTCCTTCCCCTTTGGTGGGCCGTCAACCTTCATATAAAAACTCTTCTTCAACAGCGTTGTTGTTGGCTGCCATTGGACATTTCCAAGTAATTTCTAACGGGAAGCACTCATTTCTGATTCTGACTTTTCTAGCTTTACCACACATCTATTTCAACCTTCTCATCACTGTTACACTCATTTTGTGTATGTGTTGGCTCATTGATTTGTTAATATTTTGCTCCATAGGTTATAACTGGTCTAAATATTGTTAAAAAAAAATAATCTTCCATTCAATCTTGTCGGCATGCTCTAATCACAAGGTACTGCAGAAGTAAATTTCCACTTTAACTTTCCTGATTTTACCTTATACTTAACATCTTCCTTGATCTATCTATCCTTGCTAATTATCGAGGCAAGGTATCCGAAAGAATTTCTTAGTGGTATCTCTTGAGCTACAATTCTCATAGTAGTTTTAACTCTTTGTACATATCCATTAAAGTTGCACTTCATATATTCTATCTTTGTATAACTTATTTTAAAGCCCTTGGATTCTAACGTCTCACGTCTTCTTTCCAGTTTCTTATTATATCATCTATCGATTCGTCCACCAACACAATATTATCTTCAAATAAAATACACCAAGATACCTCTTCTTAAATATAAGCAGTTAATTCATACAACTCATTCATAATCAATTCAATCGGATTTTGATTATATCTTCAAACAAAATATTTAATTCAATCGGATTTTGATTATATCTGGTCTATCTATAATTTTGACATGGTTGCATTGGGCAATAGTGTAGACTCTTTGATCATAAATTAGGTCGTGTTTGTGCAACAAGTTATGCGTGGAAGTGGAACGTTAGTTTTTTCATCTAACTGTAGGTTATTATTCAGTGTAGTGAAAACATTGGCAAGAAACGGCTTGTTTTGGGTAGGATTTCTTCGCAATGGGCAAAAGTATGAGTCATCTCCCTGCTTTTGGATTTCCATTTCCATGGAAGAGGAACGCGGGTTTCCTCTTCTGTGGGTTTACACAAACAGGCCCTAAAGTTTCATGCATTTCATGCCTTGTGCTTGCTTTCTTTGATTTTATTAGTTCAAAATCTCAATCAATATTGTGATTTTATGGGTTTTTTAAAGTACTTTCTCTATGTTTTCAAACTCAAATTGCAAAGAAGATAATAAGTTCTAAAATTTTAAATCGAAAAGATGAACCATAGAATGTATTCTTTCACTTTCATATGTTTTCAAAAGCGAAATTATGTAACAAGTGAAATTTCTCTCACATTGATTTTGTCAATTAAATTTTTCATAAATGAAGAATTTGTATTTGTTATCTCTTCCAATAAAAAAATATTAGAAGTCCAACCATTCAAAGAAAGTATGTTATTATCTTCACTCAATCCAGTAAAATGATGAGGGAAAAAGAAAAAAGGAAGTGTAGAATTTCACTTTTATTGATCTACAAAGTTTGAGTAGCATGAAGTTTTTAGAATATAGTGTTTAATTTCTATCCATTTTTAAAATTTGTCTTTAAAAACTTAAGGGCTTGCTTCTATAGGCAAAAAATAGAGTAGAGTGAAGTTAAATGGGCCTTAATAGTCTAAAATTTCAACTTTACCCCGTTGGAATGAGTCTGGCCCGATAGATGAAGTAACGTTGTGAGCCACATGTACTCCATTTAACTTCAACTCTAAATACTTCCATTTTCTTAAGTAAAAGTGGATTTTACTCCAAACCTTAACTTCAAAATAAGTATCCAAATGGAATGAAGTGAAGTACTCTACTTTAACTTCAACCTACTTCTCTTCACTCCACATGTGAAATCCACTTCATTTCACTCCACTCATTTATCCAAATTCCAAACTAATAAATCAAGAACTAGTGTGATCCTCTTCTCCTAAGTTTTGAAATCAAATAATTGGGACATGTGATAGATAATTAATTGCATGTATGGTGGCTTGTTAGCTTATGCATTGAATCAATGATTAATGAGAATCTCCTAGGTTTCCGAGAGAGGTCGGGTGAGATTGATCTGATATGATTGTGGCCAAGTTTTGTAACCCCTAATTTATATGAATATATAAAATAAATGTAAGAATACATATATAACGTGTGGACCTAATCCGTGCTAGCCTCGCTGTTGGCCTACATGCCAGCCCACTACAAAAAATCAGTCTCATTTGATCATCCTAATCTTATCATTCACAGCATACTAGTCCAAATGTCCAATCCATTGTCATGGGTGCAACAAACATAGGAGGCATGTGACCATTAAGGGGTTTGGTTTCTGTAGTCCACTTAGTTGGATCATTAGGTGGGCCCTACTAGTACACAATGCACATCTCCTGCATAGTATAATTTTCATACATGTAAATTTAGTGTTTAGAAGAGCCTATGATCGTTCGAACCATTTATGCAACGATTACATGTGTTATGGAAAACTCGCCATCGATGGAGTTGTTAAAAAAAAATGTGATTTGCACTTGTATGGTTGATGAAACTTTGCCATTTGTACTTATTTGGTTTAATGCTAATTTAAATAGATGTTTTGGGGGACTTTTTGGCCAAAGTGTATGCGGCCGTCTAATTCAATCAATTTTAAAGCCTTTTACCTCTTTCTTAAGGGGAAGTCCACTCGGCCCGAGGCTTGTGCCCGGTCCGTGGCACGGTCCCCACGGCCCGGGCCATGTAGTACGGTTGCTTTCTTAAAGGCAACCGTTTCAAATAGGATTCGTATAAAGCAATCGGTCACTTTTTGCTTTTTTAATGAAAAAATTGTCAATGTAACTTTTATAATATAAGAAGTTTGCATATATTATTTTTACTTTATTTTAAACCATCCTAAACTACTTTTGCTATATGTAAACTTCAACCATATAACTTTTAAGGGTTTTTACCAGAAAAAATATTTTGTGGCCAATGCATTAAGCAAACATGCACCTAACAAGAAATCCGTAAAGAAAAATCAACTTTTTTTACTTTTTTTTTTTTTTTGGTCGCTATCGACCTTCATTTTATGTATTGAGGGTCGACGACGACTCTCGCTATAATAAGTGAGGGTCGCGGTCGACCCTGAGCATGTATAAACTCATCTTCTTCTTTTTTCTCCAAACTCAATTCAATGATGGAGCATATACAAACACATTGGATATCATTTGTTGATATCATTGTTTCAAGCAATTTATCTATCATCTTTGGGTGTGTGTTGACTGGTACTTGAAGAAGTTGCCGTAGGGCTTGTTTTATTATTACCCACATTAACAATTTTGATGCATGCTGGAAGACCTTCATTTTTTACCTTGTTTTAAAAATATTGCATGCATGCCTTTTGAAATTAAGTGCTGTATCTCCATGTAATATAATCATTTTATTAATGTCAATACATGTAATTTAGTAATCATGTCTAATAGTATGTTAGATGTAAAAAAAAAAAAAAAAAATTATCCACACCCATGATCTCTCCTACATTTCACAGCCCTTCATGAGCTGTCACACATCCAAATGGGCCCCAAAAGTCATCTCAACATCAAAAGGGCACACCTATGAGTGTGTTTGTATATGCTGCATCATTGGATTGAGTTTGGGGAAGAATGAATAAGATAAGTATATGCCTGTTCAGGGTCGACTGTGACCCTCACTTGTTATAGCAAGGGTCGTCGTCGACTCTCAATACATAAAATGAAGGTGGATAGTGACCATAAAAAAAATGGTAAAAAAAAAAGTTGGTTTTTCTGTACGGATTCCCTGTTAGGTGTATGTTTGTCTAATGTTTTCTGTTTGGTGCACTGGCCACGTAAAGTGTCTTTTCAAGTAAGAACCCCTAACTTTTATGATACAAATATGCCTTTCTAATTGAATCAAATATAACAGACAATTTATTTGTTAAAGGGTCTAACTAATACAACTCTATTTTGGATCATGGTTGGAAAACTCGCTAAGTTGACTCTTCACTCTCTCTAAATATCTCATTTGGAAGAAGTACTAAGTCAAAAATAAGGGACACTCGGCCGAGTGACCTCATTTAATAAGCTGTTTGTATTTCAATTTATTTAATAGGCGGATTTAATTTTAAACAATTAAAGTTTATTTATAAATGATTATACATGAAGTTTGGAGTGAGTAATTTAAAAATGATAACTGAAATGTAATTTGAAACTTATATTTAATCTTTTATGTTTAATATTTGGACTAAGAAATTATAAAATATGTAATATTTTTCTTTATTTTTAGTATTTTTCTTTCATATATAAATTTATTTATTTGATTTGATTACTATGAATGCATGTAAGTAAATATTTTACAACGAGCACTGCTACAGGGACCGAAAATCGGTCCCTGAAAATGTGCCTGAAAGGCCCTTCTCCCTTGGATCAAGGAAAAGCCCTTGATCCAAGGGAAATTTTCCTTGATCCAAGGGACAAGAGCCATTCAGGCACTTATTCAGGGACCAATTTTCGGTCCCTGTAGACTTTTTCTTTTTACAACCGTTCTGCACAGCCCGAGATTTTGCCCCGGCTGTGGCACGAGATCCCAGCGGTACGTTGGGATCTCATTTGCAAGTGAGATCCCAACGTCCAGCTGGGATCCTGGGCTGGCTAAACTTTTTTAATATTTTATCCATCATTTCAAAATCTTCAAAGCTAGTTTCAGTGGGCTAATCGTTAGACATTTCAAACAAGATACATTGCATGTTCTGGACAGAGTCTATCCAACAGTGGCCATCTTACATATTTGAGTATTAATTTATTTCTATGGCAAATGTTTGGGCAACGGCTTGGATTTTAAAAAAGGTGGACCCCATCATACATTTATGAAGGGCACCCATTCATTATAGTTAATTTTGTTGGCCCTTGACCTTTTATAATGCGTCGAACCTAGACCTCCGTGACACACTAGTGCCAACGCGAACGTAGTACATTCGTTTGGCATTTTATTTTTAAAATTAAGTGGAGTGAAGTAAAATGAAAAGAATGAATAAAATATATAGTGGGCTATGATGTTATTTTATTTTTAGTTATTTGGGATGAAATATTTTTGACTTTTTATATGAAAAATGAAGTTTTTTTATCTTTTAGTTAATAAAGATAGTTGTCTTTTTATTTATTTATTTTTAAAGATGGAGGGAGTTTTGATAAAAAGTACTTTTGATGTGATGTTTGACTTGACTTGACTTTACTTCACAAGTAAAATTACCAAACGGGGAAAAGGTTTTGACCTTTTAAATCTTTCATTGATACAAATTATTGACAAAGGCATTGTAGTATGCTGCAGCTCCATGTTAAAAACAAGGGTGGAGCCCACTTTTGAGATTTTAAATCGCTTGTAAGTTGTAACCAAACATCCATTATAAAACTTCAATCAATTTCAATGGGCCAATTGTTTTTTTTTTTTTTTTATTCTCTTTTACCCATGGTTTAAAATCTCGGTATCGGTCGCGGTATCGGCCGGGCCGAAAAACCGATACGTCGCGGATATCGTCGCGGATATCGGTCCGTCGCGGTCGTCGCGGTGTGAAATTTTTTTTAATCCAAAAAAATCCGCAAAAATATTCAAAAAATCCAGAATATTAGAAAATGTTGGAAAACATATTTTTTTCCATTAGTAACAACAATAATCAAATCTCGGTCACCTTAAGTTATGAGTCCTGTCGGTATCGCTGTTCGCTTTATTCTCCAGTATTTTATATAATGCAACCATTATTGATGGTCATGATCAATAGGATGAAATATCATAAATCTGACATAATGCAACCACAATTTTTGGCAAAAACTCATACTTTTTTGTTCCAAAAGTATAGATCTATTTTAAACTAACACATTATCAATGCATTTAAACACTAATGTGAAAAAATGTAATTGATTTCAAGAAAAACCCCAAATTTTGGAAATAAAAAAATTTAGATCTACACTTTAAAATACTAGATCTAGGAAAAATAAGTGAGTAACACCGAATCTAACTCAATATAAAGCCTTTTCGTTCATGAATTAGCATATTACACAATCTTTACTACTATATCATTCCAAACATAATTAAATGGGTTTAATATCATATCTAGTATTTATGATAATAATTGACATCCAAGCACAAAAAAAAAGAAAGACAATCAAAAGAGTCCTCGCTATCATGGTCAAGTAGATCATTTTGTCTTCTTGAATTTAGATTGCCACTTATCTAAAACATGCGCTTCGCAGAGGGGGTCCGGGGGTATCCCCCGGCGGGGGTTGAGCTATTTTGAAAAAAAAAAAAAAAAGGTGATCGGCCGATATTTTGAAAATATCGGCCAAGATATCGCCACGGCCGATATTTTGAAAATATCGGCCGATATATAGCGATATTTTGGCGATATTTTCGCCCGTATCGCCGCTACCGATATCTCGCTGAGATATCGGTGCGGTACCCGACCGGTACCGGTACGTATCGGCCGGTACGTACCGGTACCGGCCGAGATTTTCAACCATGTCATTTGGTCAATTTAACGGCGGCACTCTTACCTACATGAAAAACAACTTATATCTGATTACTGCAATGGGTGTTAATTTCGAAGGGTGGGCTTGAATGAGGACCTGGAACCATACTAGCCATGACAAAGACATGGGGATTACACTGGACCTCTTGGATTTTACCGAAAGAGATGATGGCCAAGAAAACTTTATATATATTTTTGAATTCGGAAAACATGTGGCCCAGAATTATAAATTTATAATGGAAGTGGGGAAGCGAGCGAGCGAGAGAGAATGTATGCGGCGGTGGTACTTGGTAGGTACATTGTACGGTATGCAGGGGGTGACTCGACATAAAGATAAGAACGGAAGATTCTTTTCACGGCGTTTTCTAATTATTGAGCCCTGACTCTAGCGTGTAAATAACGCGTCTGCCTCAAAGATAACTAATACGCTCCCTCCCTTTCAATTTCATCATAAAAAGACTCAATTGCCCTCTCAGTGATTAAACTAATTACGTGCCTGCCAATTTTACCATTCCCTCTCTAACTATCATTAACATTAACTGTTTGCTTTTTATTAGTTGCGAATTTCTATTATCTTGCATGTGTAAGTCTCTCTAATTCAGTCATTTAGTTGTAATACCAAAAAAAAAGAAAAAAAAACTGTTTAATAATACTTGCAATGCGGCCAAACTAATAGAAAAGCATAACTAGCCAATAGGCTTATCTTTAAAATTTCACATCCTATCGAAACCCAATCCGTTCAAGTATTGGACTAGAAATCCTTAAGTTCTGGTTCCACCAATAGGTAGTTAAGGTAAGGCCTATTTGTAAATTTTCAAGTGCTTTCCTGTATAGAAGTTCGAGGCTTGTTGCTTGCTTGGGTCGTTGAGCAGACGCGGGCTTATGCCTGTCTGTTATTTTTCTTTCTGCCCATTGGATCTAGGGTGATCAAGCCTGTCTGTTATTTTTCTTTCTGCCCATTGGATCTAGGGTGATCAAGGACTCAAGCTGAACGGATTTGAACTGATTAATGGTTCCCCCTCCCCTCGTTATTTACACGCTAGAGTCAGGGCTCAATAATTAGAAACCGCCGTGAAACGAATCTTCCGTTCTTATCTTTATGTCGAGTCACCCCGTGCATATCGTACAATGTACCTACCACCCCATACATTAGGCATACATATCTCTCTCTCTCTCTCGTCCCCACTTCCATTATAAATTTATAATTGGGGCATTCTGCGACAGGTCCCTCAAATATTACACTTTATGGCTTTAGATCCACAAAAAAAAGTCATAGAGCCAAAGATCCCTCTCACACTTATTCACACCTAAAATGTCTAATTTACCCTTTCTTCAAAATCATAATCAATCACATGATTGGTGGGATACCATGATTGGTGGGATATCCCATTATAATGGCCAACTAACATTTAATTGCCCACGATTAATGGAATCCCCAGATTTTTCAAATAAATTCTAAAAACACACACAAATAAATTCAAAATAAAGAAATAAATTTTAAAAAATTAAATAATTTCGAAAAAATGCAATAAGTTTAAAAAAAAGGCAATATATAATCAAATAACGCAAATAAATTTAAAAAGATGCAAATAAGTTTCAAAATATCCAAATAATTTTCAGAAATATAAATAAATTTCAAAAGACTCAAATAAATCTCAAAAGAATCCAAATCAAATTTAAAAAAATGTAAATAAATTTAAAATAACGAAAGAGATTTTAAAGAATGCAATAATCTTAAAAAAACGCAATAAATTTAAAAATATACAAATAAATATCAAAAGACGCAAATAAACTTAAAAAACGCATATAGATTTCAAAAAACGTAACTAAATTTGCTAAAAAACTCAGATAAATTTAAAAAAAAATTCAGATAAATTTACGAAAACAGAAAAGAAGTATGACAGAAAACAGATAAATTTGAACAACACTCGGTTAAATTGGACAAAAACTCAGATAAATTTGAACAAAAATCAGATAAATTTACCAAAAAATAGAAATAAATATGACAGAAAACAGATAAATTTGAACAACACGCAGATAAATTTGACAAAAAAATCATATAAATTTGAACAAAACTCAGATAAATTTACCAAAAACAGAAATAAAATATAACAGAAAACAGATAAATTTCGAACAACACTCAGATAAATTGACAAAAACTCAGATACATTGAACAAAATTTAGATAAATTTACCAAAAAGACAGATAAATTTCATGAAGACTGATAAATATTTGTCAAAAACGATATACAATCATGTTGCTTCAGTCGATGTGAGTCTGTAGGAAGAACCGAAGCGCAAATCGGAGTCCGGATGACCCCTGACTGTGGTTGCTGGGCTTCCTGCTGCAAACGGGTCAGAACTGACCCGAACCTGAGCCTGGCCTGGTGCCTGACCCAACTGGGTCATCTTCCCAGTTGAGTTTCTGCAACAGAAACTCGTTCTGTTTTGTAAACAAAACGTAGGATGCTTTCGTCTCCTTCTCCGGTTAAGCCAACAACGACGGATCTCTTGTATCCACACCGGTGATGGTGTGCGTAATTCCGGCGACGAAAACAAGGAGGACGGATTGATGGCTGGGTAGCAATCTGCGCTCTGTAACTCCGATCTTGGTGGCGGAAAACAGCAGCGTGTACATCTCTGGTTCCTGCTCCAGTGGGATGACAGCGGACGGCGACGGGCAGCGGAAGGCAAGCTTCAGTCGTCTTCTTCCCGCAACGACCAGACCAGGATTTCTAACGTGGCCCACCTGATTGATAGAACACCTCTGATCGTGTTTTCTTCCCCGGCGATGGCAGGATCACCTTCGTTTTTTTCTTTCCCTACTTCCGGCGATGGTCGATCCTAACAATAGCAAGTCCAGATCCTCGTGCTTCTTCTTCTTCTCCGGCAACTATCAGTCCAAGTGATCAAACCTCTGATCGTTTTTTCTTCCCAGGCGATGGCAGGATCATCTTCATTTTTTCCTTTCCCTGCTTCCGGCGATGGTCAATCCTAACAATAGCAAGTCTGGATCCTCTTGCTTCTTCTTCTTCTCCGGCAACTATCAGTCCAAGTGATAAAATCCGATCCATAGTAAACCAACAGAGATCTCTCTGTTTTCTCTGCAACATGAACAGGGCGCTCGCTGCCCTTCTCCTTTTTGTGGCCCACCGAGATCAGAACCGATCTCCTTCTGCAACTATAGACGGCGCAGCACACATGCGAGGATCGACCCAGGATAAAGAATGAGAGAGAAGAACGACGAGGGATAATGAAATATTTGAAAATTTAAATTTTAAAAATTTATGCCTAAAATGGTTGGAAGGGCAATTTAGTCCTAAAAAATGAGAACATGTGGATGCAGGGACTTATGGCTGCAAACAGTCTAGCTGAGTGGACCATAGGCCTTAATAAGTTTTTCCTTGGACTGGAGGCTTGATACATTTACTTATAGGGACCTTTCGCTAATTTTGCCTTTATAATTCCAGGCCACATGTTTTCCGAATTCAAAAATATATATAAAGTTTTCTTGGCCATCTCTTCGGTAAAATCCAAGAGGTCCAGTGTAACCCCCATGTCTTCTTCATGGGTAGTATGGTTCAATGTAGGGGTGTATATGGATCAGATTTGGTCAAATCCGTCACCAATTCATTACCTACGGATTTGGCTGTTAAAATTCGATCTGATCTGATCTGTGGAGGACCGGATCGGATCGAATAAATCAGTTCAATCTAAATTTTAAATAAAAATATCAAACATGTTGTAAAAAAATTACATTTTACCCCTTAAATTTTTTTCTTATTTTAAATTTAGACATCTTAATTTATATTTAAACCCCTTATATTTTTTTATTTATATTTAATGTCAACGGATTGGATCAGATTGAATTCGCGGGTTGAGGGTGAAATCCGCCACCAATTCGTTGCTAATGGATTACAAAGTATTCAATCCGTCACTAATCCATTTACCTTCAGATCGGATAAAAATCTGCGAATCGAATCGGATCGGATCGGATTTTCGGATCGACGAATTTTTTATGCACCCCTAGTTCAACGTCCTCATTCAAGCCCACCCTTCAAAACTAACACCCATTGTAGTAATCATATATAAGTTGTTTTTCACATAGGTAAGATTGCCGCCATCTAATTGACCAAATCTTGAGCACATGATCAACTATTTTTTGCTCTTTTGTTTGTTTGTTTGTTTGTTTGTTTGTTTTTTTTTTTCGTTTCTTTTTTGGTGAAGAGACTCAGGTGATCAATCTAACAATGCCACCTTCCCTTACTCAAAGGCCTCCTTACCTCACCTAAAATCTCCTTACCTCTGGGAGGGACTTTTCTACTAGTGTGGGTTTATTGGTCCCAGCCAGGTAAATGAGAATAAAAAAAAAATAAACAATTGGCCCATTGAAATTGATTGAAGTTTTATAATGGATGTTTGGGTTACATCTTACAAGCGATTTAAAATCTCAAAAGTGGGCTCCACCCATGTTTTTAACATGGAGCTGCAGCATACTACAATGCCTTTGTCAGTAATTTGTATCAACGAAAGATTTAAAAGGTTAAAACCATTCGATGAGCGTAGGTGGAAGTACCACGTTGGCGTTGGCACTAGTGTGTGTAGGGAGAACTAGCTTCGGTGCATATTAAAAGGTCAAGGGCCAATAAAGTAACTATAAATGAATGGGTGCCCTTCTTAAATGCATGATGGGGCCAACTTTTTTATAATCCAAGCTGTTGCCCAAACCTCCAACATAGTGATATAGGAATAAATTATTGCTCAAATTCTCTCTTTAAGTTGATTATAAAAAAAAACCTCAACTTTAACTTTAAAAAAAGTCATATCAGCTTCTTAGGGCCCATTTGTGGATGTGTCATTTCAAAAAATTACAATATATGCCTTTTTAATAAAATGTCTGTTAGGCATTTGTGTGGATGTAACCCAATTCAAAGGTATGCATTCCAACTCTATAAATTAATGTTATTTTTAAAGTTTTTATATAGTATTTTAAATGAGCAGAAATGCATATGATTTCTTTGTTTTTAAGATGAAATGTGTATGTTGACGTGGATTAAGAGAAGAAATGTTTGGTTTTCATTATTTTTGTTGATTTAAGTATTTTAATTATTTTGTTATATTCATTATTTTTTTGTTGATTTAAGTATTTTAATTATTTTGTTATAAATAGATTAATATGAAAGGGATATTAGTTTTAATATATTATATAGGTCGCACGAGACTTAACATGTACGATGCATAGGGGCTTCATATTAGTATGTTAGATGGCCATTGTTGGATAGACTGTCCAGAACATGCGATGTCTCTTGTTTAGAATAGAAATATAGGGGCGTTCCTCACATGTGATCAATGTGATCAATCTAAGGGATAAGTCCAATAAAACTAGCTTCGAAGATTTTGAAATGATGGATACAATGGGTTTTAGGGCCAATAATTGGCCTGAATTTTAAAAAGATGGCCCCCACCAAGCATTTAAAAAATGCACTGAACCATATCATGATGCTCGGGCACTGCATTGTAGTTCTGCCCCAAATAGTGAGGAGTGTTTAGCAAAATTTTATCTTGCAGAAGTGAAAATTTCTACTGATTCGCATGATGTGTGGCCTACATCAACATAAATCGGGACTCTACTAAATGTTATGGCAATCACTATGACAACTCGACGTTCACATGCGGAAATGTTCACAAGAGAATCTTCTGTGGTCTTTATAATGTGTTTGTGTCATCATAAAATTCTAAAATAGAGAAATAAAATGGTTTTGAATTATATTTTTTTGCAGTCCATTATTCCATTGTTTTGATCAAATTCGAACATATTTTCCTTTTGACAAAGAGAAAATTTGAATTATTTTTACTTAATAAAGAAGATTTTGATTTTTTAATTGGTGGTGTACTCGCTTGAAAATCAAAATTTTTAAAGCACAAAATCCTTTTATTGCATAAATATATTAAAAATCTAAAATCTCATTTATGACATGACATAGATGCCTAAACACACACACACGCAAAAGATCCTCACAAGTTTCTCGTGAGAACTTCATGGCATTTTCAGAGTTTTTATTTTGGTAAAAAGGGTATCGAGATTCGAGAGTTTAAAGGGTATTGAGGACATTTAGGTAAATTATGTAGAAATACTGAAATAGAGGCTCCTTGTCATATGTCGTACTTTCCGTCCTCCCACTAGAGAGAGAATATCCAATCGAAACCTTGTGGTAAGGTCGGTCTCGGTCCTACATCTCTTCTTCTATATACCGCATTCCAATCATTCAATCTATCTCCCCCTCTCTTTACACTTTGCTCTCCGTCCGCGATCTTTCTCAGGTTTTGTTGCTATTTCCCTGAACTTTCCCCAAACATAAGAAAGCAAAAGAAATCCCCTTCTTCGTCAAGACCTCAACCAGCAACATAGATAGATAGATAGAGATAGAGAGAGAGAAAGGAAGGAGCGTTTTGAGAATGAGCAAGACGGGATTGGGAACAAGGACGCGCGTGGGTAAATACGAGATTGGAAAAACGCTGGGCGAAGGCACCTTCGCCAAGGTCAAGTTCGCTCGCAATGTCGAAACTGGCGAAAACGTTGCCATCAAAGTCCTCGACAAAGACCAGGTCCTCCGCCACAAGATGGTCGAACAGGTTGGTTGGTTCCTTTTTATCTCTCTCCAGATCTGATAAGATTCACGTCTTTTCTTCTTCTTTTTCTATTACTGTGCGCTTTTTGGGATTCGTTTCAAGTGAACAGAATAAACAAAAGAAATACGAATTGAATATAAGAACAGAGTAGTATTAGATTACAGATGCAGCCGTATAAAATTGAATCATGACATGAATAGGAGGATAAGAGAGAGAGAGAGCGAGCGAGAGATGCTCAGGACGCAAATACCATGCTGAGGCGTTCGATCGCGTACAGTACTTGGACTTTATTCGATGATCCAGAACGTTGATCTTGTGGGATTTACCTTGGACGGTGATCGTTCGATTTGGGTGTTGAAATCAGTGGGCATCTAATTCATCTAACCTGGATCATGCGTTTGATTATCCATCTGATGATTAAGGACTTTGTTATGAACACAGCTGCTTTGGATTAATTACCCATTTTAAAAAGAGGGTCTTTGAAATGCAAATGCTAATTGCTCTTTACTTCTGGTTACCAGATTAAAAGAGAAATCTCCACCATGAAGTTGATCAAGCATCCGAATGTAATCAACATCTATGAGGTATTGTGCAGCTTTTTTCATCCTTTATTGATAGATAAAACTGGCATTGGGTTGTTGTTGTGATCTACCTTACAAGTTACAATAATAGTATGTGAAGAATCATTCCTTCTTCTGTATTGTGTGTTTGTTTAACTTCTTATAATTGGCTGTGAAATATCTTTGAATTGCTAGTTGCTTTTGTTGCTTAGCATCCAAATCATTGTAGAATGTGATACCTGTTGGATGAACTATATGACACTTGATGATCCAATTGATGTGTTGCCCTTACATGGATTCAAAATAAATAACTATGGAATCATGTTCTTTTAATCAACATTTCTCTTGTGCCCTTTACAGGTCATGGCAAGCAAGACAAAGATATATATTGTGATTGAATTTATCAATGGAGGGGAGCTCTTTGACAAAATAGTAAGGCTTTCTTCTTTGATTTTATTCCATTGGACAGCAAATTAGATTCAGTCTTGTGTTTAATGGCAGAATAAGGAAGGCTGTATGTACATATGTGAATGGTGTGTCATGTGTGTGCGTATCCATACTTGCCCACACGCAATCTTGTCTCTTTCTTTGGTTTGTATCGTGACATTACGTATCAATTCAATTCTTCGATTAATAGGTCAACCATGGGAGGCTTCGGGAGGATGAAGCTAGGAGATATTTCCAGCAGCTTATTAATGCCGTGGATTATTGTCACAGTAGAGGGGTATACCACAGAGATTTGAAGGTCTGTCAAAGCCTATGAATTTATTTTCTCCATAGTTTTTATTTAGTTTTGTTTGCTTGCTAGTAGACACTTGACAATAGTCTGTAGCACTATTGGAAGGTGCTTATTCTTACAACCATGTAAAATGCTGGTTCATGTCATGTTACCGATGAGAAAAGGAAAGAAGTCACCATTGTTAACTTCTTTCATTTTGGTTATGTAGCTAGCAGTCTATTCATCTTTTGTAATTCTGCCTTTTTGCAGCCTGAGAACTTGCTCCTGGATTCTTTTGGAGTTCTTAAAGTTTCAGACTTTGGATTAAGTGCATTTTCTCCACAACTCAAGGCAAGTATCGTGTTCATATTATAAATATATTTAAAAAGTATTGTATTTGTAGAAGTGCTATAAAGTTTGTTGCTGTTGGTAACAAGGAATGGCTCAGTTACTGAAGTTTGATACTAACAGATTCCTTACTAAGGACGTATGTTCTATAGTTTGTTATCTTCTTTGGAGTGGGTATATACTCTTCTGGAGGCCTTGTGCAATGTGAGCACCATATTAAGTCTCCTTAGCAAACCATTCCTACCAAATTATGCTTCCCATCTGTACAGAGCTTTGTAAGAGGGAATTCATAAACCAGTAATTATGCACTTTAGTCAACATCTTGGAGAAGCCTTTTCTTGTCCACTGTATCATACATCTCTCCCTTATGGGGTTAACCTTCATATCATCCGCTGCTTGAGTTTTTTTTTTTCTTCTTCATATCTTTTAGTAATGGCATGTTAAAAAATTAATTGGTAGAGAAGCCATACATCATATCATCTATCTTTTAATTTAGACTGACCGACAACTGTATGGCCAGTTCTTGTAAGACATCCAAAGATTTCTCTTTTTGGTGGTGAATTTTCATTCTAACCGACCATATATTGAAGAGTCTTCATAATATCGAGCTAAGGTTTTCCTAGCAATTTTATACTTGAAGAGGACAATCATTCTGATCAATATTCTGCATGCCTCAGGAAGATGGGCTGCTTCATACTGCCTGTGGAACCCCTAATTATGTTGCTCCCGAGGTATTTAAATCGGTCTCATTGCCTTTATAAGAACAGAGTGAAACATTATGTTATACCATATTGAAATCAAATTCATCTGATTAATCTCACTCTTATAGGTGCTGAGTGATAAAGGCTATGAAGGTACAACAGCTGACGTATGGTCTTGTGGTGTCATTCTTTTTGTTCTTATGGCTGGTTATTTGCCATTTGATGAGGCAAACCTCATGGCTTTGTATAAAAAAGTAAGTTTTTCAGCCTTATGTTATCCATTTTGTCATTTCTGCAATGAATTTTTTAGAAGACTCATACAAGCTCTACTTCACATGAATTCAGATCTATAAAGCAGATTTCACATGTCCGTCATGGTTTTCTTCCGGTGCAAAGAATTTGATCAAACGCATTCTTGACCCAAATCCTCGCACTGTAAGTCTAAAAATTTAATTTAACATATTTATTCACTGCTTCCATTTGAAGAAAGTTTCATTTAGGGAAAATTTTCATATTGATGCGGACGGCATACGATGCGGGGTGGGTAAGGGATGAAGATGGAAGATGGAGGGGGTAGGTCAGTAGGTTTCACACCTAAAAATGTTTGCCTCCCGCCAAACTCCAATCACTAGAGGCAAATTTCGCTCGCAGGAGGAAGAAGAAGAGAGCAAGAACACCCAATAGTTTTTTCATTAATCAATTCTAAATAGCCTAGGAGGCCTTACCATGCTTAAGTAGGAGAAAACATAACCCTAAAGTTCATATGGATCATCCAAACAAATCAATGGCTAGGATTTTAACATCCAATCTACTTAAAACTTAAACAATGAAATAAAAATAACTCTAAGTAGACTAAAGATAGGTGGACTGGGCCTGAAGGCGGGACAACCCATGGGGACAATGGGTTTGTCCTGCATCACATATGTTCGCCTCGAGATAATCAACACTTTATTCAGGACCAAACTCTATATTTGTAGTCCACCTGTCAACGATCTAGGCCATTGATCTTGTCTGTTTTGCCACGCTTGGGTGTCACTACTCACTACAAAGAGTTTTCCAACTATGATCCCATCTGGTTGATGCAGGCAAGTGGTTGGCTAGCTAATTTGGCCCAGTCCACAGGCCCAACATGATATCCATTTAATTAGAAGTTTTAATTACTTAAGAGTCTTATAGAGTTGTGATTTATTTAAAAGTCTTTAAAATTAGGAGTTTTATTTGATTTGAATTGTTAAGAAAGTTTAGTTTCCTTTACCGTTTAGGAAAGTAGAGTCCCACTAAGAAAGGGGATGTATAACCCTTCCTATAAATATGTTATCACTCCATTAGGAGAGTAATTCATGATTATTCAATAAAGATTGGTATATTTGGTTTGTTGTTTCTCTTCAATGGAAGAGCGCTCGTAGGCATAGTTGTCAATTCCGTTCCATCCCGGTCGGAGCTGGCCGGAATGTTTTGGAATTAGCCTTGGGCAAAAGGGAATGGCCCCTTGAAAGTTTTCGGTCATTCAGGGTTGTTCCATTCTCAATTTTGGCTCCAATTCCGCCCCATTACAGCCAAGGTTTCATACTTCTATTCATATGTATTGAAAACTAGAAAATGGTCAATTGTAGAGTGTAGTTTAATTTAACTGATGTAAGTATGCATTTTTAGTATTATTTTAGCATTCAACTATTTTTTTCAATTTTAAGTATTCTTTTATATTTTTTTTTATTTTGCCGGAATGGAATACCGAAACATTCCACTTCAAGGTCAAACCGGTATGGCGACTAGAACGGAATTGACAACTGTGCTTATAGGTGTTGAGTTCCGAGAGGAATTTGGTCAATTCCCATATGCAGAGTTCCCATATGCGGACTTGGTCCTCATTGGAATCCGTTCAGGATTCGGGAAACTCTTCCGTAGAGTTTGTCTACACCCGTTCCATCACTACTTGCGGATCCAAGGCTGGGTTAATTGGTATTAGAGCAAAGATCTGTTCACGGATTGTCGTCCTAATCACCGATTCAAGATAACCCGTGAACCCCACCCATCTCTTCTATGCGTTATTATCGTCACCATCAAACCCACCACCGTTGAACCTCCCTCAATCACAGAGCCCACCTTTTTCCCAACTGAACCCCAATCCCCTGCCTTTTTCCCACCCACCTCGCACAACCCCTTAACCGAAGCCCTCAGTCACAAGCCCCTTCCCTGCCAATATTTAAAACCCCCAAAACTCATTCGCAATACCCATCACCCAAAACCCTAATCCATAAATCCACCAATCAAACCCAACCAACCCCAAATCAATCCACAACCGTAACCCTTACCGACTCGAAGCCCTCTCGACCTTCCTAATCCTCAACCCCATCTCTTGCACCCTATCGGCCGAACCTCTTCCCACCTCACCGAAGCCCTAACCCAAACCCAAACCCAAACCCATCCTCACTCCATTCGACCTTCCAAAACCCAAAAGCCAAACCCAGATAAAAAAAACCCTAAACTCCAAACTCTTCCCCGCCGAAACCGAACTCACTCAAATCCCTCTCCAAAACTTACCGCAATCATCCCAAACCAACCGCCTCCCATCTCCACACTATTCCGACACCCTATATCAACCCAACCAAAACCCTCAAACCCAAATCCCCTCCACCCTCATTGAATCCATTACACGCTTCGAAACCCCTCTTCAGCAGCTTCCCAAACCCATAAAAAAAAAGAATAAAGAAAGATAGAAAGGAAGAAGAGAAAGAGAGTGTGTGAGGCGAGACAAAAGCGTACTTGGATTTGTAGCAATGAATCTCTTCTCCTAGCCTCATCATCACCGACATCTTGTTCGACTGCTCCATTGCCATCACCAAAACCTCAAGGCGAGCATCACCTTCGTTTTTCATCGGCTTCAACATCCCACTATCGACATCGCCAACAACCAACAACGTTGGCATTCATCATCGGAACCGTCATCATCGTTACACTAACTCAGGCGAGCGCATCATCTTCGCCGTCATTGGCCTTGACTTACAATTCTTCAAATTCATCTCTCGGCATTCATTAACAGAGGTCTTGCTGGCCTTTTCAACTTTCTTTCGGGCACGAGGAATGAGAAACAAAAGGGACCTTTTTTCCAGCCTCTTAACGAGATGGGTCAAGCAGGCCCGACCTAAACAGGGTCTCTCAGCTCAGCCACTCCCCCATAGACTCCATATGGAGACTGTAAGAGCACCGTCTCCAGGAACAAATCAAGAGTGGTGTCTCTCAGCTCGGCCACTCCATAGACTCCATATAGAGACTGTCTGAGCACTGTTTGCAAGAACAAATCAAGAGACAACTGCGCCATCCAAGATCTGTTGGATTTGTGTGTTGTTCCGACTCAAGTTGGCCCCCATTCAAATCAATTTGACCAAATTTAGTCGTTTATCTTCGAAAAGCGATATTTTGGCCATCCAAAATCTGGTCAACGAGCCGTTTTCACTTGTATACTCTTGAAAACAATATCCATATAGCAGGTCAGCGTATTCTTTCCAATCATTAAATTTTCACGTCCCTCTTGCATCCAATTCATTATGAGAAACATTGGACCCTCGAATGAAGTTCAAGGCTATTTATATTAGTACAAATATAGAAATTGTTATTTTTAAGTATAAGTTCTATTTTGATCAATTTCTTAATTTGAAGCAAGGAGAGTTGTCAGTTGATAAATATACCCACCAATTTCAAGAATTGCAATATTTATATGCATTGGATGAGAGTGAGTCACATGGTGTAACTCATTTTATGAGAGGTTTAAAACCGGATATAGAGGAGAAAATGAAATTTTGCCGAACTATTCAAGAAGCATACAAAGAAGCTATCGTGTTGAGCATATGCTTCGACAATCTCACATGCAACAATGTAAATCTCAAGAAGGTAAGTCCTAGCAAAGAAGAAGAGCTTATATTGTTGAAACACCTTTTTCAGGAGAGGATAATCTCTAGCTTGTCATACGCCAACTTCAACCGAGAAGCTCCCGGAGCCCTATAGAGTTACATGGGCCAATGATGTAATCATTCTAGTAACTCATCGATGTCTGCTATCTTTTACGATTTGGAATTATGAAGACAATATTTGGTGTGATGTGATCAATATGAATGTCACTCACATCCTTCTTGGATGACCATGGCTTTTTTTATTATCTTTATATGCATACTAAAAAAGAGGAGAACATACATTCTTTTCTTTGGAAAGGACAACGGATCGAGCTCATTCCATTGCCATCGACAACACCTTCTCTATCTACATCATCACCTCCAATCAAAGAATCAAAGGGTGAGCAGAAGGAAGAAGCAGAAGTCATGATTGTACCACGACAACTACAAACCATGATGAAAGACATCAAGGATGACATTGAAAAGCAAGTTAAAGAAACCGATGATGTCATCACATGGTCCGATGAAATAGCATGCAAAACTTCAACTAGGGAGCATATTTTAGAAGCGCTAGATAACAAATGGAGTAAAATTATTTCTATGGATATTATTGATAAAAGAAGGCAAAGAGGCAAATGAAGAAGGACGAGCACGTTGAAGACATAGATCTAATGAGCAACAGATCTAATCATTCAATAAATCTAACAGCAGTTCTAGAGACATCAATAGAAGAACAAATCGTTGAAGTCCCCCAGATTGACTTCATCTTCGGGAATCAATGACGGATATTCAAAGATCATGATCTGTTGGTACAAATGCAACAATTGAAGCATCTAATGGTCTGATCACTTATCAGAGCTAAATGCAAACATTGAAAGAAGTGACACCTCCAATGTACTTCTAAGTGGAGGAAGAAATCAAATCAAGCCTCCTAACTACGTGAAGAGTGAAGATAAAAAATATCGAAAGTTTGTATGATGGGGTTTCGACCCAAGTGGACATTTACAGAACTCGAGGTCGAGTTCTCTCCAAGGTAGGGAGAACTGATGCAGGCCAGACCCATGGTTGGCCAGCTAATTGGGCCCAATCCACGGGCCCAGCGATATCCATTTAGTAAGAAGTTTTAACTACTTCGGAGTCTTATAGAGTTGTGATTTATTGAAAAGTCTTTAAAATTAGGAGTCTTATTTGATTTGAATTGTTAAGCAAGTTTAGTTTCCTTTACTGTTTAGGAAAGTAGTGTCCTACTAGGAAAGGGGATGTCCAACCCTTCCTATTAATATGTAATCCCTCCATTAGGAGAGTAATTCATGATTAATCAATAAAGATTGGTATGTTTGGTTTGTTGTTTCTCTTCCATGGAAGAGTGCTCATAGGTGCTGAATTCCCATATGCGGAGTTCTCATATACGGAGTTGGTCCAGATTGGAATCCATTCGGGATTCAGGAAACTCTTCCATAAAGTTTGTCTACACCCATTCCATCACAGCTCGCGGATCCGAGGCTGCGCCACTACTGATCCGTTATTCACATGGAGACTGAAAAGGTCAAACTATTGTGTGCTTGCCCTTGTTTGACAAAGGGACTTTTATTTTATTTCCTATCAATGAGGGGTTCCAGCTGAGGGTTCTTTGGGCTAGATATGTTATATGCAATCCTTGTCCATTTGTATTTTGTCTTGAATGTCGGGCTCAGTCCTGACCTTCAGGTCTGATTGTCGGACCAAGGCTGTCTCTTAACAGTCAGAAATGGGCCTATATGATGGCTTAGGTATGTAAAAGCCTCTACCCCATTCATATTTTGGGCCTTAGTTTGGGCATAATATTGGCCATTAACAGCCATTAATGGCCTTCCATGCAGGCCTGCCTTCAAGAAAGATATTAGGAAACTGAGGCCCATTAGTCAGTTTCATAATATCTTTCTTGAAGCCTTCATGCAGGTCTGAGTGGCTCATTAATCAGTTAGTCCTAAAAATTATGCTCAAGCCTGAGATCCTGATGAACAGGTCCGGAGGTCCCAGCCTAAAAGCCTAAAAATGGGTGTGGGCTAGCCCAGGAAGTGTACCTGGGATGAAAGATGTGGATCACTGAATGTTGTGGCTGACCTCTATAGAAAAGGGTTCTAAAAACTGGCCAAGTCTTTAGTTGACTTGGACTCAGCACCTTCTGAGTCGATTCACCCCCTGAGTCCCTTTGGCTGTGTCCTGGGGGAGAAGGTCAAAACTATTCTTTTTCTTAACTTTTTTTATGTTGTAAGAAGATGTTGGAGGCATTTGGAGTCCATTTGCATTCGTTTTAGCATATCAAAACCAAATTTGGTGGAAGATTAAAGCCACAAAAAAAAAAAATCAAAGCAAATGTTCATCCACCTGAATGAAAATCAAATGTGTCCACATATTAGTACTTAAGTTACATTCTGAAGAACTGAAACACGTGGCTTAAATTTACAAGACATAATTCTCTATTTTCTTTTGTATTTATTATTTTCCATAATTTTTTAGGTTTTTGGAGGCTCTAGTGGGCTGTATGGGTCCAACTTGGTTGAGTTGGCTCAAATCCAGGGGGCTGGCTCACCCCCTGGTACCGAGTTTTAAAACCTCGCTTAAGAATGCTCGGTCCAAACAAAAAGGTCTGTGATTAGGATTCCTTTAATAGCCAACTTTGTTTAGTGGCCATAATTTTTTTTCTTTTCTTTTTTGGTCTATGTTATTGGATTTTCTCTATAATTTCCATTTGATTATGCTCTGGTTGATTAATTTTTTTTGCAGCGCATTACAATTCCAGAAATTTTAGAAAATGAATGGTTTAAGAAAGGATATACGCCTCCTGATTTTGAACATGGGGCAGCAGTGAGCCTTGAGGACGTGGATGCTGTTTTTAATGATTCAGAGGTAATCACATTCGTTCACACTCTGGTTCAATGTTCACATGATCTGAAGTGCATTAAAAACCAAACAATGCGCAAGAATGCATACAATCCAACTATTGAAGTGTTAAGCCTATCAGTTACATTTCTTTATTTCTATTTGCAGGAACATCTTGTAACTGAGAAGAAAGAGAAACCCACATCAATGAATGCATTCGAGCTTATTTCCAAGTCTGGGAGTTTTGATCTCGGAAATTTGTTTGAGAAGCAGATGGTATGTTGCATAAGATAGACGGCATTTCCTTTTAGTTATATATGCAATATGTTTCACATGGAAGAATATAATATAATGTACAATGATGGTTGAAATTTTAGGTTGGGGAAGGTGGGTTTTTTCCATTTTTTATTTTTTATTGGTAAGTGGTCATATTTAAGTAGCATAGCTTTGGGGGGGATTTTAACTGAATATTTCTTTTGGATTTTTTAATTTCTAAATTGTAGGGACTTGTCAAACGAGAAACACGCTTTACCTCTCAGCGCCCTGCGAATGAAATAATGTCCAAGATCGAAGAAGCTGCTAAGCCACTTGGATTCAATGTTCGCAAGCAAAACTATAAGGTAATTTCTTTCCCTCTTTAAGGAAAAAAGGATATAATTTTTGTCCATCAGTTGCTAACCTATATAGGGTTCCCTTAACTGCATTTTCTTTTTTTGCTCTGTTACAGATGAAGTTGCAAGGCGACAAAACTGGAAGGAAAGGCCACCTATCTGTAGCTACGGAGGTATTGAATTGTCTGAAATATGGAAGTGTGTCAAATTTACACTTTGCAGTACTTGATAGATGGGAGATGTAACTAGCTAATTAAATATAGGCCTAGAAAAGAAATTGGCATTTCCTCATATAGAGCGAATAGGTTAACAGACAGCTTTCTCCTTTATTTATTGTTTTGATTCGAACAGACTCAAGCAAGCGTGCTGTTCATAACGCTAGCCCAGGATTCCTGACTTATCTTTTTGGGTTAACATTTCCATCAGTATGTAGCCCTTGAAGCACCAATGTGTCACAGCTGAGTATCTTACAATCATAAACAGCTGAACCTGGTTCATGTGGAGCACTGATTTCAGAAGTTTTGCTGAAACTAGTACAATGGGTTAACATTTGCAATTTGGGCTAATGGTTTGCATTTGGAGTTTGGGGTGATGAATTGCATCCTTTAAATTTTATTTAGTTGTAGCTTCCATTATTGAGAATATATTGGAATCTACTATATTTTTTTTTCATCTCTTAGTAAGCCTGATAAGAATCAATGCTGATTAAAAAAGAAAAAAGAAGGAATCAATGAAGACCCCTAAAGAACTCAATTGACACACAAATGGGTCCATAGCTTTGTGTTTGACATGGGCAGCTTGACACATTGACTTGAAGACTCAACCACAGAACCACTCTTGAAATAAGAATCAATGATGATTAATTCCCCTAAAAAATTCACCTAACACACAAATGGGTCCACAGCTTTGTGTTTGACATGGGCAGCTTGCTTGACACATCAACTTGAAGACTTGACCACTCTTGAAATAATCTTTTATGTGCTGTCTAATTAGCACATAAATGTGACTTTAACTTGGCTGTCTTGAGTCAACTTGACGACTCTGTTAGTGATAACACAAATGCTCCCATCTTTGGTGTATGTTGATGCTATAACCAGCCGGACATGCCAAGTGGAATTTCAGTCTCATTCTGGATTTGTCTGGAAAGAGGGCATGTTTTAGTTCCCTTAATGTAGTAGGATCGGTGTCGTCTTCTAACCAACTGAAGAACATGACTTTTTTTTCTTTTTTGCAGGTCTTTGAGGTTGCCCCTTCAGTCCACATGGTTGAGCTTCGCAAGACTGGCGGCGATACATTAGAGTTTCACAAGGCATGTGGTCATTTTCAACTAAATTTCTATACTAAAAACATTTATATTAGGACATCATGGTTTTCTTTGCTCATGATCTCACCAAAGACCACATTAGAGTTTCACAAGGCTTGTGGTCATTTTCAACTAAATTTCTATACTAAAAACATTTATATTACGACATCATGGTTTTCTTTGCTCATGATCTCACCAAAGAAAGATGTCCAAAGATCGATCTCACCAAAGAAAGATGTCCAAAGATCTAACTTAATATGGTTTCTTCTTGTCAAACTTTTTGCACAAATGACAGTTCTACAAGAGCTTTTCATCTGGGTTGAAAGACATTGTCTGGCAACCTGAAGCAAACCAATCGACAAGGTGATTCTCAGGTCCCCTTTTGTGCAGGTCGTAGTAGAGTCTCTCTCTCTGGAGTTGAATGGATGTAAAGGGTGCTTTCAAGAATGAGGCCCACCAACGGTAGGATGCATCGATTTAAATTGCCAGAATAAATATCTGAGATACAAGCTGGAATACCATGTGCGTTGGCATGTATGTAGTCTTAAAGGGGCACAGAATTCTGTGAACTCTTTAACGAGGTTTACTGTGCGTCCTAAGGTAATAAATGTATTGAATCCTCTGTGCTGTACAAAACAAGTTGCAGCTATTTGGATTAAAGACCCTCCATTGCTCGCAATTGAATATATCTTTTGATTTTTGTAGCTGCTCTCGAGTCTGTCTAACATTGACATTTGTGGTTAAGTTAAATTACTGAATAGATGAAATCATTTACCTATGAATAGCTGGAATAATAAAAAACACTTTTGCAAATCAGATTTCATAGTTCTGGGACTGCTTTCTTTAAGACGATTTTGCACTCGAAAGATCAGGCGGATGTCAGAGTCATTGGTTTTTTTTTTTTTTTTTTGGGGGGGTTGGGGTGTGGGGGGGGGGGGGGTGGGGGGGGGAACCCTGGGGTCTCATTAGCAACTAACAAAATGGTCATTTGATTTGAACAATAGAATAAACACAGGTTTGGTGTAAGATGTGAAATAGATCCATCAAGCGTAGCATATTTTTCCTTATATAAACCCTTCTTATTATCTTCTTATCTTTTTGATGTTTGGACCATACCCCTCTCACAAGAAGACATTTCCCGTGGCGTACAATCCAAAGTGTGACCACTGACCAAGGCACATGGTCTTTGCAAATAAGTGCCTATCTTCAACCTGTTGCGTTTGGGTCAGACTCGGACCTGATTTTGTAACCCGCGTAGAATTCAGGTTGAGTTTAGGTTTGGGCTTTGGGTAACTAAATTTGACCACGGGTTGTGGGCCTATGGCTTACCTGGGGCCCCACCAATCATTGAAAGATACGAATGTAATCCATTTGTATGCAAAATTTTAAGTCCATCAAATGATCCTAATCCCTTGATCCATAGCCCTCCAAGTTTTAATGGTTTTAAAAGATATCATTATTGTACTTCAATATCACACTCAATCCCATTTGATTCAATATAAATAAATATGGGACCAGTGACATTCAAGGGGGTGGTTGTAGGTCATTGGGTTGGATGGAACACAATGCATGGCCCCATGCATTGGTAGAACCAGGACTTTTTTTTTATCTTTTTTTTTATTTTTTAGGGTGGAAAAAGCTATGGTCGACCGATAATGTTAATTAACTATTTTTCTACAAATTCTTTTCCCACTAATAATGACAAGCAAATAGACATTAAAAATGTTTTTTAACAAAAATGAAATTAAGTAATGTATCAATTGAATTCCTAAGGTTTCTTTCTACGGCATTTTTTTTATTCCTAATTGATTTGTTATGTGAGATTATAGTAATGTAGCACAATCGGTCGGAATGTATTGAGTCCCAAAAATGATATCTTGGAAAACCAAGTGATGGGTCCATTTAAAGAGAAGTAATTAAATGACACTCATAGAATAGGGATAAATCATATAGAAACTTGACCTATTGAATAAATCTCATCGGCCTCCATCAAGGTTGAAAAACTTGCGACTCGGACTTGACCCTGGTCCAAACTCCAAACTAAGGTGAATGGTCTGAGAATCAAGTTGATGACTGTCCAATAGTTAAGTCACTTGTTTGATTGCCATCTGTTTTAAAACATAACCTGGTCACAAAAGTATATCATGTAATGCAAAAGAGGATACTGATTACCCCATCTTAACGACTCAAAAACCTTTTGTTCAATTTTCTTAATCAGCCATTTTCTTTCAGAACAGGCCATTCGATCAAATGATCAGGACCGTCGAAATTGCTCTGCTCTTTAGGCCATGGAGGTTAAAGCTCTCCCACCTACGTTGCACATAAACATGAGAATTGAACCATCATGGAATCCACGCAGGAAGAGAGAGATGCCCTGCCCAGTTCCCCCTACCTCTCAAGCCTCTCCCCCTAACTCCTCCCTCCCTACCGCCCTACACATGATAATCTATCCTCAGGGGTCAGGAAGAAAGGGGAAAAAAAAAAAAAAATGGAAACAAGACCACCTGTCAATGGAAACATCAACAGATAACCCAATCTCTCAATCTCTCATTTTTGGATCTTTCCTATTAACATCAGACATGGGTTAATAAAATCCAGAAAAGAGGCCAGGATTTTTGGATCTTTTGTTTTTTTATTTAAGCAAGATGGAATGTATATCATAGAGACATCTGCATATGAGCACCTGCAGCCATATATCATCAATATCCAAAAATTATATTCTATATAAACGGTAATATTCATGTCAAAACTAGTTCTCACATATTATATGAGAATTTTTTATGGGGCCCAATTGTGGGCCATATTTGGAGATGAGACCAGGGGGGATGGAAAGATCAATGTGAGACCACTCCAAGTATCAAGTTTAACTCCAAATCCATGTCCCTAACCCCTTCATCCGAAGCCCACAAGTTTAATGGCTTCATATTTAAAAAAATATCCAACCCCTAAAACAATGGTTCAGTCCATTTGGATGTATGTCAATCCTTGAGATTAGTGACTATCAGAGGGTTCCTTATTGGTTGCTAGGTTTGGATGGGTTGCTAGTTGAGCCCAGCAAAAAAAGTTCTCATATAATAGATAAAAACTAGTTCTCACTTGAATATTTCTCATATATAAAGCTTATATGTTTTCAAGATTTTATACCAAACCCAAACATTTGACTATCTGTAGAGTCCTGACTTTAGTCTACCCAAACTTTACTCAGAGAAGGGAAATCTACAACCCAGATCAGGTTTATGTTTGGTACAATTGGGTTTTATTAGGGTAAGGTTAGGGTTTGAGTTTGCCTGCATATATTTGGGGTTGGGTTTAACCATTACCTGACCCAAACCCCTATGCCTATCATGAGCTGGGTTGTCAGGCAAAATGAAACCAAGCCAAATTCAGCTCTACCAGCACATGAGCCAATCTCAAACCCAAGCCTAATTGAGCTCAGATTGACTGACTTGAAAGCTAACTGCTTGTGGACAGCAGTAAATAACTGTGTTGCAGAATCTTTCTTACTCACTAAAAAAAAAAAAAACTGTGTACCAGAAATTTGTATAGGTGAAACCGCTCTATATATATATTATAGCTATTTGATTGATCTATCTTCCGGTAGGTAATGAAATACCACAGCCTCCCGTTGCTTGGAGAGACTTCTGAGTTACGAAAAGAGTTCAGAAGTCAAAGGAGTTGTGTTCTGAGTTCTGACACGGCATTTACGAGCAAATTTCTCCAATCGATGACAGCTGATAAATTGTTCAAGTTTGGCTCCTTTCAGTCATAGTTTTCTGATACCGTTCAGTGGCTCACGACTTCAGGACTTATTGCAGATTAACAAACTGGAACATTGATCTTCTCAATTAATATTTGGAGTCATAAGATTTTATCCTTTCTCTGATTCATCCATCATATAAATGCATATAATACTTTTAGTATGATTTTTTCAGAATATGGTTTTTGCTCTATATATTTCGAAAAATATCATACTCTATATGAATATATATTATTAGGGATAAAAGATTAAATTGGCTGAAGATTTGAGGATATTTCAATTGAATAGCCTTATATCTTGTATGAATTGTTATGAGTTTGTACAAATAAAAAGTTCCTCTTCTCCGTAGTATCACCGGTAATGATCTTGGGCCGTTTCTCTCTCTCTCTCTCTCTCTCTCTCTCTCTCTCTCTTCCATAAAAAATAAGCACTCTCTAATTCAAGCATTTATTCAAATCTTCCTTCTTGTCGTCTTCATCAAGTTGCACATTGAATGATCTGATTTAATGAGCCATCAGTTTTGAAAGACTCAAATAGAGTGGGCTGCAACAGTGATCACCAGCAAAATTACCATCATTTCAACAACATCAAGGGCTTGTCTTTATCATCGAAATTCACATCGAGCCACAACAAGTCATTGATAATTATGTTGAACGTGTTCATGTGCTCCAACCATCACACCCTTCCTCCATCATCAACTCCCTTAAATTTGTTTCTTCAAATGCAACTTGTTGGTCAGACTCTTCTCCATGTAGAGCTTCTCAAGCTTTTCTCATAGGTCTTTTGCATTTTCTTCATCCATTACCTTGAATATAACTTCATGAGAGAGATACTACTCAATCGAACTAACTGCTCTCTCATCTAGATCTACCCAATCACATCATCATCAATTGTTGCAGACTTTTTTCCTTGTTTAGCAACGCCACCTTAATTCCTTGCTGAATCAATATGTTTTTCATAATATTATATTAAGGGGATTAAAAGGGTTCATATTTACTTTTATCTTACCAATCGTACCACGCATTCCAAGGAAGGAGTATATGATCTGTACGTGGGAGCGTAAGATAAGATATTAGATTCACTAGATTGTATAAACTAAGAAGGTTTCTTCTAATGAAAGGTACAGAGAATTTTATTGTGAAATACTTTCTAAATAAGTTTAAAAAAATAAATATTTGTATAAGATTATATTTAATATGCCTAATTTTAAAAAATGCAAGATGCTCCTATAAGAGATATCTCTCACCATATTATAATATATAAACTTTAATATAAGGTGAGGGATATCTTTCATATGAACATATCCCTTAAAAAAAATAGCCAGCAAATAACTAATAATATAATACTTCTATAAAATCAACCGACAGTGCATAAAATGTAAGACCGAGAGCTCGTTGGTTCCAAAACCAGACAGCAACATTTTCAACATTTTTGTGCTGTCGGTCCCTAGTCGGTCGACCGACATATGAAGGTCAACCGACAAGTGCATATGGGTCAGAAAACTTTCAAAAAATATGACCGTTGCATGCGACCGTTGAGCTGTTGGTCGACCGACATCTTGTTGTCGGCTGACCGACAGGTATCCGTTGGACAACTTTTTCTATAAAAAGCTAGTTCATTCCAAAGTATTGATTGATGATTGAAGAGGCCATTTTTGGTGTTTTAAGTGCCCAGGCAAAGAGAATGAATTAAGGGAGCTTAATTGGTCCAAATGAAAAGCTAAAGCTTGATTACAAGAAGTTAAATTTCCTAGTAAGCTTTATTTTCATTTTACATATGTTATATGCTTTGTATTAAAATCTTGGAAAATGAATTCTAGCATATTAACTATGTTGTGTTGAATCCACTACTCATTTAATCCTTGATTTAAGTTAATGGATTCGTCACTTGCTTTCTAACCAAGTTGTTTTAAAACCTTATTACTCATGTATTGCCAAAACCTTTGATTACTCTTATACATGTTAGTTTTCCTTGGTTGAAACTCTTCTTGTTGTTTTCAATTCATTTAGAACTTTTGATTAGTTTATACTTGAAAACAACATTTCACATGCTTCACATGATCATTTCATTTAAATAGTTATATACAACTTGTTAGCCTTTGATTTTCAAATCATTAACAAGTTTACATCTTTACATGTGATTAGCATTTTACTTCAATCAAAATCTTTGTGTCCTTAACTTTTTAATGCTTTTAGCATACATTGATTAAACCTTCACTTTCAACTTGATTGAAGTCTCCACACACACACACACACATCATTTCCATTCATCTTTGCATCTCATTGAGTGTTGTAGCCTAAGAAAAGCATAGTGTATAGGTTGTTGTTTAGCCTAGAAGAACAACTTTGTAAAGGTTATTGCTTAGCCTATTGCAAAAGCATAAATAGTGGAAATCCGATGCGGTGTTGAGCACAAGCCGGTAGTGGATGTAGGCATTGAGGCCGAACCACTATAAATCATTGTATAATGGTGAATGGCTTGTGGTGATTGATTTGTTTATCTTCCGCTGATTTGTTTATCTTCCGCACTTACTCACATAATCATCACTAGTTAAAGGTAAATTGGAAAGAAATTAAAATTAGCCATTTATTTGTAGATCACCCTATTCCCCCCCCCCCTCTAGGGTTAGGATCCCTTGGACTTTCAATTGGTATCAGAGCAATGTTGCTCTATTTTTGAGACCAAGTGTTTGGAACTCTTGATTAGGTGTAAAAACCTTGAGCTTAGACCCTAGTTGTGCATTTCATGAAAATCATTAGTATAGATTCCACTAAGCTAGATCTTGCACATTCTCTTGTAGATTCTTTAGACCACCTCTTCCTCCTTCTATTGGAGATTCAAACATTGAAATTAATGAATCCATTAATGAATCCCAAGGTAAATTAAAAGAAGAAGCAAAATGAATATGAAGATGACCTCCAACAAGCTTATAATGAATTATATACATTGTTCTTAAAGCTTGATAAAAATAATAAAAGTTTAAAAGAAGAATCTAAAAGATTAAACAAAGAATTGGACTCTTCAAAAGATGAACTTAGAGAGAAAGAAGAAGTAATACACTGCCTAGACTCTAAGTTTATGATCACTTTGCACAACTTATCAATGCTCAAGATGAACTAAATGAAATTAAAATAAATAGTGCTGAGCTAAATAAAGAAAATTTAAATATAAGAGATACATTAAAAATACAAGATGAAAACATCATCTATTTAGAATCAAAATTGAAAATTTCTAAGGATAACTTGTCTAATCTTCAAGATGAACTAAATGTATCTAAGATAAGTTGTGAAGGACTTAGCAAAGAAAATTCAACTCTAAGTGATCATACAAAAAATCAAGTTAAAGACATAGTTAATTTAAAATCCAAGTTAATATCACCAAAGAAAATTTATTTAATGCTCAAAGTGATATAAAAGCTTTACAACTTGGATCTAATATTAATGAACTTAAACTTAAATTAAAACTTGCTTATGAAAAAGTTAACAAGTTTAATGGAATTGGAATTCAACTCATAAAAGTTAAAAATGAAAATTCAATTCTTAAAAACCAAGTCACTCAACTTGAGAACCACAAACATAAGTATGAGTGCAAATTTACCCAAAGTGAAGAGAAATTAGAAAAATTATTTAGAATGAGTAAATCACAAGGAGATAGGACGGGTCTTGGATTCAATAAGTATACTACACATGACCCAAATTTCACCAACACATTTGTGAAAGGTGAGTCCTCATTCTCATGCACTCACTCTCCATTGCCCAAAACAAAATGTCATTATTGTGGTAATGAAAGGCATTTCAAATTTGAGTGCAAATTAAGAAAAAGTCATTTGTCTAAACCTATCTATGAACCTAAAAAGGGAAAATATATTTCTATGAAGATTAAGGCATTTAAATTAAAGGAAGACTCTAGAAAGTTTCAACAAATTAAAACATCTCAACAAGAGTCTCCTAAAATAGATTTTAAAAATATTAAACAAGTAAAGAATGGTCAAAATAAATCTATCAATAAGAAACCTCTCACTTTACCTCCTTTAACCTTGGAAATGAAAGAAATTTTGAAAAAGGTTGAAAGATTAAAATTAAAATTCAAAAGACAAAAAGAAGGAGGAAAAGTTAAAAGAAATGAGAAGAACAAAAAGAAAATAAAACACCAACTTCCAAAGACTAATCATCATTATAAAATTGGCAAACCTCAAAGAGTTGATGATAAGTCTAAAAGAATTCAAAATTTATCTCCTTTAGTTGGTGGAATCTCAAACATAGAGCCAAAAGCCCAAGACCTTAGATGGATACCTAAGGTTAAACCTTTAGACAAATACTAAGGCCTTGAAATTAGTTTAGACCAATCCTTCATCATAAGTCATATCTCTATGTTGGTCCTAAATCTAGTTGACTCTAATTCACTTAGTATTGTCTACATGTTAAAGATTTCAAATTGTTTGAGAATTATTTATTGAATATGCATTTTTAAACTAAAAAGGTACATTTCTTTTTATTGCATATGGAAAATCAATTGAAGAAGAATTTCTTTTTATGATTGAATTGTTCTTGTGATCAATTAATTGTTCCTCATAGTCAAATCATAATAAAACACCTTAATTATTGATCAAAATTACAAAGTTTAAACTGTGCAGTTTTAGTGCATTTTTCCTATAGAGTTCGGCTAACCGAACTTCTTGTTGTCGGCTAACCGACAACTTAAAGAGGCGATTAAAACCCTGCACAGAACCATTCTATTATGTTATTCCCTTTCATCACCAAACATAGGGCTCTTTCTGCTTCTTTCTGCTGGTAACACTCCTTCATGGCTGAAGATCAAAACCATTTTGAGCATAGATTTTCGAAAAATCCTTCTCAAAACAAAATCTCCACTGGCATCGCCTGAGCTGTTCAATGTTCATTCGTGGTTCGTTTGGCAGCAGTTCGTTTGGCAGCAGTGGTTCACTGGTTTGAAGATTCTCTGCATTTTTCTTGTGTTTTCTTTAAAAAAAAAATTTCGAGATTCTCCAAAAGCTTTTAAGCCGTCAACAAGTTAAGATTTCCAAGCCAAACGATGTTCACTGTCGCCTGCTGTGTGTTGTTTTACGAAACCCAACTTCAGGCTTCACTTTCTTATTTGAGCATCTGTGATTGTTTTCACATTATGTATGGATTTGTTAATGGTCAGTGATCATTTGTAGACATCCTTGTCCAAGATTGAGCAATTGTGTTCAGTGATTATCCCAACTTCAATGTATGCTTGCCAAGTGTTTGACAGATTGCCCGAACCAACATTCCTTGCCATTTCAGCCTCTGTCTTAATTCTTTTCAAGTTAAATCCAGGTGAAGTTGTAATCAACCTCTTTCCTTCATCTTCTTGCACAATTACTCTCAAAATTTTCAAATCTCACTATAAAAAACTCACTATGCACACTAAGTGTTTGTGGAAATGCCTCCTAGGACAAAGAAAGCTACCCCTAGACGTCCTCTTAAGAAGGGAAAAGCCACAGCCTCCTCTAGTAAACCAATTAATAGAGGATAGTGGAAATGAAAGTTCATCTCCTTCACCTTCTCCTCCTTCAATCAATTTAAGACATGACTCCAACATTTTACAAAGTCTTCAAAAAAGGCCTATAGTAGTGGAAAGAAGGACTGTAGTAGAGAAGATTAGTTCCATGGGCTTTAATCTAAGTGAGGTAGTCGGTCAAGTAGGTTGGGAAAGGATTCTTCATTGGGGTGAAAACGCATATCCTTCTCTAGTTAAATTCTTGTATGCATCTATCACTAACACTAATGACTCTATTAATGCTTGTTCATTTACCATCTCCTTCTTGGATAGAGAAGAAGTGTTTACACCCCAGAGAATAGGCTTAATCATGGGGATTCCTTGCACTCCTACGGGAATAACATTTGTGCCTGACACTCCTTCTGAAGATGAGAGAATCAAAGCCACTATTGACATTTGTGGCTTCAACTGTACGTCCTTGGGATAAGAAGAAACATCATTTAACCATCAGTTCCCTCGTTCCCATCAATAGGGTTATTCACAACCTCTTCACCTACAATGTATATCCTAGAGGTGGAAATAGAATTGAGCTCACTGCTTTCATGGTCAGTGTCTTGTCCAAGGTTGTAACCGGCACTCCCATTTGTCTACCCTCTCTCATTTGCCACACAATCATCAAATTTCGCAATTCTCTTGCACAAAAGAATGCAATTCCCTATGGGTATTTGATGACTCAGATTGCCCTCCATTTTGGTATTCCAATACCCAGTGGAGAGAGCTCCATTTTCAAAGCTCCATTTTCATTGACCAATCTGAATCAGATGAACCTTATTCCAAATCCTCAGATTCCCATAGCAGATGATCCTCCCTTGGAACAAGAGCCACCTGTTTCTCCACCTCCTTCTTCTCGTGCCTCATCTTTAAGGCATGCTCCTGGTCCTTCTACCTCTGGCACACCTTCTGATTGGCAAGCAGCTGTGGAGCGAGACATAGCTTACTTGAAGAGAAAACAGAAGAAACAATCAAAGACAATAAGCAAAATGTTCAAGTACCTCACCAAGATCTCAAAGAGCTGCAGAAGGGATGACGTTGCTGGATCACCATCTCCATCACCTCCATCTCCAGATTCTGATTAGGAACAAACTTTCCTTGTCACCACATTTTGTTTTTAATTAGTGTATTCTTAGTGGTGTCTTTTGTGTTGGGAAAAAGGCTGGAAAATTTGTTTAAATATTGTAAGACCGAGAGCTCGTCGGTTCCAAAACCAGACAGCAACATTTTCAACATTTTTGTGCTGTCGGTCCCTTGTCGGTCGACCGACATATGAAGGTCAACCGACAAGTGCATATGGGTCAGAAAACTTTCAAAAAATATGACCGTTGTATGCGACCGTTGAGCTGTCGGTCGACCGACATCTTGTTGTCGGCTGACCGACAGGTATCCGTTGGACAACTTTTTCTATAAAAAGCTAGTTCATTCCAAAGTATTGATTGATGATTGAAGAGGCCATTTTTGGTGTTTTAAGTGCCCAGGCAAAGAGAATGAATTAAGGGAGCTTAATTGGTCCAAATGAAAAGCTAAAGCTTAATTACAAGAAGTTAAATTTCCTAGTAAGCTTTATTTTCATTTTACATATGTTATATGCTTTGTATTAAAATCTTGGAAAATGAATTCTAGCATATTAACTATGTTGTGTTGAATCCACTACTCATTTAAACCTTGATTTAAGTTAATGGATTCGTCACTTTGCTCTCTAACCAAGTTGTTTTAAAACCTTATTACTCATGTATTGCCAAAACCTTTGATTACTCTTATACATGTTAGTTTTCCTTAGTTGAAACTCTTCTTGTTTTTTTCAATTAATTTAGAATTTTTGATTAGTTTATACTTGAAAACAACATTTCACATGCTTCACATGATTTCATTTCAGTTCTTCAGGGATTGACATCAGATTAGTAGATGTGTTGTATTGATGACACAGTACCAGGGAAGAGATCAAGAGCAGCAGGTAGATAGAATCAGAGGTGGACACGAATTCTGAGTACAGCATAGAAAGATTGGAAATTTGGAGTTGTGATTTCAGAATGAAGAAGGATTGACGGTATTCTTGGAGGCCAGAAGCTGATGATGCGTTCGAGGAATATAGTAAGAGCAAACGTATGGAATTCCAGAATTTTCGGGATGAAGATTTTTCAGTGAAGGCATGTCTACGATCACATCTTCGTACAAGCGTCAAGAGCACCGTGTATAGCTTTGAAGGACTTAAGGCACAGGATTCCAAGTGATAGAAAGAGACAGAATTTGCAGTTTCTTGGACCGACAGTGACTGACGAGTTAAGTAAAAGAATTGATCCGGTGCGAGAACGACAGATGACACCAAGGATGATTAGATGAATTGTTGGACACCAGTTTGGCCAGAGGAGTTTGTTTTCGAGCAGATATGTGGATTAGTGTGAAGCCTTCAACCGAATCAGAATGTTGTTGACCGTGCATCTCAACGTCAGATTTGATAAGAGGATGTCTCAGTTGCCGAGGTTTAGCGTAGGGTGTCAGTGTTTTCTTTTGTCTTTTGGGTTTTTGGTTTTGATTTGGTTTAAGCCATTTGGAGGACCAAATGGATTCTAAGGGGGGGAGGATGTAAGATCCCGACCCCAGTTCTTTTGTTTAGTATTATTTTAATCGTGGTTTAACTTGTTAAGTGAGATTTGATTTAGTTTGACCTTGTTTTTGAGTTTGACTAGACTTTTCCATAACCTTAGAGATTTTGAGGACCGTTGACTTTGGTTTGACCCGGTTTATATGATATGTATTTTTATGAGAAATTACTTTTCATTTCTAAAAATCCGGGATTTGGTGTATTTTGACTCATTTTATGAAGTTTAACAACTTTCATGTTTTGACCATTTTGATTTGATAATCAGAAAATGCGTTTTTCGAGAAAAAGGGCAAAACTGACCTTTCACACTAAATCTGTCCATGAATTTCGAAAATTTCAGAATTTGGGGAAAATATACTTTTTGGAAACTAGATATTTCGCTGATCGTTTTTGTCTTCTTCGTCGTTTTCGTTCGGGGCCCGCAAATGTGAGTTTCAGCCTTGTGAAGATTGGGGCCCACAAGACCCACCTTATAAGAGGGGAACCCTCCTCCTTCTCCTCCATTTCGTTTCCAGCAAGGGTTTTGGAGCTAGGGCTCTTTCCCTCTCTTCCCACTCTTTCTCTCTCATCTGAAACACCTCTCTCTTGGAGCTTTCATGGAGGATTGATCTCCCAAAGTTCTTCTCCTCCCTCTTGGCTTTCCAAAGAACCCATTTACAAGGATTTTGAGCTTGGAGAGACCCCTCATCCAAGCTTCTCTTCTTCGTTTGGGCTTTTCAAGGTTTGCAATGGCTTTCCAAACTTTAGATCTTTGTTTTCCTCCTTATTTAGAGTGTTTTCATCATATATGCAATGGGTTTTCATTGAGATTTGCAATGGATGGATTTCTAGGGTTTCTTCTTAAGCTATTTTGGGGGTTTTATGATTTTGGAGCTTGAGGCTATAAGAGGACCATCATAGAGTGTTTTGCATCTTCTCTTGACTTAAGGCAAGTGAAATTTTCAATTAATATGATGTTTGTAGGTTTCTTGTTTGGTTTCATGGTTTTTCCTCATTATGTTCTAATCCTTTATTAATTATGGATTTACTTTGAATGAATGAAGCAATGTTATGTTGATTTCCACTTATGTTGCTATTGTACAATGAGTTGGGAGTTTGGTTTTCACTTTGGTCATCTTGAAAAATTAGTCTTCTTTGTGTTAAGTATGGTGTCCAATGAAAGGGAGAAAACTTTGCTTTAAAAAGTGTTGTGTTTGGGCCAATTAGAATGATTTATGGATGGTTTTGATGAGTTTGGAAGGTCAAGGAAGGGCCCAACCATTCTTTGAAATTAGCATTGAAGGAAATGAATCAAAAGAATCAAAAAGAAGGAAGAAAAATTGCAAGGAAATGGAAATGTGCACTGCCGAGCTGGACTGGGCAGGCCCAGTCCGCTCGAGCGACCCAGACACTGTCTGGGCTCCGCTCGAGCGGACCTGGGTTCGCTCGAGCGAGGCCCAGCTCAGCCTGGGGCTGGTTTGGGCCCGAGTTTGGATTGTTTTGTGGGCCGGATTGTTGGGGCTTCCTTGGGCCTGATGCAAGTCAGCTTTTAGGCCAATTCAAGATCTGATATTGGGTCATCTTCGTACCTGATATTGGACTGATTTAAAACTTGTTTCGTGGGCTTGGTTAAGGCTCAGCTTTGGGTTGATTTAAAAATCTGTTTGTGGGCCTGGTTCAGGTCTAGTTTTGGGCTGATTTAAAAATATGTTTTGTGGGCCATTCAAAGATTAGTTTGGGCTGATTTTTAAGGTTTGTTTTATGAGCCATTCAAGGTTTAGTTTTGGACTATTTTAAAACTTGGTTCGTGGGCCTGTTCAAGGTCAGTTTTTGGACTGTTTTAAGAATTGTTTAGGCCTTGTTTAAAGGGGCTATTTTGGGTTAAATGAGTAGGATTATTTTGGACTTGGATTAAGGCCAGCTATGGGCCTGTTTTAAAGAGATTTGGGATTTCTTGTAACACTTGAAAAATTTGTGAAATGGGAATGGGATCATTGTGAGAATGAATGTATGTGGAATTACCCGGGAATCGTCTGAGTCTCAATGCGCACCTTCTCATTTAAATATTGTGGATTTTCATTGGCATCAAACACACTCTCTATCAATCAATGTTTAAAGGTTAAATGTGCATTGAGATGGTTCCTTGGTAAGTCATTAGGTCATTCTCCACTGTCCATTCCATTTCAAGTCAAAAAATGTATTTGTATTTGTATGTGTACTCTTTGGTAAACTAATTTGAATAGCATCGATGATTTGCTATAAAATCATGTGACTTTCCATGTTCGAAAGGGTTGATCGTATGATTTTATACAAATCACTTTGATGTGTATTTGAACGGGTTACCATGGATATTCGTATGTTTTCTCCGATTTGATTTGAAAAGAGATCGGAGTATGTTTGTCACATTCGGGATTTCTTCGATGAGATTATTGTTTTGATAAGACTAGTATTTGAAAATAAAACCTCGAGGCAAGACGGGGCCAGAGCTTTGTAGTGCGAGCCCATGAGCCAAAGAGGCTATGATTCCGAAAACAAAACCCCGAGGCAAGACGGGGCCAGAGCTATGTGGTGTGAGCCCCTGAGCCAAAGGGATTAGTATTATGTTAGATTTGTATCGGTTTGAGTTTGAAAACTAAAGGCACCACTAGGCTTAGGTCACCTTGTCGGGCTGATCACCCGGCTTGGGATCTTTAATCTGTCCGCCAGCTGCAGCTTGGATTCTGTCTGTACCGACCATGGCAACGGTTCTATCTGCCGGTCCCATTTGTATGGCTACGGTTCTGATTTTTGATCTGCCGGTCCCATTTGTATGGCTACGGTTCTGATCCTATTTCTAGTACCACGTTCAGTGGCTACGCTCTGTGTGCTCTTGTTACTTCGGTAATAGGAGAATTTAGCTATGTGTGGTTGCCAGTGTTTTATCTGCATATTACTTTGTTTTACGATTCTGGTGGGTTATACTTTTCATGTTTGGATTTGGTTAATGTTTACGATATCAGTCAATTATCATATTGTCGCTATTATTCAGGATTTGAAAGGTATTTCCAACCATTAAATGCTTTATGTGGGCTACTATCTTTCAAGACATTCGTACTTCTGAGATTGTTCTTGCATTGCTTTGATATTTATGTTCGGTCTTTTGATCGTTTTATCGTGATTTATTGTTATTATTGTTTAGACTCTATATTCGGTTTTACGATGATTTTGTCAGGCTTTATGTATGTTCTTTTATTTCATATTACTTGTTTATTTGCTTGCCAGACCGTCGTGTCTGACCCTTTTTGTTTGGTGCCAGTTTCTTCTCTTTCTGGTTTTAGGTGTTTGATCAGAGGAGGCGGTGGGACCGCCGGTCTGACGTGAGAGGCTGCTCTTTGATATCATTTAGATGTCAAGTTTGGCACCGGAGTTCGTATCTAATATTGAGGGTAGTATTCTGTCTAGTTGGATATTTTTGTATGGCTTTGTAGCCTTTTTCTCGGGTTTGTAATTAAGACTTTTGTTAATTATAATCTGAACATGTGGGAATTAATTAGTTTTGTTACTACCAGCTCAGTGTGCTTTGATATATGATTTATGCCAGTCTGCCTATTTGATGGCTTTGTGATATTGGTTGCGTGCGACACGGAACCCGATGGCCACGGATTCCGAGTCGTAACACCATGTGTAGCTTCCGCGAAAATATACTCTGATCGTGATGGAATTTGTTTATCCTCATTCACGCGGATCTTGGGAAACATAACAAAAGTTTCAAATTTATTCCAAAATTTCGCACCCCGAGGTCGGATCACTGCAGGGCCCGGTTTCGGGGCGTGACAGGTTTGGTATCAGAGCTGGTTAGTTTCTAGGAAATAAAATACTCTAGAGACATTAAGACGTGTGGTGAGGATTCGTTAGATTGTGTCGATTTGTTTTCTCGTGTCCTTGTTTCTTTGGATTTGAGTCGGCTTTTCTTTCAGTTCGGGAGATTTTGCTTGTCTTGTCTTTTAGTTCTTGTTGTTAGGAGATTTGGATGACCAAATTTCCTCCTTAGTGGTGGAGAATTTAAAGTCTCCATACTCTTGTTCAGTGTCTTTTATCTTTGCTTGTGTTGGAGACTGAGAACCCTGTGAACTTAGTATGTTGTTTTCGGAGAACATCAGCAGACTTTCAGCCTTCATCATCTTCAATGTGATTATTGAGAGAAGACTTGTGCGTTTGCCCGTCAGAGTTGGACTCGAGCAGTAGTTGAAGATCCCCTTTCAGCTAATTGAGGATTGTCATGCAGCGTACTAAGGTAAGTAAATGTGGATTTTGGGTGAACTCGGACTATCTTTCCAGAGGAAGGACTGCAGGAGACACATTAGTTGTCAATTTTTATGAAGGGAGAAGTGATTTTTAGTTAGTAAGATTAGAAGTTGGTACAAGAAACTCAGGGATTTCCCAGATTTAATGAGCCTTGTCGTAGTTTTGGTTGAGAATTTCCGTGACTTGCAGCTTAGCTAGTGTAGTTGGTTCAGCAGGGATACCAAGTGGATGGCTAGTTGTAGTCAAGATAACTTTTGGCAGTAGAGGAAACCTTGTGGATTTCACCGACTTTTAAGGTATTGGATCAGACAACATGCAGGTGCAAGAGTATACTTCAGTTTTGGTGTTGTTCCTTTTCTTAGTAAGAATGATTTTCATAATGTTTTCATCTCTTGTTATATTTTTCATTTACGTCTATAATTTATCCACGTAGTGTTTAAACAATGGATTTATGTTTCTTCCTTAAGGCTTATTTTGACATAAACTATGTTATTATACTCTTTTCATAAGTCACATGATTTTGTTTTTATAAGGATTGGTGTTTCAAATTTTTGTTTAATCTCCTTAAGATATTGTTTTACAATGACCTTAGAATTTTGCTCTTGTTTTAATTCTCTTAAATGTTGACACTTGGTTGGAAATGGATTTCAATAAAACTCAAGGTATGGTCATACTACATGAATTTAATTTATTTTTGAAATCCTAATTTGAAATTGTTGAGTGTTTCAATGAATTGTTGGGTTGTGAAAACATAAATTTCAAAACAAATACCGCTGTTTCATATTCAAATTTTGATAAACTTTATTTATTAAGTTCTATTTGATAATTTGAAAGTTCGGTTTCTGCTATGTTTTAAAATGATGAAATTTAGCTAAGTAATTAATTTTAGTCCTTATGTTTAAGATTTTAAGATTTGTTTTGCATTGAATGGAATGAGTGGTAATAGCTTATGGTTGGAGTTAGGAAGTGTATGAATTGAAGGGTTGATGGAGGTCAGGACGGGTACTGGTTCAGTTGGGGACAAAGTTGGATCTATGAGGGAGTAAACATCATTCAAGACTTGGATTGAAAGTTTCAGTTCTTCAGGGATTGACATCAGATTAGTAGATGTGTTGTATTGATGACACAGTACCAGGGAAGAGATCAAGAGCAGCAGGTAGATAGAATCAGAGGTGGACACGAATTCTGAGTACAGCATAGAAAGATTGGAAATTTGGAGTTGTGATTTCAGAATGAAGAAGGATTGACGGTATTCTTGGAGGCCAGAAGCTGATGATGCGTTCGAGGAATATAGTAAGAGCAAACGTATGGAATTCCAGAATTTTCGGGATGAAGATTTTTCAGTGAAGGCATGTCTACGATCACATCTTCGTACAAGCGTCAAGAGCACCGTGTACAGCTTTGAAGGACTTAAGGCACAGGATTCCAAGTGATAGAAAGAGACAGAATTTGCAGTTTCTTGGACCGACAGTGACTGACGAGTTAAGTAAAAGAATTGATCCGGTGCGAGAACGACAGATGACACCAAGGATGATTAGATGAATTGTTGGACACCAGTTTGGCCAGAGGAGTTTGTTTTCGAGCAGATATGTGGATTAGTGTGAAGCCTTCAACCGAATCAGAATGTTGTTGACCGTGCATCTCAACGTCAGATTTGATAAGAGGATGTCTCAGTTGCCGAGGTTTAGCGTAGGGTGTCAGTGTTTTCTTTTGTCTTTTGGGTTTTTGGTTTTGATTTGGTTTAAGCCATTTGGAGGACCAAATGGATTCTAGGGGGGGAGGATGTAAGATCCCGACCCCAGTTCTTTTGTTTAGTATTGTTTTAATCGTGGTTTAACTTGTTAAGTAAGATTTGATTTAGTTTGACCTTGTTTTTGAGTTTGACTAGACTTTTCCATAACCTTAGAGATTTTGAGGACCGTTTACTTTGGTTTGACCCGGTTTATATGATATGTATTTTTATGAGAAATTACTTTTCATTTCTAAAAATCCGGGATTTGGTGTATTTTGACTCATTTTATGAAGTTTAACAACTTTCATGTTTTGACCATTTTGATTTGATAATCAGAAAATGCGTTTTTCGAGAAAAAGGGCAAAACTGACCTTTCACACTAAATCTGTCCATGAATTTCGAAAATTTCAGAATTTGGGGAAAATATACTTTTTGGAAACTAGATATTTCGCTGATCGTTTTTGTCTTCTTCGTCGTTTTCGTTCGGGGCCCGCAAATGTGAGTTTCAGCCTTGTGAAGATTGGGGCCCACAAGACCCACCTTATAAGAGGGGAACCCTCCTCCTTCTCCTCCATTTCGTTTCCAGCAAGGGTTTTGGAGCTAGGGCTCTTTCCCTCTCTTCCCACTCTTTCTCTCTCATCTGAAAACACCTCTCTCTTGGAGCTTTCATGGAGGATTGATCTCCCAAAGTTCTTCTCCTCCCTCTTGGCTTTCCAAAGAACCCATTTACAAGGATTTTGAGCTTGGAGAGACCCCTCATCCAAGCTTCTCTTCTTCGTTTGGGCTTTTCAAGTTTTGCAATGGCTTTCCAAACTTTAGATCTTTGTTTTCCTCCTTATTTAGAGCGTTTTCATCATATATGCAATGGGTTTTCATTGAGATTTGCAATGGATGGATTTCTAGGGTTTCTTCTTAAGCTATTTTGGGGGTTTTATGATTTTGGAGCTTGAGGCTATAAGAGGACCATCATAGAGTGTTTTGCATCTTCTCTTGACTTAAGGCAAGTGAAATTTTCAATTAATATGATGTTTGTAGGTTTCTTGTTTGGTTTCATGGTTTTTCCTCATTATGTTCTAATCCTTTATTAATTATGGATTTACTTTGAATGAATGAAGCAATGTTATGTTGATTTCCACTTATGTTGCTATTGTACAATGAGTTGGGAGTTTGGTTTTTCACTTTGGTCATCTTGAAAAATTAGTCTTCTTTGTGTTAAGTATGGTGTCCAATGAAAGGGAGAAAACTTTGCTTTAAAAAGTGTTGTGTTTGGGCCAATTAGAATGATTTATGGATGGTTTTGATGAGTTTGGAAGGTCAAGGAAGGGCCCAACCATTCTTGGAAATTAGCATTGAAGGAAATGAATCAAAAGAATCAAAAAGAAGGAAGAAAAATTGCAAGGAAATGGAAATGTGCACTGCCGAGCTGGACTGGGCAGGCCCAGTCCGCTCGAGCGACCCAAACACTGTCTGGGCTCCGCTCGAGCGGACCTGGGTTCGCTCGAGCGAGGCCCAGCTCAGCCTGGGGCTGGTTTGGGCCCGAGTTTGGATTGTTTTGTGGGCCGGATTGTTGGGGCTTCCTTGGGCCTGATGCAAGTCAGCTTTTGGGCCAATTCAAGATCTGATATTGGGTCATCTTCGGACCTGATATTGGACTGATTTAAAACTTGTTTCGTGGGCTTGGTTAAGGCTCAGCTTTGGGTTGATTTAAAAATCTGTTTGTGGGCCTGGTTCAGGTCTAGTTTTGGGCTGATTTAAAAATATGTTTTGTGGGCCATTCAAAGATTAGTTTGGGCTGATTTTTAAGGTTTGTTTTATGAGCCATTCAAGGTTTAGTTTTGGACTATTTTAAAACTTGGTTCGTGGGCCTGTTCAAGGTCAGTTTTTGGACTGTTTTAAGAATTGTTTAGGCCTTGTTTAAAGGGGCTATTTTGGGTTAAATGAGTAGGATTATTTTGGACTTGGATTAAGGCCAGCTATGGGTCTGTTTTAAAGAGATTTGGGATTTCTTGTAACACTTGGAAAATTTGTGAAATGGGAATGGGATCATTGTGAGAATGAATGTATGTGGAATTACCCGGGAATCGTCTGAGTCTCAATGCGCACCTTCTCATTTAAATATTGTGGATTTTCATTGGCATCAAACACACTCTCTATCAATCAATGTTTAAAGGTTAAATGTGCATTGAGATGGTTCCTTGGTAAGTCATTAGGTCATTCTCCACTGTCCATTCCATTTCAAGTCAAAAAAATGTATTTGTATTTGTATGTGTACTCTTTGGTAAACTAATTTGAATAGCATCGATGATTTGCTATAAAATCATGTGACTTTCCATGTTCGAAAGGGTTGATCGTATGATTTTATACAAATCACTTTGATGTGTATTTGAACGGGTTACCATGGATATTCGTATGTTTTCTCCGATTCGATTTGAAAAGAGATCGGAGTATGTTTGTCACATTCGGGATTTCTTCGATGAGATTATTGTTTTGATAAGACTAGTATTTGAAAATAAAACCTCGAGGCAAGATGGGGCCAGAGCTTTGTAGTGCGAGCCCATGAGCCAAAGAGGCTATGATCCGAAAACAAAACCCCGAGGCAAGACGGGGCCAGAGCTATGTGGTGTGAGCCCCTGAGCCAAAGGGATTAGTATTATGTTAGATTTGTATCGGTTTGAGTTTGAAAACTAAAGGCACCACTAGGCTTAGGTCACCTTGTCGGGCTGATCACCCGGCTTGGGATCTTTAATCTGTCCGCCAGCTGCAGCTTGGATTCTGTCTGTACCGACCATGGCAACGGTTCTATCTGCCGGTCCCATTTGTATGGCTACGGTTCTGATTTTTGATCTGCCGGTCCCATTTGTATGGCTACGGTTCTGATCCTATTTCTAGTACCACATTCAGTGGCTACGCTCTGTGTGCTCTTGTTACTTCCGGTAATAGGAGAATTTAGCTATGTGTGGTTGCCAGTGTTTTATCTGCATATTACTTTGTTTTACGATTCTGGTGGGTTATACTTTTCATGTTTGGATTTGGTTAATGTTTTACGATATCAGTCAATTATCATATTGTCGCTATTATTCAGGATTTGAAAGGTATTTCCAACCATTAAATGCTTTATGCGGGCTACTATCTTTCGAGACATTCGTACTTCTGAGATGTTCTTGCATTGCTTTGATATTTATGTTCGGTCTTTTGATCGTTTTATCGTGATTTATTGTTATTATTGTTTAGACTCTATATTCGGTTTTACGATGATTTTGTCAGGCTTTATGTATGTTCTTTTATTTCATATTACTTGTTTATTGCTTGCCAGACCGTCGTGTCTGACCCTTTTTTGTTTGGTGCCAGTTTCTTCTCTTTCTGGTTTTTAGGTGTTTGATCAGAGGAGGCGGTGGTGGACCGCCGGTCTGACGTGAGAGGCTGCTCTTTGATATCATTTAGATGTCAAGTTTGGCACCGGAGTTCGTATCTAATATTGAGGGTAGTATTCTGTCTAGTTGGATATTTTTGTATGGCTTTGTAGCCTTTTTCTCGGGTTTGTAATTAAGACTTTTGTTAATTATAATCTGAACATGTGGGAATTAATTAGTTTTATTACTACCAGCTCAGTGTGCTTTGATATATGATTTATGCCAGTCTGCCTATTTGTTGGCTTTGTTGATATTGGTTGCGTGCGACACGGAACCCGATGGCCACGGGATTCCGAGTCGTAACACCATTTGTAGCTTCCGCGAAAATATACTCTGATCGTGATGGAATTTGTTTATCCTCATTCACGCGGATCTTGGGAAACATAACAAAAGTTTCAAATTTATTCCAAAATTTCGCACCCCGAGGTCGGATCACTGCAGGGCCCGGTTTCGGGGCGTGACAAATGGCAAGCATCAACGTGTGCATCACCTCAAACTTGGGTTTTTGTTAGGCGCAAAATCCTGATCGTATTGTATCAATAATGTGATGTTTTAATTAAGTTCCTTGTGACTAATATTTCTGTTTGTTTGTCATCATTTTAGAAAAACAAAATAATTAAAAAATTATGAATCTTTTTATCTAATTGCCCTTAAATTATTTGAGATATAAATAAAATCACAACATATAATCTAAAGTTGGTAGAAGTACTCAGTTCCAATACATATCCAACTTAATTTGGACTGAATCCATAGCAAAATTGGTGTGGGTCATCCCCAAAACCTTTACACATTGAGTAATGAGTAATACAGACTCCTGTGTTTAGTCAAAGGGTTTGACAGGGTGACTGACTCCTTGGAAGGATTTTATTATGTAATTAAGTAAAGTTAGGGCCGGGAATGATACATCGCTCTTGTACCTCTCTCTCTTTCTCTTTTTATAATATCATTTTTCTTTAATGAAACTTTTTATTACACTTTCAAAAAAGAAATTTGAGCAAATCAGGATCTATCTGTTTTGCTAAATTTTAAAACCAGCCTCATACGTACCTTGTTAAAGAAAACATCAAATAAATAAAAAGCCTTGTTAGGATAAGGATTGTTTTCAGTTACATCGTCCCCCCTCTTACAATGCAACACATCAATCAGTTTAGTTGTGATCAGTAATACATCACGGAAACAAATATCTTAAAGTGGGACAGTACTGCTGATAAATGTGTTAGAACAAGGGATGGTACGGTGGGACTCGAAAACATTGTCTAAAAGCTACAGTACATGCCCTAGATATCCCACAACCAAATGACCCGTGTTCTGTTATTTATAGTTGACAACGCTATGACACATTTATGGGATGCCATTGAAGGATGTGAATGTGGCATAGAAAGAGCCAACTTTCACTTTCCATGGCGAACCCAACCCCACTCAAATTAAAAAAATTGGTCACCTTCAGCCACCGGCCTTTGCTCAGCTGTCCCTTTAGAGATTTAGTGTGGGAACGTAATTTAAATGAGCTTTTAATTCATATCTTCATCTGCGTACGTGTTCACTATAATGTTACATTCATCTTTCTTCTTTATTTTTTTTTATGTCGATACTGATTAAAGAGTCTCCAAGATTGAGAAATGAACCCACTAGAATTACACCAAAATGCAAAGAATGTGAAATTTCAAAAATTCCTAAAGACAAATTGAGATTTATCATGTGTTGGAATTCATAAATTATTGTTAAGAAACAGGAAATTTGAAAATACAAGTGGGCATGATATCACATCATGTCTCAAAAACCCCAATTACTAAAATTTCAGTTAAGAATTCTAGTAACGAAACAGGCCATTAAGTTCCTCGGTAAGTTATTAATTAAGGACAACCTGCCATTTCAAGGTATTTTAGGCGAATTTTTCTTTCGATTATTTTAAATGCCCAAATTACCCTTTGTATTGGGGTGATTTCGACAACATTGATTGAGGAGGATTCTTTCCTTCCATTTTCATTTTCATGTAGGGGAGGGTGTTTGACTGATTCGTAGTTAATGAATTGAAATCTTAGAGAGTCAACGAAACTAGAAATGAATAAAGGAAAGAGGTGGAGGGTTATCTTTATTACACCAATATTGGACCATGTTGATCACGTTCATGATTCATGGCCTTTAGATTTTTTTTTTTTTTAATGTGCAGTTGCTCTGTCGTTGGAGTTTAAAGGAAAACACAGTATGAACGGTCCCGATTAGGCCCCATCTGAGAGAGAGAGATTTTAAGGTGCCAAACCTTTGAAACTGAAACAGTTAAAAGTATCTTCATTTATAATAAAAAAGAAATTTACCCCAAGTACTGTAGAAACTTACTCCAAAAGTGTTTTGATGAAGGCCAACCTGAAACCTTTTGTATGTGTGTGTTACATTTTTTACTTATTAGGAGTCTTCTTCAGCTCTTCCTACTTAATGAAATTACATATATAAAAGAACAAGCGACTCTCCTTTTCTTTTATAGTAAAGTAAATTAGATTGTAGCAAAGTAAGATGTTTTCTACCACCATGCTACATAATGCATTGCATTGCTGGTGTCAGGCGTAGACAAAGGAGGAGATTTAACGCCATATATTCACACTTGGTGCCTCATGGTAATGAAGAAAAATTAAAAATTAATTTTTTCTCTTCAGGCTCTGGGCCCAACCTACAAAGCTAGATAAGGGCCTAGGTAGTGCATATCTTCTGAGGGCTTTGGCTCGCCTTTGGCCTGGTTCAATATGTTGAGATTAATTAGGGCATAAACAGCCCCAGGCCCCAACTTTCCTGGCTATTTGACAGTCCTAAAAATCAGGCACCAATGTGGAAAACCAAGCCCGTCAATCAAAGATTGACCCTGTTTGCTTCACTCCCAAAATCAAGATGCTTGTAGTTGCCCATCGTTTATAATGTATGAGACAGCTTGTATGAAGTGACATACCTTTGAATGAGTTCATGCATGAGATCCTCTCTAGTCCTAGGGTCATGTTTGTTTGTATTAAAATATATAGGAATTGAACACAAAAAACTTATACTATAAGAAATAAAAAAGGAAGATCATAGGTCAATTGCAAAAAACGGAAGGAAATCAAGATGGAAAATGAGTAACCAACCATCACTCCTAGTTAATCATTTTCTATTTTCCTTTTGATTCGAGGGGAATTTTCAAGATAGTATAAAACTTTTAGCACATTTTCAAAAAAGGTAAATGAAGATTTGAATATTTCAAAAGAGTATAAAAGTTCTTCATGTTTCTTTCAATCAAGTTCTGACCATAAAAATAAGATGAAGAAGTGATAAAAACATCCTTATGTCATATTTCATTTTTTTTTTCTTTAATAGATCATTTAAGAAAAATGATCAAGTCTGGCTCAAATGACCTAGTGGGGGGGTCACTCCAGCTACCTTCATGGATGGATTGTTAAAAAAGAAGAGTTTATATGGGTTCCAAATAATTGAAAAAAAAAATAGCTTCATTAAATGGTTAAAATCATCAATATCAAGTCAAAACTCGGGCCATATGAGAATTCAGAGAGAAAAGCCCAAAAACCAATTTTGGCCTTCTTCTAGGAGATTGAACCATCAAAATACCCCACCATTAGCATTTGATTAGTGAGGGGCATAAAGTGATTTTTAGGTTGATTTGGGATGAAAGAAGGTTAAGAAAAGATAAATACCTATCATAATGGTATTTTGACATTTTTTAAAAAATGGTTAGGACCTTTTTTTTTAAATGAGAAATTTTTTTAATAAAATGGAAGATCATTTGATGCATATTTTCAAAAAATTCGCATTTCATCTCCATGTTAACCCAGCGTAAATCCTATCTATGCAAACAAACATGCCGTGAATGTGTTATGACTTATCAGTTATCACCCTTAGTTGCATGACATGGACCCATAAAAAAGTCATGCGAGCTAAAAACACTACTGTTGTGATCGTAGTATTGAAATGAGGCTAAAAGAAAGGGACATTTCCATTGCAGACAAAGCAGCCGATTACATGAAAGTCGCATGCCGACCAAGAGGAGAGATGTATTAAAAAGGGAGAGAGATACGTACAATTTTATACGTAATTAATGATAAAGGTGACACTAAAATCTTCAGAGCTGATGAGGCCCCTATGGTGAATTTGTATCATTGGCCTGGTAGAATTCTCAGTCCACGGACCCACATTTTCTTATATTAAGCAATTAGATTTTTAGTTTATTTTCAAAAATTAAAAGGTTTTGCATTGCTTGATCCCTCATCCGGCGTTATTCAATCATTTTTCTCATTTAAGTGTGACAATTCGTGTCCTACTAAAAATAAATAAATAGGAGATATGCTCATGCGAGAACCGTGCAAACTATATTACGATGAGAACCTTCAACATGCCCAACTTATAATCCATCCAAACCATCCACGTACACGAGACTCTATAAATTTCAACATATTCATTGGTGCATACCAATCTGAATGGACTAAACCGCTTAATCGATGGTCAAAGTTTTTATTTGATATAAAGACTAAAATTTATAAGCCATGAATCGAGGGGTTATGGGGATAGGGTTGGCTTCAAACTTCATATCAAGAGTGGTTACATTTGAATCTTTCCATCCCCCTCGTCCCATGATACCCCACGCGGGCCGGCCCCATCCAGTTAGCGCATCTAGGTCACAGGAGCATTGACAGTTAGCGGTTGGTTTGAAAATGGATATGTTTCACGTCACTCTACAGCGTAACCAATCACAAGTCGTTTCAGCTCCTCCCTCTGAATTGCCGTCCATCCATTCATCATCATTGTTAGGACAGGTGTCACACTGTCACGGGATGCTAAACAAATTGTCCATAAATTTCTGTGCATCCATCCCCATTAACATTCATGGACACGTAATAGAAAAGATTTTTCTTACCAGCTTGGGGGTAGGGCCTAGCCCTCTCGTGAGGGCCAAAAACTAGTTTCAAAATTAATTATAATTTTTTTTATTTTAAATTTTAATTTTTTCTTAAAATAAATATATCGTTCGATTTATAACAATGTATAAAGCTTACTACATCCAAAATTAAAAAGATAAATATCCAACAAAAGTTGATTTTCAATTACAGCTCACATCATTAAATACTCACATGCCAAGTCTCGAGTTCACTGGTCAGAGAAATTGTATGGATACAAAACCAGACTCATTTATTAAGCAGAATTTAAATTAGGTTTCGGACCTGAACCCATTTATAAATTATAACCTAAAACAATTTCCAAAGCCGATCTTTTATGGGTTGGACACTGTGGATAACTGGAGATTCTCAAATACCCATTTGCATCATGTCGGTGCCAATGGCGACCTAAGTTGCCAAAGATTGAAATGAACAGATTGGGTTGGGTTTGGAACTATCTAAGTTTTCATGCTATGATGGATGAGGACTTCAAAATGAGCAATACATTATGCCATGAAATTATATCTATGGTGTTGCAGTTCATGTAAGATGAGATCAATTTTAGTTCCCTAAATGTGATGTGATCTCATGTCGTCCGTCCCATATCGTTTGCTTTTACATTAGAAGGATCGTTGCTAAATTTTAGGGTACGGTAGGCACACTTGTGTTACTGTTTTTTTTTTAAAAATAAAAAAGAAAAGATGGATGATTTTTAGTGAAAAATCTGTTTCATCACTTAATTCAATTACTATTTTGCAAGTGAAAGTATCAAAAGCATGATGAGAGCTCGAAGTAGGAAAGTCTTTCTAACCAGAAGGGAAAACAATAGATTTTATATATATATATAAAAAAAAAAAAAAAGTCTGCCAATGCTATACACGGGTGCCCTAAGAAGAATTGATGAAATAAAAGAAAACTTAAAGATTTTGCTCTCTCTAAAAAAGATGAAATTTATTAGATGTCCATAGTTGTGGGTTCAAGAGCTATAAAATAGATGGAAAGGAAAGTTTTTATACTGAGCAATCATTTGATTCTTTTTATATTATACTGATGCAAACATCTACGAAATAAAAAATAAAAGAAAAAGTATATTTTATTACTATTTCTTTTATAAGTTAGGATATCTCTGAGCTCTCTTATACATGTTATTTCAAGGAGCACGTAGAAATCTCAGATTGTGGAAGCTGTAAGGGCCCGTTTGGTACTTTACTAAATTAGTAAAAGTCAAATAAAGTCTCTATTTTTAAGACAAAGGGTCACATTAATAGCACTTTAATTCAAAATCTCCTCAATCTTTTTTAAAAAAAGTCAAAACGCAACCACATTTATCTACTAAAAGATAAAAAAATCTACATTTTAATACAAAACGTCAAAAAGATTTCGTACTAAACAACTAAAAATAAAATACAATCATAACCCCATTATAGTTTATTCTCTTTTGATTTAATCAACTAAAAATAAAATACCATCGTAGCCTCATTATATTTTATCCTCTCTTAATTTAATGGTTTACTACACTTTATTTTACATGGAAGGATCATAATCCAAGATAAAATCCGGACTCCACAATGCAAGTTTAGACCCAAGTTTGTAATTTTGTTCCCTTTCATTCACGTAGAAATAGGCCTTTAAGATTAAATTCAAGTTAAAATACTAGAATCCTTCACCAATTGTACAGATGTACATGAGCTCGAGCTGTAGGGTGGTTCTACGTTCTTAGGCCTAGGCTTTAAAGGATTCAGGTTCTGATCTGAATATATTTGTTACTTTAGTCTTAGTCCCAAATCTAAATTCAAGTTTTAATCGTTTAAAATAAATAAATAAGCAGGAAAGAGGAAAAGAACAGCTTCATGCTCATTGTCTTTTAGATGTCTAGATCGAGTATACAATTTCATATAATTTTGAGAATTTATACAAAACCCAAAAAACCTAAAAGGCTCTTACGGATAAATATTTTACACTTTACATCTTTATAAAATGATTATCGAGAAAAAAAAAGTGCCCAAAAGAATAATAACATTTTTTTAAGTCATTATGTAAACAGCTAGCTAAGAAAAAGATTTTGACCTCCATTTTTAGTGTCCATCATAAACCCTCTTCTTCAATCATGGTTTATTCCATCTCCATTTTCTCAACCTCCAAATTGTTGTGCGCGTGTATGCGGAAACGTGAATCAATGCGATCTAACGAGCAATCAATCAACCACACAAGAATAAGCAATCACACACAAGAGAATTACGTGGTTCACAATCTTGCCTACATCTACGGGAAAGAAAACTCGACTCTCCTTTAGGTTCTCAGTTCTGTCTCTATCTCTCATGAGTTACACATTACATCATATATATAATGTTCTCTTTTTTATTCCCCAAGAAACCCTATCTTAGTAAATAAGAAAGTCCTGGTACAATTATCAAAATACCCATGACCATGAACCCACTTGGTCTGGACCCACTAGGTCCAACACAAATCCCCATCACCTGCATAACATCACTGCCTATTCCGAGAATAAGGGATATAGCTCAGGGGTGGGGTGTCACCTCTATTTTCTCACTAAACTGCCTAGAGTTCACCACTTGGTAAGAGAGGACTCATTGTGTCCCCTTAGTCCTCTCTTTTGTTTGTGCAAACTATCCTCTTTCATGCTTATATGAGTGGTTTTTTCCCTAGCCACTCTTGTGTTAATGGGGTCTTTCAAGGGTCCTGCCGCTTGGTTGGTACAAAAAAAAAAAAATCATTTTTATATACCATCCTCGGATTATTAGAATTTGTAAATAGTCTATATGGTTTTGGTATTTATAAATAGGCTCCTTCTTTTTCATTTTAATACTTTCTATGTCTCCAAAATTTATGAGAATGAGCTACCAGCATGAGGTTTGTGTTGATTCTTTTATAAAAATAATAGATTTACCCTTACATCCATTGAACAAAAATGAGCATGTCATTATTTATAAAAATATTGTTATGTTGTTTTTGTCCCAATGCTTTCTCTCTCTCAATAACTCTCTCGTGCATATGAAGCCTGATCATATAATTTGAAACTTTCATTAATCTAATGATGGGTCATGCATGGATTAGATCAATTATAAGTACATGTGTTGATTGTTATTATCATCGATTTCAATTTAATGAAATGACCCTTGTATTCATAAAAATGGATTTATATAGGGTTATTCTCCATTAAATGTACTATAGTAACCATTAATGTTATAAGCTTTTAGAGGAAAATGAGCTAAGCTTTTGAAATTATGCATATATGAATAAATAGATGGACATAAGTATCACTTCACTCTAAAAACTTGTGGTTGAAGGGCTACTGATTCTGGAGACATATATGGAAGGTATCAAAACAAAAAAGAAGTGGCCTATTTGAAAATACTAAACTCACATGGGCCTCTTATTAAATCGTAAAAACCTTAGGGAGGTATATTCAAAAAAACTAAAAAAAAAAAAAGTATCCTTGAGATTAAATAAACCATCGAATAAGAAATAAGAAAATTACAATTCCAACAAAAGGCGGGCTCGCTCACACCAACAGTGTAAATAAAATCAACATGACAAAGGCAGATGAAAAATCACGTTTGTTTGATGCTATTTGTCATCTTTTCTATAGATGATCAATCTATCAGTTAGTCGAACACATGTATAAGTTACACAAAATGAAGGAGTAAAAGCATGTGAGCAATTCTATAATTGATATGATTGAAATCAACACAGGAAAGATTTATCCTCCTCTTAGTTGCAGTAAGAACAAAGAAGTTCAGTAAACCCGGCCCTCTTTTGAAAAACAAGAAAGTTAAACAAATTAAGAGTTAATATAAACACTCCACATAAGGCAAATCAAATAATATAGTTGGTAAAGTACACAGCAGTTGGGCCCGTTTGTTTGCTTTAAAATATATAGAATTTATACTATCAATAGTTAAAATTAAAATCATAGGTCAATTTTAAAAAATGAGCATCAAATAACCTTTTTCCTTTTATGAAAATAAAATCAAAGGGAGGTAGAACATGAATAACCAGCCATCATTAGTTACTTATACCCTGTTTCCTTTTATTCTATTTTCGTAAAAGGAAACGCTATTTGATGCTCTATTTTTAAACCTCACCTTTAGACCTTATTTAATTTGAACCGCTTATATATATATATATATATATGGAAAGATCTTATGGATTTAATTCCTATATATTCTAATGCAAACAAACAGATCCAAAAGGTGTAAAATTGCATGATCGTTCTCATGTGCTGTGTGTGGCAAAGGAAAATGAAAAGTACTATAAATAATGAATACGAATTCAAATATTTTACATGTGGCTAATTTGACAAACTTAAAAATGAACGCTCTGTGCCAACCCGCAAGGGGACTTCTCTAGGCTTGCCAGTAAGATTATCAAGTCTTAAACAATCTTCTGTGATTAATTTCAACAAACATTGCAATTAATATAAACATTTTTTAGGAGGTAGTAATACAATCCGTAGAATACAAATAATCATAATCATAGTATGCAATAAATTGCATGCTCGAAAGAGTCATGGTACAGCTGGGAAGTTTTCACGGCAATTGATTTGGGTCTACTATCAGATCAAGAAATTATAAAATAAGGACTAGAATATAAAACTTGAAGGAAGTAACCCAGTGTTTATAAAGTGATTAATGCATTGGTTAGACAGCTCTAAATTGAAAATGACAACTTAGTTGGGTCTCATTAAAAAGGAGACGTGATCTTCTAATTTCAGCTGCTCTTGATTGAAAAATCTTGACTGAATAATTTTTTGTTTGTGTATTAAGTGGTTGCTTTGAGGAAGACATTTCGTAATCTAATTGATAATTGATGTTGCCTTAATCTATTCATCACAATCGTTAACATTACTCACATGCTTTGGATTTGGAATTCGTCTGCCACCACCAGACCATCGAATTCCCAGCAGGCTGCAACTGAGAACCTAGCTCCTCTTCACCAGGTTATTAGTGCGACCCATCTATATATATATATATATATATATATATGAGCAAGGCTCTCCTAAGCTTAAGCTTATGATATGATTCCGTAAGCTAACGCTTCTGGGGCACATCCTTGATCCATCCAAATGGACCAAACACACGACCCCCTTAAATTGCACAAGCCCACCAACTTTTGGTCAAATCCGAATTTACTAGACCGTTGGATCGACTATGTACCAATCCGAATAGACCGTTGACCATTAAACTTTTGGTGCACAGATGGAGATGATAGAAACCACGATTGGGGCTGATTTTTTGTAGGAAGGAGGGTCATAAGGAGTCCTTGAAATCCCCCTCCACCCACATCCCCATGTGGATCCCCAAGTGGGCCCCACTACCTAATTGAGCTTACTTCAGCTTACCTTATCTTAAGCTTCAGTTTAGGAGAGCTGGCCCCATATATATATATATATATATATATATAACCCATAGTCACTAGTGGGCCATTTGTTTGCATGGAATTGAATTTTCACTAATTGATGGGGAAATAGGTCCAACTAAGGATTTTTTTTTTAACCAACTAAGGTGGTTGGATATACATAGCAATGGGGAGAGAACCGCTCACACATACACACGAAAAACATCCAAGAATCGAACTCTGCTAGTTGGGTGAGAATTGAAACTCCCAACCACTGGGCTATCTCCCTATCTCTCCAACAAATAAATGTTAAAAGAGGCAATGAGATGATTCATATAAGGTGTGGATGTTGATGGACTAAGAGAGAAGAAAATTCTCCGAGGGAGATTCTGTGTAGAAAAAAAAAATTTATCATGTAAAAAGTGCAGTTAATTTAAAAAAAAATTAGAAGAGGCTTTCGTGGCACCTAGCTCTACCTCGATGCGACATTTACTTAGATTTGATTTATTAGGGTGCCCGTTGGGTATTCGTTTTTCATATCGATCCCCTTATTCATCTTCCCCCAAAGGTGAGATTATTTGTTAGTGACATGTGAGTCTTCCTTGTTATTGCTTCAATTTTAGCCACTTTAATAGAACTAAATTTCTCACAAATTTAGTAATTCAGTACTGTGAAAGCAAACGAACCCTTAAAAATCAGTGACTTAAGGGGTCAAAATTCACATCAATTATTGTTAAGCACTTCCAAGATTGATGACATCTTAAACAAGTTAGAAAGCAAAAAAAAAAAATCCAATCTCCAGTTTTACAGTTGATAATGTGATCGATGGTGGATCCAACTGGTGCAGGAATTAAATTTAACCCAAGAAACGAGATAAGTTGGTCAGTATTAATTTTAGCACTTGGATATCAAAGGGTGGCCCCCCTTGATAAAATTATAGCATTGAATCATAAAAAGGTCAAACCAACAAAATACAAAACCCCAAACTCCCACTGGTCAATCCATGGACACCTCAGGTCCTCAACAACACCGATCCACCACATCAAGTTCACAACTACAACAACCAAATAAACACCCCCCCTTTACTTCCCCAAATTCCCCCAAAGTCATTTCCTATTAGCATTCCTCCGGAGGTAGTTGAGCTATCTGCCACCTTCGAAACTACTCCCATTAATTTCTCCACCACCATTCCAGCTTTCTTGCAGCGTACACACACCCTATCTCTTCTTTATTATTTTTTTATAATTACCACCCTCTACAAAAGCAGCTGTCACTTGACAACCTCTCCATATAAATACACCCCCAAACTCCTCCAACTTCCCCAAAATCCACATCTCCTTCCCTCCCTCTCCAAAGTCCAAACACACCCATAAAAAAAAAAAAAGATTATCCCAAACCAAGATGGCTAGTATAGAGATGGATAAGGAGCAATTGACGGCCGATTTGGCCTTCAAGGACTCTTCTTCCATTGTAATCAAAATCCGAAGGAGACTGCCAGACTTCCTACAGTCCGTAAAACTCAAGTACGTTAGATTGGGACTTCGATACACAAGCAGCCATGCAATCTATCTAGCCGTGTCTGTTATTGTCATTTTATCAGCCGCGGCTGTAGAGCTGAAGGGCTTTTGCTTCGGCGACTTCTCTCTCTTCTGGAAGCAGCTCTGCTTGGACGTCGCCGCCTGCCTGGCAGCCGGAACCGTCGCCGTCTTCCTCCTCACTGTCTACTGGTTCAAGCGGCCGCGGCCGGTTTATCTGATGGATTTCGCCTGCTATAAGCCGGAAGACGAGCGAAAGATGCCGACGGAGGGCTTTCTTGAGATGACTGAGACCAACGGCAGCTTCGAGGAGGAGACGGTGCAGTTCCAGAAGAGGATTTCCCACCGCTCCGGTCTCGGCGACGAGACGTACCTCCCCCGAGGAATCACCTCCCAGCCACCGCGGCTCTCCATGAAGGAGGCGCGGCTGGAGGCGGAGGCCGTCATGTTCGGCGCTCTCGACGAGCTCTTCTCCAAGACCGGCGTCCGGCCGAGAGACGTCGGGATTCTGATCGTGAACTGCAGCCTCTTCAACCCCACCCCGTCTCTCTCCGCCATGATCGTAAACCACTACAAGATGAGAACCGACATAAAAAGCTTCAATCTTGGAGGAATGGGTTGCAGCGCCGGGCTCATCTCAGTCGACCTGGCCAAGGACCTCCTCCAAGCCAACCCCAACTCCTACGCCGTCGTCGTGAGCATGGAAAACATCACTCTCAACTGGTACTTCGGCAACGACCGCTCCATGCTCCTCTGCAACTGCATCTTCCGCATGGGGGGCGCTGCTCTGCTGCTCTCAAACCGCAGAAAAGACCGCAAGCGGTCGAAATACCAGCTCGTCCAAACAGTCAGAACCCACAAAGGATCAGACGAGAGCAGCTACAACTGCGTCTACCAGCGCGAAGACGATAAAGGAATAGTGGGTGTTTCTCTCGCTCGAGAACTCATGGCTGTAGCAGGAGATGCATTGAAAACCAACATAACAACACTCGCCCCGCTGGTTCTACCATATTCAGAGCAGTTTAAGTTTCTCGTTACGCTGGTGAGAAAGAAGTTCTTGGCGATGAAAGTGAAGCCATACATCCCAGACTTCAAATTGGCTTTCGAGCATTTCTGCATACATGCGGGAGGAAGGGCTGTTTTGGACGAGCTGCAGAAGAACCTGCAACTGAGCGAGTGGCACATGGAGCCGTCAAGGATGACGCTGCATCGGTTCGGCAACACGTCGAGCAGCTCGCTCTGGTACGAGCTCGCATACACAGAGGCCAAGGGGCGCGTGCGGGGAGGAGACCGCGTGTGGCAGATTGCGTTTGGGTCCGGTTTCAAGTGTAACAGCGCAGTGTGGAAGGCGCTTAGGCCGATTTCTGCTGTGGGAGAGTCCATGCCTAAAAATCCATGGGCCGACTGCATTGATAGGTATCCTGTAAAGGTCAAGGCTTGAAAGGCTTCAAAAAAAAAAACAAAAAAATATCTGGATCGGTGGGCCATTTTATGGATAATGGCCTATCTGGACGTGGGGTCCGGCTTTTATTAGGATGTACCTGACGTGCATCGGATTTGAAGTTGACTATTTGTGCCACGTGGCATCTGACATGGGGTATACTAAGACAAGTGAAGTTGAAAATTGTGGGTTTCTTTTTTACTGTTTGTTTGATGTTGTTTGTAATGTAGTATTGATTGATGATTGAAAAGTTAAAAAGGAATTGTGGAATTGGCTTGTTTAGTTTAGTTTAGCTAGTTGGGGTGTTGGGAAGGGGAAAAGGGAAGGAGACTTATTTTCTCCTGTTTTTTTTCCTTTTTGCATTTGGTGGATGGATGGGTGTGGGCAAACCTACACCTGTTCACGTTGAAGTTATGGATGTAATGAGGAGTTGAGGGTGGACAATGGGTATGTGGTGATGGTCACAATTACAAGCAAGGTTACTTACTATTTTTGTGTTGTAATTTTTATTGATTGAAGTGGTTGGGAAATAGGTAGTCTCATGCAAGGTTACTTACTGTGCTGTATGTTGTGTTGTGAATTTTAGGGTCTTAAAATTTTCTTCTTGTCTTTAAAATGAAAATAGGTTGTTTATGACACGTGATTGTTCATTGCCCATTGCTGAAGCTAGCTACTTTTTGTTGGTGTCGACCACTGATTTGGATACAAGCTTTTTTCTTTTATTAAAAGCTGGACAAAATCCCATCAATCATATTTTCGTTTTGTCCCTTTTTACTCTTCATCCAGCCTCACTTTTATGTATAAAAAAAATGAGGATTTTACCCAAAATTACCCAGTACTTAGACGTTGAACTTGACAGTTCCTCGGAAATCGCACCATACAAACGGAATCCATTAGACCCCATGTGGTTTTTTTTTTCAATAAAAAACGAGTGATGCTAGCGTCACTCAGTACGAAAATTAATGACGCTAGCATCACTCTGCAATCATTCCTTCTCCTCTTCCTTCTTCTTCTCTCTTTCTCTTTTCTTTCTGCAACTTTCTAGGGTTTTTTCAAGATGCCGTCTTTAGAAGAAGAGCTTTTCCCATCCACACCAGGTAAAGTCAAGATCGACCGAACCCACACCATCCACCGTCAATTCCACCGCTGCTTCGCATCAACGAGCACCATGTTCCTGTGGGCCCTTTTCCTCATCGCCCTAATGGCGTCATACCTCAGCTTCTAGAGCTTCATCGACACCAGCAGCAAATACTTCACGGCGTCATGGGGCGGCATCCAATGGGAGAAGCAAGTCCCCAGCAGCGCCCTGATCCGCTGCCCTATGGATGCAATGGGGAATGGACCATCTGAAAAAGGGGTCATTGTGGGTTCCGTCCATCCGGCCATCCATTGGTTAAGTGAAGGAAACACACTACCTGCCAAGCAAGCATAAAATTCTATGATGTTTAATGCAACCCAACCAGAACAGAACCTTTCTTCTCTGTATCATTTTCCCAGCCCAATGTAGCAACCCTCTCCTTTCATCTGGCCCTTTAATCTTCATTGACAAGCCATATACACTTCATGTTTATATTTAGAGAGAGAGACTCAAAGAATCAAACAACCTCCCCTCAGCTCAACATCATCATGAAATGAGCAACCATTAACAACCCAGAAGAGAAACGAGGAACGACGCTTGCGTCACTCCTAAATTAGAGAGGAGTCTCAAAGCAAAAAAAATGAGATGAATGAACTATTTCGTGCAGTCCAGCCCCAACTACCGGGAACCATTTCGTGCAACGGACATTTACTGAAAATTTTCCCGTAAAATCCTCTAAAAATATATATATCGTTTGTACAAATGTCTAACATTCTTAAGAAGCTTTATTTAGTATAGAGTTGTTCCTGCGAGACCAAACACATGATATCGCGTATATCACTTTGTGTGAAATATATAAACTTGGACTATTCTAAGGTAAATGTCAAGTACAAAGACAGTACCATCAAAATTCCTAAAAAAGGAGATTTCCCTTATTTTCTGAAGGTTAAAAGGTACTTAATTACCTATAAAAAAAAGTCTTCCGATCTCATAAAACAAGAGAGGAGAATAAATATGGAAGCAGTTCAAAGGACTCGCCACAACTTCATTTTATTTTATTCTTGTAACTCAACCTAGGAGGCTGGGACCCAATTGATAGCCCGAACACACACGGGAGGACACCCCACTCAAGTAGAAGGGGAGCTCGCATACGCAATAAGAAAGTCCATATAAGTGGAAAGGAAGCTCTAACACACTAGATGTGAACTGTCACTCCTTATCACTTGGGCAAGGAGCTGCTCTCGACTAGCCACAACTTAAAGACTCATTTTTCCTACATAGTGTCACCCACTCATGATTGAATGGTGCCTGCACCCTCATTCCACACATCACCATGGGTCGATCCCCTAGTCCCCAATTTAAAATATCTATCTAGGACTTAGTAGCCCCAGTCTAGCAGGCAAGAAAATAAATTCTGTGAGACCTTTCTCTGAAGTTGAGGACCTACCAGGAGGAACTTTCTTCTGGTAAAAGGCTTTTTTCTTTTGTTAAAGCTCTACGACATGAGTTGTAACGGCTATAAGCACAATTTTCATTTACTATAGCCTGAGTCGACATCTGGTGCAATTTAATGATGGAGCCCTGAGCCCTGAGCCCTCTGAGCCCACCTGGGACAGTGGTTAAGGAGACGAGGGTATTTTGGCTGAAACTAAGCATCACCTCGAATCTTGAAGGGCCTATTTAAATCTAAAGTACCCACTTTTCCAGGTGTGTACAGCAGGCCTCTTGGTCACCATAAAGTTCCTCCACCCCATGTGGGGCAACTACATACAGGAAAATTGTAAAACAAGAAAAGCCACCATTGCAATTTGCAAGTATATAAAGTGAAAGGGCCGAAATTCCTGCATCTTACACCATTGGAATAATGCTGAGAATTTTGATCAGCCATTCACATTTGTATAATGGGTCCGTGACCGGGTCAAGTAGGACCTCTGCGGCAAACCAGCTCCCTTGCCTGATTAGGTAAAAGTTTGCAGACTTGTTTTGACTTTCCTGGACTCATGACCCAACTAGATTTAATCTAAATACTTTACATATAGTGTGATTGAGACTCGGTCTAGATAATAGCATACCAACAAAAAATTATTGTTGCTTTTCTTGTTGTTGGTGCCATTCCTTCTATCTTCCTCCCACTTTTAAAAAATAAAGTGTGTTTCACTCTTTAGAATTCTCTTATATTGATCCTGCTATTTATTAATGGAAGTCGCTCATACTCCTTAAAACACTTTAGAAAACTTTTGCCTGTTTCCTTTGGACCAAGGTAGCTCTATTAATTAGGAAGGTGAAGTCATATCATTTAGGAGAACTTTAAAAGCTTACAAGCTTCGCTAATGACTGGTACTTCGGTATTTTTATACAACTTGTGAATGGCAGCTTGCTCTTCATCTTACATATCTTCTGATAAAATATTTGGTCCATGGTGTACAGTGCTAATGGTCCCTCACTAATTTAAGTTGGACATGCCTTTTTTTTCAAATGATCACAATGCCAAACAGTTTTTAAGAGAAAAAGTGTCACCAAGTGAGATTCTCTTTATTTCCCTTAATTTAAAGGCGTTGATTGAATATCCACGCAAGGTTATTTGAACGAGATTAATAGCAAAGGGGCCAAAATATATGACCCAGGCAAATGATAACAAGGGCATGCAACAATGGCGTGGTCAGCCCAATTGTGGTCCAAACCAGGTGAGAAGGGGTAAAGTAAGGGGGCTCCTCCTGATAGGACATTGCTCAGAGGGTGGTTACTACAATAATATATATCTTCACCTGTATGGATTATGATTATAACCAATAACCTGAACCAATCACATCAATGCATGAATCTTATTAATTTAGACTAAGACAAAGACCTAATCCTACTTAAAAACAGACATACATATACTGGGTTG